>JAPXFQ010002023.1:0-600000 GCA_028564705.1 Apricaphanius iberus
TGAACGCATCAGTGACATCAAAAGAAAATCTTTTATGATGTCACAGGTGAAAGCGTCTATATGATGTCATCAACCCTATAAATACAAGAGTTCAATCTTTTTCCTCTTTGCTTGCTACATCGCTGACTTGTTCACACGTACGCAAAGCTCTTTTCAAATCGACTATTCAGGTAATTTGCTAATCGACACAGATTTTAACAACTGTAATTTGTGGAAAAATGTCTCAACAAACCCAGAGATACCACAATGGATTGGGGCCCCAGGCCGGAATGAGGAATCGCCAAAGTCATCAAGGCTGGTTTCCTCCTCCTCCTCCTCCTCCTGCTCCTGTGCATTTCCTACATGGGGAAATCCAAAAACTGCGTTCTCTTCTGGAGAATGAGAGAGGAAGATGGTATGAAGAGAACCAAAGAGCAGCTACCCTGGAAGCAGAGCTGGAAAAGACAAAATCCGAGTTAAAACGACAGAAAGATCTCAAAGAAATGTTTATCAACAAGGGCAAAGAGGCAAAGAGGGAACTGGAGAGGGTGCATAAGTTCAGTGATCCAGCAACCCTCAGCTCTGCGGCCATCGCTTCCAAGCTGCACAGTGATGCGAAATATAAGAAAAAGAAGTTGTTGCTACAAGACTTTGAAGAATTGAAGGTGGCCCACCTCCTCAACCAGGAAGCATTTATGTCACAAATCCAGGCAGAAAAAGAGAAAAATAACAGCCTCCAAGAAGAGCTGGATAAAATCAAGAGTTCCTATGAGGAGCTTTGCTCTAAACATGAAGCCGACATCGTTGTGGTGGGGCAGCAGGCCGAGTCGCAGAAGATTAGTGAAGAGAGAGTCGGTGAGGATCAACAGTTCCTGGAGAACCAGAGAGCTGAGAAGGATGTTATTCAAGAAAAAATGACTCAGGAGATCATAAGTCTGCAGAAACAACTGGACCAGATGAAGATTTCTTATTGGAAACTCAACGACAAGTATGAAAGAGATGTTTCTGAGCTGAAACAACAAGCAGAAACATGTCAGCAGGAGATCAATTCTGAGAAAAAGGAGGATCTCCAGCTCATCAACAACCTGAGAGCTGAGAAGGAAGATCTCAAACAAAAAATGTCACAGGAGATCACCTGTCTGCAAGAGAAGGAAAAACAGACGCAGAGCGAGTTAGAGCAGGAGAGAGTTTTATACCAAGAACTAAACTCGACGTATGAAAGAGATGTTTCTGCGTTAAAGCGGCAGGTTGAAACATATCAACAGGAGATCAGTCGTGAGAAAAATGCTTATTTGGAAAGAGCAAATCAGGATTTAGAGCTTATCAACAACCTGACAGCTGAAAAAGAAGATCTCAAACAAAAGATGTCAGAGGAGATCACAATTCTGCAAGAGAAGGAAAAATGGATGCAGAGCGAATTAGAGCAGGCGAAACTTTCATACCAAGAAAAGACCTCCTTGTATGAAAAAGACGTTTCTGAACTCAAAAAGCTAGCAGAAACATGTCAGAAGGAGATGGATGGTGAGAAAAATACAAATTTGTTAAGAGCAAAGGAGGATCTGCAGCTTATCAACAAGCTGAGAGCTGAGAATGAAGATCTCCATCAAAAAATGGTGGAAGAGATTACACTTTTGAAAGTGAAAGAGAAAGAATCGCAGACCCTGCAAAGCCAAATCAAAATTATATGTCAAGAAATGAACCAAAGGTATGAAAAAGATGTTTTAGAAACGTCCTACAAATGTGTCCCTGTAAAAAACATTTCAGACCTGACATGTATGGATTGTAGCGAACTCTCAAAGTTAACCCCTTCGGAGACAAGTGAATTTACAGAAGTTTCACCAATGGACAATAATGATGAGAAATTACTTATAGGAAATGGATCAGTGACAAATGAGTCTGAATCTGAACTCCATTGAATAGACTGACTTCTCTGTGAAACTACCCAGAGAATTTAGACAACCACAACCCAGAAACTAAATCCATGGAGGAAGGCAACGGGACAAAATCAAAGAAATCAGTTTGGAAAAAAGTACGGCACACTCTGGGTTTGAGAAAACCAAAAAATTGGAAGAAAAAGAAGCACACGTCTAAATGTTAAAACCGCACTAGAAAAAAAGTTCCCTTCGAATAACCAAAATGTGGACACTTTTTGATCATGCCTTAAAAAAATAAAATAGTCCACAATCGCATAAAAACAAAAACAAAAAAGTGGGCAGCATGGAGTTGTGGTGGTTAGCACTTCAACTCACATAGGAAGAAAAAGGGGAAGAGCGTACGTCTCAGATCTTTAGCTGTCGTATTTTTCTGTGAGGAGTTTGCATGTTTTCCCCATTGCTTGCGTGGGTTTTCTCCGAGCGCTTCGGTTCCCCCCACATTGCTCAAAAACATGTAGCTTAGGTTAATTGGCCAATGTAAATTATCCCCAGTTGTTTGTCATTGTTCACGTAATTGGTCTTTGTTTTTCTATGAAGGGAAATTAAAAAAAGCCATTTAAAACAAAAATTTTTTAATAAAAACACTGAAAAAATATGTCAGTGCTTTTCCCTCAAGGGAAAATGTAAAAAAAAAAAAAAAGTCAAGTTATGCCGGGAATGCATGGCAAAATGCATAAAAAGTAATCGTTTTCCCCCAGATTGTGCTTAAACTTGTTTTAAAAAAATAATAAATGCATGAAAGAATGCAAAGAAATAAAATAAAATAATAATAAAGCCTTGAATTTAGCAAAATAGTATAGTCTGATCTTGGTTTTGAAAAACCAATAAAGCAACTTCTGAAGGAAAAGTTTAAAAAGACATAAAAATACATCATGGTATAAAAACCTACAATGGACTGGTGACCTGCGACCCCGCCTCTCGTCCAATGATACCTGCAGATAGACACCTGACCCCCACAACCCTTCAAGGATAAGCGTAATAGATAATTGATGAATGTTATAAAACAAAACAAAATTGTGTCTTTCCCGTCAACAATGGAAGGAATCAGAAACAATTTTAATTAAGTTTCACCTGGAAATGCTTAAAATTCCCAAAATTCAGGTCATTTTTCCACATTCGGTTTCTTTTTATGTTTTAAACAAAACAACTGAAAAGAAATGTTTTTTTGTAATACTCAAGTGGATATTTAAAAACTGCATATAAACGTGTTTCACCTAAGATCTGGAAGCTCTTGAAAAATGAACTGAAAAGTCAGAATCCGTTTAACACAAATTTATGCTTTTTTTTTTTTTTATGTTAACAACAGAAAATAAATAAAACCAAAAAATGTGAAAACAATCAGCACAGATTTTATCAACTGAAATTTGCGGAAAGACTTATCAAAAAATTAGTTTTAAATTTGTTGCAACAAATTTAAACAAATTCCAGATTTTGCATTGTAGGTCAAAAAAGTTTATGTAAAAATCCATTGCTGTGGTTTTTGTATTTGTTAAATATTACGCTTTTACTTCTGGCTTTCAAAACCGAAAAAACAGAAAACCATGTGGTTTATTGGTTGTTTTGATTTTAAAAACAAAGAACTAATCATACACCGATTATTTAAGCATTATGGGTTTTTTATGTTTTAAAACAACGAATTAATAAAAAAATGAATTTTTTTACCCTAAGGTGGATATTTAAAAACGGTATGTAAATGTGTTTCACCTCACATCTGGAAAAGCTTGAAAACTGAACTGAAAAGTCAGAATACATTTAATACCTAATTGTGCTTGTTTGTTTATTATGGTAAGAACAGAAAATGTATAAATCAAAAAATTGAAAACAAATTAAAACTGTGGGGAAAAACCCTGAAAAAATACTGAACAAAACTATAGGGGAAGTGGTTGAAGTTTTTATTTTATTTTCAATAAACTATTTTAAAAAATAAAAATAAAAAAAGGGTGTTGAACGCATCAGTGACATCAAAAGAAAATCTTTTATGATGTCACAGGTGAAAGCGTCTATATGATGTCATCAACCCTATAAATACAAGAGTTCAATCTTTTTCCTCTTTGCTTGCTACATCGCTGACTTGTTCACACGTACGCAAAGCTCTTTTGAAATCGACTATTCAGGTAATTTGCTAATCGACACAGATTTTAACAACTGTAATTTGTGGAAAAATGTCTCAACAAAACCAGAGATACCACAATGGATTTGGGCCCCAGGCCGGAATGAGGAATCGCCAAAGTCATCAAGGCTGGTTTCCTCCTCCTCCTCCTCCTCCTGCTCCTGTGCATTTCCTACATGGGGAAATCCAAAAACTGCGTTCTCTTCTGGAGAATGAGAGAGGAAGATGGTATGAAGAGAACCAAAGAGCAGCTACCCTGGAAGCAGAGCTGGAAAAGACAAAATCCGAGTTAAAACGACAGAAAGATCTCAAAGAAATGTTTATCAACAAGGGCAAAGAGGCAAAGAGGGAACTGGAGAGGGTGCAGAAGTTCAGTGATCCAGCAACCCTCAGCTCTGCGGCCATCGCTTCCAAGCTGCACAGTGACGCGAAATATAAGAAAAAGAAGTTGTTGCTACAAGACTTTGAAGAATTGAAGGTGGCCCACCTCCTCAACCAGGAAGCATTTATGTCACAAATCCAGGCAGAAAAAGAGAAAAATAACGCCCTCCAAGAAGAGCTGGATAAAATCAAGAGTTCCTATGAGGAGCTTTGCTCTAAACACTTGAAGCCGACATCTTTGTGGTGGGGCAGCAGGCACGAGT
The DNA here is from genome assembly GCA_028564705.1 of Apricaphanius iberus. Taxonomy (NCBI): domain Eukaryota; kingdom Metazoa; phylum Chordata; class Actinopteri; order Cyprinodontiformes; family Aphaniidae; genus Apricaphanius; species Apricaphanius iberus. The sequence goes on from JAPXFQ010002023.1 coordinate 4,668, forward strand.
CGCAGAAGATTGTGAAGAGAAGTCGGTGAGATCAACATTTCCCTGGAGAACCAAGAAGCTGAGAAGGATGTTATTCAAGAAAAAATGACTCAGGAGATCATAAGTCTGCAGAAAGCAACTGGACAGGATGAAGAATTTACATATAGGACACACAACGATAAAAGTAAGAAAGAGAGTTTCTGAGCTGAAACAACAAAGCAAAAAGCAAACAATGTTTGAAGGAGATAAATTCTGAAAATTGTAGGATCTCCACTCATCCCTTATTTATCTCTGGAAAGGAAGATCTCAACAAATATGATTTTCCAGGAGATCACCTGTCCAGCAAGAGAAGGAAAAACAGACGCAGAGCGAGTTAGAGCAGGAGAGAGTATTATACAAACACTAAACTCGACCGTATGAAAGAGATGTTTCTGCGTTAAAGCGGCAGGTTGAAACATATCAACAGGAGATCAGTCGTGAGAAAAATGCTTATTTGGAAAGAGCAAATCAGGATTTAGAGCTTATCAACAACCTGATAGCTGAAAAGGAAGATCTCAAACAAAAGATGTCAGAGGAGATCACAATTCTGCAAGAGAAGGAAAAATGGATGCATAGCGAATTAGAGCAGGCGAAACTTTCATACCAAGAAAAGACCTCCTTGTATGAAAAAGACGTTTCTGAACTCAAAAAGCTAGCAGAAACATATCAGAAGGAGATGGATGGTGAGAAAAATACAAATTTGTTAAGAGCAAAGGAGGATCTGCAGCTTATCAACAAGCTGAGAGCTGAGAATGAAGATCTCCATAAAAAAATGGTGGAAGAGATTACACTTTTGAAAGTGAAAGAGAAAGAATCTCAGAGCCTGCAAAGCCAAATCAAAATTATATGTCAAGAAATGAACCAAAGGTATGAAAAAGATGTTTTAGAAACGTCCTACAAATGTGTCCCTGTAAAAAACATTTCAGACCTGACATGTATGGATTGTAGCGAACTCTCAAAGTTAACCCCTTCGGAGACAAGTGAATTTACAGAAGTTTCACCAATGGACAATAATGATGAGGATTTAGAGGAAATGGAGCAGGTGACAAATGAGGCTGAATCTGAACCCATTGAAGAGACTGACTTCTCTGTTGAAACCGACCCAGAGAATTTAGACAACCCAGAAACTAAATCCATGGAGGAAGGCAACGGGACAAAATCAAAGAAATCAGTTTGGAAAAAAGTACGGCACACTCTGGGTTTGAGAAAACCAAAAAAGTGGAAGAAAAACAAGCAAACGTCTAATGTAACCAACTAGAAAAAAAAGTTCCCTTCATAACCAAACGTGGAAACTTTTTGTATCATCCTTAATATTAGTCCAAAATCGCAATAAAACAAAAACAAAAAAGTGGGCAGCATGGAGTTGTGGTGGTTAGCACTTCAACTTCACAGAGCGTACGTCTCAGATCTTTGCTGGTCGTATTTTTCTGTGAGGAGTTTGCATGTTTTCCCCATTGCTTGCGTGGGTTTTCTCCGAGCGCTTCGGTTCCCCCCACATTGCTCAAAACCATGTAGCTTAGGTTAATTGGCCAATGTAAATTATCCCCAGTTGTTTGTCATTGTTCACGTAATTGGTCTTTGTTTTTCTATGAAGGGAAATTTAAAAAAGCCATTTAAAACAACATTTTTTTAATAAAAACACAGAAAAAATATGTCAGTGCTTTTCCCTCAAGGGAAAAAAAAATAAAAAATCACGTTATGCCGGGAATGCATGGAAAAATGCATAAAAAGTAATCGTTTTCCCCCAGATTGTGCTTAAACTTGTTTAAAAAAAAAAATAAATGCATGAAAGAATGCAAAGAAATAAAATAAAATAATAATAAAGCCTTGAATTTAGCAAAATAGTATAGTCCGATCTTGGTTTTGAAAAACCAAAAAAAGCAACTTCTGAAGGAAAAGTTTAAAAAGACATTAAAATACATCATGGTATAAAAACCTACAATGGACTGGTGACCTGCGACCCCGCCTCTCGTCCAATGATACCTGCAGATAGACACCTGACCCCCACAACCCTTCAAGGATAAGCGTAATAGATAATTGATGAATGTTATAAAACAAAACAAAATTGTGTCTTTCCCGTCAACAATGGAAGGAATCAGAAACAATTTTAATTAAGTTTCACCTGGAAATGCTTAAAATTCCCAAAATTCAGGTCATTTTTCCACATTTGGTTTCTTTTTATGTTTTAAACAAAACAACTGAAAAGAAATGTTTTTTTGTAACACTCAAGTGGATATTTAAAAACTGCATATAAACGTGTTTCACCTAAGATCTGGAAGCTCTTGAAAAATGAACTGAAAAGTCAGAATCCGTTTAAGGACTTTGTATGCTGTTTGTTTTTTTATGTTAACAACAGAAAATAAAAATAAAAAAATCCCGCAAAAAAGGAATGTGTGTAAAACAATCACACAGATTTTATCAACTGAAATTTGCGGAAAGAAACTTATCAAAAAAAAGTTTTTCTTAAATTTGTATATGTCAACATTTAAACAAATTCCAGAATTGCATGTAGTGTCAAAAAAGTATATTATGAAAAAATCCATTTGCGTGGTTTTTGTATTTGTTAAATATTACGCTTTTACTTCTGGCTTTCAAAACCGAAAAAACAGAAAACCATGTGGTTTATTGGTTGTTTTGATTTAAAAAAAAAAGAACTAATCATACACCGATTATTTAAGCAATATGGGTTTGTTATGTTTTAAAACAACGAATTAATAAAAAAAATGAATTTTTTTACCCTAAGGTGGATATTTAAAAATGGTATGTAAATGTGTTTCACCTCACATCTGGAAAAGCTTGAAAACTGAACTGAAAAGTCAGAATACATTTAATACCTAATTGTGCTTGTTTGTTTATTATGGTAAGAACAGAAAATGTATAAATCAAAAAATTGAAAACAAATTAAAACTGTGGGGAAAAACCCTGAAAAAATACTGAACAAAACTATAGGGGAAGTGGTTGAAGTTTTTATTTTATTTTCATCAAACTATTTTAAAAAATAAAAATAAAAAAAGGGTGTTGAACGCATCAGTGACATCAAAAGAAAATCTTTTATGATGTCACAGGTCAAAGCGTCTATATGATGTCATCAACCCTATAAATACAAGAGTTCAATCTTTTTCCTCTTTGCTTGCTACATCGCTGACTTTGCTAATCAACACAGATTTTATCAACTTAAATTTTGTGAAAAACTTCTCAAAAAATTAGTTTTCAATTTGTTGCAACAAATTTAAACAAAAACAAATTTGGCATTTAAGGTTAAAAAAGTTTATGTAAAAATCTGTTGCTGTGGTTTTTGTATTTGTTAAATATTATGCTTTTACTTCTGGCTTTCAAAACTGAAAAACCAAAAAACCATGTGGTTTATTGGTTGTTTTGATTTTATTTTGAATTGGAAAAACAAAGAATGAACCATACATGCTTTATTTCAGCATTATTTTTTTTTGTGTTTGTTTATTATGTTAAGAACAGAAAATGAATTAAAAAATTTTTTGAAAAAAAATTAAAACTGAAAAAAAAAAACTATAGGGGGAGTGGTTGAAGTTTTTAAGTTTTTTTTGTATCAAACTATTTAAAAACAATAAACAAAAAGAAAAAGCCGTGCATGCATGGGTTCCCTCCGGGTACTCCGGCTTTCTTCCACGGTCCAAAAACATGACTGTCAGGTTAATTGATCAATCTTAATTGTCTTTAGGTGTGAATGTGGTGAATGTGTGCGTGCATGGTTGTTTGTCCTGTTTGTCTCTATGTGGCCCTGTGATGGACTGGTGACCTGTCCAGGGTGTACCCCGCCTCTCGCCCGTTGACAGCTGGAGACAGCACCAGCCCCCCCGCGACTTCTGCCGGTAGATTCATTATGGGGGGTGTTGTTGTGGTCCTTGTTAACGTCCAATCTGGACTGAGATGCATGAGGTTCTTCCAGGGATCTGCTGGAGCCATTCCTCCAGTTTGGGGGTCACCGCCCCGAGTGCTCCGATTACCATGGGTACTACTATCACCTTCATCTTCCAAGCCTTCTCTAGCTCCTCTCTGAGCCCTTGGTATTTCTCAAGTTTCTCATGTTCCTTCTTCTTGATGTTACCATCACTTGGTATTGCCACATCCACCACAACGGCTTTCCTCTGCTCTTTATCAACCACCACACTGTCCAGTTGGTTTGCCATTACCATCCTGTCTGTCTGCATCTGGAAGTCCCACAGGATCTTTGCTCTGTCATTCTCCACCACCTTTGGAGTTTGACCTTGAGGTTTCCAGCTCATACTCCACACAGATGTTTCCGTATACCACGCCAGCCAATTGGTTATGACGTCCCATGTATGCTTTCCCTGCCTGCATTTTACAGCGACCTGAGGAAATGTTACTGCCAGCTAGCCCTACCACCACAAACTAAAGAACTGACTGCTTTAACAACACCTTGTGGCATGTACCAGTTCAGGGTGATGCCATTTGGCCTCCAGGAGGTACCAGCCACATTCCAGACATAAAACGACCAATTACGGATGTGTTATAGTTTGCAGTGGCCTGCCTAAATGATGTTAGGATCAACCTGTTTCAGATGAAAAGAAATAAATAGAAATAAACAACCAAATTGTGTCTAATTAAACAAAAATAATATTGAGGTTTCCTATTTCCAATAACTTAAAATTAATAATTTTTTTTATTAAACACCAATTAACTGAGAAATCACTCTAGTGGTGTCTTAATATGAGATACTAAATTCATCCAGGAGATGGCAGCAATGAGACGTTAAGTGTATCCAGAAAAGGAACTACACTCTCCTCCAGAAAGCCTTACAATTAAAGAAATTTACTTATTACAGGAGATAAACATATATAAACATGAGAAAAACTTGTAATATTATTAGAAATCTACTAAATCAAGAAACAGACCATTAAGATTATTAAGAATTACAGTAAATATTTGACACATTTACAAGGCATCTGTTCAGAAAGCAGACATATTAACAGAAAATCAACAAACACCATATAAAGTAAATATGGACATAATGATTAACTATGTATGAGTTCCATGATATTATAGTGTCAAGGGAAATTAAATAGAAGTCATTCAGTTTGGCCCACCAGGGGTTGCCCTGGGTCTTTCTTAAAGGTTCACGTTGTTCAAACAATCAGCTAAATTTGCAATATGACTGTTCTTTCACTGCTGATACTGTTTGTGGTTATGGGCCCAATGAGTATTTATTGAGTTGCATATATAGTCCTCACCCCACAGTGATTAAATTATAATTGAAATATCGCAAATTAGGTTTACAATTAATTATAAGGGGCATGTAGAGTAGATTTATGCACACATTTACATGTGCTCACTTTATAAGAGCACAAATTGTCATATTTGATCAATTTTAAAAAGTATCCCATGAGCCTTGGTTACCATGCTTGCTGCCATCGGAAACCGGTACTATCAACGTGGAGTGTGGTACGACAACATCAGTGGTACACAGGCAAAAGACGTTTTATAAAAAATTCTGGGAGGAAAAACATTTTTTCACTGACATCAATGCTAAAAAAAATCTATCAAATAAGGAAGTTAAGATATGTTTCAAATTGATAAACATGACTTATTTGTTGTTTTGTTGAATGGTAATTACACACAAAGGAATCTTAAATACCTATAATTAATAGAATTAGTTTACTATTCTTTAATATTGATATTTATATTTTGAGTAAAAAATCACATTTGGCCCTCTAATATATTTTCATTTTGGCCCTCTGAGGGAAAACGTTTGGGCATACCTGGTCTACACTTTGTTTTGCAACGATTATAAGCAAAAGCTAAAGAAAAAATATATTAACTCGGTTCAATTTTTTTTTTCAATTCACTTTTATTTATTTAGCAGCAATTCACAACAAATTTAATCTCAAGGCAATTTACAACTAAAGTCATTTCAGTGCTATTATAAAAACATTCCAATCAATTAAAAGTTTTCTATGTAAAGAATCCCAGCAGATTGCGATGAGTTCCACCACTATTTAAAATAATACATAATTCAGTGTCTGACTCCCTTTTTGCTGTTGTATTAATGTAAGGACAAAACTCAGAAACTCACCCTTTTACTAAACTTATTTATATTTTATATTTTTTTTGTTTGTTGTTTTCTTCTTTTTTTTCTTTTGGAAGAAAAATATAATTTCCCTTTAGAAATCTTATTTTTTTGCACTATAAAATGGATAATTTTCTTTTAATTCACTGATTTTTGTGTTAGGATTTACACGAAAAGAAGAGCAAATTAAGTTTGAGTGAAAATTTTGATTTTTTTTTTTGGGAACTCTCTTGGCAAGTGACTCAATGATTCAAATGAATCAAAAAACCCAATTTATTTTGGTCTGTGAGTCATTCAAACTCGAGTCAGTAAAAATAATTGAGTTTACCATCACTATAGAGTATTGTCACCGAGGTGCCCTTTCAGGCGGAAACGATGAAAGCGAGAGGAATTAAGTGGCGTAACCAGTGCTTGTAAAGTTCACATTTTATATGAACTAGTTCAAAGTTCAGTTTACACAATAGCTTATTTAAAAAAAATCCTCATAAACACTGTATCTGTTCTTTAAAGTGAAAGTGGTCTCATGTTTTTGTTTTATTTGTTTTTTGGAGGCGCCATGTTGTGGTCAGACAAATGTTTGATAAATAACAAAAACAAATGTCTCAAATCTGTTTATTATTGGACACAGTTATGTTTTGGAAAAAAATTTATCGATGCATCAATGCGATGCATCAAGATATTGAATCGAATCGGTGACATTATAATCGTAATCGCATCAAATCGTGAGATTTGTGAAGATTCACACCTCTACATTGTACCAAGCTGCAGTTTTTACCCCATGCAGTATATTATTTAAAAATAAGCTTTTCATTGTTGGTTTTTTGAGGAATAATTGAACAGTCTGAGATAGGATCCATGCTGGGATTGGAAACTAGGACTGTACCTCAAATTGCAATATTCAACCTGCAAAAAATTTAAACAATAATTACGTTTAGTCCGTTTTCAATTTCTCTAAATAAATTTTCTGACTTGTTTGTATGAAGAAAAGTAATAGAACTTGAGTTATAAAGTGCAACAATCAGCGCAAATGAATAAGTAAGTTTACAATTCCTTACTCACGTTTATGGGAAAACTGGGCATTCCATTGTTCTTAAAGTCTGCAGGTCTCCGACAATATACATTAATGTCAGGTTGTCCAGCTGCGGCTGGGAGATAAAGCATACGATGTCCGAGGCAAATATTTAAAATCAAGTCGTGGAGAAATACCAAGTCAACGTACAGTTTAATGCCTTTCTAGGTTAGGTGTTTTTGTCATTTTCAGGAATTATATCTCCATAATCTTAAGAGGTGACAAAAAAACTCTTTAGATTATGTTAAATGGCTTCCTTTACCATAACCAGAATAACTATTACAGAATTTTAACGCACATTTCTGGAGAAACGGGACAAAGCAGGCCAAAGTACAGCATAATGCATATCGGGGTTGGGCAGTTGTGTCACTTTCAGGAGTGTCTTAAGAGCTGACGACAAACACTTTCTCTCTGCCATGCTGCTTGCTCTGATTACGGCTCGCTCCCAGCCACTCATGTCATTACGTTCTAGCGCATGCGATGCTGTTTGGTATCTTGGCAAATCTGTATCTCAAAACAAGTTGTCATTAATCAATGACAGATACAGAAAAAAGGCACCGTTTCACATATTTTCATATCGTTCCTCGGTAGACACCCCGGAATGTGGTCTGTGCCTTTAAAAAGTACAGTATTTGGTATCCATCCCTAGACATCACCCTCTGTTCTGACCAATGTTACCATAGCTACTTTGAAATAGTAATCTGATTACTTACTGATTACTCCTTCCAAAAGTAACTAAGTTACTTTACCAATTATTTTAAAAGTAGCTGTTAGATTACAAGTTACTTTCTTAGTTACTTTCAGCAGCTGCCAATAACACTTCCCACTGCCTTAACAAAGAAACAATAATCTGTTTCACCGATACTCACTTTACTCTAAGTGTATTTTAACATTAAGGCTGGAAATATACTTGCTTTTTAACCTCATGTTGACATCAGGAACTATGAAGCAACAGGCTGCGTCTTGGGGACGTACTTGTTTGCTCATGTACGTACTACTGGAGAGTTCCACTAGGGGGCAGAGGTCAGAACTCAGACTCAGGCTGGACATTTAGGGTGGGGTAAAAAACCAAACATGGTGACCTAGAAGCAATAATCAGCTGTTTCAGATTATAACAGAAAAGACAGCAGCAGTGTTGTTGAAGGTATGCAAGAAATATATTAAAAAATATCAAAGCTAAACATCATATCTAGTCAAACAGCATCATAACATCGCTAAAAATTTAAAGTATTAAAGTATTAAAATTAGCGAACATCAATATTTACAGGCTTTAGGTTACATTCAGCGACGGTTGGTCAAACAGCATGTGAATGTTTTTTGATGCTGGATAATTGAGCTTGTACTGCTGTGGTATGCCAAGTGTACTTTGCAGTAAGTATGCTGTACTTTGTTCTCTTCTTTTTTTAGAATGTAACGATCCCAAACTTTACACATTTTCTGCCGTTTATGGGGATATTTACTCTCCGCTATCGCGCCAGCTAAATTCAAAATGTGTCACGCGCTACTGGTGTGCTTTACACAGATGCATCCAAAGCAAGGGTCCGTGTGGAACAATCAGATCCCTTCTCGTATAGTGCACTTCATAGGAATTTAAGGAGGCTTTGAGGCAGAGTTTTTGCCTCGAGCAATTTTTGAAATCGAGTAAATCCAGTTACTCGATGAATTGCTGCAGCCCTAATGAAATTAATAAAGCAGTTCTTGTTAAACTACAGTAAAAAAACTTTTTATCTTGTTTTCTTTTCCAGACCATTTACTGGATCATGTTGAGAAAGAGGATTTCTCTGACCAGCAGCTCTGTAAACAGGAGAGTGATTCCAGTTTGGACCAGAAGGATCCAGAACCTCTGCAGATAAAAGAAGAGAAACAAGAACCAGAACATCCCTGGATAAAAGAGGAAGCATTAGAACTGTGCATAGGTGAGGAGGAACTGCTGGTATTGAAGCAGGAGAATGAAGATCCATTCATGGTGACTCCTACTCTTGTGGAAAAGTGCCACATTAAACCAGAACCAATGAGGAACCAAATCATCTTTCAGGACTCTGATGAAACTGAGAACCAGGATGAAGAAGGAAACAATCATAATGACTCAGGTTCAAAGCGAGATAAAGGGCCGAAGCTAAATAAGAGACATCAGAAAACTACAAACAATTCAGTACCCAAAAAGGGCAAGAAATCTGAAACAGAAAATTATATGTATTCTTCATGTCATGTATAGCTTGACTCAACACTTGAAAAGTCACACAGATGGAGAGCGATTTCTATGTAAGACATGTGGAAAAGGGTTTAGATATAGAGGCAGTTTAACCACTCATGTTCGAACTCACACTGGTGAGAGCCCTTTCTCTTGTATAATTTGTGGCCAAACCTTTTGTCATAAAGGTCATTTGACTAGTCACATAAGAACACATAAGAACGGTGAGAAACCGTTCTCTTGTACAATTTGTGGTAAAGTTTTTGCTCAGAGAGGTAATCTATCTTATCACATGAGAATTCACACAGGTGAAAAACTGTTTTCTTGTTCAATTTGTGGCAAAGGTTTCACTCAGAAAGTTCATTTGGATCCTCACATGAGAGTTCATACAGATGAAAGGCCTTTTCCCTGTAACACCTGTGAAAAAACATTCCAATCAAAAGATAGATTAAATAGACACATGATTGTTCATTCAGGTGAAAAACGCTTTTTAGCCAGACTTGTGGCAAAAGGTTTAATCTAAAACTCCAATTAACCATTCACATAAGAATTCATACAGGTGAAAAGCCGCATGTCTGTGGGGTCTGTTCAAAAGCATTCCGCAGTCACAGTTGCTTAAAACGTCATTTCTTAAGTCATACAGATGAGAAGCCTGTTTAGTGTCTGAAATGCAGGAAAGGTTTTTAAATCAAATTTTAACACTTCACATGAGAAATTACATGTAAAATATCTTTAAAAAGCTTCACAGAAAAATATGGTTTTAGTACATACGTCAGTTTACACAGATGAGAAGCTTTTCCATTTAAGACTAGGGGTGGGAGGTATGGCAAAATTTTCATCCATCCATTTTCTTAACCGCTTAATCCTTTATGGGTCACGGGGGTGCTGGTGCCTATCTCCAGCTGTCAACGGGCGAGAGGCGGGGTACACCCTGGACAGGTTGCCAGTCCATCACAGGGCAGGACAAACAACCATGCACACACTCACACCTAAGGACAATTTACAGTGATCAATTAACCTGACAGTCATGTTTTTTTTGGAATGTGGGAGGAAGCCAGAGTACCTGGAGGGAACCCACGCATGCGCGGGGAGAACATGCAAACTCCATGCAGAAAGACCCTGGGCCGGGATATGAACCCACAACCTTCTTGCTGCAAGGCAACAGTGCTAACCACTGCACCACCGTGCAGCCCGCAAAATTTTCATATTATGGTATTTTTAAAAAAACATATCGGTATTATGGTATTTAACTGTATTTTTTTTCCATACAAGACCATTCATATCCATATTATCTTATAATAATTAAGAATATAAAAACAATTTGCTTTAAATTGCCCTTTTTACTGCCCTATGGACTGCATCATATCGTTTTTTCCAGACACAGGTGAATGATATGAAAATAATTAAAACGATTATGATTCTAGTAAACATTCTTGATGTTCTAAGGTGGAAAGTATAATTTTTTTTAAACCTCACATTGGTGCAAGCAACAAACTGCATCTTCTCATTGCTTTGCATGTAGTACTGAATCCCACTAGGGGGCAGAGTATAGACTCAGATCTGATTTTGCCAAAGAAGTGACCGTAGGTGATTATTATCTGGTTAATATTCAGATAACAGAAAAAAAAGACGGCAGAACTATCGTAGATGGTATGTAAAACATATTTACTGCTATTTTTGATTTCTTTCCTACTGGTTTTGCCGCCGTTGACCGCGTGGACCTACAGACGGTCAAATAGCGCTCAACACTTCACCCTACTGGTTACTTGCAATAGCGGTTATAAAAGATATGCTGTTCGGTTCTCCTCTGACCTTTTAAAACCGATAAACTTTTTAAACTATAGACGAGGCTACTTTTATTTGGAATACATCAGAATTGTGTGCTTCGCTCCTGCCAGCAGCTTTACTTAGTTACAAAGGTTATTTTCTACACTCTGGTGAACCGCGTGTAGCAGTGCAATCGGTCCTGGCTGAAACACTTCCCCTCATTAAACATTCCAGAAATTGTCCGAGCTATAGGGGTATAATAAAAATGAATATCATAACGAAAATAAACAGGTTTTCGGTATGAACCGGTATACCACCCAGGCCTATGTAAGACTCATGAAAATCTGTCCAGCTAAGGTTTTATTAATGGTGGAACATTCGCACCTCGAAGCATGTCCAAAGCGAACTGGTCGCGCTTCAAAATGTCACATTTTCATGTGTTTGAAGCCGGAAATACACAAGTTGTGGGAGGACCCTGACTGGGTCTGCTCCGTAGCAATCGGCTGGCCTACTCCCTCCCTCCCTCCCCTCCTTCTCCCAACCCTCCGGGAGCTCCCAGTGGACTCCAAGCTGACCGCATTACATGTTCTGCCTGCCCTCAGGCAAAGCTGGGACCGCTCCAGCCGGGAATCGAGGAGCTAAGACCCAGTCAAACATCGCGGGAGGGATCCACAACCAGGGAGCGGAGCTCCATCTCAATCATGCCCAGCATGTGGAGCGTGGCTACCGTTGGATTCTAGTCTAAAAGCTGACTGCATTTTGTGTTCAGCCTGGCCTCAGGCAAAGCTGGGACCGCTACAGCCGGGGATAAGAGAGCTAAAGACCCAGTAGAGCTGTGGCCAAGGGATCCATAAACACTGGCCCCTCACTGCATTGGCAGGCCCAGTTTGAACAGCTGTTGTCCTGTGTAGGTCCAAGCTTCGCCCGCTAAGAGACCAACTACTTAGCTGAACGGCTGTCCATCTGTCTGCAGTTAGTAAAAGTGTATAATATACATGGGTGGCGCGGGATGTGCTGTGGTGGAGCTATTGCAAGGCCTGGGTCGTGTTTACTCCTCCAGAGAGGCTGTTTGGGTGAGGAAGCTGTTCATGCCTCACTTCTCGGCAGAGGGAGCGGTGCCTTGGCAGCCAAAACGGCTCTTTTAAGAGCCACCCACAAACCTCTTAAGAGCTTTCCTGTCTAAATAGTTTAACCGCTTTATATTTATTTGTTTATTCCTTTCTCTGTATAGAAAACAGCTGGTGTTATTGTTGGGTCACACACAGACATCGGGTGAGGAGTAGACTCTTTAATTAGGCCTGCACCACCGGCCGTTCTCCCTTCTTCACGGCGAGTTCTGGCCGGTTCGCTACAGGGAAGACCAAACCACCTCCCTCACTGGCGAAGGAGGAATGCCAGATTTTCTGGAAGAATCTCGCTCAAAAGGAACCCAAAGACCACTTCATGTGAATCCAAAATATTAATAAACGAAACATTGTTTATACCCAGAGCCCGATGAAACACCCTCTGAGTTTCAGACTGCCGACCGCTGAGAAACACAGCGAGAGCCACACGTGGTGGGGGGGCCTAAACCAGCCTGAGTCTGCATTCAGCCGCTGTCACAGAGCCGATAAGAACAATTGCCGTGCCGGAAAGCTGCCAAAAAGGTACTGTCATTGAAAGAAGTTGGTGTTGATCGCTGCTTAACCACATTGGAGGACAAGCTAACGGCATCCCCACAGCCACGAGGGTCACTGTAACCAGCTGCTGCAGCCATTGTTAGCCGCTAGGCTAACGTCACCTTATCCCCTTTCCTCATTGACCACGGAGCAACTCCGTGCTTAATCGTTCATAAGGTTCGTTTGGGCGGAGGCAAATTAGTTAGGATAACTAATTTTAAAGGTGTTTCCCTTTTATTGTTGTATTGTTTTCATCTGTATCGGTTTGGGTAATACCGGCCTCTCGGCCTAAAATCTTAATTAGTATTTTTTTAAAACACATTCCCGACAACGAGTCATTTTAATCCTGCAATTTGAGCTATTCAATTGAACAGGAATTTTCCTTTCTTTGTTTAATGTTTAATAAATGTATTTGAGCTACTTCAAACACCCCACATGAGTTACAGGGGGCTAAAGCTAAGATTAACCCACGTGTTCAGGCCCATGTTGCCCTCAATGAATAAACAACCAGGTGTTCAAATAAAGATCTTTTCAGAGAAGATTAAGAACAGAAGCTAATCTTATTAGCTGTGTTTGAGACCCCTTTTTGTATCAAAATACTGGAATTAGTTTACTGATGTAATCAATCCATCCAAATCAATAATGTTTTACTCTTCATTACATTGTTTTATTGGTTTACACATATATCAATGGTGCTAATTAGTTAAACTAATTACAAATGAAAACTATTTTAGCTTTCGTTCCAGCATCTACAAATCAAGCCCTGGGTTCTTAAAGCATCCAGATTTCTCCAAAGCAAAAATCAAAATTCATGTTTTCTATTTTTACTGAATTCTTATCCATTTGTGTTCTTTTATTTTTAGTTATTCATTTAGTTTGATCAGTAGTGTGTTTGTTATTAGTTTGAGTGATTAAATGTTTCTTTTTCTTCTTCTCTAAATAAACTTTGTATTTTGGAAAGTCACTGTTGTCCCTTTAATTCAACACACACATTTAAAGTGTTTGATGTTCCAACATGCCGTAAGAATTCATATTCTTCGTGGTGTCCAGACTGATCTATAGATATCTGGCTACTAAAATAGTTCATGGAAGACCAGGTGGCGCCCCAAATATTAATAATTTGTCATGAATTATTTATCTCATTGACTGCCATAAGCAGTCCTTTAACTATTTATAGCCAAATATCTGCATTTTCCCTTAAATCCACAACACATACAGCTCAGGATGATTAGCCAAGGTGTTTATCAGTATTTCCTCCGTCATGCTGATGCTGTGACCCCACATCAGTCACAGCATCACTGACACTCCGCATCTAATTGGTCGACACGGTGCGACTTGAAGCCAAAGTTCAGATTTTTTTCAACTTCAGCGGCAGACGCGATAAGAGCGAATGCACAAAATGCTCCACATAAAATGCAGCAAGTATTATCAGTCGCCCTCCAAACGCATGATTTGCGCTAATCCGTCCCACGACTCAAGCAGAAAAGCTTTTTCACGATGCAAATCTGCTTTTGACATGACACAGGACCCCTGGTCGCGCTTCACTGTGCTCCTCCATTGACTTTATATGTTCATAACGCTTCAAATGCGTTTGGTTCGAACACCCCGTTAATCACGCTCCCTACCAGAGTATAACCCGGCCTACATTTCTTTTTGAAGAACTGCTCAAAACGAGGCATTGTCTGGCGGACCAGCGAACATGCATGAAGGGCTGGGCGTGGTCTGGGCTTAGACTGATTTGTTCCAGCAGCGCAGAGTCACAGACGGCCAGAAAGATGGAAAGCCGTAGTAATCCAAGCTCCATTTCCTCAGAGGGAAGTCATTTGAAGATTTCTCTTCACCTCCTTCACCAGAGAGAACAGAGCACAGGGATATAGGTTCTGTGGAGGAGGCGATCGGCCCTGAGCCATTTCAAGTCTTTGTCTTGTTCTCAGCAGCAGAAACCGAGTCTGTAGCGACATAGAATCAGTGCCCTCTCTGAGTGGTACATTGTTGTTGGCCAAATCTAATACAAAATATAAATTAACTCGAGTAATTTCGTGTGACTCCGCCTTCATAGGTGCACCTGCAGCCACTGTACGTCATTGTCAGAATCAGAGAATGTGTGTTGCAGAGAGATGTACAAGGTATAAATAAAGTATCCAAGCATGATCAGAAAATCATTCAGGGAATGAGCAAAAAGAACATTTCACACCATCACAAATATTACACTAATGAACTCTTCGCCCTGATTTAGTTTCCCATTTACTGATATCAGTTATTACCTTTATCATAGGTAATACTCAGATGTCAGCAGGTAGGGGTAACCACCTGCATAATGGAGCACCCAGGTTTTGAGTCAGTTGCTCTAACGGTGCTTACACACAACGCGATAGACGCGACCAAAAAGCGTTACACGCCCCAAAGCTGGTCACTTGCACATTCGCAACTTGAAGCGTGTCCGAACTGGTCGCGTTTTAAAATATGCCGTTTTCACACGCGTGAACTGGAAATATGGTAGTATCCTGGCCGGGACTGCTCTGCTGCCTCTGAATAAAATCATTCTGTTGTCGTAGGATAGTCCTATTAAGAAGATGATCAGGGTTGTCCAACATTAATAAGACACAGTCAGCTTTACATACAGAAAATGGTTGCCAGTTAGTTTAGCAACTGGCTAAAAGATAAATAGGTTAAAATAGCTACGTGTGAATGTTATTGTGGAGTTAAATAAAACAATTATTAATCCCTCCTTTATTTAATGACAAAAGAGCTACGGCAATTGGATTTGTCCATTTACACTAAAAAGTTTAGTTTTTTAGTCATATTTAGGAATGTTAATCATTCAGGATTAATTCACAGCAACCCTGTTAATCGTTTGACAACCCTTTGACAACCAACCAACTTTTATTTAGCCATTATCGTCATAGCCCCCCCCCCCCTGGAGAAAATTACACCAGCTGCCACTGACCTGAATGCAACATAACCTGAGTTCTGGTGGAGTCCACCAGGGATCAGATAAAGCATGTCAAATAAAGCATTTAAGGCCAATTAGTGATTCCACATATTACAACCATATTTGAACTTGCACTGTGAGGCAGAATATTGTGTGAAATATCCAATATAAGGAAATAAATTATCTTATTTTAAAACAAGGATTACAGTCCACTGTTTCTGCACATTAAAAATATCTGCATGCCCAGATTTAAGCCTACTGTTAAAATCATTAACGATAAAATCACAGGGGGCAGGTAAAGGTATAGGAGGAAATTTTTTTTAAACTTAAAGAAAACCTGCAGCCACTTCAGGGGTTAGATGACGCTTCCTGACAGTTCTCACAGAGGTCTCTGATTGGATAAAACTGGTGATATTAAAAAACACACAGTAGTGGTCAGAGACAGCCAAGTCAACAACAGAGGACACACTGGTGGACAGGCCATACGTGATGACCAGGTCCAGGTTGTGTCCTCTGTTGTGAGTCGGCTGCATGACATGTTGGCTAAAATCCATATAATTTAAAATATTTAAAAAATCTGTTGATAAAGGATCTAAAAGGTTATCTATATGTAGATTAAAATCACCAGCTAAAATTATCCTCTCATAAGAGTTGTGTAAAATTGATAAAAACTCTGAAAATTCTGGAATAAAAAATGCATTCCTTTTCGGAGGCCTATAAACTGTGACACATAAAATCTGAGGAGTGCTAAAAACAGAGGCAGTGTATTCAAACGTGGTAAAATTATTAAATAAAACAGGTTTGGCGGAAATAGTTGATGAACTAATAAAAGCAGTTCCCCCTCCCCTCTGGCTACTCCTCGTAGAACAAGAAAAGTTATAATTAGGTGGAGAGGCCTCTGTAAGAACAGCAGGGGCATCTGTACTCAGCCATGTCTCTGTTAAAAATAAACACTGAAGGTTATTATCTAAAATCAAGTCATTTATTATATATTATATTCATTGTTATTTTGAAGCATAAACAACCTTGGTATTTCATTTGAAAGGTTACATAAACATTTTTTTAACTTATCTTTTAAAAAGTCCTGCAAAATGAGAAAAAAAGGTTTAAAAAAAGACATTGAAGCTAAATCTGTTTTTGAACCATTTTGAGCAGAGGCATGCTTGCTGTCTTTTTGGAAAGACGGCAAGAAAAATTGAACATTTTCCATACAGAATTGGCCTTAAGTGCTTTTGTCAGTTGACATTGCCAGTGATACGATATCAAAAACAGAGGAAAATATTACATTTTATGTCTGCCTATTTATTTTTCTAAACATCCATGCTTTAAAAGTTGCTTTACATTTGATTGGTGGACTAAAAAACAGTGTTGGATGATAGCATGAAGTGTTACCTTTACCCACTCCACATTCGATAGTAATAATTTAAAAAAAAATAGTGTTTTGCACGTTCTTCTATTTATAGGTCAAAATTTTGGATCCAGAAAATGCGCCCTCTGCAGGAATTAATGAATAGAAATATGCATAAAAATCTAAAAAATGACTTGTCAAAACTCAGAATCATTACAGATTCTTCTCAAACGAAGGTTCACTGCTTCCTCCATGTTATATTTTGTTTAGGAAGTTAGTAACATTCTGGTCCATACTTCCTACCACTTGGTGGCAGTAATGCACCGAATCGTTGTTTGGCAGCCTTGAATAATTGTCAATAAAAAGAATCGCTAACAATAGCATGCTAACTGGTAGTTATAAACATTTGAAGAACTACATGCAAAAAAATTATTTACAAAGGTTTTTGGCGGCAGAGATGGCTTGAGGAAGACTTGCAGTAAGCTCCTGCTGAGCAAAAAAACATCTTCTACTCTTAAGTGCAAGCCGATACACAGCAGGGTCGTGACAGTGACTCGACCTTCTGTTTATAGTACTCTGCTCTTCCTCTCCATTCTCTACTGTTTTTTTAGCATTGCTTGACCAGGACAGCAGGGGGTGCTAAGTTTTCATGGCGTCTCTGCCTACTATCACAACGTCGCTTCTGTTTTTTTGTAGGCTTGTGAACACATTTCTTCCTCAAGGAGAAATACTGATTACAGCGACTATAGAGCCCCGTTCTGGTGATGCGATCTCTGACTGTTACTGAAACTGACCAATCAGATGCATACGCTCTCCGTCGACAGAGACGGATAGTTAAAATTTGGGCCTCTACTCCGTGCGTCCTTGCATAGGTGACGGAGAGCCCTTACGTTGACGGATAATGGCGTTGCGTCAATCCGTATCCGTCAAAACGCAGACGCATAAACTAGGCTTAAGATACTGCCACCTCCATGCTTCACAGTTGGTATTAGGTTATTTTCTTGGAAGGCTGCATTTGGATTGCGCCAAACATGTCTACTGTTCTGGTGACCAAATAATTCACTGTTTGATTAATGTTTCCAAATAACATTATTCCAAAAGTCTTGGTCTTTGTACTGATAGTAGAGTCATACACTTTCACATGAACAGTAGCCAGAGCCTGCTGTAGTTTGTTCTGGGGGGTGAATTTGCTTGGACGGCCAGACCCAAAACTATTTTGATGGTTGAATGGCTGTTGTCAAATTCTTTTGAGATCTTTTTAAATCCCTTACCTGACTCATAAGCTGCCACCATCTTCTATTTGAGGCAACACTAGTTATTAGGGGACAGGGTGTCCTAACTTTCCCTCCATTAAAATAAATAATTTAGTTTCTTTTTTTATGTTTCACAAAAATTTCACTTCAGCAATGATTATAAACATTTATCAAAGGATTCCAAGGGGCTCCCATCTTGTCTGGGTGAGTAAATGAACTTAACGCATGTTCTAAATAAGGTCCAAGTTGAGAAACTTTTCCTGTTGGTGAGATTTTTATTTGCAAATATTTAAACAACACTGTAGAAATGAAATACACAGTCTGCTGGTTTAGTGAATTATTGCAAGAGCTAGCATATCTTTTCCCTCAACAAATTCAAGCGATGGTACAGGTCGGCTCATTTTCATGGATGGATTTCCCACGACTCTCTAAATCCAAAAAGTTTTTTTATAAAACATGTCAAAGTGAGGCAAACACACTTCATTTGATGTTAAAGGGCGGGTGGTAGGTCAGAGCCCCCCCTTCACCAAAACATGTTACATTTATTTTGAATATAATTGATGTTCTACAACCAATTTGTCTTTATTTATTACAACACTGATGAACAGCAGTGTTCAGTGATGAACTCAGAAAGGTGGATTTTTGTTTCGAGAAGACAGGACTTTGGGCGACAGGAAACACTCAGATCAGATTGTATTTAATACAATGACAAAAACTACATATTCGTTATTTAAGTTGTCCAAAAATATTACAAAACATTAAATAATTTTTTTTGTAATTAATTTGAAACATGAGAAAAACATTTTTCACAATTTGTGTTCACTGGAAGAAAAGCTTCTCTAGAAACAAGTAAAAAATATCAATACAAGATGGTTTTTGCTAGTAATAAGCTAATATTCCTGTCAATGGAACAAGTGAATATTTTCTAGAAAATATGTCTTGAAATCAGAGAATATATTTTAAAAATAAGAAAAAATATTCATAAACAAAGAATTTTCACTTTCTTGAAAATTGTAGTATTTAAAATATTGACAATTATTTCGCAATTTGGTTGATCAATTAAGAGGTGAAGACAGTGTAAACTATCTATAGCAGAAAATAATGAAAAATAAAAATATAGCAGAAAAAAATAGTTTCTCTAAAAAAACGTTAATATAAAAATAAAATATAGCATTTGTAGTATTAAGAACAGCAGCAATAAAAGTAGTTGAAGAACACTGTGCACTAGTTCTAAAAGGAAATGTTTTTTCCTTTAGTAGTATTACATGTCTTTAAATACAATCAGATTCTTAAAAAACAGGCATTGTACCCAAAAAAAAAGTACGTTTAATCAATAATTTCAACTTTAAATCAAAGGACTGAAACAGCTCGACCTTGTTTAGCTTATATGTTTTTATCCCAAATGTTTGATTAGCAACATTAATAAAAAACCTTTGGACATGTTTTCCTTGTCTTTTATGGATTAGGCTCTTCAACTATGTGGGTTTTTATGTGTTGCTTCAAGATCTGTTTTGATCTAAAAGCTTTTTCACACGTATTACAAGGAAAAGGCTTTTCGTCTGCGTGAAATCTCATGTGATAATTTAAAGAACTTTTATCACAATAACCTTTGCAACAAATGGTACAAGAGAAAGGTTTTTCACCTGTGTGGGTTCTCATGTGATACTTCAAAGAACTTTTATCACTAAAGCATTTGCCACAAATTGTACAAGAGAAAGGTTTCTCATCTGTGTGGTTTCTCATGTGTCAAGTCAAATAACCTTTATCACTATAACCTTTGCCACAAACTTTACAAGAGAAAGGCTTCTCACCTGTGTGGTTTCTCACATGATAAATTAAAGCACCTTTCTGACAAAAACCTTTGCCACAAATTGTACAAGAGAAAGGCTTCACACCTGTGTGACTTCTCATATGTTCTGTTAAATGTCTTTGTCTAATAAAACCTTTTCCACATGTCAAGCATTTAAAAGGCCTCTCATTTGTGTGAGTTTTGAAGTGATCATTTAGGGTAGTGTTTTTCCTGAATGCCTTTCCACAGTCCTTGAAAAAAATGGCTTTTCACCTGTGTGAACTCTCATGTGACTAATGAAACCACCTTTTGTAGTATAACGTTTGCCACAAATTTCACATAAGAAAGGCTTAACACACGTCTGAATTCTATGGTTATCAAAATCAGATTGTCTAGTGAAACTTTTTCTATGAGATACACATCTAAAACGCTTGTCAGATGTGTGACTTTCCAAGTGTAACATACATTCAATATTTTCCAAAGAAAAACTACAACATATTTTACAAGAATGCAAACAGTTTTCCGTGCGAGTTTCCTTCTCCCCACTGTGTCCCAATTTGTTACACTTTGTGATTTTCTGACATCTAGCTTGATTCGACCCTTTATCTCCCTTTGATCCTGAGTCTTTATGATGGTTTCCTTCTTGATCCTGGTTCCCAGTTGTTTTAGAGTCCTGAGAGATGACTTGGTTCCTGATTGGTTTTGGATTAATGTGGCTCTTTTCCACAAGAGTCGGAGTCACTATGAATGTATCTTCAGTCTCCTGCTTCAATACAACCTCAGATGGTTCCTCTTTTATCCAGGAATGTTCAAGCTCTTGCTGCTCTTTTTACATAAAGAATTCCATAAAGATTGGGACCTTTTTTCCTTTTTTATTTCCTACTTTCCCAGACTCCAGTGAAATAAACTCATGACTTGTCAGTGTTTTGTGTTTGACACTCTTCCTGCAGTGCTTCTTGTGTTTTGTCCCCCTAAATGGACACAGAGCTCACTTCTTCTCCTTGTTTCTAATGCGACTCTTCACTGTGTGTGTTCATCACCGTGAGCTGACAAAACTAATAGCTGAGGCCTGTTTCATGCATTTATTTTTTAAATAATTCTGTTGAAGCACGATTTTTTGTCCACGTTTGTAAAAACATTTGCGTGATAGTCAAAGGTAAAACAGTTAACAAATAAAACAGGTTCTGCAAATAAATGTTGAGCTTATGAAAGCAATTCTTCCTCCTCTTTCACTACTCCTTAGTAAATAAGTGAAGTTAAATTTTGGAGGGGAGGCCTCTGGAAGAACATGACGGGTATATGCACTCAGCCATGCTTCCGTTAAAAAATAAAGAATTAAGATAATGATCTAAAAAATCAGATTGTTAACGATAAAAGTTTTGTTCAGCAGAGAGCGGAAATTTAAAGCCCCAGATATATTCTATGGGTTTGGAGCGTCTCAGAAATGCTTCTTTGTTGTCTACGAGGTTATTTACAGATGTTTTTTTCCCTAACGATTCCAACTTACAAGAAAATACAATCTCAAATTCATTGCTGCCGTCTGGCATGACAGTTGTAGTGTGGCTTTCAATCTGCACTCTACGGCGACGGACGGTTAGACAGAAATTACTACTGCAAACATAAACATGCTTCGCGCATGTGTGTTTCCAAATTGCACAAACAAAATGAATAAGTAAACTAACACATTAGTATAGAGCAGAGTAAAAGTCCTACTCAGACTACAACTTCCATGGGGCACTGCAATAATGTCACTGAAATCACAGTTTGTTGTAAGTTGGAATAAAAGCCTCCTAAACCCCGGAAGACAAGAAGCACTTCAGAGAAACCATGAAGGGAATAGCGCTAGCGATTCATAACAAAACATTGATTACATTAAGAAGTTCTGTGGCAGATATGCCTTTTTTGGAGGCGGTGCTTGCCGTGCCCCTTAAATGGATATATGCTGATCGCGACTGGATATAAACTTCTGTCGAAGGACTCCGAGTGACTCCAAACTTGTCTAGGTGAGTAGCCTAGCATAATGTATGCTGAAAATTTGGTCCAGGTTGAAAAACCCAAACTTCCCCGTTAACATCACTTACAGTGCTCAGCATAAACGAGTACACCCCACTACATTTGTCAGAAAACCTTTAGTTTCTTTTCGGAATCAACATTTTCTATGAGATACTATACGACAAAATACTCCCATAAATGTGGGCCATTGATTGCAAAAAGATTTGTTAATTTGCACAGACAAAACTCCTTATGTGGGGTTGCATGGTTTCTGCTGGGGTTGGGGAGCTGCATTTCATTTATGGTATCATGAACTCAACAATGTACTGCTCTATATTGAAGGAGAAGATGCTGCCATCACTCCGTGCACTTGTTCATTGTGCACTTTTCCAACACGACAATGATCCAAAACACACATCTAAAGCTACTGTTGCATTTCTGAAGCAGGACAGGATGAAGGTGATTGAATGGCCAAGTTTGTCTCCCGATCTGAACCCAATCGAACACCTGTGGGAAATTCTGAAGCGACAAGTTGAGAATCCCTCTACATCCAGCAGCCAGGCTCTAAAAGAGGTTATGGTTGAAGAATGGAAAAACATAGACGATGGAATATGTCGCCAACTTGTTTCATTCCATGCCCAGAAGACTTGGTGCTGTCCTTAAAAATGACTGTGCTAATACAAAATACTAAATGTAGTAATTTTTGTTGCCTGGGTGTTTATTTTTGCTTCAACCAATTTGAGTAAACTGAAGATTTTGTGATCTAAATTAGACTATTAACCTTAACTTCATGTTAAGTTCAACAAGTGTTCAATAAAATTCAGCCTTGTGAAATATTTGAAAATTTTTCTTTTGTTCATTGAGCTACTGATTGAATTCTTACTTTTTAAAGGGTGTGTACTCATTTATGCGGAGCACTGTCAAAATCAAATAGAATTTCGAGAATATAAATGATTTTCTACGTACAATTTCCTCTTTTTTTAAGTCATTACAACACTAATGAATAGTAGTGTTCAGTGATGAATTCAGGAAGGTAAGTTTTTGTTTCGAGCAGACAGAACTTTGGGAGATGGAAAACACTGAGATCAGATTATATATTTGAGGATATCTTGTAAGAAACACAGAGCTGTTTGCTGTCAGAATGACATACTGAGTATATTTTTTTATAGTAATTGAGTTTAAGGCTGTGACTGTTCTTTCATTAAGCAAACGCTCACAATTTGTTGACTTGCCATGCGACATGTTAGAACAATATATTTTTTCTGTGTTGATCTAAAAACTGAAGGATAAAGTTAACAGACTGTTTTCCGTTTTTAAGAAAAATAAAACATCACTAGTTTTATGTCCTGTTGGTTGTGATTGCGGCGGTGGGGAAACAATTTTTGATGGGGATAACCGTCTTAGCAAGACACCACTCCTTTGGCTAGTGTACGTTTCCAATACAAGGGGGATAGAATATTTCAGGTAGAAAGATTTTCCATCAAGACCAGCAACATCACCCTAATTAAAGCTCCACCTACCATTTCCAATTCTGTTCCTCATAGCTAACAGTTGTGTAAACTGAATATTTAACAATTACATTTATGAAACACTTACTACAAGAAGAAAACACTGCACATTTTATGCATTTTAATACAATGACAAAAAATACATATTACTTCTTTAAGTTTTCTAAAAACATTACAAAACAAAGCTTTTTTTTGTAATTCATACATGAAAAAAAAAATCACTTTTACAATTTGTGTTCAAAATATTAACATTTTTTTATGCCATTTGTTTGATCAATCAAGAAGTCAAGGAGAAACAGACTGAGAAAAACAGTGCTGAGCTCTATCTCAAACAGTATTCTGACAGTGAATTTGCAAAGCACCAAATACCACAATAAAACTCTTTTATATTAAGGACTCAGATGTTTGGTTCATTTATTTATATTTTAGTTAAAAACGGAGTCAATAAAGATTAATTCAGTTGCTAAATCTTCAGGCTTTAGACAGAGCCGAAAGCAATTAGCTTAGTCAAGAAAATGGAGCGACTTCACGTACCATTGGCAGCAAGGATTCAATGAGACGTGTCGGCAGCGGGAAAACCTCTCTCAATGCAATAAGAGGAAAAAAGCTTTCGGAGGCAATAAAAGCCGATGGCCCAAATTTGAAGTCTTTCTTAAAGATTGGCTGAACACACAGAGAGAGGACAGCCAATGTGTTGAAATGTTAATAAAATTGAACCTTCCCCTAACACAAATTACTTTCTTGACAATCCCCTCTGCACGAACCACTACATATGGTAATTAAACTTTAAAACAAAAGCGGCTTTTAATCGGGGTTGGCTTGTACTTCTAAACAACTGTGTTTTTCCCATGAAATAGGCTGGAGCGGCTGTATAGTGCGCTTTATAGTCCGGAAATTACAATAGTTGATTCAAAATATATAAAAATAGTTGATTCAAAATATATAAAATATATAAAATATAGTTCTAAAAATAACATCTTAACTTCTAGTAGTGTAACATGTATTTAATTACAATCTGATTGTTAAGTAAAACAGGCATTGTACCAAGTAAAAGTATGTTCAATCAGTAATTTTAGCTTTAAATCAACGGACTGAAACAGCTCTACCTCGTTTAACTCTTGAGACACATTTCTCAGATGTTTAAGGAATTCATAGTTTAATAAAACTACAGACACCAAACTAAGTTCTTTGTTGGCCCGATCTTTAAAACTTCACAAACGTTTGTCTTTTCTTTCATATGTTTCATGATAGCTGTGTTCATGGTAAACCTTTGATGGACATTTTTTCATCAGTCTTTTATGGATGAGGCTCTTCAACTATGTGGGTTCTCATGTGTTGCTTCAATAGCTGTTTGGATCTAAAAGCTTTTTCACACGTATTACAAGGAAAAGGCTTTTCATCTGCATGAATTCTCATGTGATAATTCAAAGAACCTTTAGCACGATAACCTTTGCCACAAATGGTACAAGAGAAAGGCTTCTCTCCTGTGTGGTTTCTCATGTGATACTTCAAAGTATTGTTATCACAATACCCTTTGCCACAAACTGTGCAAGAGAATGGCTTTTCTCCTGTGTGGTTTCTCATGTGATAAACCAAAGAACTTTTATGACGAAAGCCTTTGCCACAAATTGTACAAGAGAAAGGCTTCCCCCCTGTGTGGGTTTTCAGGTGTTTATTCAATGATTGTTTTGTTACGAAAGCTCTTTCACAGGTATGACAGGAAAAAGGCTTCTCACCTGTGTGAGTACTCATGTGATACTTAAAAGAACTTTTATCATTATAACCTTTGTCACAAATTGTACAAGAAAAATGTTTCTTACCTGTGTGGTTTCTCATGTGATGAACCAAGTAACTTTTATGACTAAAACATTTGCCACAAATGGTACAAGAGAAAGGCTTTTCACCTGTATGCGTTCTCATGTGTCTAATGAAATAATCTTCATCACTATAACCTTTTCCACAAACTTTACAAGGGAAAGGCTTCTCAACAGTGTGGGTTTTCACATGATAAATTAAAGCACCTTTCTGACAAAAACCTTTGCCACAAATTGTACAAGAGAAAGGCTTCTCACCTGTGTGGGTTCTCATGTGTTGTTTCAATGACTGCTTTGAGCTGAAAGATTTTTTACAGGTATTACAGAAAAATGGTTTTTCGTCTCTGTGACGTATCATGTGAAAAGTCAAATTATAACGTTGAGTAAATCCTTCGCCACAAACTCTACAAGAGAAAGGCTTCTCACCTGTGTGATTTCTCATATGTTCTGTTAAATGTCTTTGTCTAATAAAACCTTTTCCACATGTCAAGCATTTAAAAGGCCTCTCATTTGTGTGAGTTTTGAAGTGATCTTTTAGGGTAGTGTTTTTCCTGAATGCTTTTCCACAGGTCTTACATAAAAATGGCTTTTCACCTGTGTGAACTCTCATGTGACTAGTGAAACCACTTTTTGAAGAACAACCTATGCCACAAATTTCACATAAGAAAGGCTTAACGCACGTTTGAAATCTGTGGTCATCAAAATCAGATTTTTTAGTGAAACTTTTACCACAGGATACACATCTGAAATGTTTCTCACCTGTGTGACTTTCCAAGTGTAACATAAATTCACTATTTTCTGTAAAAAAAACACCACAATTCTTACAAGAATGCAAATTGTTTTCCATGCGAGTTTCCTTCTCCCCACTTGGTTCTGATTTACGCTTTGTGGTTTTCTGACGTCGCTTATTTTGTTTCTGCCCTTTATCTCTCTTTGATCCTGAGTCTTTATGATGGTTTCCTTCTTCATCCTGGTTCTCAGTGTCATTAGAGTCCTGAGAGATGACTTGATTTCTGATTGGTTCTGGTTTAATGTTGCACTTTTCCACAAGAGAAGGAGTCACCATGAATGTATCATCAGTCTCCTGCTTGAATATAACCTGGTCTTCTTGTTCACCTATGCAGAGCTCCAATGCTTCCGTTTTTATCCACGGATGTTCTGGCTCTTGCTGCTCTTTTTTCATCTGCAGTGGTTCTGGTTCCATCTGGTCCAAACTGGAATAAATCTCCTGTTCACATAGCTGCTGGTCAGAGAAATCATCCTCTTTCCTAACGTGATCCAGTAGATGGTCTGAAAAAGAAAACACAAGAGAAAGGCATTCTATTGGAGGATACAAATTTTTTTCTTAATCTATTCGCTGAATATATAGATGCTTTGAAAAGTCTTTAATCCTATAAATAGCTTAATATAAAATTTTAATTAAGTTCAAACAGATGTAAACAGAAAAACTATATTCCAGTACTATATTCTATGAAGGAAAATATCTGCCCCTTAATCTGATAAAATGTAAGATCTACACAAACATAATTAAAATTATTTGTTTAAAGCAAAATGAAAATTAATATTTTTCATATTGAGTTCTTAGCACGATCTGCGCTTCCTTAAAACCTCAGCAGTAATACAGGCTGATCTCCACCAAACCATGTCACATGTGGAGCAGTAATTGAAGCAAAGTTTTCTTCTATCAAACACATTTGCTGTACTGTATTAGTGCTGCCACAATTCATCAGTTTGTTACAACAGCAACCAAAATTTCCACCAGCAAATGTAATAATCAACAGCATCGTTTATTTTAGTTTTTTAAAGCCTTGTTTTTTTCTCTAAAAACTGCCGCTGTACCTTTCACTCCTTTGTCTGCCTTGCTGCCCTTGATGAACGCATGCAGGAGTGGGAATCGGGGTCAGCTGTGTCATCAAAAGCCCAAACAACAGTATCATGGGGAGCTCACAACAGACCTCTAAAGTTCTGGAGCATTTTATAAAAATGAAAGAGAAGCATGTGTAATGAAAATTACACAAGATAGAACCTGTTTTCCATGGCGGTTTAACAGTGATGCTCAAGAATGTTAAAAAGGAAGCACAGTCGCCTCTGTAAGCTACTTTGTTGGTTAGCTGGTGACATCAACATAAACAGTAGAGAGATGTCCTCTTTTCCCCAAACATGTCAGCCTTCCAAACTCAGTCCTGGCCATCCGCATGGCGTTAATAGATTGATTAACATGTCAGGGCCCTCATTTATTTACCAATTTAATTATGATATGAGCGTATTTCAGGCGTAAGATTAATTCTACCCATAGTGTGGTAATTATCATCTTAAACTTGAGGATAGAAATTAGGGATGTGAATCTTACATCTCATGATACAATTCGATTCAGAAGTGGTTCTCGATTCTAATCAAATTTTTTTCTTAATCAATACGAGGTTTGCACATTTCAGGATCAACAATTACTGAGGTGGAAAGTCTTAACTTATCAAGCTGTACAGCGGTCAGTATATCTGCAGCACTATCTTTAACTAATAACCATATCTGTGATTGGTAGATTCCATTTATTTGCTACAGCGTGGAATATCACATTCACATTAGTGGCTGTGTGCTGTAATGCTTCACTCATGTTTGTTATACACACGACTCGATCTGCAAGTGTCTGTGATGTATTGAGCCGTGAATGTAACGAACAGGGCTGTAGCGTTAAGCTTTTCAGCTTATCGCTACAGAGGTTGCTGCTTTTGTAGCACAAACAAAAAAGTTGTAGCATCAACACAAATTGTATTTTACAATCTCTTAAAACCTTGTCATCTTGTCTTCAGCAAGAGACTGTTGAACATGCTATATTATCTATATTGAGAGAAGGGAACTCGTACAAAATTTACAAGATATCAAATTGCAACTGGACATCCAAGACCATATAAACAAAATGTCTAGTTCTAAAAATTCTGCGATATTTTAAGAATAAATTAATAGAAAGAATATAGCTTTTCTTTGTTCTTTAGTACTTACTAGGAAATAAGTTGGGCATATTTAGTATGCACCAAACGTTGTCAACCGCCATTAAACAGAAGTTTATGCTATTATTTTTTTGTGCTTTTTGTGACGTTTTTAAAGTCCTACATTATTAAATTCCTTGAAAGTGCCGCAAGGGTGCTCCTCTGCCGGATGCTTGTGTGTGGCTTATAAAAGAAAGTTCACTCTTATATGCTTGAAGATTTCTGAAAAAGTAATAGAGTAGCTAAGATTGGTTATTAGCATGGAGCAGTCCTTTCAGATGGCCCAAACATTTGCCTGTATTTCTCTTTCGTCTTTCATGCTGAAGCATCAGGCTAGCAGCAACAGCTAGTTAGCTAACATGTTGGTAGCGTGTCAGAGCCGCCCCTTGCTGGACGGACACACTATGGAGGCTGTTGCCTGACAGACACTGCGCATTAGGGGTGTCACAATCTCGAATTTGTTTAGAAATTTATCAAAATTACGCTATGACCTTGCTTATTGAAATCCAAAAGAGGATCGCGATCACCTCCTCCTATGTTTACTGAGCGTCCGTGTGTTTACTAATTTTTCCTCATCACAAAGAACCACACATTGCATTTTCCCTTACAAGTAACTCACACTAGTTCTCCCAGTGCAGCAGGTTGTCGCTGTTTCCATGGGTACTGTTGCCAGATAAATCAGTGTCCCGAATAACTCATAGACAGGTGTGTCAACTGTGGTGATCTGTGCATCCCCAGTAAAAGATCTGATCCAGACAATCGCCCCAAATGAACTGACCAGGCAGCGGAGCCCACAGGACCGGCAGCAGGCCCAGGCGCTAGATGCGAACTCTGCCGACCCACCGAACGGCACCATCCCATACTGGCCCTGGCAAAACTGGCACTCCCATAAGAGTTGCCCCAACCAACCCAAGGAGGACATGGGCCTGAAACATCGGCCGCACGACACACCGGCCCACCTAGGACCAGCCAGGCATGCTCCCAGGGCCGAGGCGGGCCGCATCCAGGCCCCCAGCCCCAGACATCGAGAGCAACAATGACCAGCTGACAGGGGGATCAGTCACCGGCAGGGATTGATGGAGGGGATAAATGCTGAGATGCACCAGGCCAGAGGGCAGCCGAAGACCGTAGACAGAGACATACAGACACAATCATACGTACCCTCCCTCTTATGCACACACATTCTCAGCAAAACATCGGGACACCCAAAAAGGACGCTGTACACTCATTCATACATACTCTATACCCCCAGGCCCAGGCACAGATGCCCCAATAGAGCAACCTGTGCTTGCACCCGGGAGATAAACCCGCTTCCCACCAGGATGGGGACAAGCAGACCACTGAAGCCCCCACGATGGCAAGAGTAGCCCACCAGTCCAGGTCCCTGAACAGACAGCATGATATACCACCCGGACCCCCACCTCTGATGATCAAACAAACAGGGGCGTGGGAAGATCCCCAGCCTCTTCCCTCCCACACGGTGTTGGTGCCTGTTGTTCTAATGTGCACTTAAAACAGAGGGGTGGGACATGGTAATGCTGCCAGGCACCCTCATCTCCCAACCCGGGCCCTCAGTGTCTAGATGTAGTTAAGCAGTGGGCACTGGTACTTGAGGTGAGGCACCTTAAAGGGCTCCGCCTCCAGCGCTGAGGTGTATCCACCGCCAGGTCCCTACATGTGTGTGTCTCATGTAAATGTTGTGAGTCAAAGTGTCTGAGTTGTACAATAAAATTAGAACCCAGGCCGCCAACGGACAGCGAAGACGGAAACTTTTCCCCGCACCCCAGTGACGTGACCAAGCCCCAAGGCCCTATGTGAATGGGGTAATGAAGAAGCAGGTGGACAGAGGCATCCAGGGTTGGGGAGGAAACAACTGGGGTGACAAAATGCCATCCCCAGGGAGCCAGCTCCCCTACTGCCTCCAACAGGCACCCCTGTTCAGCATGATCCACCAGGGGTGGGAGGCCTCAGCACGTCAAAGTCGGGGCTCACGGTCGTGGCACCACCAAGCCCCATGGGGGCCAAGGCCATCCCTCCGCCCCCATCCCAGGTAGAGGCCTAATCCATTCCAACATTCAGACTACTATCAATACACAGGACCCCACTTATGTTTCATCTTGAGCAGGACAGGACTGAACTGGACACAGGACTGTAAAGCCTGGTGAATCTGCCGTGGCAAAACACACACTGTAAATCCTGCTGTGGTGTAACTGTGTATTACGTCAAATCGGCCTGGAAGAAAATACAGAAACACTTCCGGGGTGTTCGTAAACCCAAGTGGTATGTAAAGTACATGTATTTGTATTGGTTAAACTTAACCGATACCATGAACTGCTACTCAAAATGTGGAAAATCTGCAAAAAAAAGATCTCATAAAAGGTTCATTTTTCACTTGAAATTTTATTTTTGTGGTAATTTTATATTTTACATCTGTTAATTTGTCTTAGTTATGTTTATTTATTAAAGTCTGGTGCCTTTAGTCTCTTCAAGAAAGGTGGAAGCTATACAGTTTATTAATTCAACAGTATTGGATCGGTATCGGGTATCAACAGATTCACAAAATCCAGGCATCGGTATTGGGACTGAAAAAGTCGGATCAGTGCAACCCTACTGATAATGGTAAATGGACTGGCTTAGAGCTGGGTATCAATTCAAATTTCAAGAATCGATTTAATTTTGATTTCCAAGATTAAGAATGGATTATCACAATCTGATCCAATCCGTTCCAAATGAATATCGATATGGGTCAGTGCTATTAAAAACGTTTTTTTTGAGCTGCTGCTTTGATTACATGCCAGTAATTCATAGACAACACTGATGCTGGATCCCACTTTTTTTGCTGACATCTGCTGTCATGTACGAGCAACTGCAAGTTTATAAATATACAGTTGTGGCCAAAAGTTTTGAGAATGACAAAAATATTAGTTTTCATAAAGTTTGCTGCTAAACTGCTTTTAGATCTTTGTTTCAGGTGTTTCTGTGATGTACTGAAATATAATTACAAGCACTTCATACGTTTCAAAGGCTTTTATGGACAATTACATGACATGTATTCAAAGAGTCAATATTTGTAATGTTGGCCCTTCTTTTTCAGGACCTCTGTAATTTGACTGGGCATGCTCTCAATCAACTTCCGGGCCAAATTCTGACTGATAGCAAACCATTCCACATACCCAAAGAACAGGAGAAACATTAAAGCCCAAATCAAACCAATGCTAGCGATTAGCCTCGGTGCTACAAGCAAGCTTTACTGTTTCTTTTATAACCCACATATAACGTTGATTCTAATCTTTGATAGCAATCTTTCAACAAAGTTGGGAATTAGCAGATATTAGACATCAAGCAGAGATTCTGTCTGTGAAGAGCTGAGCTTCTGATCGATCCGGTCGTGCCTCCCAACCGGCTGCTGTAGCAGCTGCGGACAGCGGTCCCAGGAAGCTGTAAGAACCGCAGCATGCTGACTGGTCTAACCTGGTCCTTGCTTTGGTATAAACTCATCACTGTCATTTTAATCCTTTGGTCTGAAGTGAGCGCCCTAGATTTCAAAGGTTTTCCTTAGCAAAGCACAAGTTGACAGAAGTTGAGTTTAGCTGAACCCCCCCCCCCCTTTCTTATTTAAATATTTGTGGCTATGCAAAGTGAATTTTAGGATAACTTCAATAAACATTTCAAATGGCAATTTTTGTGAAGCATTTTATATTACAAACTATTTAACCTGCAACCTTTAATTTTGGTTTCTGCACTCACCACAGCACCAAAGCTTCCCTCATCAAATTTTTAATGACATCAGCATAAATACAGTAGGGCTGGGTATCGATTCAAATATTAAGAATCGATTCGATTCCGATTCACAAAAGTTAGAATCGATTATCACGATCTGATCCAATTCGATCCGATTCAATCTGATCCAACTCGATGTTGATATAGGTCAGTGCTAATAAATGTTTTTTTTAAGCTGTTATTTTAATTATATGCCTGATATTCAATGACTTAACAATGGGTAAGTAACAGTTCACCATGGAAAACTGTATTAACTCTTTTAGACACAAAACTTAAGATGGCCGTCTGGACTTCTCCTTCCTGTTGTGCGAGAATCTGTTCCCCTGAAATATTCTGTTCCCTCTGGTGTTACGTGGGTATGTTTTCTCTAACCTTTTGTCGTTTCTGATTGGCTGACCGGTTGATTTCTTACTAATCTTAACATTCGAGAACAATTACCTAACCCCAAGTCATTTTCTAATCCTAACAGTGGATGAGCATTACCTAACCATAAACTGACAATTTTCCCAACCCCAATCTTCGGGAACCAGTGCCTAAACCTAACGGGGGAACAGAATATTTCAGGGCAACAGACTTTCGCACTATACCGGATTGAAGAAAATAAACTCGCGACTGCCGTGGCCGGCGCTGCAAGTAACTGCAGCCACTGCGGGAACTAGCACAAAAAGTAAGTAAATCAGTGAAGTAGCGTACTTTCAGGCCACTGCACATCGCGCACATCGCCAGCTGTACGACATTAAGCAACATGTCTAGCGACGGAGTAAGTAATAGTGTTTAATCGACCGTGTCTGAAGTACGGGTTCTTTCTCTTCCTCCTTCCTGTTAAATCGAGAGCGGGCAAGAATTGTAGATTGACGTCATATCCGCGTGTAAGCGCGGGAAATTCGTCCACCGATTCACAGACCATTTTGCAGCACACAGACTCTTCAACATAATGGGATTACACATGGGTGGGCTCATTTAACTTAGTTTAAAATGCTTCATTACCCAACACAATTACAAAACTGAACATGAATATAATTTCTTTTAGAAATCCAGCCCCCTGCTCCTTTAATACAGCTAGAAACTACTGACTAGGCACAACATTTTGATGTAATAATGGACTTAGACCGGAACCTCCAGGGTCACATAAAGGCAATGACAAGTTCAGCCTTCTATCACCTGAAGAACTTTTCTAGGATTAAAGGACTGATGTCCCAGTGAGACCTTGAAAAACTCATCCATGCATTCATCTTTAGTTGGGGTTAATACTGCAACATGTTTTAGGCAGACTTTTTAGTAGACCTGTAAGGCTCACAGGTCTACCTAAAAAAATCAATCAGACAGCTGCATCTGATCCAGAACTCTGCGATCCAGAACTCTGTTGCTCATGTTCTCACAAGAACCAGGAAAGTAGAACACATCACCCCAGTTCTAAAGTCCTTACACTGGCTCCCTGTAGCTCAAAGAATAGACTTCAAAGTGCTTTTATTGGTCTATAAATCATTGAACGGGTTAGCACCAGAGTATACTGGAGATCTACTATCATGATACAAACCATCCAATTCACTTATATCCTCCAGCTGTAGTCTACAGCTTTCACTTTCTATGCTCCCCATATCTGGAACAAACTGCGGGACGAATGCAAAGCTGCAGAGACACTGAACTCTTTTCAATCTAAAACAAAAACGTATCTATTTAGACTTGCTTATGAGTGACTGATACAACTTTTACATTCATTATTTTTAATAATGAATGTCAATCGCTAAATGTTTTCTGCTTTTCATTTTCGTAATTATACATTAATGTTCTCTTATGCTCTAATCATTAAATGTTTTCTTTTCTTTTAATTACTGTTTTTACTAAATGATTTTAATTGATTCTTGTTTTCATTAGTTTTTTAATTTTCATAATTTACATGAATTGTTTTTTATAAATGTTTGTGTTTTCTTTCAGTTATTCTATGTTTTAATTTTCACATTTCTTTAATCATGTAAAGCATCTTGAATTGCCTTGTGTTGCTATATAAATAAAATTGCCTTGCTTTGTGTTAAACGTTTTGTGTCTCTAAGGCTTCTCCCCAAATCATGAGAAGCACCTTGAATTGTTTTGTTGTCGAAAGTGCGCCAAAAAAATAAAAAAATATTCGTTCCTAAATGTTCGGTGGAACTTGCTGAGAAGCATGCAAAAGTCGACCGAAATGTGCACAGTGTGAACCGATCTTTACGGTAAAAGAAAAACAAATACAGAAGAATCTTGAAAAAAAATAAACCCATTTCACGCTGTAAATACATAAGGTAACAAGAGACACGTTTAAGATTGTGTTAAAGGGCCGTTTGCACTATAACCAGAAGAAAAAACGGTTTCATAATTTTACTTTAGGTTTTGGGAGAAAACTATTCCCAAGAGCTGACAAGAAACTCTCTATAGATTATCTTAAAGGGACACCTAGACTATACCCAGCATAAACATTTCCTGATTGTAACAGTTCCCCACTTAAATGGATGACAAACTAATAAAAAATAGAAACTCTAGACATGTTAGTTCTATCATTCTGATTCTTGTGGCATTAAGAAATAATTTCAGTATTTTTCTTGGGTGTATCTAAGCTCATTCAACTATATACAATATTTTTGTTTTTTGACCATTCTATGTGAGGAACATTTACACATCCAGCGTGACAGCTGCAGTCAGTGGTCTTTGTTGTCTGTTTTCCACAAATAAATATTCCTAAATGAAACCCTCAACCACATCCTCAAACATAATTAATTAAACGTTAGCATCCGCAGTTTTTCTTACCAATCCGCTGTAATTTGATTTCGGGTGTCTGGGGTAATTCCAGCAGTCTGTTCTGATCATCCATCTCTTCCTCGGACTTGATGATGATTTCTTTAAACTCTGTGAGTGTTTCTTCATCAGGAGTTAAATGCTCGTTGATCAACTCTGGTTGAAGCTGAACTGAAGACATTCTGACTTTAAACATTCACACATTCAGCCCGCAGATGATCAGAGACTCTAAAATAAATCCAAGCAAAAGGAGAGCTAACGCAGCTAGCATCACATTTAGCTTCGGTTAGTAAACAATGAATGGGTTCTTTACCGCCACCAACCGGTCAGAAGGGTAACCTGCAGCAGTACAAGATGACTTGGTCTAAATATTATCAGACAGGCTATATTTACTTCTTGTGTTTATTTGTGTATTTATTTATCTAATCCATTTAATTAACAAATTATTGATGTTTCATGTCTGTTTTATTGAAGCTGATAATTTCACAGATATTTTAATTTCCCTAACACCAGGATGTGTTCCTACTCATAGTTAATCGTTAAATCCATCATGTTTTCTGTGTAAAGTGTCTGAACTGTTCACATTCACTCTTAGCATTAACATAATTTAATTCAATGTCTACAAACAGCAAAATGGATATATTATAAGAAATATGACGTTTTGTTCAAACTGCAATAAATATAAGAACAGAGGTAATATTTATTTGGGATCCAGCACATAGAGTGGTGGATGGAAATGAGTTTGCAGATTATCATTCAAAGAAGTAATTAAAGCAGATGTCAATTTTAGATATACCATTCAGTATGCCTGAAATTAAATTTATAATTAAAGCACAGATCATGGAGGACTATCAACATCAGTGGGATAAGAGAAAAGAATGGGCAGAATATCTTTCAAATTCAGGGAAAAGTAGGGAGATGGAATGATGCAAGAATGAAAAGCTAGGATCAAAAAATAATATCATGGTTGAGAATGGGACATACAGGACTCAAATCACGCTACATTTAATTGGGAAGCATTCATCAGGTTTGTGTAGTTGTGGAACAGATAAAGAAACGGTGTAGCATTTAACCTGTTTTTGCCCAAAACATGAAAGATTGAAGAGAAGTGGACATGGATGTATAAGAACAACAAATGTATTTAATTGAGAATAATTGGGAAGAAAGGAAGGCTAGACCTGAAATGGAATTTTTAAAACAAAGTGGTTTGTTAAACACAATTTAGTTTTTTGTTTATTTTCACTCTTATACTCCGACCCACACTCCAGCGCAGTAGGTGGCGCCAATGAAGCTTAATGTTCACCCGCCGTCAAACAACAGAAGGAGAACACAAGACAACGTTAGCAGCGTTAGCTTTCCTTCTGCTTGGATTCATTCTACACTGATGATCATCTGTGGGCTGAATGTGTGAATGTTTGCAGTCAAAATGTCTTCAGTTCAGCTTCAACCAGAGTTGATCAACGAGCAGTTAACTCCCGATGAAGAAACATTCTCAGAGTTTAAAGAAATCTTCAAGACAGAGGAAGAGATGGATGATCAGAGCAGACTGCTGGATTTCACCCCTACACCTCAGATCATCGTACACGTAGGTACGTAGGTATGAAAAACCGTATAAATTGATGTTTATTAATGCATTTTACAGTTTAAGGTGTTTATTTGGAACATTTATTTGTGGAAAATAGCTAACAAAGCTAAAGTTGGCAGCTAAAGTTTCAGCATCGAGAAACGGCCATAGGGGTGTCCCACCATCGCGGTGAAGTTATTTTTTACATTTGATAATCCACAGAGGATTCCCACGGTCGGGAACGTTTTTTCTGCTTACTTATTTGATTCGCTCTACCGCTTCCATATTTGAACGGAAATGACGTCACATACCGAGAAGAAACGTGTAGGTGAACAGAATTGGGACAGGGAGGATTACGTAGTCAACCATTGCCACGGCGTCCTATCTCCATGGCTACCACCATGGGGGTTCCCGTCGCAGTTTGTTTATTTTGCTGCTTGATATGATATAATAGCCAACAAAAATCGTCTAAATTTAATACATAGGGTGACATCAGGTAATTTGGGACATCAGGTAAAATGGGACAAATACGGTTTCAACCCTTTGTCTCTTTAAATATCAGAAGCCAATAAAAATGCATGTTATTACCTTTAAATTGCAGTCGCTGTTTGTAATATACAAACATTTTTATTGGTCTGAAATATCAGAGATGGGAGGAGCCAAGCTTAAAAAAAATCAGTGCTTCTGAAACATTGAACGTGAGACCCCTGACATGTTAATTTAGTCATCGTGACTATACGGATATTGCAGCTAAAGTACGGTGAATATAAAAAAAAACAAGAATGAAATATATATTGTTGTGTGTTAGGTTTAGCTTAATGTCAAACTGAAACTGACGTCAAACTTAGGCGGTATGATTTAATTTTTCAAGAAAACCAATTTTAACTAATGTGGTGTGCTTCAGGCAAAATGGGACATTTTCAGCTAAAATGGGACACTTTTGGCTGATGTTAATGGGTATGATTTTAAGCCACAAGGATCAGAAATCACATGAAAATTTCCATTGTAAACCACATTGTGAGATATTACGAATAGTGTGACAGTTAAGCAAGAATAATTACCAGATAATGTTGTATTTTGTGCTAATAACATTATCTAATTAGCTTGTTACTACCCATGTGTTATTTATTCAGATAAATAATTGATATTTACATATATTTTGTTGTTTCTGATTGATACAATCTTATTAAATTCGACTTGTAGGCGTAGGTCTACTTGAAAATCAGTTCCTAGTTTCGGGGTAGTCAAGTTACTGTGCTGATGGCGTTTTAAAGAAAACATGTTTGTTTAATTGATAACTGACTTCATTAACTAGATAATTAATTCATGCTTGACAACTGACTTTATGAACTAATAAATTGCATTGTTATTTTTCAACTCTGTTGCAAGCTCTTCAAACCACATCACCTGTCCCATTGTACCTGAACCTCTACCCAGATCAGATAGGGGTCACTTGTAGCCTTTAAAGTTTAAAATCTTGTAAACTATTGTTACTGGCAATATATTTTTTTACACAAAAATGTTACCATGACTCATATTAAGCTATAACATTAGTTTTACCCGGTAAAACTAATAAATAAACTATAAATAAAAATGTTATCAGATTAATCATCAGATTTTCCTTCACAGTTCTGAAATCGTTTTTTTTTTTGCACTGTTTTTTTATTTAGCTAATCTTAAAGCTGAAGACTTTTCCAAGCAACTTTATAGTCATGGAATAAAAAGTGTTTTTTGAAAACCTCCTATAGAAAGCCTTACTTATGTGTTTGCTTGTTTTTTTAGACCCTCTACTGGATCATGTTTGGAAAGAGGAGGTTTTCTCTGATCAGCAGCTCTGCAAACATGAGTGTGATTCTAGTTTGAACCAGAAGGAACCAGAACCTCTGCAGATAAAAGAAGAGCAGCAAGAACAAGAACATCCCTGGATAAATGAGGAAATATTGGAGGGCCGCATGGGTGAACAGGAGGAGCAGCTTGTATTGAAGCAGCAGACTGAAGATGCATTCATGGTGATGCCTTCTCTTGTGGGAAATTATGATATTAAACCAGAACCAATCAGGAACCAAGGCATCTCTCAGGACTCTAGTGAATCTGAGAACCAGGATGAAGAAGGAAACCATCCTAAAGAACTGAAACAAAATAAGAGACGTCAGAAAACCACAAAGCCTAACAACCCAGAATTGACAAGGGAGAAGAAAAATAAAACAGGGAAAAAATTGTGCTGCAAATTTTGTGGTGATCGTTTTACTCTACGTTTTGACCTGATATTACACTCAAAAATTCACGGAGGGAAGAGGCCTTTCTTGTGTGTGTTCTGTGGAAAAAGGTACACTAGAAAATGTTTTCTTGATAAACACTCCAAAATCCACAAAGGTGAGAAGCGACCTTTATTCAAGAAACATGGAAAAGCTTTGAGCAATAGCAGTCTAGATCGCGTAAAGCCTCAGAGGCCTTTTCTCTGTACTACATGTGGAAAAGGTTTTTTTAAAGAAAGCCTTTTATCTTCTCACATGCGAACGCACACACAGACATGTCTGACTTGTGGAAAAAGCTTCACCTCAAAAGCGGACTTTGATTCACATGTAGTAAATCACACAGGTGAGAGACCTTACAAATGTCTGACCTGTGGAAAAGCCTTCATCTCAAAAAATAAACTGGGTTTACACGTCAGAATTCGGAAATGTAATGAGCCTCTCTTATGTGAAATTTGTGGCCAAACCTTGCTTGGAAAGGGAGCTTTCATTAGTCATATGAAAACACACACAGGTGAAAAGCCTTTCTCTTGTATTTTTTGTGGCGAAGAATTCACTCAGAAGGGTCCTTTGAAATATCACATGAGAGTTCACACAGGTGAAAGGCCTTTTCTCTGTAACACCTGTAGAAAAACCTTCAGATCCAAACCGTCATTGAATCAACACATGAAAACCCACACAGGCAAGACGAAGCAAGTTAATTTTATTTGTATCGGATACTTCCAACAAGACACCAAATCATGGTGCTTTCCATGATCAGTTATAACATAAAAAAGGTATAAAATAGGAAAAGCATAAAGCACAACTTTATAGACAACAAATTACACATAAAATTGTTATTCCAGCTATTAGTAATCATTAAATCAAAGGCAGCTCTAAACAGGAGGCTCTGAAGAAGGCAACAGTGTAGGCTGAAACTGTCAGGTAAAATCAAGCTATTCTCTGTTCTACTTTTAGAAACTATTTTTTCTTAATGTTTGGTGTTTAGCAACTGATTTTTAAAAGAATTAATATTCTTGAATCTGCTGATTTTTCCTGCAATATTCATTGCATTATTTTCTGCTCAATTTTCTGTCACAAGAAGTCAATAGAGATGTTAAGGCTAAGTTGGACTGGTCTAAGCTAACAAATGAAGATGTGATGTTTACTATAGTAGAACTGATGGTCTTCTAAGGGATGTATATCTACCCAGAGATGCAATATTGTGCTCTGATGTAAGTTGTCATGATAATTCTCACTGTAAGGACCTCTGTACCATGTATAATTGTATTGTAGGAGCTGTGTATGAGGCCAGTAGGCCATGCCTAACGTACTCTAGTAAAAGACAAAGAATCAAGCCAGGGTGGAACAAGTATGTGTCTGCTTATCATGCTGAAGCTAAAAATGCATAAAAGGCTTGGGTCCTGGCAGGTAGGCCCAGAGAGGGGCCTTTCATGGACCACAAAAAGCTAACCAACGCGAGGTATAAATGTGCAGTTTGTTATATCAGCAAATACACTCAACAAAAATATAAACACAACACTTTTGTTTCTGCTCCCATTTTTCATGAGATGGACTTAAAGATCTAAAATTCATTCCAGATACACAATATTACCATTTCTCTCAAACATTGTTCACAAATCAGTCTAAATGTGTGATAGTGAGCACTTCTGGTTTGCTGAGATAATCCATCCCACCTCACAGGTGTGCCACATCAAGATGCTGATCTGACATCATGATTAGGGCACAGGTGTACCTTATACTGCCCACAATAAAAGGCCACCCTGGAATTTGCAGTTTTTTGCTTTATTGGGGGTCTGGGGACTCAGAACCGGTCAGTATCTGGTGTGACCACCATTTGCCTCATGCAGTGCAACACATCTTCGCATAGAGTTTATCAGATTCTGGCCTGTGGAATGTTGGTCCACTCCTCTTCAATGGCTGTGAGAAGTTGTTGGATATTAGTGGGAACTGGTACACGCTCTCGTATACGCCGGTCAAGCACATCCCAAACATGCTCAATGGGTGACATGTCCGGTGAGTATGCTGGCCATGCAAGAACTGGGACATTTTCAGCTTCCAAGAACTGTGTACAGATCCTTGCAACATGGGGCCGTGCATTATCTTGCTGAAACATAAGGTGATGTTCATGGATGTATGGCACAACAATGGGCCTTAGGATCTAATCACGGTATCTCTGTGCATTCAAAATGCAATCAATAAAATGCACCTGTGTTATTCGTCCATAACAGATGCCTGCCCATACAATAACCCCACCACCACCATGGGCCACTCGATCCACAACATTGACATCAGCAAAGGGCTCACCCACACGACGCCACACACGCTGTCTGCCATCTGCCCTGAACAATGTAAACCGAGATTCATCCGTGAAGAGAACACCTCTCCAACGTGCCAGACACCATCAAATATGAGCATTTGCCCACTCAAGTCTGTTACGGCGACAAGCTGGAGTCAGGTCAAGACCCCGATGAGGACGACGAGCATTCAGTTGAGCTTCCCTGAGACGGTTTCTGACAGTTTGTGCATAAATTGCTTGGTTATGCAGACCAATTGTTTCAGCCGCTGTCTGAGTGGCTGGTTTTAGAAGATCTTGGAGGTGAACCTGCTGGATGTGGAGGTCCTGGGCTGGTGTGGTGAGCCGTCTATGTCCTCCACCGATGGTAATGGAAATAACTCAATATCAGGCCGTAGTGACCCGACCCATTCTGGTCTTATTATATTGATATTTTTTCTCTACTCGAGATGTTTCTGCGTCTAAAGAGATCGTTGTTGAAAAACGGGGTAAAAGTCTCTCAACCGCGGTCTTCTGGCTGAAACTGGCTGCAGCCTACGTTAGCTTCAGTTAGCTAGTCAGACTAGCTTCTGACTAGCTTGTAGCTACGTCGGCTCGGAGCGTTAACCCTCCGCCCCCAGCCTCACAGCGCCACTCTCAGCTCCACCTCTTTGCCCATTTTTGGAGTTTCTGAGAGTGACGAGGCGAGTGACGTAAACAACATGGCGGCGGTGGGAACCGCCCAACAGGCCTCATTTTTGCTATTCAGAAACCTATGGGGGACGTACCGGAAGGTTAGTACATTGTTTTATAAAAAAAAGTGAAAATTAAAACATATAATCAGTGAAAGCAGCTTAAACAAACATTTATAATCAACTAGGAATATTAAAACACAAGAAAGCATAGACAGTAAAACAATGCCATTTAGCATTTGATCAAACATAATTACTTTGTAAATTAAAAATAGGCAAACAAGAAATCATTAGCAATTGAGTAAAAGCAAAAATAGGATCGGTTACTCATAAGCAAGTCTAAAAAGGTACGTTTTTATTTTAGATTTAAAAGAGTTCAGTGTCTCTGCACCTTGTAGCACCTCTTACAGAGCCTGTCCTCCATTTACTTGGAAGGTTCTTATTGTTTATGCATAAAACATGTATTGTTATACACTTTTTTGTGTATAACTATGAGAACCTTAAAGATAATAGGAATCTACACAAAATGAACACAGCACAAAAGCTTGTCCTCCATGCTGGCTCTCAAATGACCAAGTATTTCCCCCTTAGCTTAGCTGACACCTTCCACATGTATCGTGGTTTTCCTTATGTATAATGCTCTTTCCTTATTCCAGAAAGAAGAATGTGACGCTCACTAAACGTATTTTCCTTCTTTTTCATTTTTCATGTTGTCCACTATGTGTTTTCAAACAAAAACCTAAAGTAACATTTGCCGTCTGTCTAAAATATAAGTGCGTTCTCTGCATAAAAATGTATCTTTAAAATTCACTGACATCATATGTTAAATCCATGGCACATTTCTAATGGGATCAGATAATAACTTGTATTGCTTCAATGACTAGCATTAATTTTTATTTTATTTATGTATTAATTTTTTTACTGAAAGATGCACATCCGTTGCCCCATTAACTCCCATTATATGGACATACGCTAATCGCAAATGGATATAAACTTCTCCCAAAGATCTCCAAGTGACTCCAAACTTGTCTGGGTAAGTATGAATATAATGCATGCTAAACATAAGGTCTAGTTTGTAAAAAAAAAAAACGGTACATAGAGCTACTTAAAACGTGCTGAGTCATACTAAGGGCTGTTCTTAACAAACTTTTAAACAGTTGTATTGTTAATCTTTATTTATATTATTATAATATTCTATGTTATTATGCTATATCTGATCAAGTGTTAATTTATAATAATAATGATTTAAAACAGGAAACAGATACATTTCAACATGCAACAATTTATTTCTATTAACC
This sequence comes from Apricaphanius iberus, assembly GCA_028564705.1. Classification (NCBI taxonomy): domain Eukaryota; kingdom Metazoa; phylum Chordata; class Actinopteri; order Cyprinodontiformes; family Aphaniidae; genus Apricaphanius; species Apricaphanius iberus. The sequence continues at coordinate 47,679 of JAPXFQ010002023.1, forward strand.
TCTCAGTTCATTTCAATTTTTTGCTATTTTTTGAACTTGTCCAAAGGGCTCCTTATGCTGACTCTGAGACTTGGTCATCAAGTTGGTGACCCCTGGTTTAGGTCATTCAATGTGTAGTCACATTAAAACAGTATTTTCTTTGATATATGTATTTTGTTACCAGTTGCAAGGTACTTGAAGGCAATTTTGACACGTAAACAGTACAGCATGTTGATTTTATGGGTCCAACTTGGACAAAAAGTGATATAGTTGTAATAATAATAATAATAGATTGCATTTATATAGAGCTTTTCAAGACACTCAAAGTGCTTTACAATTCCACTATTCATTTATTCTCACATTCACACGAATGCTACGATTGTATCCCACCAGTAATTAACGCTTGGTTTCAGGAGCAACATGGTTGGAATAAAACATTTCTGGAAGCACGAAAAGATTAAATAAATTCTTCAAAAATGGTTATAAAATTTTTTTTTATTATTGAGATTGCATTTTAAAAGATAAAAACCCACATTGCATTGCATAATTTAGTCACCAAACAAAAAAACTGTCATCGCTGTAAAAACCTTTTATGGAAGGGTGGGTATGTGAGGCAGATCCATAGCAAAATAATAGTGTGATATCGCATGAATCGTCCAATCACATTCATCCAGCTGTAATAAGCCTCATATGAGCCTTTCATGGAGTAGGCTTGCCCAAGAGTTTATGTTGCCATAGTGACTAAAGCCGTGTCTACAGAGAGACAAAACAAGGCGTAAAAACAGATATCTTATCAGATAGGTGCCTCATCCACACGGAGCTGGCGTGTCAGGACAACCGTAAATGTGTGAAACTGGGTCCCAGAGTGGAGAAATCTCAAAGCGCTGACTCAGTTGTCTTCATGTTTATGAGCACTTTTTCTGAGTGGATGACATCAGCGCCCCATTCCTATATTTAACGTGCATGAATAATTCTGTGATAAAGTAAACAAACATGCCACTGTACGGGGTTGCAGTCTTAGTGAGGCAAATACTGACCTCAGTGTGGATGCTAGAGTATGATTTACTGTCCCTCTATCACCACAGAACAGAAGCAAAAAGCAATGCATATTGATTATATATGTAAAAAAGTTGTGTATGACAAGAGAGTTCTTGGAGAAAACAGAATGTCAAAGATACGGACATATTGCAGCCGTCTGTAGAAGGAGACAGAGATGTCCTAAATGTGGTGAGCATAATTTTGAGGACTGCAAAGTTAATGTGCTGGAGAAATGCTGTAATTGTGGCCGTCAGCACAGAGTGACATTTGGGGGACGTGAAGTTAGAAAACGAGTGGTAGTATTCCAACACACTGAACAAGTTAAGTTATGTAGAGGTAGTAATAGAAGTTGTGGAGCCTGTTTTGATTTGCTGTGGGAAATGTAGAAGGCAATTATGTATTATTTGAGGATTTAGTTTGATTTTGAGGCGTTTTTTTTTTTTTTTTTTTTTTTTAAGATGTTGCTTAGATTAGTCTTGACCCACACTCTATACCAGTATGTGGCAGTAATGCACACTTACGTTGATTGCAAGCCACCATAAAATAAAAATAAAAAGAAGAGTACGGATTGTGTGATTGTTGGAAAAATAGGGAAACAGTCGAACATGTATTATGTTATTGTAGAAAGTATGTAATAAATAGGAAAGTATTATAGGAAAAATTAAAAGTTATGAGATATTGAAAATTAAGTTTAAAGAATCTGTTAAATGCATATATATATAATACTGTAATTCTTAGGGAAAAGTGGAATAATAAATAGAATTTAGTGAGAATATTCATAGGATAATCCCCACTCTGACTCACACTCCCATACAGTAGGTGGCGGAAATGCACCTAAAGTTGGTTGCCACCCGCCTATAAATAAAAGAAGAAGAAGAAGAAGAAGCGAGTGGTCCGACCAGCTTTAGCATTAGCTTCCTTTCTGCTTGGAGTCAGAATGCAGTCCAGCTTCAACCGGAGTTGATCAATGAGCAGTTAACTCCAGCTGAAGAAACATTCACAGAGTTTAAAGAAATGTTCAAGTCTGAGGAAGAGATGGATGATCAGAGCAGACTGCTGGATTTCACCAGGACACCAGAGATCATCTTACACCGGAAAGGTATAGGAAAAACTGGTTGTGCCAATTTTTAATTATGTCACAGGAGGAAGATTACGGTTTAAAATCTTAAGATTTATTTGTGGAAATCAGGTAAATGCATTTTCGGGTGTGATAGATTAACTGGTTGAGAGATTAACTGGTTGAAATCGGTTGGAATCTATGCACACCGCAGATGTTTACGAAGTGTAGGTGGCTGCGTCATGCCTGATTTAAAATACTGTCATTGCAACGAAACAGTTAGTGAAACTTTATAGTAACTTAACACATAAGGTTTCAAATCAACTATTTCTGTGTTCACCAAGTAGGCTGCCGGTGGGAGCTGTTGATATTGTTTTTGTCATGTAATCAAATCGAAATTGAAATGTTTTAGCAGCGCTGCACTCACAATATCTGTAATATGTTGTGAGGATGGAGCCAGATCCCATACCTGCTGATGTCTAAGTGTGTACGTGTCCAAAATAGATGTAAAATAAGTAGTCCATGAAGTAGATCGCAGTGCAATGACATCTAACCTGAATGGCCAATTTAAATGACTAAATGTTATCTGGTCATACTGCAGTTAGAACTGATATCCAAATGGTCAACCCTGCAGCTTATAAAACCTTATCTTCTATATTTTTCTGTGTGTTCTCTATGGGGAAATGAATTATTAAGATGCATGTCGACAACGGGAGATAAAGAAATAAGGAAAGTTATCTCATTCATAGGTATTCTTTTATATTTTTAGAAAATTTTTGAATTTACATGAGGTGAGTGGAAAGCGTATGCCAGAACTTAAAAATACCAGGGGTATACTTACAAAGGAGCGCACAAAAAACAACAAAAAAACATGATTTTTTTTTAATTAAACATACTTGTTGCCATACAATTTTTATGTGTGCGAACTACAGCTCAATTTAATGTATGACTACTGGGAAAATTTGAGATTTAGATAAAGAAATATATATTTTTTGTGTATTTTTTTTCCATGAAGACCAAAACTTACATGTTCAGATTTGAACAAGAAATTCAAATCAATATGACGTCTTATGAATTGTACAGAAATTTTTTCCCAAAAATCTGTGACACCTCCAAAAGAGATGATTGTTTCTGGGTGTTCTTTACAAAATTAACATTTGGGGTCAATTGTTTCATACATTTTTAGCATGAATTGATTGGAGGGATGAATTCAATACATAAGTTTAAAGGCGACCTCCTTCATTTTGATATGTATCAATAGTTTTTGAAATGGGGACCAACTTTTTATTCCAACCTGCATCAGAGACAAAATTTCACAAGTAAAAAACTGCATTGGGTACACACATGATGTCTTGTTGAAAAAGGTATGTATTTTTTATTTTTACGTGGTAATTGCAAACCAAGCTTTACCAACGGCAGTGTCATTTACCATTACAGATGTTTTTCATTATAGAAAAAAATCTTTACATGCTTCATATATTTCCTTAGTATCTGCTTTAATGAAAATCACATACTCCTAATATATTTCAAGTTGAATTCATCTTATCTCAGTAGATGTCCATGTCTGTCAAAAAGCAGACCGCTGAACCACCACTTGGCTGCAATAACGATTTGTTCTTGTTATTTCGAATAAAGTTATGGGGAGAGAAATTATTTATGTATAAGAGTGCCCATTGTAGAAGTGTTTATTTATGAAATGCGTAAAGTTCTACCGGTGTTTTTTTTTTCAATATTGTAATTGCATAGAAAAGGGACGTTTAGACCAAAAACACAAGAAAATGCACAATGGTGGAAGATATTCCAGATCAATGTTTGGTTTTTAAGAAAAAAATTTGGTCCAGTTTATTTAGAAAGTATTATTTAGACTAGTGAAATCAAGGAAATGTAGTCCTCAGTTTTCATAGGGATTCATCATAACGGGTTATCTCAAAAGTGTATATGATTTCATAGTGTACATCGTGAGGTGACAGCATAATTATCTGTATAATACTGGTCAGCATCATCATTTTTATAGCCAATATAATTTCTAATGCACTATTCCTCTTTGGTACCAAATGTTGTGCAGCGCTGGCTTCTGTCAAGCTTTGAGCTGCTCACAAGTCATGTGACTCCCCAGATCTCCGGTTCATGACCAGTCAAATTGCAGCCTTTATGATTAGAAAATCTGATTTTGTCATATTGCGATATTATTGCATATGCAATACATTTTTCAGCCCTACTTTATACATTCAAAACTAGATTAACAACGAAACAGGGTCTGAAATGCAGATGTATGTAAAGATTAGGTAGCTGTATCATTGCCTGATCAAAATACTGCCGGTGCCAAAAAGCAGATTTGAGAACGTCTATATATTTTTCCAAGTTTCGTGTATATTCTTTGTTTGTTGGAGAAGATCCAATAATATAACAAATCTATTTAAAGATATACTTAATCCGTCTCGAGGAGGTGGCGCCAGACAGTAACGAAATGAGCAAAGAAGAGTCCCAAGCAGATTAACTTGATTGACTTGTATCTGGGGGTATTTGGACTGTAACACATGTCAACCTTCCTACATTTAAATGAGAATAAAACCAAAGTCATTATGTTTGGACTAGGGCTGCCACCAAAGATTATTTTTATAATAGACTAATCATCGGATGTACGTAGAACATCTCAAATTATACAATAATGCTGTAGGAAATTCCAGAAATGGATAATTCAGAACAATTCAGAACACAAAACTAATCCCAAAATTCGTTTTTTTCACCATTGACAATATTCTTAATCATACTTCTAATGCATTTCAGAAAACCCCCTTAAACACTCTGTGTGAGGAGTTTGCGGACCAATTCAGATGGAAGGTAGACAGCATCAGGTATCATATTTTATCCCCTCAAAGTAACATGGTTTTAGACAAATTGGAGTGTCTGCCTTTACCTGAGGAAACACTGGAAAGTTTTGTCCAGGTGGAATCTGGGAAACTTGATAAAGTTTTCTCCTCAGTAAGTCCCACTACAAATGCTTTGGACCAGATTCCCACCTGGTATTTAAGCAATTTTATGGATCACTTACAGACAAGTTTTCAGCTAAGTTTTCTTTAAGGAAGTGTTTTTTTTTAACAGTGGTTTTACTCTGATTAGATATGTTGGCTTGGATGGTCCTTGGATTTGGTGCTTTCAAATGAGATGCTGAAATAGTCAGATGCAATATGTAATATCAGTTATGGCAATGCTAGAGATGCTTTAATGTTTTGTACGTGTCCTAATGGTCTTGGGCCTTCTTATCTTTCAGACCTGCTTTTGCTAAATGAACCATTGCGGTCTCCTCTAGCAGCCCTCTAAATATAAAACATATATATATATATATTTTCAAAAAAACTGCTTTTATTGCAATCATCCTGTCCTGGAGCTGACTCGAATTTAATGTCCAACTAAAAAAAAAGATGCAAAGTGTCCTTGTAAAACAAGATGGCTAGATTGACATCACTCTGAGCTATGGAAGTCTAAGTAGTACATTGGTTGAAAAAAAATCTCTTGTTTTCCAAAAATTAAATCAACATTTTAATTTATTTTTTGCTGTAGCTTTTGTTAAACTAAGCCCGCCCACGTCCTCGCCCACTGCAGTTTTTTTGAGATGGTAATGGGATCACAACCTACCCGTTCCAGGGCGTACTGACCCGATCCATACTGTACCGTACTGACCTTAGTGGAAATGGCGCATTAGTGTACTTGGCAGAGGCCCACTTTGCTTCAATTACTACTCCAATGTGAAATGGCATGGTACAGATTAGCCTATATTATTTCTGAGGTTGTAAGGACGCCCAGATTGCAAGATTTCTGTCTAAATGTATAGAAAATGTGTAGTTTTTTAATGCTGTTTTTAGATTTAAAATGTAATATCAAACAATAGGGATTTTCATCGACAGATGGACTGAAATAGTTTTGAAGTTTAAATCAGTGTTTCACCTCTGTTTCATTTTTGTATTAATCTAACTTTAGATATGAATACAAAATAAATGTATTAAATAAATAAAAAAACACAATGTTTTCTTTAACATTTTCAGAAAGCCTTTCTCCTGTGACTGCTTTTCCAGACCATCTAATGGATCATGTTTGGAAAGAAGACGTTTTCTCTGTCCAGCAGCTCTGTAAACCGGATAGTGATTCCTGTTTGGACCATAATGAACTGGAACCTCTTCAGATTAAAGAAGAGCAGCAAGATCAAGAACATCCCTTGATGAAAGAGGAGGTATTGGAGATCTGCATAGGTGAGCAGGAGGAGCAGCTGGTATTCAAGAAGGAAACTGAAGATGCGTTCATGGTTACTCCTACTCTTGTGGAAAGGTGGGACATTATATCAGAACCAATCAAGATCGAAGTAATCTCTCAGGACTCTAGTGAAACTGAGAATCAGGATCAAGAAGGAAATCATCATAAAAACTCAGGAACAAAGCGAGACAAATTGCAGCAACTAAATAAGACATGTCAGAAAATCGAAAACCATAACTATTCAGAAACTAAAAGGAAGAAGAAAACTCAAACTGATTATTCCTGCAAAATTTGTGGTAGTTTTTTTCCTGAATATTGTAACTTAATATTACACTTGAAAAGTCACACACATGAAAAGCAATTCAAATGTCTGACTTGTGGAATCAGCTTCACTAATAACAATTACTTAGATAAGCATGTCAGAATTCACACAGGTGAAAAGCCCTTCTCTTGTACAATCTGTCTTAAAAGTTTTACTCATAAATGTAGGTTGACATATCACATGAAAATTCACACAGGAGACAGTCCTTTCTCTTGTACAATCTGTCACAAAGGTTTTGCTCATAAATGTAATTTGTCTCGTCACATGAGATTTCACAAAGGTGAGAAGCCTTTTACTTGTGTGTCCTGTGGTAAAAGCTTCACTACAAAAACTATTTTAGACAATCATGGCAGAATTCACACAGGTGAGAGGCCTTTCTCTTGTACAATCTGTGGGAAAGATTTTACTCAGGCAAGTCATTTGACCAATCACATGAGGGTTCACACTGGTGAGAGGCCTTTCTCTTGTAAGATTTGTGGCAAAGGTTTTACTCACAAAGGTCATTTGAATAGTCACTCTAGAATTCACACAGGTGAGAAGCCTTTTTCTTGTACAATTTGTAGCAGAGCTTTTAGTCATAGATGTAATTTGACTAGTCACATGAGAATTCACACACGTGATGGACCTTTTACAATCCTGACCTAGGCTACAAGGTATACCATACCGAAAAGCAGTGTTTTATTTCCTTTATTTTTATATATATATATATATATATATATATATATATTACTGCCATACCCATGTGTGTACAAGATTTTAGTTTGTTCTGAGAGGTTAAAAAGCAAATATATTTTCAGCCTTAGAGAACCAAGAGTGTCTATTGTATTTTGACTACAATCCTAATAATTTGAATGGCCTTTACCTGTGTCTGGAAAAATGGAAAAAACCTGATGCAATCTATGCAACAGTAAAATTGGTTATTTAAAGCCAAGCTAGGGCAGTAAATCTTCTTCTAAATGATAATATGGGTAAGGATGGTCTTGTTTGTTTAAAAAAACAAAACAAATACAGTAAAACATATGTTATTTAATTTAATTTTGTCATACCGCCCAGCCCTAGTATGATCTGTGAAAAAAGCTTAATTACAAAATCTATTTTTGACATTTGCATCAGAATTCACACAGGTTGGAATCCTTTTTTTTTGGTTACATTGAGGAAGTTTTTACATGCAGGGATCGTTTGACTTCTCACGTGAAAGTTCACACATACAAAAAGCCTTTTCCCTTTAAAACATGTGGGGGAAAAAATCTGATAAAAGCATTTATTGAATCATCAGATGAGACCCACACAGGTGAAGTGCCTAAACCAAGTAATACTCATGAAAATGTGTCTTTTATTAACCCTAATCTAACAGCTAAGTTAATAGTAAAAAGACAACATGACAAATATTTGGGGCACCACCGTAGTTTGGTTTCCGTAGTTCATGAACAAAATGAAATCCTTAAACCCCTTGGAAGTGTTTTTTTTTTTAGGAATTAAAGATAAAAGATTATTTTCATTGGATTTAAAGTTAAAACCTGTTTTAGTTTATTTTTTTCTTTTCTTTTTCTTTACTAGTTTTTGCCGCTTTTTAAAATCAGTGAATGTTATTGCTGATGTTCTTGATTCTACGGTACAGATGTTCTGTTTTTACCTCCTGAAGTTGAGGAAAACTTCTCTGGTTTTATTTTTATAGCATTATTTTTACTGTGGCTATTGTCCATAAATGTAATTTCACGATTGATGAACCAAACTGCATAAAAAATGTAAGTTTTTTAAACAGATTGTAAAACTGAGTTACAAAAAATATTTTTTCCATGTTTTGTAATATATACAGACAACCTAAGTAACTATTATGTATTGTTTACAACGATTAAAATGTATTAAATATGGAAGTATTCTATTGTGTGGTCAGTGTTTTATGGATGTAAATACTTCAGTTTAAACAAATGGGTTTCTATATGCAGGGTTTCCCCCAGAAAATTTGCTAAACCCGGAGTGTCCCATATTTTCATAAAAAAACAAAAACAAAAAAAACATCAGGAAGTTAAAAACAATGCTTAGTATGTGTGTTATAAGCCATTTATTAACAGTATGTTTGTATTCCAAAAAGCCCAATCTTCAAATATGGCTTTACCAAACAAAGAAGTTAAAATAAGCGATTCTAATTGTTTTCACCTAAATTAAATCCTCATCTTAAAACGAGCCATTGCTGGTCATATTTAAAAGTAACATAAGATAAACAAAAAAGTGCAAACATGGCTAATTGGTAACGGTGCTTACACACTGGATGCGATAGACATGACCAAAAAGCGTGACATCCCCCCCTGCTTGCACATTCACACCTTGAAGCGTGTCCAAAGCGAACTGGTCGCGCTTAAAAATATGCTGTTGCAGGAAATGTTTTTCAAGAATAGAGTAGAATATAACAATCTTTTATTGTCCCAAAAGGGGAAATTTGGTTGTAACCGCAGCAAATCAAGAAACTGATTTTAAGGGTCCAGAAAATAATATCTACATTATAGATACAATTACGAAAGAACAGAGTACTGTGCAGTTAAAAATGAAAATACAGATAAAGTGGCATACCCAGGTTGTAATGTACAACAGAGGAGGACACTTAAGACGTTTAAATAATTAAAAATATTTAGGGATATGTGTAGAATGTACATTGCACCTGTGCATTAAAAAAGTAAACGTATTATTTTCATATTTAGTATACATAAACAAGAAAAATAAACGTGCAAATTAAAGCAGCAGAAGAAACTGTTTGGAGCAGTTTTGGTTGTACAGTCGTAGAATAGAAGCATAATACACAACAAACATGCTCTGTTCACCACTAAAGTGCACTAAAGTAAGTAGAAAAATAAGATAAATTAAAAGATTGAAGCTTAACTTTAATGGGGAAAACTTCTTAACTTAAATAAAGTCTAGTTTAAATATTTTCTGTTCTTGTTGCCATAAAAATCAAATTGTTTCCAAACTTGAGCTTGGAAACCATGGAATAAATTTCAAGATGCACACCTGAAACCATACATAGAGGCTTCTTTTCCTAGACACTGTGCCTGGCATATGACGTTGAGACATTCATGCCGATACACTTGGTAATTACTGCAATGTTGGTACAATGCTGGTGTTATGAATGAAGCCATTATGCCTTTTTGAAACAGAGGGTGGTGTCATGAAGATGTGTTGACTGTGCGCTGAGCCCCGGCTGTTAACGGTATTGGAAATCCAAGTAAACCTGGGAAGTTCATTTAGCATTTGTAAACTGTGTCAGCTGAGATAGCAAACTGGAGTCATGAAGAGGTCCGGGAGCTTCTGGGTTTGAAAGCTGAAGAGCAGATCCACAGAGAGTTGATGGGGACTGTGAAGAAACTATTTAACCTGCAACCTCCACTTTAAAAATTTTCATTAAAATCAATTTAAAATCACTTAAGGTCACATCAAACATCACCTTGTTTCATGGTTATAACGATAATTGTTCACGATTGTTCATTAGGTCGGTCTTAATTGAAAGCTATATTGTAACCTCTAGTACACTGCTAAAGTTACAGATCTCCCTGCTTTGCCTCCACTTCTGCTATCTTGAAGTGAAGCCCAAACTTCTCTCAGCCTTGAACATTTTATCCTTATAGAACCATTATTGCACATATCTCCGTTAAGATATACAGCACAGACCAAAAGTTTGGACACACCTTCTCTTTCAATAAGTTTTCTTTATTTTCATGCTTACATTGTAGATTCTCAATGAAGGGTATCAAAACTATGAGGCGTCTCTCCACTAGTACCTTTTGCCAAGCCGGTACTTCGGTAACGCGACTCGACACGGCTCGACTCGTTAAGTGTTGCTTCCCAGTTGCAACAAACCAGAGCGTCTAAAGTGAGCGGGTGCGTCATATGGTGGGCGGTCCCAGAGTACGTAGCGGGAAGTAAACAAAGGCTTGGAGAGGAAGAACAATGGCGACCTCACTAGCGATCTTGAGCTTTTTGCTCAGTTCATGGATTTCTGTAGTCCCACGTCGAAGAGAATGCCTCTCTTATCAAAGAATACAGACCCCTGAAAGGCTTCACGCTGCAAGGAAAAACAAGGTGGAGTAGTACAAAGGAGTGTGAGAAGCTCTGCAGGAGAGTGAAGCTATAGACAGGACCCGGCAGCTTGTGTGGGTAAGCCGATGCAAATACTACCCCGATGTGGGGGGCCAGAAATATGCTCTGGGTATTTATTTATTCGCTAAAGCCCAGCGTAAAAACCTGTTAAAATGTTGGCTTTAGTAATAAGTATTCTGTGTGTGCGTGTTTCAGATGACTGCTCTGTGAAGTCGTCACAGCCGACCGTCGGTTTGGTTGTTTAACTGGGTCTTGCAGTGATGAGACGTTCTTCTGGGTTTCACCGAAGCTCAGTGGCTGCAGAACTTCAGGATGTCAGAACAAATTCATCTACATGTTCAGCAAACTAAGTCCAGCGCTGGAGCAACGCAGCTTTTCGCGTCTGTGTCCCCTTAAAGAAAGGAGTTGCCGTATACATGCTACAAATTCTATGAATTACAAACCACAACTGTATGTTTTGTAATAAAGCTGTGTGCTTTGAAATTTTTTTCGTTTTTTTTAAATCACCACTACAATGTGTTTTACAGATATCCCATCTTTCAGTAGGCTTACAGTGCGTACACACCAAAAGCGAATTAAGCGAGCGGCGAGTCAGGTTTACATGTTATGTCAATGGAGGAGCGCGATGACGCGCGGCAGGGGGTCCCGCTTCAAGTCAGAAGCAGATTTGCGTTGCGAAAACGCTTTTCTGCCCGATCTGCGCGGAGGATTTGTGCGAATGAGGCGTTTGCGGCGCGTGAAAAATTCTGCTCGAGTTGGAAAAATCTGAACTCCAGCGTCAAATCGCGCCGCGACAACCAATCAGGGGACAGGGTTTCAGTGATTCTGTGACTGTCATGGAGTCACAGCCTCAGCAGAACATGGAGGAAATACTGATAAACATCGTGGCTAATCACCCCGAGCTACATGACACAAGCAGTTTTCAATACAGAGACAGAAAAAAAATAAATTAATAGGTGAAACTATTTAGATAGGTTTGTGGGTTGGCTCTTAAAAGAGCCGTTGTTGCTGTAAAAACATGTCTCTGCCTACGAGTCAGCCTTGAAACAGCCTCCTCACCTCGTTTCCTGGTAGCAGCTCCCGCACCACGTCCCACGCACCTCAAATATTATAAACTTTTACGAACTGCAGACAGATGGACAGCTGCTCAGAAATGTAGTTGGAGTTTCGGCAGCCGAAGCTTGGACCTTAACGGCACAAACTGGGCGAGCAGGTCACGTTTTCCAGGCGGCGAGGAGCCGGTGTTTATGAGAGGCTCCCTGCTGTTTATGGATCCCTCTGCCGTAGCTAGACTGTATCCGTAGCTCACCAAACCCCCAGTGCAGCGGTCCCAGCTCTATCGGAGGCCAGGCCGAACACGTAATCCACCCTGTCCTCCATCAACTCGGTCCATAATCCACCGGAGATGCACTGTAGCCCCAGCTCCGCTGAAGGCCAGTTCGCGACTGAGGGGAGCAGCTGTCGAGGGGAAGGCTAGTCATTGTTATCGTTGTTAGCGACATAGCATCTTCAGCAGATCAGCATGAAAAACAAAGCTTTACATTCTGACAAAACATGTTGGTTCTTCAAATTAGTCCAAATAATTCCCTTTAAATGCAGATGTAAAATATTTATTACATTCTGGAGGCACAGTTAATTATTATTTTGTAAGTAAATCAGTTAAAAAAATTAAATGAGTTGTTAATTGGTCATTGATCTTTCATCCTGCTCTGCTTTCTGCAGCAGCTACTTCCTGTTCTGAATTTATGAAGATGTTACATTATCACTTATTATGTTTGTAATGTTTTAATGAATTATAAAATAAAAAGAAATAAGTTTAATTACTTAGAAGATTTTATGCATTTTGTGTATCTGTTTATATCAAACTTTGGCCCCCATGTTGGGTCTGTCAGAGTAGGGCCCGCCCCCTTTTAATTGCAGCCCTGCTTTTATTTTCATGTGACACCCTAAGATAATCACTGGCCCCCATTTAGCCCCTTTTAAATATTTTATGGATACACCCCTGCTCAGCAGTCTTAATGGAATATTTTTAAGCTTAAATAAACATTATTTAAACATTATCTATAATAATTTTAAATATGAAAGACTGAATTAAACTTACTTAAGGTTTTAAGACAGCTGGTCTGACGCACATTAATAAATACCCCTACATTTCTTTCAGCTCTGAGCTTTGTGCAATATTTTCTGGTGTTGCAAAGGTGGGAAGCAAACGGTTAGCTTGAACAAACACATTCCTCTCCTGCGTCAATGGAGGTGGTTTCAAGGTGGTTTTTATTGGTAAGGTTAGAGGAGAAGCACGTCGGTCAACATGTTGGACGTGTTTTTAGTTGGATAATTTTTGTTTATGCCTGTATTATCAGACCAACGTGTTTCGTGCTGCCAATTGTCTACTAATTAATCACTAATTTGATCAGAATCTACGCCTACCTTTGTTGATATTCAAATGTGTTGTTCCATCCTGCTCCTCTATAGGAAAGTAAGTTGGCTGTCCCGTTTTCCTGGATATTTACAGTCTTCTTAGTTTTTTGTTGTTCAGTTAGTAAAAATATGGGAGATGTACAAGATAATAATAATATGGGATGACGGCGGGAAAGAGAGGTAAAATACGGGTGTTTCCTGGCCTAAATAAGAGACTACAAAACTATGACTGTAATCTGACAAAGAGTTCAGTCAGCGGCCCGCTGATCAGAGGAGAGAAAAGGCCGGCCTGTTCTGAGTGATTGAGAGAGGGGACCAGTCTGTCGGTGGTGTGTGAAACTAAAGAGTGAAAACATTTGAGGGTGAAGCCCCGGACAAATCAGCTGATGACACCACTGGTCGCTGGCATCCGCCATGACAGTTGTAGTCCAAGCAGGGCGTTCACTGTGCGCTTTACAGCGGCAGACGGTTTGACAGATCTTGCTACTGCAAACATCAACATGGTTTCTTGCTCTCCAAATTGGACAAATAAAAGCATCAAGTGGAATAAGAGCAAAAGTCCACCTCAGACTACAGCTACCATGGGGCAATCCAGTAACGTCACTGAAATCACATTTGCACATTTGACATCATTTTTGCTACCTTTCTTACCAGATCAAAAGGAGGGATTTATCCCTTGGTTTGGCACTAAAAGAGCTCCAGGGAGGTCTAGTTGTGTATTTACTCCAATTCACTACCCTGTAATGTTTGCATTTAAAAATTGTTTTAGAGTTGAACATTGATCTCCAGGCCTTATTTACATTTTTTAAATTTTGATGTTATTTCACTGTAAAATGACTGGTCTAGTGATCGATCAATTGATATCGAACCTATTGTTGTGGATATTAAGCTAAAGTTTTAATACTTTGTTTATTCAGATTCACTACAGTATTATGTCTTTTCTTGAGCAAGATGTTCTTGCTCATCATGTTCCCCTTGATCAGCAAGAGATATCTGTTCTGGAGAGGGGAACAAAATCTCTAAAAACCAGTTGGAGAGCAGAAGAACCAGAACTTAGACAACCAGAAGAAGAAGATAATGAATCAAAACCACCACAGTTTGTAAGAAAAGAAAGCAAGGTTGTGGTAAAGCAAGAGCCACATACCTTAAAAGCAACAGATTCTGGATCTGGTGAAGTGAAAGAAGAGCTAGAAGAACTAGAATTGCAACTAATAAAATATGATTGTCAATCAGAACGTCTGCTGACAGTACAGATAGAGGTTGAAGACAGCTGTGAAAATGAAAACCAGTTTGTACTTAAGCAGCAGACTTATAGCTTAGTGGAAACCTTTTCTAGTCCTTATAAGATTAAAGGAGGGCCAGTAGAACTACAACCTAAACCAGCGAAGGAAGAAGAGGATGGATCAGAGCCTCAGCTGATGGCAAACATTAAGACTGACAGCATCAGTAAAACTGAAAACGAGTTTGTACTGAAACAGGTGACTGATACTTTAATCTTAAGGGGTTATGATAAAGAAACCGATCAACAACAACCTGAATCAAACGGAAACCAAAACCTCTTTCAGAACATCACTGAAGAACAACATCATCACCAAATAAAGATTGATGAAGCCTCAGGAGCCAGTGAAGATGAAGGGAAACTACAGAGAGGCCATAAAAGAAGAGGTCAAAGTGATAACGTAGAGAATGGTTTGAAGAGCAAGAAAACTACTAAAGTTAAAAAATGTAGTGTGTAGGAAAAGTTTTAAATCCAGTAGGGCTGTAAAAGTTCACACGAGGACTTGCATGAGAACTCATACAGAAGAGAAGCCTTTCTCGTGTATAGCTTGTGGAAAATGTTTCAAACGAAAACATGATTTAAACAAGCATAAAAAAGTTCATACAGATGAGAAGCCTTAAGCTGTGGAAAATTTTTCAAACGAAAGTACGATTTGAATGAACATAAAACAATTCATAGAGATGAGAAGCCTTTCTTATGTGTAAGTTGTTGAAAATATTTCAGTTGAAAGCAGGCTTTGAAAAAACATAACAATAATAAAGAGAGGCATCTCTCATGTATAACCTGTGGAAAAGGTTTTACGGAAAAAACTAATTTGGATCGCCACATAAGAAGTCATACAGGTGAGAAGACTTTCACATGTAAAACCTGTGGAAAAGGTTTCAAATGAAAAGATTAGTTGAACATTCATATGAAAAGTAGTTTCATTGGATCTCTCACAAAATTGAAAACGTTTCGATACGCATGGATGTACCATCAAAACTTCAAGGCATATTTACCAGATCATTGTAAACGGGATCAATCTTTTTAGTGCGCCGCTCTCAGTTGTCGTGTCTTCATATAAAACTGCCCCTTAAAGGAATTTGCTTAGATGTTCCGCCGTTTTTAACAGTGATTCCAAAAGGCACCACAGCAGCAGAAATAACTAGATCAACAACGGAAGAAGCAGGGATGGTTGCTCAATTTGTTTACTGTTTAAAAACAGCTTAGCCAACAGCTTCTAATTTTAAAACGCCAGTTTTGTAATGTTTACTCATTTCCATCAAAGTTACTATAAGCTTTTGAATAATGAGCCCATCTAAATATTAGTCAACTCAGCTAAATTTTCAAATAAATTATTTTTAGCATATATAGGCCGCATCTAAAAATAAGCTGTAGGTTTTAATGTTGTAACATTATCTACTTACACAGGCTTGTGAATATTCTCATTCATCCAGGTCATGGTTATCTCAAGGAAATTTCAATCAAACGCAACTGGACTTGGTAATTTGTCTTGGAAGACGTTTCACCTCTTATCCAAGAGGCTTCATCAGTTCATGCTCGCTGCTGACCAGGCTGGGACTGGTCCAACTAACTGGTGTGGAGACTCAGCTATTTAACCTCTTGAACAAGAATCATTATGTCATTGGATCCTTTGTGCTCCATGTCTTAACGACGGTCGTTGGCGTGCCGCCTATTGGTGGAGGTTAGGTTTCGGCTTCATTAGTGCCCTATTGTGTTATAACGACAGTCGTTGGAGTCACAGTTGTTTCTGTTATTAGAGGCTAATTTGTTTGAGTCTTCTAGGGAGGGATGAAAGGGCAGCATTGTAAATTGGAGATAGGTGATGTCTCAGGCCTCCTCCTCTGTTTAGCGATGGTTTCTCTACTTTTACATAGATGGCTTCTTTTACTCCTCTTTCAAACCATCTGTCCTCTCTGTCTAATATCTGGACATTGCTGTCCTCAAAGGAGTGAGCTTTCTCCTTGAGATGTAAATGAACAGCAGAGTCCATGCCTGAGGAGTTAGCTCTCCTGTGTTGGGCCATGCGTTTGTACAGTGGTTGTTTGGTTTCACCAATGTAGAGGTCCTTGCATTCTTCATTGCATTGGATTGCATACACCAGGTTGCTTTTGTGTGTGTGTGGTGTTCTGTCCTTGGGATGTACTAGTCTCTGTCTGAGTGTGTTGCTGGGTTTGAAATACACAGGGATACTGTGTTTGTTAAAAATCCTCCTGAGTTTTTCAGAAATCCCAGACACATATGGAATGACTACATTGTTTCGTTTGTTTTCTTTTTCTTTTTCAACCACTTTGTTGGCTTTCCTTCTGGAATTAGCTGCAGTTTTCACAAAAGTCCAGCTGGGGTAACCACAAGTTGTGAGGGTGTCTCTCACGTGCTTGCGTTCTTCCCCTTGGGCCTGTGAGCTGGTGGGTATGTTATCAGCTCTGTGTTGCAGGGTCCTGATAACACTAAGCTTGTGTTCCAGTGGGTGGTGTGAGTCAAAAAGTAGGTATTGGTCTGTGTGTGTGGGTTTTCTGTATACCCCAATGTGGAGCCTTCTGTCCTTTCTCCTCTGGACGACACAATCTAAAAAGGGCAAACTATTGTCCTTGACATCTTCTCTGGTGAATTTGATGTTTCTGTCCACTGAGTTTATGTGTTCAGTAAAGGCTTGCACCTCTTTGGTTTTGATTTTAACCCATGTGTCATCTACGTATCTGAACCAGTGGCTAGGTGTTGTTCCTTCAAAGGAGTTCAAAGCTCTGCACTCTACCTCCTCCATGTATAAATTTGCCACAATTGGAGAAACTGGTGAGCCCATGGCACAGCCGTGTTTCTGTCTATAAAACTTGCCATTGAACTGGAAATATGTGGTATTCAGGCACAATTCCAGGAGTTGGCAAATGTGTTCTGGTTTGAGTTTTGTTCTGTTTTGGAGGGAGTTGTCCTGTGTAAGTCGTTCTCTTACTGTGACCAAAGCCTCCATGGTAGGAATACAGGTGAACAATGAAGTCACGTCATAGGAAACCATTGTCTCATCTGGATCCATTTTTAGATTCCGGACTTTGTTCACAAAGTCTATGGAGTTTTGGATGTGGTGTGGGGTGTTGCCTACCAGAGGTGCCAGGATATTAGCTATGTGTTTGGCTATATTGTACGTGACAGAGTTTATACTGCTGACAATGGGCCTGAGCGGGGCCCCTTCTTTATGGATCTTGGGGAGTCCATATAGGCAAGGAATTGAGTCCTGGGGGTAAAGCCGGTAGTATTGTGTTTTGTCAATCATGCCTTCTTTTTGCAGTTGTTGTAGACATTCTATCACCTTCTTTTTGTACCCACTCGTGGGGTCTCGTTTCAGAGTTTCATACGTGTTAGAGTCATTCAGTAGTGCAAAGATCTTGGTGTGGTAATCAGTTGTCACATGGGTTAAAATCAAAACCAAAGAGGTGCAAGCCTTTACTGAACACATAAACTCAGTGGACAGAAACATCAAATTCACCAGAGAAGATGTCAAGGACAATAGTTTGCCCTTTTTAGATTGTGTCGTCCAGAGGAGAAAGGACAGAAGGCTCCACATTGGGGTATACAGAAAACCCACACACACAGACCAATACCTACTTTTTGACTCACACCACCCACTGGAACACAAGCTTAGTGTTATCAGGACCCTGCAACACAGAGCTGATAACATACCCACCAGCTCACAGGCCCAAGGGGAAGAACGCAAGCACGTGAGAGACACCCTCACAACTTGTGGTTACCCCAGCTGGACTTTTGTGAAAACTGCAGCTAATTCCAGAAGGAAAGCCAACAAAGTGGTTGAAAAAGAAAAAGAAAACAAACGAAACAATGTAGTCATTCCATATGTGTCTGGGATTTCTGAAAAACTCAGGAGGATTTTTAACAAACACAGTATCCCTGTGTATTTCAAACCCAGCAACACACTCAGACAGAGACTAGTACATCCCAAGGACAGAACACCACACACACACAAAAGCAACCTGGTGTATGCAATCCAATGCAATGAAGAATGCAAGGACCTCTACATTGGTGAAACCAAACAACCACTGTACAAACGCATGGCCCAACACAGGAGAGCTAACTCCTCAGGCATGGACTCTGCTGTTCATTTACATCTCAAGGAGAAAGCTCACTCCTTTGAGGACAGCAATGTCCAGATATTAGACAGAGAGGACAGATGGTTTGAAAGAGGAGTAAAAGAAGCCATCTATGTAAAAGTAGAGAAACCATCGCTAAACAGAGGAGGAGGCCTGAGACATCACCTATCTCCAATTTACAATGCTGCCCTTTCATCCCTCCCTAGAAGACTCAAACAAATTAGCCTCTAATAACAGAAACAACTGTGACTCCAACGACTGTCGTTATAACACAATAGGGCACTAATGAAGCCGAAACCTAACCTCCACCAATAGGCGGCACGCCAACGACCGTCGTTAAGACATGGAGCACAAAGGATCCAATGACATAATGATTCTTGTTCAAGAGGTTAAATAGCTGAGTCTCCACACCAGTTAGTTGGACCAGTCCCAGCCTGGTCAGCAGCGAGCATGAACTGATGAAGCCTCTTGGATAAGAGGTGAAACGTCTTCCAAGACAAATTACCAAGTCCAGTTGCGTTTGATTGAAATTTCCTTGAGACTACTTACACAGAAAGACGCTAAACAGAAGATTATTTTTTTGTCTCCACCAGATGTGATTTTTTTTTCATTTCTGTCTGTTTGTCTGTCTTTTAGTTACAAAACTCAAAAAGTTATGGACGGAAATGTATTAATTTTTCAGAAAATGTCTGCAGTGGTATAAGAATGATCTGATTAAACTTTGTGGTTGATCTGACATAAAGTGTCATGCAGTGAAATTGTAAGTTTGTTGTTTTTTAATCAAAAAGGAGTAAATATGTAGATAACTTGTATTCTATGCCCAGAGGAGGACTTGTATAGATGGAATTGGAAGTCTCTTTTATAAATGTTAAATCTTTATAGCTGTACCAAAATGTCAGGTGTTAACAGGACCTTTATCTCTTGAGGAGACATCTGAGAAAAGCTGAATTTTCACTGTCAATTCAAACAAAGTGGTTTGAATACAACACTGGGATAGTTCCCTAGAGGGTGAAACATAGATCAAACTGTTGCTGTTAAATGGTTTCCTATTTTCTGTGCTTTTGACATTTTGTAAAAGTTCTCTGAATCAGATGAGGAGCCCTTCTGTTGTGTTTTACAAAAACAGAATTATCAGAATTTCAGTATTATCCTTTTTATTTTTATGGGGATGTGTTGCTTAATAACAATAATAATAATACTTAGATAGGATTAGTAGATATGATTTATCAAAGTTTTGGTTCTTTTCATCAGTTTGTTTCTGTCAGGAGGACATTTTTTTCCAACATCATGGGATGGTTTTTGAGTGAAATACCATAATAAATTATAACAATAGATGTTCATACGTTATTTGTTTTTCCAGAGATTGCATTGAAATTATGCATTGTAATGTGAAATAAAAGTACACATTTTATCATGAAGGACTATAATTATTGTCCAGTTTATTATACAGTACTTATCAGCTGGTGTGCTTACATCACCAACAGCTGGGCAATGGGAGGTTAATAACTTTTTGAGGCAGATTAAAACTGCCAAGAGACATTAAAGGATCAACTGTGTTAAAGAACCAATTTAACAGAGAACATTGATGGACTATCTAACAGTGGTGCCAGGGGCTAAATGGGACGATAAAATTAAGGCCTGGAAAGAGATACCGTCTTAAGCCACTACACAATTAAAGACACAATCCGTATTGCTGATGTTTGCCCTCGGTCGCTCTCTCAAGGCTTTAGGCATAATGTCACTGTCGTAAAAATAAATCTTTATGAAGCGCATCTGAAAAAGTGTACAGTGACAGTTTTACAAGCTCCCCACCCAAAATAAAACTAACAGCATGTCAGTTAGTGAACTGTCGGTTTCCCAGGCACATCACATCATCATGCCCAAACAACCCTGGAACAAGCAATTATTACTTACCAATCAAGTAACAACACAGCCAGTTCAGCATCCATACATCAAGTTGTATCTCTTAACACCTCACAGCAGTTGAGCACACAGCACTGTCAAAATCGCAGCTGTATTCAATCAATAATAGTCGAAAGCAAGAAGATGACGTGTTATATTTTTCAAATGGCAGAGATTAAAATCCACATATAGAACAGTGATGGCAAATATTTACTCACCCCAGAAGAATATGCGCGACAATAAATGTCCATCCATCCATCTTCTTAACCGCTTATCCAATTCAGGGTCACGGGGCAGCTGGAGCCTATCCCAGCAATTATCAGGCGTTAGGCAGGGTACACTCTGAACAGGACGCCAGTCTGTTGCAGGGCCAACACAGAAAGACAGACAACCATTCACACTCACATTCATTCCTAGGGACAATTTAGAGTGATCAATTCACCTATCATGCATGTTTTTGGACTGTGGGAGGAAGCCGGAGTACCCAGAGAGAACCCACGCATACACGGGGAGAACATGCAAACTCCATGCAGAAAGACCCTGGGCCGGGATACGAACCCACGACCTTCTTGCTGCAAGGCAACAGCGCTAACCACTGCGCCACCGTGCAGCCCGACAATAAATGTATTTAATTTAAATTACATTGCAACATTTAAAAAATATAGCATTTTCAATAAAATCATTAGTTACAAAGAATAGCCAATTACTACACAATAATTTAAACAATTGATTTGTTTCAACTATACTGAAACAAAATTAAATCAGCTAGAGTATTACTCAGATTTTAATAAATGTTACATCAATAGTTTCTGTTTAATTTCACTGCTTAGTTCGCTCTGGGACGGTTCTGTGATTGGAAGAGGATAGGGGTGATTTAAATAACAGTCCGTTCAGACACTGAAGCTATGTTGAAATTGTGTTGGGTGTACAAGTGGCTGTTATCTTGGTTCTGGTAAAGATTCTCTGCAGGTTTGGTGTGCATTAAGTATGCAACGATACCACAATTTCAAACCAATACGATAACAATACTTAGATCAGAGTACTTGCCGCTACCAAATACCAATGCCGACACTTCTACTACACAAAAATATGTATGACTTGGAAGGCAGGTTTAAACTTTCCCCAGTTCGTTACACTAAAAGAGGGTGAATTGAAAAAAAATATTTAAAAAAAACCCAAAACGAATTTTTTTCTGTAAAATTATTACAGAATTCCCATATTTTAAATATCGATTCATGTTATCGCTTACCTTTAACCAATACCGATACGAGTACATTAGACGGTATCAGGGCCGATAACCAGTGCATCCCTAGTGTGCATCTTTAAGACCTAGCTTTGAAAGCACAATTTTAATCACACAGTGTGAGCATACAGTTATGGTTAAGAAGAGAAGGTTATGATATTAAAATAGAACAGATCAAGAACTTTTTAATAAGGTAATGCAGGCTAGGATTGGGCTGGCATTACTGAACTTTCTTCTAACTGAAAACAGCAAATCCCTGGGTTTCCCAGGTGAAGTTATCCAGGATCTCATTGATTCACACATTAGTTTCTCCAGGACGAGGATTCCCACTTAGGTTCTCCACAACCTCCAAGATTCCCAGTTTAGGTCTCCCAGGACCTCCAGCATTCCCAGTTTATGTTTTCTAGGACCTCCAGGCTTCCCAACTGAAGTTCTCCAGCACCTCTAGGATTCCCAGTTTAGGTCTCCAAGACCTCCAGCATTTCCAGTTTATGTACACTAGGACCGTCAAAATTCATAATTTATGTTCTTAAGGACCTCCAGTGTTCCCAGTGTAAGTTATCCAGGATCTCCAGGATTCTTAGTTGATGTTCTCTAAATTCAGAATCTCATAAAATTAGTCAGAAGTTTCAGACCTTTAAAAAGTATAATCACAATCATGTGGTGTGAAAAGGATGCTATCAGCCCGTGGCTCTACTGAGGTGTTATTGAAGACCAGGAGGCTTTGATAGTGGCCTTGAGCTCTTTTTTAACTTGTGGTCTCATGTCTCATCTTTCTCTTGGCAATGATCCATAGATTCTCTATGGGATTTAGGTCAGGCCAGTTTGCTGGCCAGTCAAGCACAATAATCCCAGATTTAACCAGATTTTGGTGTAAACCATTATGATCAAAATTATAACAAATACAGACTTGAAATATCTAGCTTTTAATGTAATGAGACTTTTACATTTATTAGCTTCATCTTTTAAATTTAATTGCTGAAATAAATAGACTTTTGCATGACATTCAAATTTTTTAAGTTTTACCTGAAATGGAATAAAAATAGAAGCAAAACCAGAAAGTTTCCCGTAAATCTAAGCAGCCAAAAACATAACATCTGTATAGTCAAGAACAGTAGCAATTCAATTATTTGATTAAAAAAATAGCAGTTTAGGAGAAATAGTTTTTTTAAAGAAAGTTTAACTTCTAGGAATATAAGGTGTTTTTAAAAACATTCATATTCTAAATTAAGACAAATCCAACGAGAGAAACAGCTTTATCTTGTTTAGCCCTTGAGACAGACATTTCTCAGAAGTTTAAGGATAATTTTTTTTTTGTGACCTACAAAACACCAAACTAAGTGCTTTGTTGCCCCGATATTTGATATTTCACAAGGTTTTGTCTTTTCCTTCATATGGGTCATAGTTGACTTGGTCATTTTGTTTGTGCAATTTGGAAACGCAAAACTAGGTTGATGTTTGCAGTAGCAAGTTCTGTCTAACTGACAATGTAGAGTGCAGATTGATAGCCCTGCTCAGACTACAACTGTCATTACGGAAGACAGCGACATCACTGAGATTGTATGTTAGTGTAGTTGGATTAAAAGCCTGCGAAAACACCCACACACACAACATAGAAGCACTTCCAAGAAGCCCTAAACTCTGAGGAGAAGAGTTCTAGCGATGAAGAACAAAAAAAATTGTTCAAATGAAGGCATACAATGGCAGATAATGCCCTATTTGGAGGCTGCCTTTTGTGTGCCCCATTAGCTCCTGTTATACAGATATAAGCTGAACACAAATTCAATTCAATTCACTGTTATTTATATAGCACCAATTCACAAATGTCATCGTAAGGCAATTTACAACAAAAGTAATTTCAATACAATTATACAAACATTCCAATCAGTTAAAAGTTTTCTATGTAAGGAATCCCATCAGATTGTGATGAGTCATCAACGTGAGGTTGTGCCCGGATCATGTAGACTCCAACCACAGCAATTCCTCAGCAATCCCTCATACTGAGCCAGCATGTACTGACAGGGGAGAGGAAAAACTCCCCTTTAACAGGAAGAAACCTCTGACAGAACCTGTTCCAGTAGAAGTGGTCATCTGTCACGACCGTCTGGGGGTCTGAGAAGACAGAGAAGAGACATTATGGAGTATGCTCGGTCACTTTGAGCATCATCTGGACCGAGGTTCCCCATCCAGCAGGGGGCATTGTAGTTGAGCAGGGTACCAGACCATGTGGAGCTTCTATGGGGAGAAAAATACTGAGAGAAACTGGGTTAACAATCGCAATAACAGTAGAAAAAATATATCTGGAGAGTAGTAGAAGAGAAAAGTAGAAGACAGAAGAAAAGTTGTCAGTCTGTCATCCCACACTCTAATCCTATAGCAGCATAACTAAAAAAAATAGCTCATGAAAACCTAAGCTATTCTAACTGAAAGCTTTATCAAAAAGGAAGGTTTTAACCCTAGTCTTGAGTATCTGCCTCACGGACTAAAACTGGGAGCTGGTTCAACAGGAGAGGAGCCTGATAACTAAGATCTGCCTCCCATTCTACTTTTAGAAATCCTAGGAACTACAAGTAAACCTGCATTCTGAGAACGAAGTGCTCTGTTAGGAACATATGGAACAATCAGATCTCTGATGTACGATGGAGCTTGATTATTAAGGCCTTTATATGTAAGGAGGAGGATCTTAAACTCTATTCTGGATTTAACAGGGAGCCAGTGGAGAGAAGCCAAAACAGGATAAATCTTATCTCTCTTTTTGATGGATATAAACTTTTCCAGAAGGACTCCAGATGGCTCCAAACTTGTCTGGGTGAGTAAATGAAAGTAATGCATGCTATAAATAGAATTCAAAATGAATTCAGAAGTTTATAGTTAGAAATGCTTCTCAGCGCTCAGTGTCGCACTCTAAACCTTCGGTAAGGAACATCGCCTAATGTACATTATAACACAATGCAGCCTCACAAGCTTTTATATGCAGCTGTGTTCCCCCTTATCGGTTATAATGTATTTGTGATGGTCAAAGAATACATTAATAAGTCGTCCTCAGACTTGGAAAAGAATGTGCTTCTTTCCTTTCCTTCCATTTTCACTTATCTACCATTGATTCACAGAGGCTGCCTTTAATGAAGCTTGGACACACATGAGCCTCACTTGTTAAGCCTCACTTAAATTAGTGGGGATTGAAATCTCCTGGGCTTAGTTGGTGGAACTGAATAGGACTGGAGGTAACTGTTAGGCTAATTCAAGATAGGATATTTTGAAAGAGCCTTAACTTTTTTTAAACTCGCTCCACTAACATCATAAAATAATTTGACTTTGTGTGTAAATAATAATATATTTTTTTCCATGTTTTGCATGTTATTGTATTAAAAGCTTTGAATAAATGGCAAAACAGAATATACAGTGAAAGGGTGGGATTAAATAATTGTACTGTATGCTTCTTACCACTCCTTTTTGACATTTAGGAAATATATGCAGAATGCATTGTACTTATTCTATGTATTATGAATTGACAGTTAATTTTTTTTGCTTGTGTTTTGTTTTTGTATTTTAATGCTATCTTTTTTACTGCATTTGTTTATATATAGTTAGTTTCATGATTGAAATAAAGAGAAATAAAGAAACAGGTAACCATTTCATTCTAAAGCCAATATTAGACATGTATTCTTAGATAATAGATAGGCAGATATACAATTTCATATTTGTATGGGAAAATTATTTCAAGATTATTTCTATTCAGTTATTAGTGATTATTAGTAAAGGCATCAGGAGGACATGGCATAATTCTTGGGACTGAATTAAGAGACGGAACTTCACCTTATCTAGTCTAACTGAAGGACTCCTTGTGTTATGTTGGGTTTGTAGAGTAGACTAAAGATATGTTAGACAGGAGAGCAGAGATGCTCTGGAGAGAGGTCATTGTATTTTTTTCTAAAAATGCTTCCTAATAATTCTGCATTATCAAACCCAGCCATGTCTCCACTCAAAACGATCTAAAAAATTTTAAATTTTAATATGGGTATGCGCTTGTAGTTACTTTGGTTAAGGGATGTTGCAGTTTACCATCCAGACCAGCTGGTGGCAGAAATGACCGGATTCTTTGTTTACCAATAGAAGAAGAACTTGATGCTAGCAGCGTTAGCTTTCCTTCTGCTTCTTTCTAGAGTCTCTGATCATCTGTGGGCTGAATGTGTGAATGTTTAAAGTCATAATGTCTTCAGTTCAGCTTCAACCAGAGTTGATCAACGAGCAGATAACTCCTGATGAAGAAACATTGAAAGAGTTTAAAGAAATCATCGTCAAGTCAGAGGAAGAGATGGAAGATCAGAACAGGCCGCTGGATTTCACCAGGACACCCCAGATCATCTTACGCCGCATTGGTGAGAAGAAACTGCTGATGCTAACGTTTGATGATATCACAAAATGCACATTAAGGATTTAAAGTGTTTATTTAGATATATTTATGAGGTGAAAATAGGCAACAAGGCTAAAGTGAGCTTCCGAATGCAGCTTCTGCTTTGATAAACTTTGGTTATGTCACATTCTTCACCCTGCAATAAAGCGAGGTGAGGAGTAACGTTGAATTAGATTTGACCACATCGACAGATAACATAGAGATCTACACGGTTCCCGGATGAGATGCCTAACTTAATGTTACACAAAGGAAATGTGGGACAATGTTGATTAGCCACAGCTGTCATGCCATGTTTTAGCTTGTAGCTTCCTCTTCGTGGCTCACTGGTTGAGATGCTTGATGCTTCTTCCTCCAGGAACTTCTCCAGCTCTCAATTGGCTTAAACCTGTGAGGTGATAAAATGTGCTATCTATGACTTAATTCCACCGTTTTATTATTGTTATTTTTTGTTTATATTCATAACATCTGTACACTTCGGATCGTGTAGCAGTAGAGCACTTTTTACAGACCTAGTCTCTGTCTTGCGGCTTAATTTAATCTATTATTCATCTGATCTATTATTGTCAGTGTTGGGGAGAATACTTTGTAAATGTATTTAGCTACAGAATACTGAATACCTGCTTTAAAATGTATTTTGTAACGTGTTCTGTTACTTTGCTGAATCATGGTACTGTATTCTAAATACTTGAAATACTTCCCCTTAAAAGCAGCATTTAAGTCTATTAAATGTCACAAAATGTGCTGGTAGCTACTCCCGCAGGAAAACAGAGGGCATATAAATGCTAAACATTAGGTACTGATTGATAAAAAAATAATTATTTTTAGAACAACACTGCTACCTCTCAGCCAGAAACCAACCAACCAAACAAACTGTTTGTTTTTTTTAGCAGTAATATCTCTTTACATTTTATTAGATTTTATATTTAGTCATTTGAAAATAAGTTTAGCTGTTCATCAGCCACAGCCAATTAGGTTATTTGCGACCTTCTGTTATAAACATGCAAAGTATTGTAAACTGAAATTCATTGTACTCCAAATGGAAAGCTTTAACTCTTGTAGCCATAATTTTTGGGAAACCCAAATCAACATATAATCAAGCTAACATCATGTCAGGTACAACCACTGTAACTGTGAGAAATGACCTAGACAATATAGGCCCTGTAAAATAATGGACCAAAAAACAGTGGTAGAGGATTTGTTTTGTTTTTGTACATTGTCTCAGTGTCTTTCAATTTTTTTAATGACTTTCACATACCTTGAAAGTCTGGCCAGCTGGATGCTTTATGTTTCTAGTTGACATGCTGTTGACATTGTTGATGTGCAGCAGTGTAGTTTCTTGAGACCCGTCAGCAAAAGTTTACACAAAAATGAACGAATTTTCCCACCAGGATCATCATTAACCTTTGCAAAAATATTTGAGTTTGTAATAAGAATATGCCACTTCATTAATTGATACTGAATTACAGCTGCTCCAGCAATCACTGGAGTTGGCCTGCATACTTTACAGTTTGACACCAGATGCATAAGCGGTGCGACGCTATGACTAGTGATGCCAGATTTGATTTTCCCCCTTTTTTTTAACCACCATGGCTTTAGATGGGCTTTTGTCAGAAATGCTCGAAAGAAATCTAGCATCACTTGAAAAAAATTAACTGCGAGAAAGCGCAATTGAATGCATAATTTCATTCACTGCTCATAGGTTCATTTGGCTGCGGTTGTGGTTTCAACCCCCCCAGCTCTGGGTCTGAATCAAAAAATTATATCTTCATCTTTCAGGTGGACAGTGGAAAACACACAAGTAATCCAATAAGCCTGTGAATATTCTCATTCATCCAGGTCATGGTTATCTCAAGGAAATTTAAATCAATTACCAAGTCCAGTTGCGTTCGATTGAAATTTCCTTGAGATAAGTATTCCAATGGAATTATGAAAGTAACTGTATTCTCAATACCATGTTAAAAATTTTAACTGTTACGGAATACAAAATTAGTATTCTAAATGCATACGGTCAGTACATGTTTTCCGTTACTCCCCAGCACTGACTATTGTTATTACTAAACCATGGTAAATAGCTGCCATGTTGATGGGGTGCAGCAGCACAACTCATGATCCCCAGAGAAAAAGGTGGAAAACTTTTCACCATTTTCCTGCTTGGAGGCATTACCACGGACTACCTGAAATAGTCGTCTGCTTGCTTGGATCTCAGCTGTAGGTGACCGAACTTAACTTTCCAGAGTTTCCTAATGCTAATGACAGTGTGTTCTCGGCTTTTTCCATTCTGGTAAGTTACAGATTGTATGCGTTTTTTATTGATCGTTTCTTTCCTTCATTAAACCAAAATCTGTTTACAATGCAAATGTGGACTGAACCTGCTGGGAACTCAGAATTTCCCCTCCGGGGATTTGAGAGTAGAAGGAGCGGCTTTAGCGCCGGTCCCACTGCTTCATCTATCCTAGCCGTGGTCGAGTTGTAGCTTAGCCAATAGCTACTTGCTAGCTTCAGCTAATGTGCTCTGTAGACGTGTGCTCTGATCCCGGGGGATGTGATACAGGTAGTTGAAATGTTACCAGGTGGTGTTGTGAGTTGTATGAGAACTGGTGAGAGTTACTTGTTAGGGAAATTGCAATGTTCTGTTCCTTGTGATGAGACGGTTGTCTGCTAACTGTTGCTATGCAAAGAGTGCAACCATACCAGGAGGTGATCGCGATCCTGCTTTGGATTTCGATGTGCAAGGTCGTAACGTAATTTTGATTGATTTCGATACAAAATCGAGGTTGTGACACCCCTAATCAAGTTTGGTATAATTATTTCCAGCTTTCTAGATAAAATTGATACAAACAATTTGTATTCTATATTCAAGACACAACATGGGCTGTAACTTCCACAATCTAGTCTGTCCTTTCCTTCTTTAGGGATTACAGAAATAAGGGCTTTATTCCACAAGGGTGGATCTGTTTTCTCCTGCATCACCTAGTTAAATGTCTTCATTACATTTGAGATTAGGCTACTCCATTATTTTATACCATTCAGGGCCAAAACCGTCCAATCTCGCCATCTTTTCCATTTCTGAATTGCTAAGTGGATTTCCTCTTTAGTAATTGGAGAACGAAGTTTATTGTTTTGGTCATCTGTCAATGTTGGCAAGTTTCATTTTATGAGAAACATTTCTATATTTTGATCATTACAGGGTTTTTCCTAAAACAAAAAAGGTCAGTGGTGGTACCCACTGGAGGACTTGAAGGTGTAGAGCATAGAGCCATTATAGTTCAAAACCACTGGCTCTATCTTTTTTAGACCTAGGGGATTCCATTCAGCAAAATTTCTCTGTTGGGTGACTTAATCATTGTTGCCAATTGTCTCAAAAAGTTGCTGAATTTGACCCAGGAAGTCGCTAGAAGTTGCCATATGACATCAAAAAATAATTAGCATACTGGTGACGTCATAAATAATGTGTCCGTCTTATTTTTCTGCTCTAACATTCAATACAAATAAAACCAATTTGCAATAAAGACATTCTGCAAAACAAGTTCAGACAAAATAAAAATAACCCACAGAACAGAACGTCTGGGACAAAAGAACTAGTTGGTGGCTTTATAAAATCCAAAGGACAGTTGGTATAATGAGGAAAACATGACGAAACAGAAAAGAAGACATTATTATATCTAGATTAGGATTTTGTCATACGAGTTGAATTATAAATTATTTAAACAGGGGGAACCCTACAGGGAAATGGTACTTTTGTCTTTAAAAAGAGACTGGAACATGTTTATTTCTATATTATTTATTTTGAAGCATACTGTTGAGAGAAGGGAACTGGTACAAAATTTACATTATTTTAAACAAAATTTTTATTTATAAAAAAACCCAGATATTTTAACAAAATTGAATTAATGGAGTGAAGTGATAGTGATATTTATTTGTTTTTCAATGCTAAGTATGGCATATTTAGTATGCATCAAACACTGATTGCCAAGCACCATTAAACTAAGTTTATGGCTTATTTTCAGTGTTTTTGTTATGTTTTATAGTCCTACGTTTTTGAAATCGCAGCGTTACTTGAAAGCAACACAGGTGTGCAGCAGATCGGTGCGGATGCCGCATAGTTACAGACGAGTTTCTGCAGAGTGGAGAACAATGTTCGTGTGTGGCTTATAAGACAAAGATCGATCTTGCATACCTGTATATTTCTTTTTACCTTTTCAGTTAAATGTGCTATATCATGCTATTTTACAGCTTTTAACTTCTGACAGAAAGTAGATAAGGGTGGTCAGAACTTTGGCTAGATTTGCCGCCAGGCATTTTTTGTGGAATGACTATGATGAAATTTGTGCTGTCAAATGATAAAAAATGTAAATCTAATTAATCACATAGTAACTTTAAATTAATCATAACAAATGAACATCCCCGAATGTGACTAAAAAACTGCAAATTGCAGCATAAATAACGAACAAATCCAGATGCCGTTGCTTTCTTAAAATGAAATAAAGGAGAGATTAAAATAATTTTTGTTTTGAACTCCAAAATCACATTCACACATGGTCCCTCTAAACTATTGATCTTTTAGCTAGTTGCTAACACAAACTAACTAGCTAACATTTTCTGCATGTAAAGCTGACTGTTTCTTAATAATGTTGGACAACCTTGAGCTTCTTTTTAATGGTACTATCCTACAACAATGTTTGTGAGTGTTTTCATTCAGAGGCTTCAACAGTTTTGGTGCTACACAGACTGCTACTGTAGTGGAGGAAACACTGAGCTGTCTGCTGGGCTACTGATTCAGGGTGTGATGCACATCTTAAAGAAATATTTCAAAATATTTTTATCCTATTTTTAAAAAATTCCAAGTTTTATTCAAGGTAATGTGGTAAGTGGTGGGGCAGTGCCTAGCGTCCTCTATTGGCCAGCTGCTACTGAA
Organism: Apricaphanius iberus; assembly: GCA_028564705.1. Classification (NCBI taxonomy): domain Eukaryota; kingdom Metazoa; phylum Chordata; class Actinopteri; order Cyprinodontiformes; family Aphaniidae; genus Apricaphanius; species Apricaphanius iberus. Next base: position 78,683 of record JAPXFQ010002023.1, read on the forward strand.
TAGGATTGCAACCTTAAAGAAACAGGTTTCTGTCGATTTCTCCTATGAAGTGTTATTGTCCCTGATTAGTTCTGTTATTTAAACTATTGCAACCACACAAAGTTTATTGGGTTGGTTTGTTGATTTGCCTCATGAAATACAACCTGATCATCCAATTGTTGATGTTAAAGCATAAACAAATAACTAACTTTTGTAATTTTTATGTACTTCACATAGGCACAGTGCAACATGGCATGGTGGAGATCAGCCTGTATTTCTGCTAAGGTTTAAAGAAGCCCCATTTTGCTCCAAGAGCTCTAATTGGAGTAGTCATATAAAATATTCTTTTTCTGTTTGTAGATACTTAAAAGTTAAACAGATTATTGTAGAGAAGGTTGAACTTATCAAGCTGAAACAACTAATCGAATTAATAGATTATTAAAATAGTTGACAACTATTTTAGTCATTGATTAGTTGCTTTAACCCCTTAAGCCCTAGGGTCCCTCAATTGGGGGACTTTATAATTTAAAAAAACGTTTTAACAGGCCTTAAACAACACTCACACTACAGAAAAAAATTGTAATAACGCAAATCAACTTAAACAACACACCAAGCAGTACAAGGCTATCAAAACTATTTTTACCAATCACAACTCGGATGCCACGTAATTAAATATTTGCAAGCAAAATAATAAAATCATATTTACGTCAACTCAGCCGCCACATCACAATCACGTTACGACCTTGCGCATTGAAATCCAAAAGAGGATCGTGATCACCTCCTCCTCCTATTTACTGTCCGTCCCACTCGGGACTCCGTAGCAACAGTTAGCAGAAAATTGTCTATTTACTCAGATTTCCTCATCACAAAGAATCACACATTGCATTTTCCCCAACAAGTAACTCTCACTAGTTCTCATACAGCTCACAACAACACTTGGTAACATTTTAACTGCCTGTATCACATCCCCCATGATCAGAGCACGTCTACCGAGCACATTAGCTGACGCTAGCAAATAGCTAAAGGTAAGCTACGGCTCGACCTCGGCTAGGATAGATGAAGCAGCGGGACCGCTGCTAAAGTCGCTTCTTCTACTCTCGAATCCCCAGTGAGTTAAGTCCACATTTGCATTGTAAACATGAGGACCACTGTTAGCGGCATTTTGCTCGGTGAAATTAAACTGTCTGGAGCATTGTGTTCAGTCTTTCTGCAGTAACTGTAAAGAGTCACTAAATGGCAGCCACTCTCTGTTACTAATCATTTGTTATTTAAACAAGACTATTAATGTGATACATTACACAAGAATAATAAAAAATTGCATCAATTTTGTCTTTTAAAATTTACTGTACAAAATGTATTGAATTAAACCAATGATCACAGACTAGTCTAAAAATGACATAGGTCTCTGTATTGTAAAATAAAATAAAAATCGAGAATCGAACTGTGACCCTAAAATCGAAGATCAAATCGAATCGAGAATCTGGAAAATTGTGACACCCCTAAGTAAAATATATATAATTAGTCATATTTTTTTTTTAAAAGGCCCAAAAGTGTTTGTACATTTAATGGTAAAAGATAAAGATGATTTCTTTGCGGATTTCTGTTGTTGGGGGTTATTTTGTAGAACCCCCGCAATAAACAAGGGACCACATTATTGTTAATTAACCCAAATGATATTGATTTATTGTTGCAGTGTGTGCGACTTTTTTCAGGTCCAATAAAATAGATTGCAGTGAACTGCACAGTTTTCTTGTGTTTTCCTTGTTCTTAATGAATAGGTGAAAGTAATATCCAAATATAATTATCAATAAAAGCGAATTAATCGATTATTCATAAAAAATAATTTACAGATTAATGGATTATGAAAATAATCGTTAGTTTCAGCCCTATGAACTCATTTACAGTTTTGATGTTTAATTCTGTGTTTGAACTTGAAGTTTTCTTTTTTTATTTAGCTAATTGTAGGACAGAAGACCTATCAAAACATCTTTATATGCATAGAATAAACCAAGCAAAGTTGTTTCTTTAACCTCCAATAGAAAACCTTTCTCTTGTGTTTGCTTTTTCAGACCACCTAGTGAATCATGTTTGGAAAGAAGAGGACTTCTCTGACCAACAGCTCTGTAAACAGGAGAGTGATTCCAGTTTGTACCAGAAGGAACCAGAACCTCTTCAGGTGAAAGAAGAGCAGCAAGAGTCAGAACATTCCTGGATAAAAGAGGAACCATCAGAGCTCTGCATTAATGAACAAAAAGACCAGGTTGTATTGAAGCAGGAGACTGAAGATACATTCATGGTTACTCCTACTCTTATGGAAAACTACCACATTAAACCAGAACTAATCAAGATTGAAGTAATCTCTCGGGACTCTAATGAAACTGAGAACCAGGTTGAAGAAGAAAACTATAATAAAGGTTCAGGATCAAAGCAAGAAAAAGGGCCAAAACAAAATAAGAGATGTCCGAAAACCACAAAGAGTAACAATTCAAAACCCAAAAGGAAGAAGAAAACTCGAACTGATTATTCGTGTAAAATTGGTTGCGATTTTTCTTCTGACTATAGTAAGTTGATATTACACTTGAATAGTCACAGAAGTAAAAAGCATTTCAAATGTCTGAGCTGTGGAAAAAGCTTCACTAAAAAATCTGATTTAGATAGGCACGTCAGAACTCACACAGGTGAAAAGCCTTTCTCTTGTACAATTTGTGGGAAAGGTCTTACTAGTAAATTTAACTTGTCTCGTCACATGAGAATTCACACAGTGAAAAGAGTTGAGAGGCCTTTTAAATGTCGGTCATGTGGAAAAAGTTTTACTTTAAAATCAAATTTAGATAGGCACGTCAGAATTCACACAGGTGAGAAGCCTCTTACTTGTACAATTTACAATGCAAAAAACGATTTGTGTTGTGAAATGTGTGGTGATTTTTTTACTGAACACAGTAAGTTGATATTACACTTGAAAAGTCACAGAGGTGAGAAGCCTTTCTCTTGTACAATTTGTGACAAAGTTTTTAGTCAGAAATGCAATTTGACATGTCACATGAGAATTCACAGAGGTGAGAAGCGTTTCCCTTGTACAGTTTGTGGCAAAGTTTTTAATCAGAAATCCAATTTGACTAGTCACATGAGAGTTCACACAGGTGAGAGGCCTTTTAAATGTCTGTCTTGTGGAAAAAGCTTCAGTAACAAAACCAACTTTGATTCACACATCAGAATTCACACGCATGAGAAGCCTTTCTCTTGTACAATTTGTGGCAAAAGTTTTAGGCAGAAACATAGTTTGACTAGTCACAATGCAGTTCACACAGGTGAGAAGCCTTTTAAGTGTTTGTACTGTGGAAAAAGCTTCATTACAAAATCACATTTAGTTATCCACGTTAGAGTTCACACAGGCGAGAAGCCTTTTTCTTGTACAATTTGTAGCAAAAGTTTTAGTTTGAAAAATAGATTGACTGAACACACAAGAGTTCACACAGGTGAGAAGCCTTTCTGTTGTACAATTTGCAGCAAAACCTTTGCTCAGAAACATAGTTTGACTGATCACATAAGAGTTCACACAGGTGAGAAGCCCTTTTCTTGCAAGAACTGTGGAAAAACATTCAGGACCTACAGTTCCCTAAGACATCACTTCAAGGCTCACACAGGTGAGAAGCCTTTTAAATAAATGTCCTGTGGAAAAAATGTCATTACAAAATCACATTTAGGTAAGAACGTTTCAATTCACACAGGTAAGAAGTGTTTCTCTTGTACAATATGTCTCGATAGGTTTGGTTCACCTGTATGGCTTGAAATATCACCTGAGAGTTCAGAAAGATGAAAGGCATTTTTCCCTGTAACAACTTTAAAAAATCTATCAGGTCAAAATTGTTGTTGAATCGACAATTGAGAACCCACAAAGTTGAAAAGTCTTATCCATGTAAGACTCATAAAAAAATTTCCACCTAAACTTTTATTAATGGTGTTAATTGAACAGCTAATGTGAGAATGTATGAATAAAAAAGACAAAGCTGCCTAAAAGATCATAGATTCGGGTCACAAGGAACTTTATTTGGAGTCTGTGGTTCACCAACGAAATGAAATCCTTCAACCATCAAGAAATGTTTGTTTTAAGAGATTAACAAGATCATAGCTGTTTCTATCTTTTGATTTAAAGTGACCGTGTGTAGTTTCCTGTCGATAGGGGGCCTTACATACCTAAATCATTAGATGCAAGCGGTATTTTTGTGTTTGAGTGATGACATATGGTCATACATGCCAAAAATCACAATTAGGCAACTTTCTACAATGACAAGGCAGATAGTTCAAACTCCAGAGAAATATATGCAGTAAAATGAGAAGCACATCAGACTTTGTCATCACAGACGGCGAGTGAAGAGGTAAATGTGTGAAACATTTTTGAATGGCAAGAGTTTTCAGCATTATCTAGGTTAGTGATAGTATTCAGATATTTTTGAAAATGAACAAATTGTAATGTTAGATGGAATGAGCTCAAAGGGATAATGACACATTGACTGACCCAAGTTCGAATAAGTTGAAAAAGCTGTCCAACAGAAAGCACGAGACCTCAGATTTTGCTGCTCGTTTACTTATTTCCGTTAAGACAATGTGACGCTGCTGTTTACTCTAGTTTTCTGGCTGTGTTGATCGTCTCTGTGGGCTTCTGCCTCTGACGTGGAGCTGCAGCCGGGTCTGTTTAGCATGAAGGCTCTGACACAACAGCTGATAGCGACCTGGGTTGGGTGCATCTCGGATCAGTCAGGGTTGGAGAAAGTTTTTTTTATTAAAGTCTGTTCATAGAGCTCTTCATTGAAATTTCTAATGAGGACGATGGGAAAAGTGTTATACCTGCATATTCAAAAATCTGTGCTTGTTGTCCACATTGGCTCATGTGGAAGGAAACACAGCGTCCAATATGTCCGCCCCCATACACCCGCTCCCATATATTTTAGACCCGCTTTTTATGGTTGTATGTTATATAGCGGCCAATACCTTCCAATGATTGAGCATCATTGTATTCATTTTCAACAAAATTTTGATAGATATTTCATGGATATTTAGCTCCTGTTGAAATTACAGATGTTCTATTTTTACCTGCTAAAATTTAGGGAAACTTTTCTGTTTTTATTCCATTATTTTTTACTCTAGCTGTTTTTCCATTATTGTTTTTCACTGTTTGATTGATTAACCAAACTAGCTAAAGAAATTATAATTGTTTAAACACAGAGATTGCACAAAGTTAATTCTTACGTTTCATATGAATTACTTTTTGTAATATGTACAGAGGAAAAAAATATTATGTATTGTTTATAACGTTTAAATTGTATGAAATGTGGCAGTGTTTTGTGGTCATTTTTTGTAGATGTAATGGTTCAAGATTCAGTTTAGTACAATGAGTTTCTACATGTTAGTTGTCAGAGAAATGGAGATGGTGGGTGAGGCTTTAAAGGTCTCATTTGCATGGTTTCTGCAGGAAATTAAAAAGCATTAAATGGAGTTTGCTAAAGGTAAGGCCTTAAATGCAGTTAAAAAGCAGAGGATCCGATTCGCAGCAGAATTAAAATTATTTGGGTTGATCAAGAAAAATTCTTGCTCAAACATGTATTTTTCTAATAAAATATCCCTCTCTAGTCATGTGATTGTTGGAGGATGCGAGTTCACTCACTCTTCCCTTTGAGCTACTCTTCTCTGGCAAAGCTGACAAGTTTGTGGATGAAAATGCCCACAAAAATCTAAAGTTTAGGCTCCGTTTTGTATTTGCAATCGACAACAGAGCTACATGCAACATCTGTGAGATTTGTGCTGCATAAAAACTGAATAGCAGCAATTTAAAAAAGCTCCTCCTCGTGCATGGCATCATCTTGCTAGCTGAAACACGCACCGTCTGACTGCAAAAAAAAAGCTGACCTGAGACCACAATCTTCCTCCTGCGCCGCATCAGCAACAAAAACATTGGAGCTGACTGAGGATGAAAGGTTTGTAAAAGCATAAAAATGCCATGAAACAAACTTATATGTTAGTTCAGCTAGCATTAGAAAATATAGTTTAGTCGCCTTATTTTTGAGATGGAGCGAAGCACTCGTAGTACTGAAAGGCTGTTTTTTATTTTTGGTTTTACAAATGTTTTAAGTTTGTACCTTTACTGTTTGCACTAAAAGTAATATAAATAATATATTCTTAATAAATACAATAAAAAGAAATTAAACTTTCACACACTACGTCTTATGTTAGAAAATCAGGATGCCTCAGGAAAAGATGGACTGTACATTTACATGGTGGCATTATTCACACTATATACCTATTTAAAGACTGCTCGGTCCCTCAACCTTATCTTTGCAATCATATTACATACTTTGACTGTGTACCTAGTAATATAAATATATTTTTTGAATTGTAACTTGGCAAATATACAGTGGCTTGCAAAAGTATTTGGCCCCCTTGAACTTTTCAACATTTTGTCACATTACAGCCACAAACATGAATCAATTTTATTAGAATTTCACGTGAAAGACCAATACAAAGTGGTGTACACGTGAGAAGTGGAACGAAAATCATACGTGATTCCAAACTTTTTTTACAAATAAATAACTGAAAAGTGGGGTGTGCATAATTATTCAGCCCCCCTAGTCAAAACCTTGTGGAACCATGTTTTGCTGCAATTACAGCTGCCAGTCTTTTAGGGTATGTCTCTACCAGCTTTGAACATCTAGAGACTGAAATTCTTTCCCATTCTTCTTTGCAAAACAGCTCCAGCTCAGTCAGATTAGATGGACAGTGTTTGTGAACAGCAGTTTTCAGATCTTGCCACAGATTCTCGATTGGATTTAGATCTGGACTTTGACTGGTCCATTCTAACACATGGATATATTTTGTTTTAAACCATTCCATCGTGGCCCTGGCTTTATGTTTAGGGTCGTTGTCCTGCTGGAAGGTGAACCTCCGCCCCAGTCTCAAGTGTTTTGCAGACTCCAAGAGGTTTTCTTCCAAGATTGTCCTGTATTTGGCTCCATCTATCTTCCCATCAACTCTGGCCAGCTTCCCTGTCCCTGCTGAAGTGAAGCACCCCCAGAGCATGATGCTGCCACCACCATATTTGACAGTGGGGATGGTGTGTTCAGAGTGATGCGCAGTGTTATTTTTCTACCACACATAGCGTTTTGCAAAAAGTTCAAGTTTGGTCTCATCTGACTAGAGCACCTTCTTCCACGTTTGCTCTGTCCCCCACATGGCTTGTGGCAAACTGCCAGCGGGACTTCTTATGGTTTTCTTTTAAAAATGGCTTTCTCCTTGCCACTCATCCATAAAGGCCAACTTTGTGCAGTGCACGACTAATAGTTGTCCTATGAACAGAGTCCCCCACCTGAGCTGTAGATCTCTGCAGCTCTTCCAGAGTCGCCATGGGCCTCTTGGCTGCATTTCTGATCAGCGCTCTCCTTGTTCGGCCTGTGAGTTTAGGTGGACGGCCTTGTCTTGGTAGGTTTACAGTTGTGCCATACTCCTTCCATTTCTGAATGATGGCTTGAACGTTGCTCCGTGGGATGTTCAAGGCTTGGGAAATCTTTTTGTAGCCTAAGCCTGCTTTAAATTTCTCAATAACCTTAACCTTACCTGTCTGGTGTGTTATTTGGACTTCATGGTGTTGTTGCTCCCAACATTCTCTTAGACCACCTCTGAGGCCGTCACAGGGCAGCTGTATTTGTACTGACATTAGATTACACACAGGTGCACTATTTAGTCATTAGCACTCATCAGGCATCTCTATGGGCAACTGACTGCACTCAGACCAAAGGGGGCTGAAAAATTACACACACCACACTTTTCAGTTATTTATTTGTAAAAAATGTTTGGAATCATGTATGATTTTTGTTCCACTTCTCACGTGTACACCACTTTGTATTGGTCTCTCATGTGGAATTTCAATAAAATTGATTCATGTTTGTGGCTGTAATGTGACAAAATGTTGAAAAGTTAAAGGGGGGCGAATACTTTTGCAAGCCACTGTATATATATGTGTGTGTGTGTGTGTGTGAGAGAGAGAGAGAGAGAATGTAGTGTGTAAAACTGTCAGAAAATTGGTCATGAAACTTCAGGGGGAAAAAAAAAAGTTGGATTTAACCAGGTTAAGGCACGGCAGAAAAAACAGGTCTGTGTTTAAGACAATAAGCACTTAGTACCCACCTTGCTTCATATTTTCTACACTTAATGGATATAAGCTGTATTCCCAGTACCAGTGATCTGGGGTTACTTCTAACAGCAACTTACAGCGATATTGTTGATAATGTTTAGTCTTTTATTCTTTTTTTTCTTCATTAAAGCATAGTAACTGATCTTCAAGCCTAAATCCCCACCTGCTGAAGACTGAAGCTATTTTAGGTCTGGTGTAACCATCCAGTCAATTACAGCTTTAGATTCATTGGAAAAAAAACTAAAAGCTTATTGGAGGCTGAGACTGGGCCGTTCCTCTTGTTTGATGCCCAAAATATCCTCTGAGTTTCATAGCTTTTCAACTTTTTTAAACCAGGTACGGGTAGCTTTGGCAATGTGTACAGGAGCCAAGTCCTGTTGTAACATTAAATCTACATCTCCATAAAGTTGGTCAGCAGCAGGAAGCATGAAGTGCTATAAAACTTCCTGGTAGACGGCTGCGTTGACCTTGGACCTCAGAAAACACAATGGATCAACACCAGCAGATGACATGGCACCCCAAACTATTGTAATTTATTTGGAAATTTTTTTGAAGTGATGTTAATTTAAGACATGTCTGTTAAAAAAATTGACAGATCTGTCAGGTTTCTGATATGAAACTAACATGGTAACATGTATCGTCATTTAAATCGTCATTTAAAAGTTCAAGCAGGTTCCATTAATACAGGAGGATAGAAGAGCATTTAAAAAAAGAAGTAACAGGTCTGTGAGGGACAGAATTCTTGAGTGTTTGTAAGTGCTAAATACTTATTTTCTGCACCATTATACCAATACATTATTTATAGATCATTCAATAAGATTTCCGTGATTTTTATTACATTCTGTTTCTCACATTCAAAGTGTAACTATGATAAAAATGACAGATTTCCCTCATTTTTCTTTGTTGGAAAACTTGCAAAACCAGTGGCTGCCAATTATTTCAAAATTTTTTGCCCAATTTTAACAACAGTCCTGGTGTATTTACAACTTTAGACTGGAACAATATAGATTGTCTTTAAGAAACTGTTAATTGAGAGGGGACATCCACGTGTACAGATATGTACAGATTCAAACATTCACGGAGTTTAAATAAATCTTAAAGCCAGAGGAAGAGATGGATGATCAGATCAGACTGTTGGATTTCACCAGGACACCGCGGGTCATCTTACACCGGATAGGTAAGAAAAACTGCTGATGCTTAAAGGTTTAATGAAGTCACAGGGTGTAGACGGTTGAATCAGGTTGAAAGGCCGGTGTTCTGACTTTCTGTGCTTACTCGTCAGGATGTCCTACCGTTGCACGCATTGATAGCTATGTCTATCAGTCGGTGCTACCCCTCAGAATGTGCTACCGTCATGTTTACATCCCGAACAATAACAACAACTGTTAGCTTTGATGTTAAATATAATAATCGGAATAGGTTTTATAAACGACGAATGACTGAAATCTACCACCAGCTCCTTAGTATTTGTGGTGTTCAGGAGAAGGCACAAAACAACCTTGATCTGTACAATATAAAGGTTTTTAGTGCATCCATGCTCTTCCCACATATAAAACTATTCAAATTGTCTAACAGTAGGTCACTGTAAGAATGAGAGTATCAAACAAGGGAGAAAAAAACTTGGGTCATTGGTGGTGAAGTGACCCTGGATTTTCTGGGCATATGTGGCTTTGGCCCTCGTAATGCCCGCAGTTAGTCTTTTTCGGGCCTCTCTGAGTGGTGATGCCTCACGGGCCTTGAATGCAGCATCCCTAGCTTTCAACAGAGCTCTCACCTCAGAGTTCAGCCAGGGTTTCTGGATTGGATAGCAGGTTATTATCCTGGTGGTGGTGACATCATCAGCACATTTGGAGATGAAACTAAGGACAGATGATGTATATTCCTCCAGGTCCACCTGTCCTTCATGTGTAGCTGCCTCTTTGAAGACCTGCCAGTCCTAGAGCACACAAGCCGCATCTCTGGGCCACACAGTGATAGTTTTCTTTGTTGGCCTGATGCGTCTCAGCAGGATGGAGATGTGATCGGAGAGGCCAAGATGGGGGCGAGGAAAAGCTCTGTACGCACCGCGGATATTGCTGTACTCACAGTCCAGAGTATTTTCTCCGCGTGTAAGAAAGGTGACATGCTGGTAAAAACTTGGCAGAGTGTCCGTCAGTTTCACGTGGTTAAAGTCCCCCGCAACCACATAATACGCCTCCGAGTGCTTTGTCTGAACCGAGCTAATGGTGTCAAATAGCTCCTTTGATGCTTCGCTGGCATTTGCACCCGGTCGAATGTAAACAATGGTGACGAACACTGCCGTTAACTCTCATGGCAGATTAAACGGCCGACATTTTACAGTCATAAGCTCTATCGCCTCAAAGCAGGAGCTTTTCACCGGTCCGCAGTTCGTACACCAACCTTCATTCATGTACACACAGAGTCCTCCTTCCCGTGTTTTACCAACCGGTGGTCGTGGTCCGCTCGGAAAAACTGAAGCCCTTCAATCTGGGAGGCTGAGTCTGGCATGTTGTTGTTGAGCCAGGATTCTGATAGGCAAAGAACAGCACAGTTCCTCATCTCTGTAAAGCGAGCAGCTCGGAAACAAAGATGGCTGCGCCCGTAGTTCAGATGTATTTTCTTTTTATTTGTACTTGTTGGTAATTTCAATGTCGTTTTTAAATGCTCTTACACACTAGACTACATTTCTGCTTTAATCCGGTCACCAATTTATACATTGCATGTCCTTGCTGTGCCTGCAATACAATGTACAGCTTTGTTTTTCATTCCGGTCTGCTGAAGATGTTATGTCGCTAACAACGATAACAATGACTAGCCTGCCCCTCGACAGCCCCTCAAAGCATTCATGTTCTTTCCGACTCGGGGTTTAGTGAGAAAAACAGGAATGCTGTAAGTGGGGAATTACGTCACATTCTCGTGCACAGCAACTCGGACGCCCGAGTATCCGAGACAAATGGAATGCAGCATTACTTTCTGTCGTCCATTGCTCATTGAGGAAGAAATGCGTTCACAAGCCTAGAAAAAAAACCTGAAACTCCGCTGTCATGGTAGGCAGAGACGCCATGTAAAAGTTAGCTCCCCCTGCTGTCCTGGTCGAGCAACACTGGAAAAACAATGGAGTGGAGAGGAAAAAAACGGACTACTATAAACGAAAAATGTCTCCTTCAATACGTCTGCGTTTGAGTGCAAAGTTGGATATACTAGATAAACTAGACTTGGCCCTGATTGGTTTTCCACTGCAGAGTGGGTGGCCCAGAGTAGTGTTAGGGAGAATACTTTGTAAATATATTTAGTTACAGAATACTGAATACCTACTTTAAAATGTACTTTGCCGAAGTCTGATACTGTATTCTAAAGACTTGGCATACTTCCCTTTTAAAAACAGCATTTAAGTCTATTAAATGTCAGAAAATGCGCTAGTAGCTACTCCATATTCTACTCCATATGGCATATTAATGCTAAACATTAAGTACTGACTGGGGAAAAAAATAAAATAAAGCCATTTAATTATTTTTTGCACAACACTGCTACCTCTCAGTGACCAAAAACCAACCAAACTAGGCCAACAGAAGACAACAGTTTAAATATACTGTATTTCATTGAAGCTTTTTTCTTTCATGGAAAATGTTTTGATTGCTTCCAGATTATTTGGCCAAATGACTGAAAATCAATTTCCTCATGTGAACATTCTTTGTGTAGTAGACCATTACAGCTTAGGTAATGCATGTAAATTAGAACTTGCTTAAAGGTTGGATATGGAACATAAGCATGATAGCGACATCCAGTTTATCTAGGTTGTAGTATGAACAATAAAAACATCATTCCTGTTGTTGGGTTGCCTGATTCGCTGCCTAAACGCCCAGTGACCAACCTGAACTGTGTCGAGTGAGGAACGATTTCAGAAGAGTTTAACTGACAAGTAAAGTTAGGAAACTTATCAAGTGAGTTATCTTACTGATCAGGAAAAGAATGCCGCCGTTTCCGTGGGTGTTTGATGCCGTAGAAATGTTTTATGTGGGTCCATCTAGTGTAGACTTCACCTAAAACTACTCTAGGTTCTGTTCTTCTGCGGTCACTCCTCTCCTGAGACACATAACGATATCTCTACTTGTATGAACCCACTGCTTGACTTGTTGACGCCGGCATTCTTCCAAGTGTGAGCCTTTGTCTTAAAATAAGTCTATCTTATGGAATAGAATAAACTATGTCTAAAGAAATCTTTTTATAATACACAATATTTTTGCTTGCATTAATTAAAAAATGAATGAGAAAAGCCCCATTAAAATAATTGTAAATTCAATCGCAATCGCAATATTGAAGAAAAAAAATCAATTAGACTATTTTCCAAAATCGTTCAGCCCTAGGAGATAGATGTTTAAGTGTAAATATTTTTATTAAGTGGAGAAGAAAGGATGCTTAAACTTGTAATATAATTTTTACGACAACTTTGATTGTTGAAATAGGTATTAGTTTTTCTGTCGTTCTTATGCGCTGACCCGCACTCCTGCACAGTAGGTGGCGGTAATAAACTTTGGTCGATGCCCCCCCCCCCCCCCCCCCCCCACCCCCATTAAACAACAGAAGAAGAAGAGGACACACCGTGATGCTAGCATTGTTAGCTTTTATTCTGCGTGGAGACTCTGATTTGGGCTGAATGTGAATGTTTGCAGTCAGAATGTCTTCAGTCCAACTTCAACGAGAGTTGATCAACGAGCAGTTAACTCCTGATGAAGAAACATTCATAGAAGTTAAAGAAATCTTAAAGTCCGAGGAAGAGATGGATGATCAGATCAGACAGCTGGATTTCCCCATGATACCACGGATCATTTTACACCGGATAGGTAAGAAATACTGATGATGTTAAGGTTTAATGATGTCACAGGTTGCAGATTAAGGTTTATTTATGGAGATTTATTTGTGGAAAATGGGTAAAGAAGCTAATGGCTACCCATTTGCAGCTTCTGCTTGTAGAAACGTCTTAAAGGCGGGTGGGTCCACCACCAAAGTGAAGTTGGTTATTAGTTGGATATTTGACAGATATTCAGTCCATGGTTTACTACGGTCGGTGGAGGTTTTTGCTCCGTGCGCTGAGACAGAAACGGTGGTTAGCTCTGCTCCGTGTAGCCTCTACTGATAGCAGCGGTTCACTTAGGGACCATCAACAAATTTCTAATCCGTAGAAAATACACACAGAAAAATTTATGTTATTTGAGCAGCAGACTCTCTATATTTGTATTGCTATACTAGGGCAACAGAACACAACAGTTTAAATATATTTCATACAATCTGTTATTATTTTTATTTTTTTTTTCAGGTTCCAGGTTATTTGACCAAAAGACTGAAAATCAATTTCGCACGTGTGAATCATTTTCTTGTGTAGTAGACTATTACAGCTTAGGTAATGTATATAATTTAGAAATAGCTTATGGTTTCAAATGCTATGGGGATGGCTAGCGTGATGTTACAACATTTTCTGTGTCCAACCCGTCACTGTGCCTAATGTAACACAATGGCAGTAGCCAAGGAACCGGTCACTTTTTATAAAGAGTGATTATGATTATAGCGTAATGCCTCACTGCGTGCAGTCGGTGATGTTTGTGCAGCTGTCTCTCCAGCAAAGCAGCTTTTAATGGAGCTATGAGATGGAAACATAGCAGCACCGCCAGGCTGGCCGGGATCTGTAGCTGCTCAAACTTAACACCGTTTTATCATAGAATAATCCTTTAATTGTCCCACATGGGGACATTTTGTTGTAACAGCAGCAAAAAAACAAAACAAAAACAGATGTACAAACAGAGCAGGACACAGAACAGAAACACACAATTATTACAGAAGAAAGAAAAATATTTACATCATGTACTATAGTTACAAAAAAGGGAACTGTATAGTTTTTAAAGTAATTTAAAATATTTATCATATTTATATTCCCACTAACTGTCCGTCCACTTGGACTTTCTGTCGGTGGTGAGTAGCCTTTGGGGACAGATTAAATACATTTTGCTGTGACCACTGCTGGCTTTTAACCTCCAAAGTTATAACTTCTCATAAATTAGGATACTTTGTTTTCGTAAATGAGTTTAATTACGTAAAATACGACTTTTCGGAATTAGCTAGCTACTTGATAATAACAAATTTAAACTCATAATTACCTTAAACTAGTAGATAGATGACAACTTCATTCTCGTAAATATTTCATTTATTCTCTTATTTTATGTGGCACCATTGAGTTGTAACAGCAAAAGTTATCATAGTTAACGTTAAATCCAAATACTTGCGCTAACCCACACTTAAATGAATTTTCATGATTAGAGATCCAGCTTACCGTATCAGTTTAAGCCATCTCCTCTTATCGTTTTCATCCAGAGGAAAATGGTAGCAACATGTTGTTTTATTCGCATAATTTCTGTTATTGCAACACAGGAAACAGCACTGCACCATTGATACCGTGATTTGGTATGGACATAGAAATTGCTATGATGCTGTAGCCACGATTCTTACCAATAGACAAAGAAAAGGAAAAGCACAGAGCAAAAAGAAAAAGAAATGGAGAGTTGGGGCTTTTTTAAGGGAAACGGGTTAATAAGAATAGAAAGAAGGGGGCGCCACCGCAGGGCGGGGGATGCTGGTAAACAGCAGCAAGGTGCGGCAAAAAGACAGAGCAGTGTCCGGTTTGTGGAAGCTCAAATTAGGAAGAGAGCAATGATGTCTGCTCTCCCTCAGCAGGAGCAGGCAGAGGGTGTTGTGACAAAGCGCGCGGTGGGGGGGATACGGGAACCATCGTATTTTCTTTCCCGCTGTCTTGCCGTATTAAAGTTTATTTGCAAATTTCCCGTATTTTATTATCATCCTATATAGACATCCTCTGCCTCTCAGTTTAGAGAAGTGCGAGAGATGCTGCAGTTACTTTGGCAGGTCTCGCAAAGTCAGCTCCTAGAACAGTTTTTATGTTTTTTATTTATTTTTAAATGATTACATGCTTACATTGCTGATTAAATCTTGCCTATGGCTGTAAATATGTTTTACATACCATCTACGATACGTCTGCCGTCTTTTTTCTGTTAAATGAATATTAACCATCTAATAATCGCCTACGGTTGCCATGTTTATTTTACTTCTTCCTTGGCAAAATCCGGTCTGAGTCTGCACTCTGCCCCTAGCGGGATTCTTCAGTACTACATGTAAAGCAATTAGAAGATGCGATTTGTTCCTTGCACCAACGTGAGGTTTTAAAAAAATTATACATTCAGCCTTAGAACATCAAGAATGTCTACTAGAATCATAATCATTTTTTTTTTATATATCTTTCACCTGTGTCTGGGAAAAAATCAGTATGATGGAGTCCATATGGCAGTAAAATGAGCTGTTTAAGCACATTTTTATATTCTTCATTCTCATAAGATAATGTGGATATGAACGTTCTTTTATGGCAAAAAAATACCGTTAAATACCGTAATACCGTTTATGTTTTTTTAAATACCGTGATATGAAAATTTTGCCATACCTCCCACCCCTAATATATATTGTATATCGATATTTAGCCCAATTATATTGGGATATGACTTTTGGTCCATATTGCCCAGCTTTAGTCCTGGTGGAGTTTTCTTTGCTTGTTCATCTCTAATAGTGGCTGTCTCAGCTGCTTGGGAGTCAAGTGTGTTTTTTCTCTTAGTACTTCCTCGTCCTTGAGCTGGTAGGGTTATGTTTGGAGATGTTTGTCTTTGTTTGGGAACATTTAGGGCTGTTGACTTTGATAACTGAACAGATTAGAAATCAGAAATCTCTGTCCACTTTTGTTCAGATAATGCTTGTTTTGTGTGAGATGGTGTTTTGCCCCACAGAATATTTAAAACTGTTTATAAATAGCATTGATCTATTAGCACAGGTGTTTTGTTTTTTTAAAAATTTTGTGAAGCATACCTAGTCTCGTAAATACCTCATCATATCCTGTTAGGAGAGGTCCAGAAATGAAATGGGAATGTAGAGTTCCTTTACTTTATACAGTACTCCAGAAATGTCCTGTTTCAATATCTCAGATCGTTTTTTGCCTGTGTCTGTAGATCCTGAGTGTAAAGAAGCTTTAGGTGCTGGTCTATGATCCTCAAAATCTTTTCATCGATTTCTTTCACTGTATTTTGGGGGCACCTGACAACATTAGTGTTGTGACTACAATAATTTTCATTGTCATTCATTGAACCATCATGAATAATCAAAACTTTTTCTAGGAGCTTCCTCACTATTTTTATGGTTTATTGTGGCTGGATTCCTTAGCCTGCACACTGCTAACAAAAAATTGTTAGCAGTGTGCAGGCCTCTTTCTTTTTTTCCACCTGCTTATTTTTTGGACCTGTTTCCCTTTAGGCTGTGCGCACCCTCCTGTATTTGTGGATTCCTCATTGTCACCTTGGCTGGCTGCCGGGGCTCCGTCGTGACTCAGGGAGCTGAGCTGCAAATCTGTTACTCAGGGGAGTTCCAGGGGGGTGGTGTAATTTGTTTATTTCTTCTCAAAGCAGGTGTCCAGGAACTTCTTTTTAGAGCTGGCCAGTGTTCATCATAGTTTGAGTGGGGTGTTCTTCCTGTTTCATACCTTGGTGATGGAATATTGTTGTTCTGAGACTTCTGGGTGAGACTGGTCTGAGTGAGCACGACTGCCAGGTTCTTCTTCCCTTCGTATCACCGGTAGTGTTGTCTCAAATTCAATTCAAATTCAAAAATACTTTGATCCCAAGGGAAATTAAGCATTGTTGTAGCTGCATAGGAGGATGCTGAGCTTGTTCCTGACCTGAACCTATTGACGAATGTGTTCAGTTCATTGGGTCTATCAATACTTCCATCTATCCAGTCCTTCCTGTGCTTAAAGCCTGTGATCTTTTTTTATTCCAGACCAGACATCTCTGATATTGTTCCTCTTTAGTTTGTTCTCCAGCCCTTTCCTGTAAGCTTGTTTGCTGTCTCTGATCTTGACTTTTAGTTGCTTCTGTATACTTCTTAATAATTCCCCATCTCCCTCCTTGAAGGCTCTTTTTTTTTCTTGTTCAGCAGTTCCTTCAGCTCACTGGTGATCCAGGGTTTCTTATTATCTCACAGTTCTGGAGGGGATGATGTTGTCCACACAGAAGTTTATGTAGTCAGTCACACACACACACAGTCATGGCATTGATGTCCTCTCCATGTGGCTGGCAAAGAGTCGTCCAGTTTCTCAAAACAACCCCGCAGGGGTTTCTAACAGTTCCCTTTGTTGGAGGTTGCCTCTGAAGAGGTGGTTTATATTCAGAGCAGATAAAGACAAAATTATGATCTGATGGTCCCAGAGGAGGTCTTGGTTTGGACATATAAGCATCCTTAACGTTTGCATAAAACAAATCCAAGGTCTTGTTTTCTCTTATTGAGCAGCTCACAAACTGTTGAAATGTTGGAAGAATAAGTATAATCTTGTAGCCACGTCTCAGTGATGCACATAACACTGCATTCAAGACACTCAGGCTGAGTCCTTGTCAGGGCTTGGAGTTCAGCCATCTTATTAGGTAGTGATCTCACGTTTCCTATTATGATTGATGGAAGAGATGCATCCACCCCTCCTCCTCAACTCATCAGGGATTTGTGGCTTCAGTTGAGGTATTATTTCAGCTTTTTCCGTGTTAATCACCTTGTTGCCATGGTTACACATAATAAGAAATGGGATAAAAGTGAAAAATCATCAGCAAAAATCCCTCCAACTTCACTGGACAAAAACCCACAAAGCAAACAGGTCCAAAAAATACAATTCTTCCTGAAGAAAAATGGGGACACAATGTCTGAATGAACAAAACTCAATATGTAGCTAACAGAGCCACTCCAACATGCAGCCACCCAGAGCAGCGCAATTCCTTTCCTTATCCAGCTTTATCTCCAGATTTACTTCCAGAAGGCGTAATTTTGCTTCCATACCCAATAGCCGTTTCTCCAAAGCGTCTTGCCTCAGAAGCAGTTTTTCAAAGATTTCAGCTGACCAAAATGTCTTGTTGTCCATCTTTCAAAGTATTATTTCAAATGTATTTCAAAAGTACTCTACAAAAGAAAAGCTATCCAGTCTAAAAGGCTAATTCCAGAGATTGTGCACATCATTTAATAAAGAGGCAAATTAAAAACAGAAACTAAAAGTAGAGAATAAAGCAAGAATAAGGCAAAAATAAGGCGAGAGATCAGAAGAGTTCAGAGAGAGCTGCTCCTCCTTCAGCAGTCAAGCAAATAAGGGCTCAAGTAGCAGCTCTGAGCCAAACCGTTCAACCATTTATTTTTATTTCTACCACACTCTAAATTACATATCTTTTAAATGTACAGTTAAATCCTTTTTACTGAGAGCCAGTTCCTATGTAGTGTAAAAATAAAAATAAATCAATTTTCATTTTTGTTTTTAGCCAATTGTAGGTCTAAAAACTTTTCAAATCATCTCTACATGCTTGAAAGTAAATGGTGAAATGTGTTCCTTAACCTCCAATAGAAAGCCTTTTTCCTATGTTTGCTTTTCCAGACCACCGACTGGATTATGTCTGGAAAGAAGAGGTTTTCTCTGAACAGCAGCTCTGTAAACAGGAGAGTGATTCCAGTTTGGACCACAAGGAACCAGAGCCTCTTCAGATGAAAGCAGAAAAGGAAGGGCCAGAACATCCCTTGATAAAAGAGGAACCATTGGAGATCTGCATAGGTGAACAAAAAGACCATGTTGTATTGAAGCAGGAGACTGAAGATGCATTCATGGTGACTCCTACTCTTGTGGAAAAGTGCCACATTAAACCAGAACCATCCAGGAACCAAGTCATCTCTCAGGACTCTAATGAAACTGAGAACCAGGATGAAGAAGGAGACCATCATAAAAACTCAGGATCAAAACCAAATAAAGGGATGAAAGAAAATAAGAAACATCAGAAGACCCCAAAGCAAAACAATTCAGAGCCCCCAAAAAAAGAAACTCAAAATGATTATCCTTGTAAAATTTGTGGTGGTTTCTTTATTAAATATAGTGACTTGATATCACACTTGAAAAGTCACACAGGTGAGAAGCGTTTCAAATGTCTGAGCTGTGGAAAAAGCTTTAATGAAAAATGTATTTTAAATAGGCATATCAGGGTTCACACTGGTGAGAAGCCTTTCTCTTGTACAATTTGTGGCAAAGATTTTAGTTTGAAAGGTGATTTGACTCGGCACATGAGAAATCACTTGGGTGAGAAGCCTTTCTCTTGTAAGCTTTGTGGCAAAGACTTTAGTCAGAAAGGTAATTTGACTCGTCACATGAGAGGGCACACTGGAGAGAGGCCTTTCAAATGTTCTATTTGTGGAAAAAGTTTCACTACCAAATCTTGTCTTGATATGCACTTCAGAATTCACACAGGTGAGAATCCTTTCTCTTGTACAGTTTGTGGCAAAAAGTTTTGTCAGAAAGGTGATTTGACTCGTCACATGAGAATACACACAGGTGAGAAGCCTTTCTCTTGTACAGTTTGTGGCAAAAGTTTTTCTCGGAAATGTAATTTGACTATACACATGAGATTTCATACAGTGAAGAGAGATGAGAGGCCTTTTAAATGTCTGTCCTGTGGAAAAAGATTCACTATAAAATCAAATTTAGTTAGGCATGTCAGATTTCACACAGAGAAGCCTTTCTCTTGTACAACTTGTGGGAAATGTTTTAGGGCTAAATATGATTTTAATGATCACATGAGAGTTCACACAGGGGAGATGCCTTTCTCTTGTACAATTTGTGGCAAACTTTTCAATCGCAGGTCTTGTTTGAGTCGTCACATGACAGTTCACACAGGTGTAAGGCCCTTCTCTTTAGCAGCTGTGAAAAAACTTTCAGATGAAGTAGAGTGAATACATGAGAACCCGCACAGGTGAGAAAAAGTGTACAGTTAACGTGAAAATATATAAAGGAAAATACAAAACCCTATGAAATGTCAAAGACTGGGCCACTGTGGGCTGTAGTTCACTAACAAAAATGGAATACTGAAAGACCCACTCCAATCATCTTTTAAACTACTGTAATTTAAATCATTATTATGCTGTTTTTAGCCAAACTTACAAAAAACAGTGCCATTTCTGTAACATAGCTTCTGCGGAGCGGCAGTAGCTCATTAGCAATCCGCTTCTGTGTTGTGGGCAGAACAACCCCACCCTCTCCCTTTCTCCCCATTGCAGAGCTGGGCTAAAGGCTGACGTTGAGCTAATTTATATACAAGGCTATTATTGGTGTGTTTCCATCCTATTTATGTTCACTTATTATGAATAAAAGTACTGGTCATTACCCCTGCCTTCTCAGGCTGTTGTCATGCTTTCTGTACCACGTCAGAACTAAGCTGGGTAAAAGGGCCTTTGTTTATTCTGCACCCTACAATTGGAATTTACTGCAGAACGACTTAAAACTTGGAAACTGATTCCTTTGAGTGTTTTTAAGTCAAGATTGAGACGTTTCGAATTGGTCCACATGTCCACATTGGTCTCTCACGTGTCAGGATTTCTAATTGAGATTTTATTGTAAGTCCAAAAATGGCCTTCATACTTTCTATTTATTTATTTATTTATGTATGTTCATGTTTTTCTGTGTTTTTGTATGTATGTAAAGATGAGATGTAACTCAGTTGCCGATCTTGGCCAGGTCTCCCTTGCAAAAGAGATTTTTAATCTCAATTGGCTTTTCCTGGTTAAGTAAAGGATATAATAACACTGCTAGCAGCAACATAGTCTCTTCTAAAAACAACTCAAGCTCAGTTGCATCTGATAAAGTATTTTGGATACAATTTCTCCCCTTGCCAGTGAAGGAAGGATAGGTTAAACCGCTGATTTCTCTCCCAATGTAAGCTTTGGGATGGTTTATGGGTTAATGAGGAAGATTTCTGGTGAGCATTCAGCTTTCCTCAAGCAAAACGCCTCCTCCTCCTGTTGAAACAAGGAGAGCATTGTAATTGGCATTCCCTACGGCTGGAGTGTTTAGGCCAGTAATCACGGGTGTGGCTCAACGCTGCAATTTCAAACCACAGCATTAAAAAAAAAATGCTGAGGTGTGGTGTGGAACTGGATTAAAAGCTCTTAAACAGAGAGACAGCAGTTTGTTAAAATGGGGGAGATTAAATTAGAATGTTCAAGCATTGTCTCTGGGGTCCCTTAAGGGTTTATTTTGGGCCCTACATGATTTAATATTTATATAAATGCCATATTTAAGGTATTTATTTATTTAAAATTATACTTTTGCTGACGACACAAATAAATTGTATTCCAGTTACAATTATAATGGTCTCATAAAAACAGTAAATTGTGAACTTGTTAAATTAAAAGCATAGATTTTAATAAATTGTCATTCAAAGACATTTTATAGAAAGAGAAGGTTTAGTGTTTCCCATAGAAACAGGTGTTGGGGGGGAGGGTTGTGTCTTGATGCAAATAAAGATACACCGATTAAATATTGTTACAACTACAGCCAATTACTGAAGAGTCATAGGCTGCTCATCTATATCTTAATGCCTTTAAAACATATAAATCAAAAAAGTTCTTTTTTAGCTGTTAACTTTCTTCTTTGACTTCAACACTGTATAAATCCTATATTTTTGATTACAACAGTTCAGATAAAGACCATAGAGATTTTGTACTTTACTGGTCACGATCATGAACTTTTTTTTTTTTTTGCCCTCCTCATGGCGCTGAAAGTCTCTAAAACACACACTTGTTCACAGTTCTTATTTTGACTCGTTAGGTGATAGACATTTTTTTACAATTTGACCTGACTAGAATATCTGCACTGGACATTGTAATATTGAACAGCAAAAAACTAAACAGTTCCACTTCCTTTGATTATATGTGTGCATATCAAGCTGATGGCCACAGGTTAAATGCATTTTAATATTTTAAAACAACAAGAAAAATGTATGTGCATTTATTTAAAAGGGTAATAATTTCTTTTTGTTTTTGTTTCGTTTGTTTTGTTTTTAAGAATGTATGCACATGCCACCGGCGCTGATTTATAAATTACCTGAAGCTCCTTGTTGGCTGATGTCCACATCATAATTACAGGCTTTGCAAAATACATAATGAGGGACTTTAGAGGGTCGCAAACATGACCACTCTTCTTAATATTTTATTCCAAATTTCTGAGGGATACGGACCCTCATGTTCAGCAGATCTGAAGATTTGCATAGAAAAAAACTCTCTTGCAAATCTTTTCTTTTTTTTGACTTCGACTTTGTTTCGAATGTTTCCACAGTGAAAGTAACGATAGGTGTTACAGTTCACATTTACTAAAAGCAGGCAGGTCCCCGACACAAACTTTACCCTTTAGCCCAGGTGCAGGGAGTAAGATCATTTTCCATCATTTTTTAAAACTCACTACAGCAAGTGGACTGTTATGTGTTTGCTGAAGAACAATCAGTATGTTTACATGCAACAAGAGAAATTTGAATCATTGCCTTAGTCCAACTGAAATCAGACTTTTAAAATGTATGTCTACACCTCAGTCCGGCTGGAGTTGAAGTGGAACGTACTTCATTTAATAATTAGATTTTCTGACTGGTATATAAACTGGGACTTTGCTCTCTGCAGGGATCGAGCCCTTAGTCCAATTACTCCAAAAAGCTCAATTTAGCTGTGCATATAAACGTACCGAATGTCAACACTAAAACCCAAGGCTGTGATCCAATCGGAGGTGCAGCGTTTCTGAGCTTGTTGGCTGAAGAGAAGATTTACTGTGAGCTGGATGGAGCTACTCGCTGTGAGAGGGTTTTCAAGGAGATATCGGAGCTGAGCGCGGTTTGGAGCTGATGGCTGCTCATGGTTCCTGGTACCCCGAAGTACTGCCGAGGGAATCTAAGAACGCTGAAGTCCGAATACCACCATAGACAACAACAAAGGCGAAGTGGCGAAGCTGAAAAACGAGGCTTTAGTTAGGACATCAGCCTACTGACCGGAGTGCTATGGGAGGGAAAGAGACCTACTACTGAGCTGGAATGACAGCAGATGATGGTGAGATTTATTGTGTGACTTTAATCATAAGTTGCTTGTTCCTTGTGTTTTAAACACACCGTTAACAAAGAAAGAGAAGCTGACTGCGTGGTTATCTCTATAACAGAATAGCTAATTAGCATTGATGCTAACACTAGGCTGTCTGTTTTTCACTATTATTTGGTATGCTACGATATCTTGTTTTTGTGCTTAAGTTGTGTTCATCTTTTCTTTTAGAGTCCCTTGCAACATGTGAGGGGCAATATTTGCTTAATTTGGACCCTCCAAGCTGTCCATCCTATCCTTCCTGACTGTCTGTGGCTAAAAACCGAACAAGGCTCTGGAGCTGAGACCATGCAGGCATGCGACGTAGCTGTCTAATACCCTTGGTGAGAAGCAAAGATCATGGTGCTTGTACATTTTATTCACAATGTTAAGCTATTCAGTTGTATATCTTTAGTATAACTCTTTTTTTTATATATATAATTTATTTATTTTGATGCTACAGTTTTTTTGTTTTTGTAAATATGAATGGCCCACTTAAATTTTCTGCTGCTCAATAAGACATATATATGTCAAATCACCACACTGGTTTGCTCAGAATTTCCCACTTATTCTTGAAAAATACAAATAATTAATCTTACACGTGCACATTCTGTAAATATTTTTACGTATTCCATCTCAGTTGCACAATCCTCAAATCTGTATGCCATCTTTACTTTTAGTAATTGCATAGTACTTCTATAATTTTCTCCCTAATGTACTTATAATATTCTTAATTAAGTTTATTATATTTTTCTCCAGTGATTATACTGTAATGTTTGTTTTATCACCTGTTGGACATTAAAGAATGATTCTATTCTATGCAGCAGCTTTGTTCAATTAATTCTTAAAGATGTTTTTAAGATAGATTTTAACCACTTCCATCTGTCCTTTTGTCTTGGCAGTGGGAAGACGACCAATCATTAATTACTGAGATACAAACGGTACCAGGCCCAGCGTGGTCATCACTTTCTTCTAATGGACAGGAGCAGGAAGCTGGCCTACAAAGGAAGGAGATGACACTAAGCTGCCTTCAGTCAAACCTTACTGGGAAATGAGAGATATAGTGCAAACCATGACCCACAGACATGTGCAACTGGATATGCACATGTCTAAGATGGCGCCAGCGTGTTCGGCATGCCATCTACCACTCTCCGCTCTCGTGTTAATTATTACCCTCCTCTGCTATGCAGTCTCTCTGGGATCCACACTCATAACATATGATAAACTCACCCTTTTCGATCTACGCCAATCGGTGAGCCATTCTCTGGGTGACTGCTCTAATCTAAAAGCAGCGCTTCGACTCCAGTATCCATTGGTTCCTGTCCATCTATGGAGAATCTCTCCCCGGGGGCAGCATAGAGGGGCGTCGGGGCTGCCGTGCTGGCCGTCGGGCACGTCTACGATCCAGCCTGGAGCGCCTCGCAAGAGTTCATCATTCCCGCCTGATGACAGGCCCTCGCTGCCGCTCCATCGACTGCTTCTTCCTCACATCGGATCGGTCCCGCTAGACCTCAAAGGATCTTTGGGGAATCTCCGCCCTGTGCGCCGTGCCTCGTCCTCTGGCGGTCGTGACACCAGCTCGGCCGTATCTCTGCGGTGCGCTCTGATCAACGCCCGTTCGGTTCGCAACAAAACCTTCATTCTCAAGGAACTTCTTTACTGATCAGTCATTTGACTCGCTCTGCATCACCGAGTCATGGTCCGTTCCGGGTGAGTTGGCTCCTATTGCTGAACTTCTCTCCATAGGTTGTGCCTATCTGAACGCCCCGCGGCTGACGGGCCGTGGTGGGGGCCTGCTGACTGTCTTTAACTCTAATATTCCCTGCCAGCCCGTCACTTTACAAGGGGTTTGTGACACCTTAGAAATCTTTGCGTTTGTACTTGGGTTGTCCCCCCCGATCCTCTGTGTATTGCTGTATCGTCGTCCAAAGACAAACTCTGCCTTCATTTCCCAGCTATCAGACTTTCTTGCTGACGTCATCCTAAAGTATGATCGATTACTTATACTTGGGGATTTTAATATTCATGTCTGTTGTCCTGGGAAGCCGCTTGTGGCTGACTTCTGTAACCTAATTGACTCTCTTGGATTGACTCAGTTAGTGGATTTTCCCACTCATGGTGGATCGCACATTTTGGACTTGGTGCTGTCTCATGGTGTAGCTGTAACTGACGTGCGTACTGATGTGTTCTGTTTATCTGATCATTGTCCTGATTTTTTTTCTGTGGATGTGTCTCGGTTTACCTCACCTAAGCAGGTGGACGTGTGCCGTACCCGTCGCATTACTCCATCCATTGCACTTCAGTTTTCATTATGTCTGCCAAACCTTTTATCATCCTTTGGCAGCTCCTCTGATCCTAAGGTTCTTTTATCTAATTTTCAGTCTTCATGTCTGTCAGTGATAGATTCAATAGCACCACTTAGGTCCCGGCCTCCTCGTCGTCGGCCTGACCCTTGGCTTAATCCCTACACTCGTGCTATTAGACGCGAAAGTAGAAAATATGAACGACGATGAAAAAAAGAAAAAACCCAGACTTCCTTTCTGCTCCTTAAAAACGCCTGGAGGCACTATCAACGGTCAGTTAGGATAGCCCGCTCTGAATTTTATTCTGCCATTATTAACCAACATTCCGGTAACCAGCGGTTTCTTTTTTCCACTATCAATGCCATTCTGTCACCTAATGTCCCTCTGGCTAACTCCTCTGATGAGCTTTGTAACTGATTTTTATACCATTTATGCTCCAAAGTCTCCAGTATACGTGCTCAAATTCCGCCCAGCTCTTATTTATCGCCGTCACTCTCCCCCCCATCACATTCCTTTGAGCTATTTTCTCCCATTTCCCTTCCCATTCTTTTATCTATAGTCGCCGGCATGAAGCCTTCAGGCTCATTAAATGATTTGATCCCCCCTCGGCTCCTAAAGGAAGTTTTTCCTGTGGTGGCTCAATCAATCCTCGAGATCATAAATGCGAGCTTGAGATGGGCAGCATTCCCCATATCTTTAAACATGCAGTGGTCCAGCCTGTCCTGAAAAAGCAGGGTCTGGACACCAATGACGTAAGTAATTTCCGTCCCATCTCCAAGCTCCCATTCTTGTCCAAACTGTTAGAGAAGGTGGTTTTTAGCCAGATCTCTGACTGTCTTGATCGCTTTCATGTCTTGGACCTGTTTCAGTCTGGTTTTCGTTCCCTCCACAGTACGGAGTCTGCTCTACTTAGAGTTTTTAATGATATTTTACTCGCCTCTGACTCTGGCTTTCACGTCCTGTTGGTACTCCTGGATCTATCTGCTGCTTTTGACACCGTTGACCATGGAATTTTGTTGCAACGCCTGGAGTCTTTGATTGGTATCCGAGGAACAGCCCTTGAGTGGTTTTGCTCGTACTTTCAGGCCAGAAGTTTTAGGGTTGTTTTAGGAAATTGTACCTCTGTTGTGTCACCTCTTGCTTGTGGAGTTCCTCGAGGTTCGAATTTGGGTCCACTTGTTTTTAACTTGTATATTTTACCATTGGCAGGCATTTTTAAGAAATTTCAGGTGGATTATAACCTATATGCTGATGACTGTCAGCTATATGTGGCCCTGAAATCTACTGACCCAGTACAACCCCTTACTTACTGTATGACAGAGATCAAGTCTTGGCTCTCAGCTAACTTCATCCACTTAAACGAGTCAAGTCTGGAAGCAATACTGTTTTCCCCTTGTACTCCTGCAGCTGTAGTTCCGATTCTGCCCTCTTGCATTTCGGCTTTACTGAAACCCAACATAAAAAATCTGGGGGTCATCTTTGACCCTGACCTCAGATTTGATGTCCAGATTAATCAGGTTGTTAGATCCTGTTTTTTCCACCTCCATAGGCTGGCCACACTAAAATCCGTTCTGAGGAGAAAAGATCTTCACTCAGTCATCCACGCGTTTGTGAAATCGCGTCTTGATTACGCTAACTCTTTGTTATATGATGCTCCTTCATCCGCAATAGTTCATCTCCAGTTAGTGCAAAATGCTGCAGCACGATTTTTAACTGGGACTGCTTCGAAGCAACATATTACCCCTGTACTGGCCAACTTGCATTGGCTGCCAATCTGCTATCGGATTAAAATTAAGATCCTCTTATTTGCTTTTAAATCTCTGCATGCGCTAGGGCCATCCTACTTGACGCAGCTTCTCTGTCCTTATGTCCCGAGGCGTTCCCTGAGGTTCTCTGAGCAGCACCTGCTGCAGGTTCGTCCTGCCCGCTATAAGGCGCGTGGTGAGCGTGCGTTCTCGGTTTGCGCCCCCAGATAATGGAACCAGCTCCCCCTGACGGTCAGACTCGCCCCTTCACTTAGTATTTTTAAAGTCCGTTTAAAAACTTACTTTTACTCTCAGGCTTTTAGCTCTGCTGGAGCACTCTAATCCCTAGTTGATTTTACTTTACTGCTTTTGATGCTTATTTTATTGTATGTTTAGTTTTATCCCTGTATTTTTTGGTTTTATTTGTGTACAGCACTTTGGTCTGCATTATCGTAGTTTTTAAATGTGCTTTATAAATAAATGATGATGATGGATTTTTTTCTCTGAACTTTTTCTATGCTTGTCCAATAAAAATGTCTAAGTTATCTGCTTGCATTTTCATTTGCATTTTCCTCACACAATGGTTGGTGGAATCCATAATGCAACCTAAGCATTCGCTGGGTATTTAGAGGAAATGCAGCTATTTGGCTATGAATAGTTAAAGGGACTGCTTGTGGTAATCAATAAGATTAATGATTTATGGAAAATTATTAACAGGGCACCACCTAACAAGTCCGGAACTATATTAATAGCCAAATATAGTTTAGCACCTGCTCAGCTGAAGCTGAGATTAATAACATGAAGTATTGAATTCTTAGACGTCAGTGGAACATAAAACCTTTGCAATGTGTGTATGTAGAATAAATTAACAGTGACTTTCCAAAATACAAAAATGTATTTACAAAAAAGAAGAAAAAAGACAAACATTTAATCACCCAAGATAGAAACAAAAACACTACTGATCAAAATAAATGAATAACCAAAGTAAAACACAGTGAATGGATAAATATGCAATACAATTAGAAAATCATACATTCTGATGTCACAGTTCTGTAGGAGTCCGGATGCTTTTAAGAACCAAGGCTTATTTTGCAAAGCTGGAATGAAAGCTACATTAGCTTACTAATTGTGATAGTTTAACTAATTAGCACCATTGATTTATGTCTAAACCAATATATATATATGTGTGTGTGTGTGTAAATTAACAAAAAAGTAGCTTGAGTAGTAATCTGTAGTATGACCTATCAGCCAGAGATTTAAAACATGTTCCCAACAGTAAAACTTTTGTAGCTCCTTTAGAGTAAAAACAAACAAACAAGTAAATCAAATACTCAAACGGCAGGACGTTCAGAGAGGTGGGGGGCGAGAATAAATCTAGAGGCTAGACCATCTTCAAAGCTAGACTTTCCTAGTTCACTGCCGCTAACATCCGGTCTACCTGGTTGACGAAAGTCCCGGCCCACGTAGACCGGATAGACTGAGTCCTTCGCAGGATCCAGCCACTGAATATGGACACAGCCATTGTCATCGAACTTTTAAATACCACGATTTTGATTAAAATTTTATTAAATTCACCAGCCCTAGATTGCTACCATGCAGTCCAATATACTTTGCAAAGGCCCACTTTGCTTCAGTTACTGCTCCAATGTGAAATGCAATGGGTTAGGGTTAGGGGTAGCCTATATTACCTCTGAGGTTTTAAGGAAGCCCAGATTGCTTTAAGAGCTCTGTATAAGAGAGAAAATATGCAGCTTTTTTATTTGTTTTTAGAGATAATTTAATGGAACATACAATAGAGATGTTATGTCATAGACAGACTTATATACAGTTTTGATCTTTAAATTAGTGTTTTAGCTCAGTTTCATTTTTGTATTCATGTAATTTTAGATCTGAATACTAAATATACGCATTAGATAAATTAAAAAAAAATTCCTTAACCTCCAATAGAAAGCCTTTCTCCTCTGTTTGCTTTTCCAGACCACTTACTGGATCATGTTTGGAAAGAAGAGGTTTTCTCAAACCAGCAGCTCTGTAAACAAGAGAATGATTCCAGTTTGGACCAGAAGAAACCAGAACCTCTTCAGATTAAAGAAGAGCAACAAGAGACAGAACGTCCCTGTATAAAAGAGGAAGCATTGGAGCTCTGTATTGGTGATCATGAGGAGCAGCTAGTATTGAAGCAGAAGACTGAAGATACATTCATGGTGTCTCCTTCTCTTATGGGAAAGGGCCACATTAAACCAGAACCAATTGGGAACCAAGTCATCCCTCAGGACTCTAATGAGATTGAGAACCAGGATCAAGAAGGAAACCATCATAAAAACTCAGGTTCAAAGCAAGATAAAGGGCCGAAACAAAATAAGGGATGTCAAAAAACCGCAAAGCGTAACAATTCAGAACCTAAGAGGATGATGAAAACTGAAACCGATTATTCGTGTAAAATTTGTGGTAATTTTTTTCCTGAATATAGTAAGTTGATATTACACTTGGAAAGTCACACAAGTGAAAAGTGTTTTAAATGTCTGAGCTGTGAAAAAAGCTTCATTAAACAATCTGATTTAGATAGGCACGTCAGAACTCACACAGGTGAAAAGCCTTTCCCTTGTACAATTTGTGGGAAAGGTCTTACTAGTAAATTTAATTTGTCTCGTCACATGAGAATTCACACAGGTGAGAAGCCTTTCTCTTGTACAATTTGTCACAAAGTTTTTACTCATAAATTTAATTGGTCACGTCACATGAAATTTCATAGAGGGGAGAAGCCTTTTACTTGTCTGTCCTGTGGTAAAAGCTTCACTACAAAATCTATTTTAGATAATCACACCAGAATTCATACAGGTGAGAAGCCTTTCTCTTGTACAATTTGTAGGAAAGATTTTACCCAGTCAAGTCATTTGACTAATCACATGTGGGTTCACACGGGTGAGAGTCCTTTCATTGTATGATTTATAGCAGAGCTTTAAGTCATGAATGTAACTCATGTGAATGTGATTTCTCATGTGACTAGTCACATGAGAAATCAAACAGCTGAGAGCCCTTTTTCATGCGTGACCTAGGCTGTGTGGTATAGCAGTCCATATAGTCTCCATATGATTCCAACCCGACAAAAATTGAGATTCATCAGTTTCATTTAATTTCCACCGAGCCGAGCTGTAAGATTCTTCAAGTTAGATGACATGCTGCATATGAGTCCTGAAACACCTGTGAGATCACCTTTTACGGCCTCGAGCCTGCGCCCCAGATCACCCAGCGAATAGTCCATTGGACAGCTCCTTCAGCTTCCCAGTCGCTTCCAGAACTTACTCCATTTTTCGGTTGAATAAGTAGCCGCCAATACCAATCAGCAGGAACCCAACCACTTGTCCCAGCTACCCCGCTGCAGCGTCTGTCATCACCATGGTTATGGCTTTAGCTTAGATCACAGCAGAAACTCAGCTGGGAAATGTAGCTTCTGTGAATGCTACCATGTTACTTAATCAGTAAAATAGTTTCAGTACTAAAAAGCTACTTGATGTAGAAAATAGCGACGCTACTGAGCTGGCGAGGTTGATGTAGCCGTTGGTCCAGCGCAAAAACAGCGACAGCTGGGTGTTACATCCCTACATCCTGGCTTGGTGGCAAGTGGACTCCCTGTGGGAATTAACCGTCTTCACCCCATCCAGGTAATATTTTTTTCTGCAAACTTTGCAAAATGCTTCATGGCTGTTTCCAACTACTGGCCTAAGCCAGTCTTTAAACCGAGTGTCCTCAAGCCAGAGGTCCAAAAACTTTCACTTGCCCATATTTACTTGGTAAACTCGCGCGGAGCAGAGGTTTCCAAGCAAGGTACCAGCTTGATCCGCCCTACTCGCGTGGTGCCCAACATACACATCGCGTGGTCTCATTCCATTCACTCAGGTCCTACTCAACATCAAAATACTTTTATGCAAGTTTAGTAAGGAAATAGGCCTGCAAGCGTAATTTACCCTAATTGAAAAACATATACACCCAGTTAGATTGGGGCTTCGAAAATTTACTACCTCGTCAGATGACGTTTACTACCTTTTTACTGGCTTTAATTTGCCCTCATTTAATTTACTACCTCTTACAACCCTGCAGCAGCCCTGCAATAAGCAAACTGCAGCGGGTCCTGATAGGTTCTAGCTTGCTTACTCAGGTGGGGCAACAGGAGTCTCTCCAGGACCTTCATGATGTGGGATATCAGGGCAACAGGTCTATAGTAATTGATGACTGATGGGTGAGTTTTGTTTGGTACTGGAACAAGGCAGGATGTCTTCCACAACACTGGAACCTTCTCCTGGGTCAGGCTAAGGTTGAAGAGGTGCTGCAGAACCCCACAGAGCTGCTCTGCACAGGTCTTCAGGACTCTGGGGCTGACACCATCTGGACCTGCAGCCTTGTTCCTGTTCAGTTTCTCGACTGCCTCTTCACCTGACTTTTAGAGATATACAGGTGGGAGAGTGAGATAAAGGGGCTAGCAGCATACCCTGACTTGGTTGAAGACAAAGTTATGGAAGTAGAAGAGTTCATGACTGAGGTAGAGGACAAAACATCTGAGGAGTGACAGGACAGGTGGGGTTCGGAGAAGAGTGGGATGTGTCTTTGGCTGGTTCAAGCTATTGAAGAATGTTTTCAGCTCATTGGGTCTATCAAGACTTCCATCTATCCAGTCCTTCCTGTCCTTAAAGCCTGTTATGTTTTTCATTCCAGACCAGACGTCTTTGATATTGTTCCTCTGTAGTTTGCTCTCCAGCTTCTTCCCGTAAGCTTCTTTGCTGTCTCTGATTTTGACTTTTAGTTGCTTCTGTATACTCCTTAATAACTCCCTATCTCCCTCCCTAAAGGTGCTTTTTTTTCTTATTCAGTAGTTCTTTCAGTTCACTGGTGATCCAGGGTTTGTTATTAGGGAAACATCTAACTGTTCTGTCGGGGACGATGTTGTCCACACAGAAGTTAATGTAGTCAGTCACACACTCAGTCATGGCATTGATGTCCTCTCCATGTGGCTGGTAAAGAGTCATCCACTTTCTGGACTCAAACCAACCCTAAATGGCTTCTTCAGGTTCATGTGACCATTTTTTAACAGTTCTCTTTGTTGGAGGTTGCCTCTGAACAGGTGGTTTATATTCAGAGCAGAGAAAGACAAGATTATGATCTGATTGTCCCAGAGGAGGTCTTGGTTTGGACATATAAGCATCCTTTACATTTCCATTAAAGAAATCCATGGTCTTGTTTACAAACTGTTGAAATTTTGGAAATGTAAAAGAGAGCAAGGCATGATTAAAATCACCAGATATTGATAATGTAATAAAATGCATTTTCTATTTTACATTGAAATAAAGGAAAGGTCCCTTCAACTTGTATTTCATTTGGAAGTTATTGCCATATTTGTGTTAATGTGAAAAATATTGAAACCTGTGTAAAATAAGGTTTGTAATAAGGCAAATGGTTTGTAAATCTGGTAATAATTAATCAAGTTAAGAGTATTTTCATTCCCTGATCAGCCTTTATTCACAGATATGCTTGACAAAGGTATGGTACACAATTAAGTCTCGTTTGGAAAGCAAAAGTGGTAATTTCAACATGTACACGTATCATGTATCAAGCCTATGTGTAGTAAGGTTTGGAATAAGGCAAACGACTTCCGTTAAAAAATCCGTTAATATTTTGTTTATTTAGGAGTATTTTTATATAAGCTGATCACTTACCTTCCATCTGCTAGCGTAGACAGAAGCTTGTCAGTTAGAGGTACAATGGACCCTGTTGTATGTCTTAAGCCAGAAATTTGAAAAGCACAAGTCAGTAAAGAAAGTTTTGTAGCAGTATTTTTTGATGTGGAAAAAACCATGACCTGGTTTGGAACTGCTGTTCACTGGATATGTTCCTTATTTTGGACCATTCTCTGTAAGCTCTGCTTTCCCCCAGAGCCTGCCAAGATTTCTCTGTTTTTTTGTTTTTGGTCTTTGTGCTTACGTTTTATTAGAATTTTGGTTTTGTGCTGTAGTTTTAGTTTGTGTTATCTTTGAAGAGTTATTTTAGATAAGACATTTTGGCATTAAGAAGACAGGACTTTATTTTCTTTGTTTTTTTTGTCCTAATATATTTAAGGCATCGCTTAGCCTATTTTTTGCCACCTGTTTGTTTTGTTGAAACCTTTAGCACTTCAGTTCGGAGTTTTGTTTAGGACCATTTTCTGTTCTGTACATTTATTCTGATTAAACTCTTTTGTTCCTCCATCTTTTAATACCAGGGTATTGTGTTACATCCACTGACCCCCTAGCCCAGCCGGGTTTTAAACTACCCTCTGGTAGTTTATAGGTCAGGGAACTTGGGGTGCACCGATCCAACTTTTTCAGTCACAATAACGATATTACTATTACTATTAATACTATTGCTGAATTGATCAACTTTATACCTTCCAATTTATACCGTTTTTGAAGAGACTAAAGGCACCAGACTTTACTAACTAAACATAACTAAGACAAATTAACAAATGCAAAATATAAAATCAACATAAAACAAAAAAATTTAAGTGAAAAAATGAAAAATCTTTTGTGAATTTATTACACATTTACCACATTTTAAGTATCTGTTCACGGTATCGGTTAACTGTAACCGATATGGATACATGTTAATTACATGGTATCTTGGCCGATACCAGTATCAGTGCATCCCTACAGGAAACGGCTGAACTTTCGGTCGCTTCAATGGAAATAATGTTTCCTCATGTTAAAACTTTTTGTCAGGCTCCAGTGCTGCAGCAAAGATTCTGGATTCTGTCTGCAGATCAACAGGTAATGCCCCATGAGGGCTAATCTATTGTCAGAGGCAAAAATCCAAAGCCTCATGTCAAAAACTTCTGCAGAAATCCGGCTATTAAATTACTCCAAAAAAAAGAAAAGCCTTTGTTTTCCATGCCATACAGGAACCGCCTGAGCTATTTTTATAATAAGTCCAAGCATTTGATTTCCTTTTACACATTGTTCTCTGGTCAGGTTCTTTTGATTGAATAATACTTAACAGACACTATTGAATCTGATCCAGATTTGGTCAGGTGATAACCACATGTACCAGGTTGAGTTCAAAGGTCATTAAGGTTGCGGGATTGGTAAAATCGGGCCTGTGCAGGACTCTGTTGTGTGCGGCTTTTACACCTTGGTGTAAAAGTTTGGTAGGCTGTGATGGACTGGTGACCTGTCCAGGGTGTACCACGCCTCTCGCCAGTTGACAGCTGGAGATAGGCACCAGCCCCCCCGCGACCCCTTGAGGAAAAAACGGTTCAGAAAATGGATGTATGATTTGGTAGGGCTCATTAATTAATCTAAAAAGGTTAAGAATCATAGGAAGATTGTTTAATTAGCAGTGTTGCTGCAGTTCCTATCGAATAGTTTTCTCATTACTCACTCTTCCACAGGTAATTTATTTACTTTAATGATTACTTTATTTTGAAAGTAACTAAGATTATGAGTTACATTATTAGTTACTTTCAGCAGTTGCCAACAACACTCTCCACTGCCACAACATAAAAGCAATAACTAGTTTTGCCAATACTCATTTTATAAAAAAGTGCATATTAACAGTGGCTATGTTTACATGGACACAAGTAATCAAATCAAACTTTATTTATAAAGCGCTTTTCAAACTACATAGCTCCTCAAAGTGCTTTACATATTCAAATGAACCCACAAACCCCACCCTTCCCAACCCAAAATAAAAAAAACATTACAACTATACACCCCATCCCCCCCCCCCCCCCCCCCCCCCCCCCCCCAACCCAACCCAACCCATCTCCCATGAAAGCAAAAATAAACGCAACAACGGGCTGAGTACAGATGAGCAAGGAAATGCCATCATGGGAGCCATCTACATCAGAAGCAGGTCAGCAGCAGCCAAAGCACTGACCCAGGGTGCCCAAAGGAGGGAGGGCTGATGCCCCCACCTCCACCCAAGCAATACCTGGGGAGCTCCCAGGCAGCTACAGCCGAACACCGCCCCCGATGCAGAGGGCTTCCATAGAGGAAACACTGGAGGTGATGACTAACATAAGAAGTTAAAATATTAAAATAAACAGTAGAAAATAAGATTAAGTAGTAAAGTACTGATAAAAATGTTAAGACTGATAGAATTTTAAATTATAAAGTGTAAAACAATAAGATATGATCAAATAAAAATGCAAAGCAGATAAATAATTAATAAATAATAGCCAGTTAGAAGCTAAACAAAAAATTATATCAAACAATACATGCAGAGCGATTAAAACAGATATGAATAAATAATAATCAGCTAAGGGGTTTTTGTTAAAAAGGTGAGTCCTGAGCCTGCGATTAATGAACATTCTCCGCGGCCATGAGGTCCTCTGGCAGCCTGTTCCAGACGTGAGGGCCATAATAATGGAAGGAGGCCACACCATGAGTTTGTGTCCTGACTTTGGGGATGATAAGGAGACGGTTGCCAGAGGAGCGCAGAGACCACGAGGGTTCATATGGTAAAAGCATTTCAGCAAGATAAGAAGGCTCAAGACCATTAAGAAACTTAAAAACCATTAAAAGAACCTTAAAATTGATCGTAAAACATATGGGGAGCCAATGCAATGATTCTAAGACTGTGCTCCCACCTCCTGGTCTCCATCAGGACACACACTGCTGAATTTTGTAAAATCTGTAAAGTAGTTTAGTCTATTTAGTCTATTGGTCTATTTAGTCTATATGTAGTCTATTTGGAAATACCAGAAATCAGGGCATTACAGCAATCGAATCCACTGGTGATAAAAGCATGCATTAGCGTCTCTATATTATATATATATAAATATAATAATATAATATAAAATACAGTGATTGTAGTAGGTAAAAGTTTCTCTCTGAGCCTCAGGACCAATGACTAAAAGTTTTGTCCTGGTTGAGCTGGAGAAAGTTTTCTGTCATCCAGGATGTGATATCTAAAATGCAGTTAGAAAGTGCATCCATTGGCCGTGTGTCATCAGGAGACATGGAGATGTACAACTGTGTATCATCAGCATAACTGTGAAAGTGAATACGATGTCTCCTGATAACACTGCCAAGAGGGAGCATATACAGGTTAAAAAGCACTGGGCCAAAAACTGAACCCCGGGGCACATCACATGTAATCTTGTGGCCTTGACAGGCCATACGTGATGACTAAATCCAGGTTGTGTCCTCTGTTGTGAGTCGGTTGCATGGCATGCTGATTAAAATCCATATTATTCAAAATACTTAAAAAATCTGTTGATAAAGGACCTAAAATGTTATCAATATGTAGATTAAAATCACCAGCTAAAATGATCCTTTCATATGAATTGTGCAAAATTGATAAAAACTGAAAATTCTTGAATAAAAAGTGCACGCTTTTTAGGAGGCCTATAAACTGTCACACTTAAAATCTGAGGAGTGCCAAGAACAGTTGCAGTGTGTTCAAAAGTAGTAAAATGATCAAATACTACATGCCAGCATGTGGGCGCCTTGTCAGTTAAGATGTAGTCCATCTGCCCTAAAGAGTTTACTCCTGGCCCAGAAAATTTTAAAATAGTCTATAAACCAATGTGGAGCATCGCGGT
The DNA here is from genome assembly GCA_028564705.1 of Apricaphanius iberus. Classification (NCBI taxonomy): domain Eukaryota; kingdom Metazoa; phylum Chordata; class Actinopteri; order Cyprinodontiformes; family Aphaniidae; genus Apricaphanius; species Apricaphanius iberus. Next base: position 115,469 of record JAPXFQ010002023.1, read on the forward strand.
GGCAGAGGAAAGCAGATGATAAGATAAAGGAGTCTGCCAAAAATGACTTATTCCTCTGCCAATGGTGGAAATGGAACCAGAAATAAAAACAGATAGAGGTTTGTCTTTTAAAAGGTTATCTCAAGGAAATTTCAATCGAACGCAACTGGACTTGGTAATTTGTCTTGGAAGATGTTTCACCTCTTATCCAAGAGGCTTCATCAGTTCATGCTCGCCGCTGACCAGGCTGGGACTGGTCCAACTAACTGGTGTGAAGACTCAGCTATTTAACCTCTTGGAGGGCTTTTACAAGACAAGTCCAGTTGCGTTCGATTGAAATTTCCTTGAGATAACCATGACCTGGATGAATGAGAATATTCACAGGCACATTCACATTCAAAGGTTAAAAAGATTAATAAAATCCTGCTTTAGAAGCTCACGGGACTGTGACGGTGTTTATTCGGCTCTGAGGGGCTCCTTCCAAGGGTTCAGGGTGCACAGGGTGTCTTTACCAATTAAAACATGCTAGGTAAAATAGTCGGTTGATTAAAGGGACAGTGATGCTAAAATCGGTTAAAAACGCCCTAATAACCAGCTAAAATGGTAAAAGACCAGTATAAAAAAGAAAAATGGCTTAAAACCGTTGTTGTTCTTGGTAGCCAGTCTTGGTGAGTCCTACTGACGCTCACTGACGCTGATGCATGTGCACTCCAGATTAAAACCCTGATCGGAATAAAAATGCTTCATGTAAATACGCTATTAAGATTACTCTGATCCGACCAAGCTCATTCGGATCTAAATTTCATTCCAATTGAAAGGCTTGGTTTATCTGATAGTTAATCTGATCGTGGTTCATGTAAACTCATGTATTCCGAATGTAGATCATTCCTGCACATGTCTGTTAAGTCACGCGTAGATGTACAATAGGTCGGCCTTAACAAATAAAGTATTCGGTTTATAATTTGATTGTTTACATAAGAATGAAGCCTTGTGGAAATAATACCGTGATCAGAAAAAAAAAAGAATGCTCTGATGAACATTGTAGTCGTCCATTTCAAATGGGCGCAGCCATATTTGTTTACAATGGAAATCTAGTTCCTCTGGTTTGGTCGTTTCTGGTCTTTTATATTGTTCTGTGCATGTCAAAATTATTTATTCAGCTCAGACATGTACCATATGTAAACAGTTGTCATAATTGAATAGATATTTTCAGGTCCCATGTACACAGTGAAATTCTAGTCTTAACTCTGATCAGGTGACTGAAAAACATTGATAAACAAACCCTGTTGTTCTGCCTGAACTCTGCAGACCGCTTCAGCATGCTTCTGCCGGCCGGGGGAGCGACAGAAGATAATCTCCAACCATCTGGCCCTAGTTTCTGGCAGAAACTTGCTCCAAAGGAACCCAAAGACCACTCCAGGTGAATCTTAAACATTGATAAACAAAGAGGTTGTTTATCCCCAGAGCCCACAGAAACCCCTCTGAGTTTCAGGCTGCCAACTGCTGAGGAACGGGAGCTGTGAGCCACGTGTGCCGAGAGCCGAACATAAGAGGTGAGTGCCAAACTGGAGAGTCCCAAAAAGGTACTGTAAAAATGTGGATGCTGATTGCCACGCAGCCGGCCAGAAGAAGCCAGAGCCAGGAGCTTCCCACTGCTGCTAGCCAGATTAGCGATACTTTGTTAGCCTGCTGGCTAACACGCCCTGGGGAACCCCCTTGCTTGATCGACATGGAGCAACTCTGAGGACTTTAAACGTTCATATGGTTTGTTTGGGGAGAGGCAAATTACTAGGATAACTAATTTAAAGGTGTTTGCCCTTTTTTATTGTTAACTTTACAAGTTTCATATGCTATCTTTGGGTAAACCAGGCCTCGGTCTAAATTTTAATCAGTGTTTTACAAAACTTTTCCCAACAAAGAGTAATTTAAATCCTGTAATTTGAACTACTAAATCAGACAGTTTTCCTTTTTTTTGTTTAATGTTTAATAAATGTATTTGAGCCACTCTAAACTTCCCACATGCGTCGCCGAGAGTTAAAGCTAAACAAGCCCACGTGTTGGTTTGGGGCGGGGTTTCATAAACATAGATTGCAATTAAAGGTTCAAACAGAACTCTGTTTAAAATAGATTGTTTAAAAACGGAAACAAATCTAATTAGCCGTCTTTGAACTCGCCTTATTTATATAAAATACTGGAATTAAATTGTTCACTTCAGTGACCAATTCATGAATAGAAGTAATCTCAAAGATCACTGACTTCTTATCCAGAACATTTCTTGGTCCAAAGAATGTTAATTTTGCTGACATTGTGTTATTGGTTTATACATAAACCACTGGGGCTGAAGTGGTTAACTGAATTAGTTTTTTCATTACAGCATCTGCAGATCAAGTCTACGGTCCAAATTCATCTAGAACTGTGACACCAGAATCCATGGTTTCTCATCGTTGTAAATATTCATCTTTTTGTGTTATTTTATTTTAACTATTCGTTTATTTTAATCAGTAGTGTGTTATTTTTCTAGCTTGGTGATTAAAATGTTTTTTTCTTATTTTTTCTGTGAATAAATCTTGTATTTTTGGAAAGTAACTGTTGTCGTTCTTTATTCAGCACACAGATATGGCAAGGTTTATTGTCAATAGACTTTAAAGAATGCATTCCTTCAGATTATGAGACTGACGTAGACATTTGGCTATTAAAATAGTTCCTGTTAAAGGTGGTGCCCCAAATAATAATAATTTTCTATAAAATATTAATCTTACTGACTGCCATAAGCAGTCCCTTGACTCTTAATAGCCAGATAGCTACATTTTTGGTAATATCCCCAACATAGTAAAGCCACTTTCTAAAGGAAATACAGTGGATAATGGAACCGTACAAGGAAGTGTTATCAGCCCAATACTGTTTTCTATAATGATAGATTATGTTTTCCAGAAATTGGGTAGCAAATTAGAAAAAGAGCAGATGATGGAGCTTTGTAGAGAAGGGGTAGAAATATTAAAACATATAAAAAAGAAAATGTAAGAAGCAATTAGCATAGTTGAAAATTAGCTGATTATGGGGGATTTAAATTTCCGGTTGGGAAAATAAGTATGGTATATAATAGGAAGAGGAATGTAATGGATAAATAGGATTATATGGTGCAGAGCTAGAACAGGTAAATACTTTTTGATATCTTGGAGTTATATTTGATACTAAATTAATATTGAATGGGAATATTAATAAAATGGAGGAAATATGTAAAAGGAAATATATAAATTATATATTTGAGGAGGTATGAGTGCTAGTGCCCAGGCTTAAAAAACACAAAATTTATATATGTAATTGTTAGATCAGTTATAGACTATAGTTGTGTGCAGTTCAGCATCCAAAAATTTTTAAGAAAGGAAAGAAATCATGCAAAACCAGTATCAGTATAAGTCAAAATTGGAGAAATGCCAATAAATCTCAGATTTAAACAGCTGTCCTTAAATTACTGGACAAATATGCAAGAATGAAGATCATCTTGTTAAAAGGTCAGTTAATCCATGCTGGGAAAGTGTAAATATAAAAAATCTAAATTGTGTCTGGAAATAGCAAAGATGGGCTAGAGAAATGAAAATTCACAAGGCACAGGTTAAGAAGTTTTTATACATTATAGTTTGTATACAATTTGGGTACTTCCAGGAGTACATGTTGACTTTAATATTTATGAGAAAGTGAAAACAGCAGAGGGGAAGGTAACTGGTATAAAATCACTGAAGACAGATTAAGAACTGCTCATAATTCATTTCTACAAATTTACACAGATGGATCAAAAGAAACAGAAAAGGGGAAAATTCCTTTTGTCTGTTGTTATACCACATCAAGGAATTTATTGAAGGGAGAGTACATTGGATCAACTATCAGTATTCACAGAACAAATGTTGGGAAAATCTTTAAATTTACAGTGGATAGAACAAAGATTAGATATATTAAATGAAGTGTCTGAAACTTTGTTCAGACTTAAACAACTAAAAATAGAGAAGTAAGATTTGGAGGGAAATGAGATGGCAGACTATCATGCAAAGAAGTCTATAAAGCAGATGTCAATTATAGATATTGCTACCATTCAGTTAATCTTAAATTAAAACTATTAAAGCACAAATCATGGGGAATGTCAACTGCAGTGAGAGAAGACAAAGAAGGGATGACATCTTGAAAAAAATCATGATAAAGTAAGGAAATGGAATAATGTAAGAATGAACAGAAAATATTAAAAAATAATCCGATTGATAATGGGTCATACAGGACTCAATAGTTTGCTACATTTAGTAGGGAAGCATTGATCAGGTCTTTGTAATTTTGGAGCAGATAAAGAAACAGTGGAACATGTTATTTGTTATTGCATAACACATTCAGAGAGCTGAAGAACATTCTGATAAAGATTGAAGGAAATAAGAGATGTGTGTTTAAATGTAAATAATCTATTAAGTGGAGGAGAAAGGAAATCTAAACTTTGAATATAATTTTCTGTTGCTCTCATGCTCTGACCCACACAGTAGGTGGCGGAAAACCTCCTTGAAATTAGATTCCACCCGCCATTAAAAAACAGAAGAAGAGGAGACATTGTGATGCTAGCAGCGTTAGCTTTCCTTCTACTTCATTTTAGATTTTCTGATCATCTGTGGGCTGAATGTTTGAATGTTTACAGTCAGAATGTCTTCAGTTCAGCTTCAACGAGAGTTGATCAACGAGCAATTAACTCATGATGGAGAAACATTCACAGAGTTTAAAGAAATCATCGTCAAGTCGGAGGAAGAGATGGATGATCAGAAGAGGCTACTGGATTTCACCAGGACACCCCGGATCATTTTACACCGGACAGGTAAGAAATACTGCTGACGTTAACGATTAGTGATGTCACAGGGTGTAGGTCAAGGTTTTAAAGCGGTTATTTAAGAAGATTTATTCGTAGAAAATTTGTAGGCCTACTTAAGCTACCGAGTTGGCTACCGAATGCAACTTCTGCGTATAGAAACGTCTAAAATGCAGGTCCACCACCGCAATGAAGCTAGATTTAAGTTGGATATTCGGCAGAGATTCAGTCCATGGTTTACTACGGTCGGCGATGGTTTTTGCTTCGTGCGCTGAGACAGAGACGTTGGTTAGCTCTGCTCCGTGTAGCCTCCACCTGATAGCGGCGGTTCACTTAGGGACCATCAACAAATTTCTAATCCGTAGAAAACACGCACACTATACAATTTTTTTGTTATTTGAGCAGAATACTAGGGTTTTGCCGATGAAAGTGTCATCGTCCATCGGGATGCCACGCCCCCCACCCTGTTAGACACGCACTAACCCTTTAATCTCTTCTATAGTTTAACTAAGACCTTTGCATGGACCGCTCTGTAAACATTGAGAACATAACTAATTATTGTAGCACAGTGGAAAATATTTTTATATATTTTTTTATTTATTTTGCATGGTTTGAGTGTGTGGATTTGGTGTGTTTTGTTTGCATTTGTTTCCCTTTGTGAAGCTCCAAAAAAAAAGAAAAAGAAAATAGAATTGATCTGGATGATTCAGGACAAGGAGCGCAGCAACGCGCTGCTTTGTTACAGCTGCGCAAAACTTGTTTAGCTGAACAAAACAAAAAGCCGAGGCAGGACGGCAAAGACTGAACCCAATGGCCGAACACCGCGAACGATTACCGCGCACTAGAGCTGATCTCTACCCGAACCCGTCCGCCTCTTTAGCGCGATAATTTATATTAAAGCGCTGCATTATTCCCAATCTACCTGTCAAGATGTTACCGGTGTTATGTCAGTCTGCGTTTCCCCGTCAGTATGTGTTCCCCCTTCCTCTCCGTGCTGCTCACGCGGCAAAAGTGGCGCACACACTATATGATAGGTGTTATACAGCCATAAGGATGCGTTTCCACTGTATTATAAGGGGGCAACGTTATATTGCGGGTGTTATATAGCCATCAGGATGCATTTCCCATGTATATTTGCGTCGGACGGTTGCTTCCGCGAAGTCCATTATTTTCTGATAATGGACACCTCGAAGTGCATTATCCCGCTTATACCATGGTTCCTTACGAAAGAAGGACATATTAATCAATTAATAATACTTTCATGTGTTTTAGAGTTAAAATCGCGAGGTTTTTTATACAAGTCGAGTGCACTATTTAATATATCCCGTATACAGGTGTTGCCAAGCAACGTGGCCAGAGCGAGCCGACTGCAGCGATTTATCAGTGAGGGGAAGTGAGATGATGGCTTTACCTTACGTTACGTGATACAAAATATCATTTCAGAAGACCAGTACACTACTTACTGCTTGTGTGTGTCCAGAGGATGATGCAAATAACGTTGAGACTCCGTTGCCATTTGAGCCAGCGCAATACTTTAGAACTGTCATCAGGCAATTTGACGTTGATAATGTTATATTTATCGATACGCTCTTTTTCTATATTGTCCAGTCCTAATCTCTAGTAGCTATAGCCTCTTTTCCAAGACACTGTATCAGCATATTGAGGTAAAATATCTGGCACAACGTCTTATGAATGCAGCATTGCGTTGCGGAAGTTTTGCGGCATTCGTGCTGACAAGCTTGTTAGTAATATTACTGGAATCTCGCCGCAACCCTGGTTTTTTGAATGAAGCCCAAACGCCATGCTGCAACAGAGGGTGTCATAATGATGTGTACTGAACCCCAACTGGCAACAGTATTTAAAATGTGAGTAAATATGCGGGAGTTTATTCAGCATTTTTAAACCGTGTACGTTGAGATAGCAAACTGGAGTCATGCAGAGGTCTGAGAGCTTCTTGCTTTTAAAACTAAAGAGCAGATTGCCAGACAGTTCGCGGGGGCTGCGAAGGATATCCATCTTGTGGAGCATTTCGCAAAAAGACTTGAGGAGCTGGGCTTCAATTGGGATATAAAAACAAAACAAGTTATGCCCATCTATATTCTCTATTTACAACAGACTCTTCTGTCTAAGGCAATGATCTTAAACCGAGCTTTTGATTATTGTAGTCTTGTGTAAATTGCTTGCGGACATGCGAGTTCTGTGCTAAATGTACGGTACTCATGTCTGACAACAAATTGCAATGTGGTGAAGCAGTTTCAGGCAATCATTGTAGAAAAACGTAGAATAACGAATCTACTGAACATAACCTCTGCAGACCATGGGATTAAACCTGCGGAGGAGGAATGAGAATATGTATAACTCCCTCCAAGCTGAATAACGTACACAAGGCGTTCTTGATTTCTACTGGCATTTATTGGACGTGGATGCCACCAAACATGCCGTGAGAACTGTACAAAGAACATAAAATTATAAATTTCTGTACAGTAAGGCATTCTCATAGAGAATAGACAACAAAATCATATCACTCAACAAAATCCATAACAAATTCGTTATTTGACTTCTACAAAATCTTGACACATTAAGAATTACATTAACAGTAAATTTTGTGAACATAAACTCAAGTTGGTCAAAGAAAGACATCTTATTTTCATACAAGACAAAAAAAATAAAATACAAATTACATACCTCATTGGCCGCATTAACTTGAAGGAGTTATTAAAACATCTTGCAGTACTTCTTTGATGAAAAACATTGGAAAAATGTCCCTGCACCCATCTCAAAGGCTTTAACCCAGACTAACAGTGGAAAACCATGCTGCCCTCTACTGAGTGTGACGTGCAACTTAAAAACTGATCAGACCAAAACAGCATACTGAACATTAGTTCCACCATGAAAACATTCTGCAGGACCTTGAAATGAGAAGTTTAAAACAATATATAAATTAAGTTTTCCTTTTTTATACAAGCATGTATACATTGTTTATTACACTTGACAATGATATTAACTTTAGAACTGCATATTATCTCTCCCAGCACCTCACCACACAAAACTGACTGGTGATTTCACTAAGCCTGAATGCAAAGAACTTATGTAAATAGTGCATTAAGTCATCCCACGTCCCTGGTGGTGAACCTTTTGATGAAAGTGTTCGATCAGTAGCTTTGATATGTGGGTTTTGCTTGGCAAAATTGCTGGATGTTTAATGTGTGGGTGTAAATCAGCATGTTCCAGCCGACCTCCCACTCTTAACACACCCCTTTCATCCAAAAAGGGATTTAGTTTGTGCAGCCTATTTGTGCTGTCCTTCATTATTGTCTTCTCGGATTGTAGATCTTTAATTTCTTCAGAAAACACTTCCTTTTGGACAGTGGACAGGATGAAAAGTTCTGCTTCCTTTCTCTCCTCAAGACTGGAGACTTTATTAGTTCTGGACTGCAAACCCTTGATCTCTTTGATGCATCGTATAAGTCGTGCAATAGCCTTAACCAGTCTTGTCCAGTTTGAGAACCTTGAGAAACAATTGAGCAGCGAATCTGCTTTTGTTACCGTCTTATGGACAAAAGTCTTGCGAAGTTCTGGATCTTCTACTTCCAACTCTCCCACCTTAATGTCATGAGGAGGAAATGTGTCATGCCAGAGAAAATCTGGACCCGTGAACCAGTTGGAAGTAATTAGTCCCCTTGCTGTCAGACCCCTCGATGCATGATCAGCAGGATTGTTCTCAGAGGTCACATATCTCCATTGATCTGGATCAGAACCTTCCTGGATACGCTGAATGCGATTTGCCACAAATATGTGAAATCGTCTGGCGTCGTTGTTAATGTATCCAAGGACGACCTTTGAATCTGTCCAGAAGAATTCTTGGGCTTGAACGTCCAACTCTTTTTTAAGCAGGTCACTTGTTCGAACAGCAATAACAGCTGCTGATAGCTCAAGCCGGGGTACCGTGGTGATCTTTGTAGGAGTCACTCTGGCTTTTCCAATAACAAGAGAACAGTGGACTTGGTTTGATACACTTATTGCTCGCAAATAAGAACATTCGCCATATCCTTGGACACTCGCATCTGAGAAATGATGCAGCTCATATCTTTGAACTTTCTCAAAACCATCTGGAAGATAACATCGTTGAATTTTTATGTCAGCCAGGTTCTTTAAATCTAACAACCACGACTCCCATCGTGGTTGGAGATCTTCTGACAATGGCTCATCCCATCCAACCTTGTCTCGACACATTTGTTGGAGTATTTGCTTCCCGACCAGGATAAATGGCGCCACAAAGCCAAGGGGGTCATAGATGGATGCCACAGTTGACAGAACTCCTCTTCTTGAAAGTGGTCGCTCATCCACAATCACTCTGAAATGGAATTGGTCAGAAACAATGCACCATTTGATTCCCAGTGCTCTCTCAATCTGCAACTCACCAAGAGCTAAATCACGATTTCTTACTGAATCCGCACACTCATCCACGGGAATGGATGCCAGTACATCATGGTTGTTGGAAATAAATTTGTGAATTCGCAGTCTTCCAGCACTGCAAAGTTGTCTTGCTTCTTTTATCAACTTTATGGCTTCCTCCTTTGTTGCAACACTGGTCAGCCCATCGTCCACATAAAAGTTTCTTTCAATGAACTGAATGGCTGCTTCACTGTAAAGACCGTGTCCCTGGGAAGCAACATGCTTTAACCCAAAGTTTGCACAGCCAGGCGAAGAGGCTGCTCCAAACAGGTGCACTCGCATGCGATAAACTGATGGTTGAGCCTGGAAGTTTCCATCATCCCACCAGAGAAATCTCAAGTAATCCTGGTCCTCTTGTCTTACATGAAATTGATGGAACATACGCTCAATATCACACATTATTGCAACTTGTCCCTTGCGAAAGCGGCAAAGAACACCTATCAGGCTGTTTGTCAATTCTGGCCCGGTAAGCAGATGGTCATTCAATGACATGCCTTCAAATTTAGCTGAGCAGTCAAACACGACTCTTATCTTCCCTGGCTTGTGTGGGTGATACACTCCATGATGAGGAATGTACCACACAGGACTGTTGTCAATTTCTTCCTTTGAGAGCCTTTCTGCATCTCCATTTGTTATAATTTCATTCATAAAGGTTGTGTAATCTCTCTGATATTGTTTATCTCTTTCAAATCTTCTTTTTAAGCGTCGGAGCCTGTGAACTGCACATGCCTTATTGTCTGGGAGCTTTGGTCGACCTTTCTTGAATGGCAGTGGCATTTCACAGTGACCGTCTGTTTTAATTTTGATTCCTTCTTCCATTATCGTTATGAAACGCAAATCTTCCTGGGATAAATTTGCATCGTCAACTCTTCTCTCATTGAAGTCAGACTCAAGCATCCTCAAAACATCTGATGGAGAAATGAACTCCTTAACCTGAGTTCGGCATATGTATTTCACTTCAGTTGTGAGCTGCTTAGATGTTTGAAGATTAGGTTCCACTGACTTCATAATAATCTTGTGACTGCTTCCAATGGAATCACCATAGTCGAGAAATGGGCTAACACAACCAACTATACTCCATCCAAGATCTGTTTTTTGAGCAAATGGTTCATTGTCTTTACCTGGGACCACTTCTCGGGGTAACAAAGCCTGTGGACAGTTGTAACCTATGAGCAGTCCTACGTCACATTCGATCAATGGAGCTATCTCCTCAGCAAGATGCTCTAGGTGTGGCCATACTCTAGCAGTTTTGGGTGTGGGAATGTGATTTAGATTAGCAGGGATGAACTCTCTTGAATATGTTACAGGAAGAGGAATTTTCTTTGGTGAATAGAAACCTCTCACCTGCAGTCCAACTAATCTTTGACTTGGGATGATTGTATTTCTGGATGAAAGTGTGGAGAGTTTTAACTGCACAGACTCTCCTTTCATTCCCAGAGCTTCTGCCTTGTCTTGCATAATAAATGTGGTATCGCTTTGGTTATCAAGTAGTGCATATACAAGAATTTCATTCTCTGGATTACTTGATGTAGATAACCATACTGGAACAACTGTAGAGGAGTACATGTTGTCGTTCCTTTGTACTACTCTGTTTGATGTAGCTTTGTTTGAAGATTCAGGTATGTGTTTGCGGTCCGTTTTTTCCTTTGACTTAGTATTTTCAGAGTTTTTACAATCTCTCCATGTTCATCACTGCACTTCTCTCTTCTTTTTATTTTTTCGCGATCTTCATGTAAACACGTCGGGTGTTTTCCCTTACACGTTTCACAAAGGTCTCTTCTTTTGCAGCTTTTTGAATTATGTCCTGTTTTTAAACATCCGAAACATAATTTCTTATCTTGGACAAACTTGAGACGTTCTTGAAGTGGGTTTTCTTTGAATTTCCAGCAGGTTTGAATGTTATGATTGTATTTTTCACAGAAGGTGCATTTTTTGAGTTCCGTATTCTCCTCAGAGCTGCTCACGAGCACCTTTGCACCAACGCTTCGTGCTTTTGTTGTATTTAGTTTTTCACCATCGCTTGACTTCAAGGCATGAAGAGAAGTTACTGGATTGCAGGCTATTTTTGCTTCTTTTATGATGAATTCCACAAATTGACTGAACGTAGGAAAGATGTTGCATGTTTCTTCTACTTCAATCACCTTTCTGTTCCAACTAGCTACCAGCCAATCAGGAAGCTTTGTGAGAAGCCTTTGGTTTTCAGAACAGTCGTTCAGTACTTCTAGACCTTTAATCTGGGACATGGCCGCCTGGCACCCCCTAAGGAAGTCTGCAAAATCCCTCAGCTCGACACTGTCCTTGGGTCCGATTTTGGGCCATGATGCAAGCTTATCCTTGAAGGCTTTAGCTATTATGAATGAGCTTCCAAATCTTTCTTCAAGAATATCCCATGCTGACTTGTAAGCTGCATCTGTTCCTAAAAGGAAATAACTTTCAATGGCCCTTTTTGCAGGTCCACTAACATATTTACGAAGGTAATAAACCTTTTCATTTACTGGAATGTTTTTCCTGCCTATTAGGGTTTCAAATGACATTTTCCAGTCCTTGTATCTTAGCGGGTCTCCAGTGAAAACGGAAGGTTCGGGTACTGGTAGACGGCTTACATTAATTGACTCTGCTATAGCTTCAGCAAGAACTGTGGCGCTGCCTGCTTGGGAAGTCACCAGAGTCTCAACTGGACTCTTTTTAGCTCCTGGTGTTCCCTTTTGTTGAACTGCATTGTTATGCAGTAACTCTGATCTCGTCATCTGAGCTTGTTTCTTGTTCATAAACTTGCAGCCGTGCCTTTGCAGCACTTAGCTTCTTTACAGTCCGAAGGCGCTCTATTTGTCTGCGCTTCTCTTCCAATTCTTTTTTTCTTGCCACATTTTCTTCCTCTTGTAGTGCAATCTTCTTTCTATTTTCTTCTTCAAGATTTTCTAGTTCCTTTTGTTCATATTCTATCTCTTGCAGAACCTTTAAAGCAGCCTGCGTTGCAGCTAGCTCTGCTTGAGCTTCTTGTCTCTTAATGGAAGACACACTTGAGAGTTGTGATTTTATGCTTGAGCTGCTTGTAAAGCTGGAACTTCCTTGAGACCTAGTACCTGTGCGTTGGGAAGATGAAGATGAGAACACAGAACCTGATTTAGGCCAGACAAAATCCTCTGTCTGAACATTTTTCCTTTCTTTTTTTTGAAGATAAGTGGATGCATTTTCCAAGATTATTTTAGATACAGCATCACAGGTGTCAACTCTGCGACGGATCTCACTGTCTGGGGGTGCATATTTGCGCAAGTCTTCATAGCAATGTTTCACATCTGCTGATGCACAACTTATCTTGGTCATCAACTCCTGCACATCCTCCGTAGGTGGGGATCCCTTTATCACCTTCTTAGCTTGTTTGGCAGTTCCTTTCCATCTATCGTACGTTACAGTGAAACGATGCTGAAGTTTTTTGGATTTATTATCATGCAGTTCTTGAGCTTTTTCAGTAAGTGTTCGACTTCTCTGACTTCGTCGTGGCTCCTCTTCAGTTTCTGATGGCTGTTGTAGGTCTGCCGCATTACCATCATCAAGTACGTCACCCTTTTTTGTTTCGTGCTCAGTTATTTGCTCCATTTGCAATATCTGCTTATTACGTAGCTCAAATAAAGTATTTTTAAATCAACTTCTATCTTAACGATGAAACAATTTAACTTGAATAGAAATGCTAGTTAAAAACAGATTTCTCACAGCACCTCAAACCTTGGAAAAATATTTAAATGGGTAGCTCTTTAAACTGCATTAATGTGATGATTTGTGGTCTTTAAACCAACAACACATAGCACTTAATACTTTAACACCTTTAACCTTGAAATAAAACAAATATGTATTGAGAATTCACCTAAACAGAACCTTAAATTTAGAAAAAATGTCCAAAGCACCAGATTACTTAAATTTTCAGTACTTGCAGTGTGCTTTTAAAGTAATTACCAAAGTTGATCCACTTCTAACATTTTACTTGTTTTAAATGTATCACTTGTTGGATCATCCATGTAAAACTTCAAACTTGCTGCAAACTGCAAAACTGGCATAAGCAGTCTTATCTGTCTGATGCTAAAGTGTGACGAATCTTCGTATTTCCTTGCTTCTCAGACAGGTGCAGTTCCTCGTCTCCTCACCTCGTGTTGAGCAGACTGAGTTCTCACTATAACTCCCTCCAAGCTGAATAACGTACACAAGGCGTTCTTGATTTCTACTGGCATTTATTGGACGTGGATGCCACCAAACATGCCGTGAGAACTGTACAAAGAACATAAAATTATAAATTTCTGTACAGTAAGGCATTCTCATAGAGAATAGACAACAAAATCAAATCACTCAACAAAATCCATAACAAATCCGTTATTTGACTTCTACAAAATCTTGACAGATTAAGAATTACATTAACAGTAATTTTTGTGAACATAAACTCAAGTTGGTCAAAGAAAGACATCTTATTTTCATACAAGACAAAAAAAATAAAATACAAATTACATACCTCATTGGCCGCATTAACTTGAAGGAGTTATTAAAACATCTTGCAGTACTTCTTTGATGAAAAACATTGGAAAAATGTCCCTGCACCCATCTCAAAGGCTTTAACCCAGACTAACAGTGGAAAACCATGCTGCCCTCTACTGAGTGTGACGTGCAACTTTAAAAACTGATCAGACCAAAACAGCATACTGAACATTAGTTCCACCATGAAAACATTCTGCAGGACCTTGAAATGAGAAGTTTAAAAACAATATATAAATTAAAGTATTCCTTTTTAAACAACTTACTTAACTTGTTTATTACAACTTGAACAATGAAATTAACTTAAACTGCATAACTGACACTGTCAGCCACAATATGGTTACAGTAGGGTTGTTTTAATCAAATTTTCCCTTCTATATCAGATTTATGTTATTGCCAGTGATTGGAAATGTCTGATTTATTCTAAGTCCCTGTGTTAGCTGAGTTTATATAATGATCTAAGCGTTCAGCTTGTCAGGGAAGGATTTTTTACAGTGTGATCCTGGCTTTACCGACTAGTGTTGGATGAATGAGTAGTGGACGCTGTGGATCCTCCCACTGAAGTGATTAGGAAAGCCCTTAATCAGAGAGAAGTACTGCTTGTAATTTAACAATTGGATTTGGCCTTTTTTGCACACATCTTTGTAAGCATATATCCATATAATGTGAATGAACGGGGCAAGCTTATGGAGCGCCATAGTGTTCAAAATTAAATTATATAAATGTTTACATTAATACATCGTAGGCAAATATTGTAAGGGACAATGAAATTATGAAAAACTCAATATAAAAGTTTAAGCTCTTCATTATGAAATATTTTTCGTTTCTCTTTAAAAATCAATTTATTAATATAAAAATTATCTAATTTTAAAGATTTTGTAATAGATTTTAGTTGTCATTTATTTTCATTTTATTTCAGTTAATTCGTTTTTATTCCAAATATTTTTTTTCATAAAATCATCTTTTATTTCATTGGCTGGTATTTCAACATTGATCTTCCTGGATAGCCATTCTCCCTCACTGCTAGCTTATAGTGCGATCCATTTAACTCATTTAGCGAGTTGGAAAGTGGGACATTTTCCAGAGACTTATTATGGAGCTCTTGATTGTAGACAGAATAGAGCGTAGACATCTAAAATGTCGGTTTAATTAAATAAAGGGATTCGGTTTGTAATTCGATTGTGTACATAAGAAAAAAAGGCTCCTTCATTTCAACAATGCTTTGTTATGAATTGTTAGCACTATTTGCCTCACGTTCCAAACTTACTGGGGAATATCGCTAACAATAACAAAACATTGGTTAAATAAAGGAGTTTTTCGGGCAGATAATGCCTTATGACAGGTTTCAAATCTCTGGCCCCCATTGACTGCCTTTATATGGATATACGCTGATCACAACTGGATATAGTAAATAAACATAAAAAATCAAAAAATAAGGCCCAGTTTGAAAAATGACTGTTCATTATGAGTACTTTTTTCCCACCTCGATCTTGGGGTCATTAATAATTATTTTTGCGCTTTCTTGGCCATTAACAAACTTTCCCTTTAATCAGTTTGCTGTTAGACTAAAATAGTTTTGATGTTTAAACTCATAACTTTTTTAATTCTTGTATTTAGCCAAATTTCAGGACTGAAAACTTTTACACGCAGCTTTAAATGCATGAAGTGAATAGTGAAGTCTTTCTTTACCCTCCGATAGAGATCCTTTCTCCTGTGTTTGTTTTTCCAGACCAACTACTGGATCATGTTTTAAAAGAAGAGGTTGCCTCTGACCAGCAGCTCTGTAAAGAGGACCAGGATGAACCAGAACCTCTTCAGATGAAAGAAGAGCTGAAAGAAGAGCAGCAAGAGCCAGAACATCCCTGGATAAAAGAGGAACCATTGGAGCTCTGCATAGGTGAACAAAAAGACCAGGTTGTATTCAAGCATGAGACTGAAGATACATTCATAGTGACTCCTACCCTTATGGAAAAGTGTCACATTAAACCAGAACCAATTAGGAACCAAGCCATCTCTCAGGACTGTAATGAAACTGAGAACCAGGATGAAGACGGAAACCATCATATAGACTCGGGATCAAAGCAAGATAAAGGGATGAAAGAAAATAAGAAATGTCAGAAGATCACAAACCCAAACAATTCAGAACCCAAAAAGAAAAAAAAAACTCAAACCAATTATTCTTGTCAAATACTGAATAATGAAAATAGCGACTTGATATCACACTTGACAAGTCACACAGATGAGAAGCGTTTCAAATGTTTGACCTGTAGTAAAACCTTCTCTAAAAAATCAGATTTAGAAAGACACATCAGAATTCACACAGGTGAGAATCCTTTTTCTTGTACAATTTGTAGTAGACGTTTTACTCAGAAATATCATTTGGTCCGTCACATGTGGATTCACACGGGTGAGAAACCCTTTTCGTGTAAGACTTGTGAAAAAAAGTTTAATTGCAAACGCCTCCTGCAGATTCACTCGATAATCCACACAGGTGAGCAGCCTTTCTCTTGTGCACTTTGTGGCAAAGGTTTTATTCAGAAAGGTGATTTGAATCGTCACATGAGAATTCACACAGGGGAGAAGCCTTTCTCCTGTACAATTTGTGGAAAAAGTTTTGCTCGGAAATGTAATTTGACTCGTCACATGAGAATTCACACAGGTGAAAAGCTTTTCTCCTGCACGCTTTGTGGCAAAGACTTCATTCAAAAAGCTGATTTGAATAGTCACATGACAGTTCACACAGGTGAGAAGCCCTTTTTGTGTGTGACCTGTGGAAAAAGGTTTAATTGCAGAGCCCTGCTAAAAATTCACACGAGAATTCACACAGGAGAGAGGCCTTTCAAATGTCCAATCTGCGGAAAAAGTTTCACTACAAAATCTTGCCTTGATGTGCATTTTAGAATTCACACAGGAGAGAAGCCTTTCACTTGTACAATTTGTGGTAAAGGTTTTAATCAGAGAGACCATTTGACTCGTCACATGAAATTCCACACAGGTGAGAGTTCTTTTAAATGTCTGACCTGTGGAAAAAGTTTCACTACAAAATTTTATCTTAATGTGCATGGCAGAATTCACACAGGTGAGAAGCCTTTCTCTTGTACACTTTGTGGCAAAGGTTTTAAACAGAAAGGTGATTTGACTAGTCACATGAGGAATCACACAGGAGAGAAGCTTTTCCTTTGTACAGTTTGTGGTAAAGGTTTTAATCAGAGAGGCGATTTGACTCGTCACATGAAATTCCACACAGGTGAGAGGCCTTTTAAATGTCTGTCCTGTGGAAAAAGCTACATTACAAAATCTGACTTTGAAAGGCACATGAGAATTCACACAGGTGAGAAGCCTTTCTCTTGTACAGTTTGTGGCAAAGGTTTTTCTCGGAAATGTCATATGACTAGTCACATGAGATTTCACACTGTTAAGAAAGTTGAGAGGCCTTTTAAATGTCTGTCCTGTGGAGAAAGCTTCACTAGAAAATCAAATTTAGTTAGGCATGTCAGAATTCACACAGTTGAGAAGCCTTTCTCTTGTACAATTTGTGGCAAATGTTTTAATCGCAGGTATAGTTTGAGTTGTCACATGAGACTTCACACAGATGTAACATCTTTCTCTGTAACACCTGTGACAAAACTTTTAGATTAAGAGCCATTGAGTGAATGCATCATCCCAGGGATTGAAAACCTACACAGGTAAAAAGTCTTATCCACGTAAGATTTGGCAAAAAGTGTCCAGGTAACGTGAAAATGTATGAAGGAAAAGACAAAACCCTGATATGTAGTCATTTTAATGACAAATTTTTGCAAACATATTCGAAATCACTTGACAAACATAGTCAAATGCATTTCATTTGTTATTTTAGGTAAAAAATAAGGTTTGTGGTCGTTAATTATAATATGAAAAAGTTTATTTCAGTAATTTCATTCAAAAAGTGAAACTTGTATATTATGACCATTTACTACACATAGACTTATAATTTTTTGACGTTTTATTGTTTAATTTGTGTAATTATAGCTATGAAACCAAGTTGTTGAAAGTCCTAATTAAATATCAGAAAATTAGAATACCAATTAAGACCATTGGAAAAAAAAGATTTTTTTTTTTGGAAATGTGGGCCTATTGAAAAGTGTTAACATGTAAAGTATGAGCATGTACAGCACTCCATATTTAGTTGGGGCTCCTTTGGCCTGGATTACAGCAGCAAAGCGGCGTGGCACGGAGAATCGAATACTTTGTCTGACCCCAGAAGGTTACAGAAATTCATCTTTGACAGTGGTCAGAGGTGAAACGTCCTCCAAGACAAATTACCAAGTCCAGTTGCGTTTGATTGAAATTTCTTTGAGATAACCATGACCTGGATGAATGAGAATATTCAGAGGATCTTTGACAGGGTTCTACATCAGCTCTACAAACACATAAAAGATCTAAGACCACATATATCTAAACTAAAATCAACGCATTGATACTTAGAAGACTATTTATGAATTTGTTGTAAAAATTACTCTACTATTTAGGGCTGTGACTGGAGTTGGAAATAAATTATTTTTATTGGCCGTCTTTTGGCCAGCAGGATTTTGTATCTTCTGCCTGATGGGAGAAGACTGAAGGAATGATAAAGGGGACGAGAGGGATCCTCTATGATCAGGGTGGCTTTCCTGATCAAAGAGAGCGTTCATACAAATGCAATAGTGGAGTTTGTTGTCGATCAGTCAGTGGTTCTGCTTAATCCTAGTTTATGCTTCTCCATTTTGACGGAGACGGATTGACGCAACGCCATTATCCATCAACGCAAGGGCTCTCCATCACCTATGCAAGAACGCACTGCCCGATTTTTAACTATCCGTCTCTGTCAACGGAGACCGAATGTATCTGATTGGTCAGTTTCAGCAATAGCCAGAGATCGCTTCACCAAAATGGGGCTCTATAGTCGTTTGGCCACTAAAAAGTATTCTTTGAACTGAACTTGTAGTAAAAAGCTTTACAGCTTAATCAAAACGTACTTTCTGTCGTTTATTGCTGCTTGAGGAAGAAATAAGTTCACAAGCCTAGAAAAAAACTGAAACGGCGCTGTGTGATAGTAGGCAGAGACGCCATGAAAAGTTAGCACCCCCTGCTGTCCTGGTCGAGCAACACTGAAAAAACAGCGTGGAGAGGACTACTATAACCAACAAACGTCTCCATCAATACGTCTGCGTCTAAATGCAAATTTGCGGTCAGAGAAGCATTAACTAGGCTTTAGGTGTGAGGGCCCATGTTGCTCTGATAATGGCCGTCAACTCTTCTGAATTGTTTGGTCCGGCGTATTGCATCTTCCTCTTCACAATACCCCATATGGCGTTTTTTTCCCCTAGTACCTACTCAGCCTGACTCAGCCCTGCTTCCATTGTTTTTCCACTGTCACAAGTCGGGCTGAGTTGGGCCATGTTTATACCATTTTTAGTACCAGCGTCTCTGAGCATGTAGGCTGAGTAGAATATTCAGTGGAAACGGGATGGAGCTACTCGCTGTAAGAGGATTTTAGACGGTCCCGGCTGGTCTGGTCCTTGCATGGAAAACCAACTAGAGCCGAGTAAGGCTAAGTTTTCCCCTTTTCCACTAAGGTCACATTAGACCCAAACAGTACAGAACGGTACAGTCTAGAGCGGGTAGGTTGTGTTTATATTACCATCTCAGAAGACTGGTAGAAGGTGAGGACATGGACGGGTTTAGTTTAGAGAAAAAATATTTACAAAGTCATATTGATAACACAGGTTCTCTCAAAGTTAACACTTTTGACCCAATTCACATCTCTCAGACATCGATCTTTTAATGCCTCCATCTCCTGATCTGTGTCCCTTACGCCAGTACTGATCTTACCTAGCAATCATCCAGCTTGTTGAGACGCTCTGCAGGCTTCCAGCCTGATCTAGATGACTCCAGCTCATTATTCACCGCGGAGACCTCCTGCTTCTCCACAGCTATACCAACTTGTTCTTCCCAACACTGCAGGCTTGTCGCGGCTTCTCGGTACTGTCACACGCTGACTTCGCCTGCTATATCGTTACCTGACGGAAGCCTGCTCAACCGTGTGTGAAAGGAGATAACTGCGCAAATTGCAGCTCCATTCTACTTACTGACCTGACAAAAATCTGCTAACACTCAGTTTTCTGTCGTCCTAGATTCTGAAGCTAAAGCCTGTGTCTATGTAGATTCTCACAGTCACCTTTCGTCTTCAGCTTTATGAAAACCACAACCTTCCCTATATGCTATAAAGCTCTCATGTTCTTTTTTTTAAAATATGGAGCAACCTAATGCAAATAAAGAAATAAAATATTCTCAGAGACTTTGGGTATTTCACATTTTATGGAGACATCACTTCAAACAAACAGCTCCAGGCCAATCAACGGCTACCGCTGCTAGGTAGGAGTGAGAGGAATATTACATTACTGGATCAATCAGTCCAAAGGTGAGTGTATTGGATCATTTCAGCACGCTTAGGACCAAGGCACAGGTAGTCCAAAAAAAAAAGAGTCGGCTCGGACCGGACACAGGTTATGGAAACACGCCAGAACCATTCCAAAGCGACTTGTTCCAGACTGTAATGCCCCTAATGGAAAAGGGGCGGTGCTGCAGAGTAGAGCCGGACCAAGTATGTCCTAGTGGAAAAATAAAAAAAGATTTTTAATGGGGTCAAGGTCAGGTGAGTTTACGGCCAATCAAGACCAGGGATACCATGTTCCTTAAACCAGGTACAAGTAGTTTTGGCACTGTTCACGTGCGAAATGCAAAATTTTGTTTAATCAGAGAAAATAACTTTGGACCACTCAGATACCAATCTAATACAAATCCAAACAGTACTGAATTACATAACAACACAAGTAAAATTTGAAGTGAAAATTTTTTTTTTTTGGGTGAAATTACTGCAGTTCCACATTGTAAGTATCGGTTGATGGTATCTTTTAAGTTTAACCGATACAAATTCATTACATAAGAACAGTATGGGCCTCAATACCAGTATTGGTACCGGTACATCCCTAGAGTGGGGGTACCTTTTTTTGTCTGACCTTCTGTTCTATTATTGTTCAGCCAATATTTGGGTACTGCTTTATTGAATGGGTGACTTTGACCACTCCTTTGCCCCAAGCTAGCTGCTCCTCGAGCGCTCCTACTGTGGACCGGTGTCTCTGTAGGCATTGCTATGCTCTGAAACCCTTTCAGACAGGCCAGTCTTCTATTACACTTCTAATCTGGTCGTGATAAACTCAATTTGCATTTGGAATCAGTTTAGGAAAACTTTAAGGTTAAATAGTCACTCTCTTTGCACCAATTACTGGAAACCACACATTTTCTCCTTTATTAGGTGGAGGCTTTCTGGTTTGGGGCAGGAATGTTATCCTTTCACTTCAGGACTTCTTTATTGAAAATAATACCCCCCCTTTGAGCAGCTGGTAAACAGGTTTTCCATACCGAAAATCTCTTTTCTTTAGGCACCTAAAATGAGGAAATTGTGTATCCTTACATTATGATTTCTTCCGCTCCTGTCCAGCTGTTTCCTTGCTAGATGATATTTTTGAAATAGCGTTTTATCCGAAACAAATCAGTGGTAATATTTATAATAAATTGATTAAACACAACTTAACCACTTAAAAGCATAATGGGAAGATTTTAAAATTAAGATATATCTGAGGAAGATTGGCTTAAATTTATAAGAGGGATTTCCTCCTCACTGCAAACATTACAAAGTTACCCAGTTCAATATTGTATATTTTTTACACTGGTCGAATACTAAACTTTCCAGATTTATACTAGATTTGGAACACACTTGTGACAGATGTGAACAAACTCCCTCTATATTCTCCATATTTTCTGGACATGCTCAATTTTACATCAATTTTGGCAGTTAGTCTTCTCTACTTCTACTAAAATTCTAGGAGAACCATTCTGTCCGTGCCCTTCTGTAGTCTGTTAGCTAAAAGAATTGTGCTGCGGCATTTGAAAGATTCATCGCTGCCTTCATTTTCACATTGGATCATAGAAGTTATGCGACATTTCAAATTGGAAAAGATGAGATGCTCCCTTAAAGGGTTTACATCCAGCTTCTATACAACCTGCCAACCTTTTCTGACATTTCTTGACTACTGGAAGGATGGATGACTCACTTGTCAACATATTGTAGGTGTATATATTTGTGTATGCTAATTATTAGTGACACTCCCCCCTTTTTTGTTTCTTGTTAGAAGGGTAGATAGGTTCAGGGGTCTCAGTCATTATGCAGTATGTTTTTATGATTGTTTAATTGTATGCTACAATTATTTTGTTCTGGACTGTATTACAAAAAGTTTATTTCAATAAAAAGATCTTGTTTAAAAAAAACAGGAAACTATGTAATGAACTTTGTAGTACTGATGTGCAACGCTGGATCTAACTTAGATAAAATAAAAGTGGAAGCTGAGCAGGTAGATTTGTAACCTTAGTCTTGCAGTGTAACAATATTTGTTTTTTAACCTGAGATGATAATGTACAATAATTTTTAAATAACTTTGAAATAATTGATGTTGAAATGAGCTTTTACGATTTAGATAATTCTTTCGAAAAATCTATTGAAGTAAGTCATGGACAGGATATTACTGTCTGTTCTGTATGCACATGTATTGAAGGAATACAGTAGTTTTCAACTTAAACACATATAGAGCTGGTTTGAAACAATGGCACATTAGGAGGTTCAATTAAACAAGGGTGGGGCGGCAAATCAGAACCCAGTGACCAGAGTCTCAAAAAGTCTGAAAATAAACTTATTCATTTTTCAGAATTTAGATAAATAAAAATGCAGTAAACAATGTTTTTCTTTAAAAAGAAAATCTATAAAAAAAGTTTAATCAAATGTTTCTGAAATCCAGAAGAAAACTGGTCTGTAAAAATTTATTTATTCTGGACCTTGGTCCACAGAAAAATTATCCAGGGACTTGCATCATTACTTATTTAAGTTGAGGTACAGCATATGTGATTCAGGGCGTAAAGCAAAACAAACCAGAAAATACAGACGTGGAAAAAATTGTTGGTACCCTTCATTAAATCAAAGAAAAACTCATAATGGTCACAGAAATAACTTTAATCTGACAAAATTAATAATAAATAAAAATTATATAAATGTTGACCAATGAAAGTCAGACATTGCTTTTCATCCATGCTTCAACAGAATTATTTAAAAAATAAATGCATGAAACAGGCCTGGACAAAAATGATGGTACCCATAACTTAATATTTGGTTGCACAACCTTTTGAGGCAATCACTGCAATCAAATGATTCCTGTAACTGTCAATGAGACTTCTGCACCTCTCAGCAGGTATTTTGGCCCACTCCTCATGAGCAAACTGTTCTAGTTGTTTCCGGTTTGAAGGGTGCCTTTTCCAGACAGCATGTTTCATCTCCTTCCAAAGATGCTCATTAAGATTGAGATCAGGGCTCATAGAAGGCCAGTGTTTTGCTCTTAGCCCTTCTTGGGTGTTTTTAGCTGTGTGTTTTGGGTCATTTTCCTGTTGTAAGACCCGTGACCTGCGACTGAGACCATGCTTTCTGACACTTGCCAGCACATTTCTCTCTAGAATCCCCTGATAGTCTTGAGATTTCATTGTACCCTGCACAGATTCAAGACACCCTGTGTCAGATGCAGCAAATCAGCCCCAGAACATAACCGAGCCTCCCCCATGTTTCACAGTAGGGACCGTGTTCTTTTCTAGATATGCTTCATTTTTCCGTCTGTGAACATAGAGCTGATGTGCCTTGGCAAAAAGTTAAATTTTTGTCTCATCTGTCCACAGGACATTCTCCCAGAAGCTTTGTGCTTCGTCAGCATGTAGTTTGGCATACTCCAGTCTGTTTTTTTTAATGATTTGTCCTCTCCTTGTTCGTCTCCCATGTAGCCCTCTTTGGCTCAAACAGTGAAGGATGTTCCGATCTGACACTGATGTTCCTTGAGCATAAAGTTCAGCTTGGATCTATTTTGAAGTCTTTCTAGGCTCTTTTGTTACCATTTGGATTATCCGTCTCTTTGATCTGTCATCAATTTTCCTCCTGCAGCCACGTCCAGGGAGGTTGGCTACAGTCCCATGGATCGTACATTACTGAATGACATGTGCAGCTGTAGTCACAGAAACATCTAGCTGCTTGGAGATGGTCTCATAGCCTTTACAGTTAACATGCTTGTCTATGATTTTCTTTCTCATCTCCTGAGACAACTCTTTCCTTTGCTTCCTCTGGTTTATATTGAGTGTGGTACACACTACGTCACCAAACAACACAGTGACTACCTGGAGTCCTATATATAGGCCCACTGAGTGATTACAGGATTGTAGACACCTAGGATGCTGATTAGTGGACATACCTTGGATTAACATGTCCCTTTGGTCACATTATTTTCATTCTTTTCTAGGGGTACCATCATTTTTGTCCAGGCCTGTTTCATGCATTTATTTTTTAAATAATTCTGTTGAAGCATGGATGAAAAGCAATGTCTGACTTTCATTGGTCAACATTTATATAATTTTTATTTATTATTACTTTTGTCAGATTAAAGTTATTTCTGTGACCATTATGAGTTTTTCTTTTATTTAATGAAGGGTACCAACACTTTTGTCCATGTCTGTAACTTATCGCTCCACCGACTTTCATTCACTTTTCTGCCAGAGGACCAGCCGGCCACTCAGAAAAAGAGGAGATTTAATGACAAAGGAACCATTTAAATCACTTTACCACAATAAGCAATTTAGTTATCAGGAATATTAATAACTGTTCAAATGCAGTTATTAATCATTAATCAAATTAATCATTACTTTATTCTAACGATTTATAAAATTAATAGTGCCCCCAACCTCCAGCTCAGCTGGAACAAATAAACTCAAATGTCAGTCACAATTAACTGTTGGAGTCAATTTGGAAAGATTTAGCTACAGGTTAAAGACGCTTCAGATTTATGCACTGACTGCAGCTAAGCACAACAGAAAGAAACAATCATGCCAGATCAACTCTTTAGGATAAACATTTTGTACACTCTAACAAACTGGTTTACAGTTGAAACTTGGAAAATTTGAATATTGTGCCAACGTTACTTAATTTCAGAAATTCATCTTAAAAGGTTGAATAAAAATATGGTAGATTCATCACAAGTGAGATATTTCAAGCCTTCATTTTTTATAATTTTGATGATAATTGCTTACAGCTTATGAAAACCACATATTCAAAATCTCTGAAAAATTTTAATATCCTGGAAAAGTTCATAATTTTAGGCTCGAGGTGTCATGCTCTAATAAGCTAACCCCAGTAAACATGAGCATCCTGGTCTTTCATAACACCTCAGCAGAGCCACAGGCTAATGGCATCCATGCTACACCACATTGACACAGGAAGTGATGCAAAAGAAGCCCCAAAAAAGCACTGACTACACATGCATTATTAGACATTTCAAAGGTCCAAAAGTTCTCTATTTAAAGTCCTTGGTCTGTTCATTTCATGTAATATTCAAATTTATTTGAGGTTTTGAATTTGGGATTTTCATCATCTGTAGGCCATAATCATCAAAATATATCAAAGACTTGAAATATACCACTTTGCATGTAATGAGTCTATATCATATTAGTTTCATCTTTACTTTGAATTCCTAAAATAAATGAACGCAGTACACCATTCAAATTTTCAAGTTTCACCTGTGACAATCCTGTGTTAGCTAATAAAATACAGACAAAAACATATTTTTGTGTGTCTGAGAATAATTTTGAAATATCAGTTATAACTATGTCCTGATACCTGTCTGGTTTCTATCAGCAATTGATCTCTTTCTCTTCTTGCCTGAAAACCCTGCATCACTCACCCAGCTGCAACTGCTGGCCTCACATCTCCTCCCTTACTCTGATCTTTCTGTTAACATGGACAATAACGATTTTTCTCAGATTTGAGGATAGCAATAGTCTATGCTGCTTGGTGCCACCCTGCAACCAAAAAGTACACGCGAGACATTCTGCCCGTAATGCTGTGTAAGGTCAATCTGTGTATCGCCGTCACGATGTGTTTCCCCTACATCTCCACGCTGCACAAATCACGCATACCCACTCCAAGCTCGCTCCTGAACCGTACTTGCCGCGCTCTGCTGGTACGCGAAGCCAACACATCT
Organism: Apricaphanius iberus; assembly: GCA_028564705.1. Lineage (NCBI taxonomy): Eukaryota > Metazoa > Chordata > Actinopteri > Cyprinodontiformes > Aphaniidae > Apricaphanius > Apricaphanius iberus. The sequence goes on from JAPXFQ010002023.1 coordinate 141,392, forward strand.
GCTACTCTCTTCAATCATCGTGTTCTGTCAGCAAACAAAAAATTATAACGACAGGCAGGACAATTAAAATAAATTAATTTAAATCATTTTGAATAATCGTTTATTATCGCAAAAAGGGGAAATTCTGTGATAACAGCAGCATAGTGGAAAGTAGTAGAAACATTGATATTCACACAAGAAAAATAGTGCAACAGAATTATGAATACTATGTACATTAGGGAGAAAATGACAAAATCAAAGTACTGTGCAAACAAGCAATGCCACACACCTCGATACTTCTTGACATTTCTTGATTTCTTTTTTATTTTTTTTTTGAGTTCTTTCACCAAGTGAGTCCAGAAGAAGAGATTTCTTAAGACTGGGTAAATTTATTGGATAAATAACCTGTAGCCATATAAAAAAAAAGTTATTTAGGTTGTAAGGTTTTAGGTGTTCTAAGTCCTTCTTCAAAATGAAACCTTAGTCTTAGTAATAAAAAAAACAATTATGGGTGATACTGAAGCTTTTTCAAACAACATGAAGGATGTCTTTTTTTAAATTTATATGATAATAAATAAATAAATAAATCAAAAAGTAGATTTCAATTTTTTTTATATCCAAAAACCTCTTCCATACATTGTGAAATGATTGTCATCAATCAACCTTGAAATATGGAAATTTCTTCTGCCACACAGCAGACATGCCAAAAATGTCGATGTGGACCACCTTCTCCACTAAGGATGAGTTGTGTGGGCTCTCCAACATTTACAAGTAGGCATCAACTAGCTGGAAAGATTAACGTGATTCTTAATGAACTTGTATTGACATTAAAATCAAATGAGAATTATTAATTATATTAGATATTGCAAAAATCTATGAGATTTACCTCATCTTCTAGTTCCCTTCCAGGTGCTGTTCAACTTATATCAAAGTAATATCTTTTATATAGGCCGGTTTTTGCTAACAAAACACCAGCTCTAACACTATCTAACACTATCAGGCTTTGCAGACATCTAAAATCAAAAAGTAATTTAAAAAAAATGCAAAGTGAGAATATTCATTTCCCACACACAAATGTAGACTAAACAGTACCCAAAAACATATACTATTCTCTTTTTGTCAGGCAAGTGGTTGATTGTGTACTGCTTGATGTTAGCACTGAAGCAGTAACAGAAACTAGATTTCAGTGTTTCTCCAGGACTTCCAGAGGGCTGCAAAGCTAGAGGTTGTGCTGCTGAGTCCAGAGCTTTCTCTTTCTTATCTCTTGTCTGCGATGGATGAAGGCCACAGAGACTGTGGTTATTTTTTCTTTCTTTACAGTGATGTTTTCTGGGATTCTGGGTTGGCGTTCTTTAAATATGTGGAACTGATCTGTTTTGACCTTTGGAAAGAATAAAGTTGACGATTTCAGGTCCGCTCTTTTGTTTTCAAGACCTACTACGATAAACGGTCCTGTCCAGTTGGGCTCCAGCTTTCTTCCCTTACACTGTGGGCTTCTGATATTTTTGCATGGAACCTGGTCTCCAACTTCAAATCTGTGTCCCTTTTGACTACTTCTGGTCTTGTATTTGTTTCGAGCAGTTTTTATGTTCTGCCACACTAACTGTAATATGGTATCATGTCTTGCGATGGAGTCAAAACCAATAAAATTGTAATTAATAAGCAATAATAATTTCTTTTTTTATAGAAACCTTGTGTTCATATGAGAGAGAAACCATAGACACATTCACCAATCCGGTGCTGGGAGTATTCTTGCTAAAAGTTATGAAATTAGGCCATAAGGGTAGAGTAACCGAAAGAAAAATGAAATTATCCTGTAGAAGGATTAGTTTATGTACAGGAGCAGATGTCCTGATTTAAAATTTTGTTGCAGAAAGTAGATGAATCCAGATTTGGGGGCCATGGACATAAAAGAAACCCAACCATATTTTGGTGCAGGATGAATCACAGAAATATTTTCTTCCCAGCATAAACTCTAAATTGTAACTGGTTTCCATTTCCTTTTCATTAAAATAATGAAATGCTATGTTGGAAATAGCGATGTACTGATACTGGTATCAGGGCCAATACCATTCTTATGTACTGTATCCCATACCATGAACTAATACTTAAAATAGGGAAACTCTGCTGTAATTTCAAAGAAAACGTTTATTTTTCACTTCAAATTTCAGTTTTGTGATCGTTTTAACTTTATTTATCTAATTTACCATCATTTGTTGTAAACACCAGAGAAGACAATAAAACCTGTCTACCAATTAATTGTATTTTTTTTTGTGTGTGTGGTAGAAGTATCTGCATTGGTACTCGGTATCTGCAAGTACTCAGATCCAAGTATCTGTATCGTATTGGTTTGAATGTTTTTTTATCGTTGCATCCCTGGTTAAAAACAATTAGCCAAAGTTAACAATAGGGATGTGAAGAACAACAGTCCAGTTCTGACATTCAAACTACCTTTGGATTGTCCCATTTAGTTTTCCCACCTTCTTTCCTTGGTCTGGGGTTGATAAGGCGTGCAAACCTGCTCTCAATGTCAAGAGTTGTGCAGATGTGCTTGTTCAGCTGTTGGCAGAAGTCACAAAATGTAAGACAAAGGCAATAACTATCAATAATCACTATAATGCAGACCAGTAAAATTGTCTATTGGATTTCGTACCCGATCTGAAAATTTTGAACTTTTTCACAATATGTTATATTGTTCAACTAACCTCATTCATAAATTCCTTTCCCTGGTCGGTTAAAGTTCGATTTGGTGCTCCAAAACAATCAAATAAAAATACAATGTAAGTTGTGACTTTAGCTGTTTATTTGGACTGCGGAGGGTAGGCTTCAGACCACTTGGTAAAGTAGTCCACCGTCACAGCAATGTACTCATTCCCTGCTGCAGTTTTGCCCACCTTACCAATTAGATCCATTCTGACCGGGTCGAATGGCTCACCTAAACAGAAAAAAAGGAAATGCCATTATGATCCAGGATGTATAAATACTTTCAGCCATATAGATTCTCAAAATCATTCTTACTTAAATGGCGATTTGTTGTGTTTCCTGCTTTATTGTCAAGGCACTGCGTCGACACTGTTGGCATTGGCTACCTGAAGAACAATATATATAATTAGGTGATAAGGTATGTTTAAAAAAAGTTCCTTACTTTAAAAAAAAATCTTGTTTCAACATTATTTTAAATATAAGAAAACCTTTTTTTTTTTGGACATTAAGGAGTCTTAAACTGAAGCACTGAAAGTGGCCATTTTAGTTCTTGTTTGTTGGGTCTTCCTACTACAAAAAAGACACTTTGCGATGTCCTTACACATGCATGTCCAGTAAAACCTCCAGCTTATACTCTCCCTGGTTTTAACAATGCCACAGTGGGAACCAAAAATGCTAGCGTGGAACTCTTTGAAAATCTGCTTGGCTTCCTCTTCTTTTGCAACAACTTTTTTCTTACATTGACTACCTCCTTTGTAATAATACAATACTCCATCTGTAGAAAATAAAAGATATAAAATATGAAAAGATATACACCATCTCTCACACAAATCAGCTACATCTGTCTTATGGCTAGATGTGTTTTTGTGTGGACTTGCAGGTGCGGAAGCGTGAAGGGGAAAATAATCAAAACAAAAACAAAAAAAATCAACAACAAAAAATCCATAAGCATTTTAAATAATTGATTAAAGGCAGGAACAAATTTTATTGTGTTTTGATTCTTTGCCTGTATTCATCAGACTAATATGTTTTATGTCTACACTGTAAAAAGAATAACCTCACTCAAACTAAAAAATTCATGTTCCATTTTTACATCCAAAATATTCAACTTCACAGAATCTAAATTCAGTCGACTACTATGAGCTGATTCTTTTAAATTGATGTAAACCATATTAATGTACTTGACTGAACCTTAATTCTTTGTCTTGATCCAAATACATTTCTTCACATACAACTGTATTTTGGTTATTTAACCAAGCTAATATTTTAAAATTGAACCCATCTAATGCATTTAGATTGAACCAAATTAACATGAATTTTATTTGCATTGACACCAGTTCATTTATTTACATCTAGACAAACTATATTTTTCACATTTAATTTTACTACACTTCAGAATAATTTGTATTTCATATAATCAACAACATAATTGCCCAATAGTTTGCATTGAAGGCATTTATTAATCTTGGCACAGGAATAAGTACAGGTTAGCATCTACACTAAAATATACTAAGGTTTATAGTTGTCCTGTGTCTCGTATCACATGACCCCAAGAAATTTTAGATTCAGAAAGAACAAAATGGCAGAGTCTAATAAATTCAGTGCAAACCATTTATTTTACCTTCCATATCCCCACAGTAAACTGGCACAGCAATGTGATTCCCCTGAATTACGTCCTCACTCATGGTGCAAACCACAACATTACATTTAAAGCACTGAGCAAAGAAATAATAGAGACCAAAAGCAAGAGAAATTGGATCACAATCAGAATACTGTAAACGCCAAAAACAAAAGAAAACAGCCGAAAACATGGTTACACACAATGCACCCCGCACAGTACTGGTCCCACAGCAATTCATTTGACTCAAACTAAAAATATTACCTGCAGGTCATGAAGAAAAAGGGGGAAAAAATGAGAGAAATCAAAAACGTTGTTTTGGGTCCTTTGGACAGATATTTTAGTGCGAATCAAACTTGAAGTCTTTAATGCAAAAAGAATGAGTTTTACTATCAAATCAATAATTTTATCTTGTTTTAAATGGCAGTTATTAATTTGAATTAACAGCATGTTACACTTTTTTCAGTGTATAAAAGAATTATTGGAAGTCTTTATATCGTATGAATTTTAGCAAGACCCAGTTGTAAAAGTACAATATGAAACTACGAGTTACAACTTTAGAAATAATTTAAATGAAAAACATTTTAATTCTTCTTTAAATTCATGACGAGTTACATGTCTCTCTCGTGCCTCATGGCTCCGTGATAATTAAATGTGCTGTCACCTGATATAGTGAAAGCCATAGCATTGGATTAATCTCCATGTCAGACATAATGCTCTCATTTGAATCTTTTTTTGTTTTTGATTAGTTATTATCTCTGTGCATAAAGATGAAAAGGTCTGCCCGTATGCAAAGGGTGATCTGGGGGGTGAATACCAATCAGTCAAAATGACCAATGGTCTTCAGATTTTCAATGTCATCATTATGAAAACGTGGTCATTTATTCAAAAAACCCTCAGTTACATCAGAACCATTGGAACTGAACAATAATAATTTATAACATTTAAATGTTTATAACAAATAACTGTAATGTTCGATCTAAGCTGTGTATTTGTTTTACTTTTGATGTGCTGTAATTATTGCCACAAAGCGCAGTATGTTTCTCTCCCTGATATATGCGCCGAAGAGAAGCTTGAATTGAATTGCAATTGAGCATAAATGAGCAACTGGAGTCCCAGCCCTATGTAGTAGATCGTATTGCAGTGGAAATACTGGAAAACATTTTGTTTCCTTTGAAATACAGCGATGTCATCGAAAGCCTAAAGAAAAAGTCTTTCATAAATAATTTTTCCCGATAGTCGGCAGGTTCTCCCAACCTATGATAGAGCCCGTGCACATGGCATAGCCTATTTAAGTGTTTTGTTACATAATATGTTAGGTTTCGTTCCAACCTTTTTATTAGTTTAGGCTTTTTCGTATGTCATTTCGCATGGGACTCTGCACATCCTACAGTTATACTTCTATGCAAGAAATAACCAATGTTATAACAGGTATAAAGAAAAGAGCAATTTCAAAGTTCTAAATGGTAAAAGCCCGTCTTCTCTTGCTTCCAAAACAGTGTTCATGAATGTCTGAAATATGTGTGTGTGTATATAGTAATAACAAAACAGCATAGGTTTTACTAATATATTACAAAGGAAAAATGACAAGCCTGCCTTTTTTCTCCCACCAATAAATCTTTTTCTCTCAGAAAGTTCTAATTTTCTGTGTCATCTTCCCTGCTACTGGCCTCTATACCCAAGTCTCGCCCTTGGCTCTGATTTTTCTATTGTAACAATAAAGATTTGAAAATGAAGAGAGCAAATAGAATTAGGATGAGTAGCGGTGAAATTACTGTCAGTATTAGCCTCATATCCCATTTGTGCCAAAGAGATTTTTTCTCTGACACTTAGGCCTATATTTTCTTTTCACCTGTGCAGACCATCCCGGACTCTGCCTGCTTCTTTCTTTTTCTGATAAATATTTCTTTCAAATATACACTAAATAAACAGTAATAGTGAGAACAAGTTCTGCACATGAATAAAAAAGGGTTGAGTGTATTCCCAGCATGAACCGACTAGTTAAACAGGCAACGTTAGTATGAACTAGCCTAACACAATATACTGACAGGTATCATCCAGTAATAATTTAACTACATGATCTACATGCAACACCATAACAACGAACAGCTTATGTTAAAAAAACTGTCATAGTTTTCTGCTTTTTGCTGGATCTGGATCAGTTGATGAAACATGCTCTCTGCTGATGGGCAGCACCTGTCTGTGATTAACTGCTTCCTGCTAGCTTAGGTGCACTTAGAGATCGATCGGTAGGAAAACTAAGTTATCGCATATTAATGGAATAAACTACTGAAAAAAAGTGCAGTGGATAAAGGGCACAGACACAGAAAGTGCGAGAGACATGTCCCCTAGGTACCCTGCGTCTGTTATGCCAGTGTCCAGTATGGCAGATCCCCTAATGAGCCACAGCATGGATTGTTTTTTTTTAAATCAAGCACCACCCAAAGGGACCATCTGCAATCACAGATTAGGCTTGTTCAACGACCACGCCACCGGGAAATGTCCCGATTCTCCAGACGCTCAATCCGCATCTGGAAGAGCCTATACGATAAAAGGGCTAATTAGGATGTACTTTATTTAACTCAGAATTAGGAAATTATGTAAATTTTGTTTAATGTTCTACTCAGCTGTACATTGTAATCTGAGGTTATCACTTTGTTTTTAATAAATGCACAGTACTTTGATTTTGTAACTTTATCCCGAATGAACATATCACTATTACCATACTTTTCTTGTGTAAATATAAATGTTTCTAAAACCTCCCTCTTTGCTGCCATTACCACAGAATTTCCACTTTTTTGTGACAATAAAAGATTATTGAATTCTAAATTATTGAAGTGTTTTGTTTTCTTCTCTTCCAAGATCAGGCAAACAGTCCTTCAGACATTAGCTTGCTCCTCTTGTTTCGTCACGGCCTGCACCTTTATGCTGCCAGTCACCTTCCTTCCCAGGTCTGTCAGTGTTTGGGTGTCGGGGCACACCCACACTTTAACAGGTGCAATTAAAAACATTAAAGACCTGCAATAAACAGAACCACAACTTTGCCAGCATCTTTCAGAAACGATTACGGTGCTTTCACACCGAACGCGATAGACGTAACCAGAGAGTCAGGTTTTCATGTAAAGTCAATGGCGGTGCAAGATGAAGCGCGACTGGAGATCCCGCGACACGTCAGAAGCGTCACGAAAAAGCTTTTCTACCTGATTTACATGACCAAAAAGTGTGGCTGATGCATTTCAGGCGCGACCGAAAATACGCGCTGCATTTTATGTTTGCCGCAGAAGTTGGAGAAATCTCAGCTACAAGTCGCTTCAAGCTTCAATTTGCGCCATAACAACCAATCAACTGCGGGGTTTCAGTGATGCTGGGACTGACTGGAGTCACAGCATCAGCAGGACATGTAAACTGATAAAGTACGTGGCTAATCACCCCAAGCTACATGACACCAGCTGTTTTCTATGCAGAGACAGGAATAACAAAACAAACATTATACAGAGGTTAAACTATTTAGACAGTAATCCTCTTAAAAGGTTTGTGGGTGGCTCTTAAAAGAGCCGTCGTGGCAGCAAAAGACACTGGCCATAGTGCACCCAGCAGCTGCACTCACACATGCTGGGCTCAATGGAGATGGTGCTCTGCTCCCAGGTTATGGATCCTTCTGCCGCTACACGACTGGGTCTACCCCTGCATCAGCGGTCCTGAAATTTGAGTCCACAGGGAGCTCCCGGAGGGTCCGGAGAAGGAAGAGGCCAGCGGAGCGGTCCCGGTCAGCCTACTTCCACATTTCCGCTTCAGTTGCGTAAAAACAGCATATTTTAAAGCGCGACCAGTTCGCTTTGGACACACTCCAAGGTGCGAATGTGCAAGCGACCAGCTAGGGGCATGTGACTCTTTTTGGTCGCGTCTATCGCGTTCGGTGTGTAAGCACCGTGAGGTCCACCCAAGCTGAATGGAAACATCACAGATACTGGAGGAAAGGTTTTTAAATCTCACATTTGAGCAAAGTATTATTTAAACATTTGGAAAACTTAACATTGTCTGTTTGTGTTTCCACAGTATATATAAATATATGGACCTTATAGCTTATGAACAATGCTGAAAAAGTTGTGGTTTTGTTTTAATTGCATGTTGTATTGTATTGCATGCTGTGATTTGACCTTGTTAATCCACCCTGGACTGATTCATTACATACAACTGTCAAGGTGTGCTCTGAGCGCAATTCAAACACCGACAGGCCTGGGAAGAAAACTGTATCAATCATCTTTCTTCAAAACCTTTTTTTTTCACCTTAAACCCTAAAAATGTTAAAATAGTGGTGGTTATTTAAATAAAAGGTTAGGTAAGGTAAGGTTGCTAAGGTAAATATTCACCGAATTATATTTTGTCTTTTTTGGAAAATGAATTAACATTTGCTGGTCTAAACAAAGTTTTATTTAGCTGGACTAAGGGGTAAAATGGCTCTTGGGATTGAATAGGTTGCAGACCCTTGTCTTTTCATAAAGAGATGTCGCAGGTTACCCTACAGACCAGCTGGTGGCGCAAATGACCTCATTGATTATTTGCCAATAAAGAAGAAATGTGATGCTAGCAGCGTTAGCTTTCCTTCTGCTTGGAGTCATGGAAGAGACCCTGATCATCTGTGGGCTGAATGTGTGAGTGTTTTTGCAGTCAAAATGTCTTCAGTCCAGCTTCAACCAGAGTTGATCAACGAGCAGTTAACTCCTGATGAAGAAATATTCACGGAGTTCAAAGAAATCTTAAAGTCGGAGGAAGAGATGAATGATCAGAGCAGACTGCTGGATTTCACCAGGACACCCCAGATCATTTTACAGCGGACAGGTAAGAAATACTGCTGCTGATCATAACGTTTATTGATGTTGCAGGATGAAGATTAACGTTTTAAAACGCTCATTTTGGACATGTTATTTGTGGAAAATGGACAACGATGCTAATTCGCCGCTTCTGCTTGTAGAAGCGGCTAAAAGGTGGTTTCACGAAGCTAGATTTAAGTTGGATATTCGACATTCAGTCCATGGTTTACTACGGTCGGCGATGGTTTTTGCTCCGTGTGCTGAGACAGAGACGTTGGTTAGCTCTGCTCCGTGTAGCCTCTCCTGATAGCGGCGGCTATCTTAGGGACCATCAACAAATGCCTCATCGGTAGAAAATAAACATAAAAATCAATAGCGTCCATGTTAACTGAGCAAAAGACCCCCGATCGATGTCCTATTACTTTACTAGACCAACAAGACATATCGGTTTAATCATATTTTATAGAATCTCATGGTTATTTTTTAAAGGGCTATTTTTTATTTATTCAATAGCTTCCATGTCATGGTGAGCAAATGACTGAAAATCAAATTATATTTGTAACAGGGATGACTGCAATTTTTTTTTTCTTCCATGGGAAATGACATGCATAGTTTTATAACATCAACTATGGATAACTGGAAACATCCAAATAGTCTGTGTGCAAAAACATGAACTGAATCAGTTTGTGTTGACAGCACAAAGACCTCCTGATCAGCCATGTTCGTAGAAAACAGAGTCCTGCTATGATCTACAGAAGGCTGTATCCATGATTACAAAATAGTTAGGGTTGGGTCAAATTCTGCTGGGGGGGTCTGGGGGCATACCGCTTCAAGAAAAGCCTTTGAACATCGTGGATTAAAATGCATTAATTTTGTGTAGACAGAGTAGCTGACTGCTGACAAAATGTGGCTCTAACTTGAGGCAAGGCAAGTTTATTTGTGGAGCACAATTCATACAAAAGGCAGTTCAAAGTGCTTCACAGTTGCATAAATAAATAAAAAAACAGATAAACAGGAAAATGCAGTGCAGATAAAATACTTACATTGTCAGAGTTGAGGCTTGTCTCAAATCCTCATGAAGACTGTTCCAGATTTTATCTGCCTGAATCTGAAATGCAGCCTCACCGTGTTTATTGTTGACTCTGGGAACCACCAGGAGACCCCTCCCTGAAGTTCTCAGGGCCCGAGATGGTTCATATGTCTCTAACATGTCAGAGATGTACTTTGGTGCCAAACCATGAAAGGACTTGTACAGAAGCAGAGCTGTTTTAAATTCTATTCTCTGAGCGACATGAAGCCAGTGCAGAGACCGGAGCACTGGACTAATATGGTTGTATTTCCTGGTTCTTGTCAGGACTCGAGCAGCAGCGTTCTGGATGTCCTGCAGCTGTTTAACAGCTCGCTTAGCGAGGCCAGTGAGCAGGTCGTTACAGTAGTCTAACCTTGCTGGAGACAAATGCATGGATAAGTCTATCTAAGTCTCGTTTCGACACTTTCAGAGGTTTTTATGTTTTTTCACTCACCCTGAGAAGTTTGGAGCCAGTTTGAACCTTTCAGCAGTTTTACATCCAGTCTTGATCAGCTGTATCCGTAGGATTGCTTGTGGCAGTCCAAATGCCGCTTGTAATGAGGTTTAGTCTGCCCCACACGCCGTGATTTTACCATGTTTATATTCTCCTTGGATTCACGAACGCCTCGGAAGTGCTCCTTGAGTGTCTTCTGAGCCAGTTTGGGGGCATAACAATTATAAAAAGCTGACCAATCTGCCGCTGTAAAACACAGACTGGAAGTCCTGCTGCAGGATAATTGTGTAGTACACTCAACAAAAATTTAAACGAAACACTTTTGTTTCTGCTCCCATTTTTCATGAGATGGACTTAAAGATCTAAAATTCATTCCAGATACACAATATTACCATTTCTCTCAAACATTGTTCACAAATCAGTCTAAATGTGTGATAGTGAGCACTTCTGCTTTGCTGAGATAATCCATCCCACCTCACAGGTGTACCTTATACTGGCCACAATAAAAGGCCACCCTGGAATGTGCAGTTTTTTTGCTTTATTGGGGGTCTGGGGACTCAGAACCGTTCAGTATCTGGTTTGACCACCATTTGCCTCATGCAGTGCAACACATCTTCTTCGCATAGAGTTTATCAGATTGTCAGTTGTGGCCTGTGGAATGTTGGTCCACTCCTCTTCAATGGCTGTGCGAAGTTTTTGGATATTAGTGGGAACTGGTACTCGCTGTCGTATACGCCGGTCAAGCACATCCCAAACATGCTCAATGGGTGACATGTCCGGTGAGTATGCTGGCCATGCAAGAACTGGGGACATTTTCAGCTTCCAAGAACTGTGTACAGATCCTTGCAACATGGGGCCGTGCATTATCTTGCTGAAACATGAGGTGATGTTCATGGATGTATGGCACAACAATGGGCCTCAGGATCTAATCACGGTATCTCTGTGCATTCAAAATGCAATCAATAAAATGCACCTGTGTTCTTCGTCCATAACAGATGCCTGCCCATACCATAACCCCACCACCACCATGGGCCACTCGATCCACAACATTAACATCAGCAAAGCGCTCACCCACACGACGCCACACACGCTGTCTGCCATCTGCCCTGAACAATGTGAACCGAGATTCATCCATGAAGAGAACACCTCTCCAACGTGCCAGACGCCATCGAATGTGAGCATTTGCCCACTCAAGTCTGTTACGGCGACGAGCTGGAGTCAGGTCAAGACCACGATGAGGACGACGAGCATTCAGTTGAGCTTCCCTGAGACGGTTTCTGACAGTTTGTGCATAAATTGCTTGGTTATGCAGACCAATTGTTTCAGCCGCTGTCTGAGTGGCTGGTCTCAGACTATCTTGGAGGTGAACTTGCTGGATGTGGAGGTCCTGGGCTGGTGTGGTTACACGTGGTCTGCGGTTGTGAGGCCGGTTGGATGTACTGCCATATTCTCTGAAATGCCTTTGGAGACGGCTTATGGTGGAGAAATGAACATTCAATGCACGAGCAACAGATCTGGTTGACATTCCTGCTGTCAGCGTGCCAATTGCACGCTCCCTCAATGCTTGTGGCATCTGTGGCATTTTGGTGTGAGACAAAACTGCACATTCCAGGGTGGCCTTTTATTGTTGAAAGTAGAAGGTACAGCTGTGCACTAATCATGATGTCAGATCAGCATCTTGATGTGGCACGCCTGTGAGGTGGGATGGATTATCTCAGCAAAGCAGAAGTGCTCACTATCACACATTTAGACTGATTTGTGAACAATGTTTGAGAGAAATTGTAATAATGTGTATCTGGAATTAATTTTAGATCTTTAAGTCTATCTCATGAAAAATGGGAGCAGAAACAAAGGTGGTTGCATTTCTTTTTTGTTGAGTGTATGCCCAAATTGTTATAATCAGTAAATCTGTATCTACGTATGTACGCTGATCAAGACTGGATGTATAAATACTGCTGAGCGGCTCAGACTGGCTCAAAATTTCTCAGGGTGAGTGAAAAAATATATAAATAGCTTTAAAAAAAAGTCCAGGTTGAAAAAAACGGAGTTCCTCTTTAATGAACACGAGCACCAGTGGCGCTTCTAGGATCAGAATCAGAAAGGGATTATTGCCAAATGTTTACATTAGGACATTGCTTCAAACATATATAAAGACTAAAACTTAAATAAAAAGTGCTGACTGCACGGTAGGGTTTGGCGGATAGATCTGAAATATCGATAGTATCGATCTAACGTTGGCAGTGACTATTGATCGATAGCTGCGTGATGAGATTACCCCCTCCCTTGCACTGCCGCTAAGCCCCTCCCACTTCCACTGCAACACACAGTGCGAGCGAGCGAATGCAGAGCGAAAGAGGAGCACCGTTTGGAGCTATTTTACAGTCCTTGACCAAACCGCTGCAACCTGTAATGTTTGCAGGAAACAAATGTGGTACTGTAGCAACACCACAAACTTGTACAAGCATAAAACCACACCACAACCAAAACTCTGAGCTGCAGCAGAGCCAAAAGAAGGAAGAAGAGAGGGAACGCAGCTCCCCAGCACTGAGACAGCGGTCCCGTGCAGAGGCGTTTCAGCATGGGAAACAACAATATCCAGGTAGCTTATAGTGAATTGAAAATAAGATTTAATGATAGGTTAATGGCATTTTTCAGTGTAATTGGTTACAATAATTGAATATATTATTACTACTATTCAGACAGTCGCATAGGGAATGTATTCAGCCAGTCCAAATAAAAATGTATTTTTCACTGTAATTGAAAAATAGATACGCTGCTACCTACACAAAATTCATAGCTATGACTCAATCCTGAAAAAGAAAATGGCTGAATAAATCTTTTATATTAACTGTCAAAACATTAGTATTCCTATGTTTATCATTATATCAGTTATTATTATTACTATTATCATCATCATATACATGATCTATTAAAGGAAAACTTACAAAATAATCATGAATATTCAAGTTTTATGACTAATTTTCAAAGTGTTGATACATTCACTTAAGTTACACAAATCTCTATGATAGTACTAAAAGTATCGGTATCGGCAATACTAGCCCTGTATTTACTTGGTGTCGGATCGATACTACATTTTGCAGTATCGTACAGCACTACTGCACGGAGAAAAGTTACTAAGGCTTTGGAGCGCGACTTCAGACGGTGCGGCTGGTTAGACGTGCTTCCAAAGAGCCAAACACCTGCACTCCTACTGCAGGTTTAATTACAGATAATCACAATTAGAGCCCTGAAAGCAATCTGGGCTTCATTTAAACCTCAGCAGATATACAGCCTGATATCAATCATGCCAGGTAACACTGGAGCAGCAATTGAATCAAACTGTGCCTCTACCAAGTACATGTACCGTACAGTGGCATAACATAACAAAAATCCCAATTATTATCATTCTGTCATGGATCAGCCACTCCAACTCTCAACGTGTCTGTTAAACACAGACGTCGGCGTATTTCATCAACTTGAAACTTTTTGCTTCTATTTGTACAGCCTGTGTGACGTCATTTTTGAGATTTACAACTTAATCAGATTACAGAATACAGAGTTTTCCTTCAAAGTCTGTTGGATAGAAATAGTTTTGATCTTTAAATCTGTTTAAACTGGGTTTCATTTTTGTATTCGGCCAACATTAAGACTGAAGACTTTTCAAAGGATCTCAATAGGCATGTAATGAATAAACAAACATGTTTTCTTTAACCTCCAATAGAAAGCTTTTCTCCTGTGTTTGTTTTCTAGACCATCTGCAGGATCGTGTTTGGAAAGAAGAGGATTTCTCTGACCAGCAGCTCTGTAAACAGGAGACCGATTCCATTTTGGACCAGAAGGAACCAGAAACTCCTCAGATGAAAGAGGAGCAGCAAGAACCAGAACATCCCTGGATAAAAGAGGAAATATTGGAGGTCTGCATAGGTGAGCATGAGGACGAGCTTTTATTGAAGCAGGAGACTGAAGATACTTTCACAGTAACTCCTACTGTTGTAGAAAAGTGTGACATTAAACCAGAACCAATCAGGAACCAAGTCATCTCTCAGGACTCTGATGAAACTGAGAACCAGGATGAAGAAGGATACCATCATAAAGACTCAGGATCAAAGCGAGATAAAGGGCCGAAACAAGATAAGAGACGTCAGAAAACCACAAAGCGTAATAATTCAGAATCCAAAAGGAAGAAGAAAACTCAACCAGAAAACTTTTTGTATTGTTGTAAAAGTTGTGGTGATAATTTTACTGAATACAGTAAGTTGATATCACACTTGAAAAGTCATACAGATGAGAAAAATCTAACCTGTGGAAAAAACGTCACAAATAAATCTGACTTAGATAGGGACGTCAGAACTCACACGGTCGAGAAGCCGTTCTATTGTACGATTTGTGGTAAGGTTTTTACTCACAGTTCCAGTTTGACTTATCACATGAGATCTCATACAGGTGAGAAGCCTTTTACATGTCCGTCCTGTGGAAAGTGCTTCTCTAGAAAAACTCATTTAAAAAGACACATCAGGGGTCACACAGGCGAGAAGCCTTTCTCCTGTACAATTTGTGATAAAGATTATCGTCATAAAACTGATTTGACTCGTCACATCAGGGGTCACACAGGTGAGAGGCCTTTCCCTTGTAAAATTTGTGACAAAGAGTTTAGTCAGAAAAAGGCATTGACTCATCACATGAGAGTTCACACCGGAGAGAAGCCTTTTTCGTGCGAGACCTGTGGAAAAAAGTTTAATTGCAGACGGCCGCTGAAGATTCACATGAGAACGCACACAGGTGAGAAGCCTTTCTCCTGCACAATTTGCGGCAAAAGTTTTACTCAGACCGGTCATTTGACTAGTCACATGAGACTGCATACAGGTGAGAGGCCTTTTACATGTCTGTCCTGTGGAAAAAGCTTCACTACCAAATCGAATTTAGTTAAACATGGCAGAATTCACAGAGGTGAGAAGCCTTTTACGTGTCTGTTCTGTGAAATGACTTTCTCTACAAAATCTCATTTGGATAGACACGTCAGAACTCACACAGGTGAGAAGCCTTTCTCATGTAAAATTTGTGACAGAGGTTTTAGCCAGAACAGTGATTTGACCAGTCACATGAGGGGTCACACAGGTGAAAAGCCATTTACATGTTCGTCGTGTGGAAAAGGCTTTGGGACCAAATCGAATTTAGACAGACACATCAAAACTCACACAGATTAGAAGCCTTTTTCTTGTATGATTTGTAGCAAAGGTTTTACTCTCAGGCATATTCTGATATATCACCTGAGATGTCATACATGTTATTGAATCAACACACGAGAACCCACACAGTTGAAAAGTGTTATTTATGTAAAACTGGTGAAAAATTGTCAGTGTAACGTTTTATTAATGGGCCTAATCCAACAGTTAATGTGAAAAGCTATGAAGGAAGAAAGCTCAAAGATTCAGTCCACCAAAGAGCTTAGTTTGGTGTCTGTAGTTTACTAAAAAATGTCATTGTTAAACCAGCAAGAAATGTTCATCTCAGAAGCTAAACAAGATCAACACTGTTGCTGTCTCTGGATTTCAAATTCAAATTACCAATGAATTTAACAAACTGGCTAAAAAGCCTGATTTAATTTAGAATATAAATGTGTTTTAAAGGCATCTAATTTTGTTTAAAAGTTAAAACTTTTTTTTTTTTTTTTAGTTTAGACTTTGCTATCAACTCATTTTATTGCACTTGTTCTTGATGCTACTGATCTTACATTTTTTCTGCTAAACTTAAAAGGAAACTTTTCTATTTTTCCTGTTAATGTTATTGCTTAGTTTTTTGTTTTTTAGATTTTTGCAGTTTTTGATTGTGAAGTACTAGCTGGTTATATAAATGACTTCAGGTTCATGAACTGCAGTAGGTAAATTAGAACATATTTTGGTCCACATGCAGAAAGAATAAAGCCAGTTCAATCAGTTATAATTCCTGTCGTGGTATTTCCTAATGCACACACAGACGATTTTGATAAATGTATGTCCAAAAACTGTCCATTTAAACAGCTGCCTTCAACTCTATATTTGTTGGTAGATTTGTGCCCTTTTAGGGCAGTTTGAGGTCGTCTTCCTTCTGAGGAAAGGCAGGTAACTTGAAGAGGTGAGCTACAGGTCTGACACAGGCTTTGAACTTCACTAGTACAAACCTAATTATATCTTCCTCTTACGTTAAAGTTGACAGTCCCAACCATCCGCATCCTTATAAGACATTAAAATTAAGGGTGCACCGATCCGACATTTCCAGTCCTGACACCGATGCCCTGGCTTTGCGTATCTGTTTATACCTGATACCGATCCGGTTTTATTGTTGAATTAATTTACTGTATACCTTCCATCTTATAACTTTGTTGAAGTTACTTAAGGCACGAGACTTTACTGACTAAACATAGCTGAGACAAAAAAAAAAACGTAAAATAAAAAAATATTAATAAAAATGACCACAAAACTGAAATTTCAAGTGATAAATTAACCTATTAATTTATTGCAGGTTAAAACTTTAACCGATACATGTACATTAGATGGTATCTGTATCGATGCATCCCTAATTAAAATTCCTCACCATTTGGCAAAATCTATCGTTTTTAATCCATAATGGGTCACCTACCTGATTCTTTTAGATTCGATGAGAAAATTAGGCAGCAATTGGGGCAGCGACAAGTGTTTAGGACAGCAGTGTAGTTGTTTTCTAAAAGACACCGTGACGGAATATAAGGGTAATATTACTGGGACTGTTTTATGAACGTGCCATGGCGTTCGTACCAGCATTCATGGAAATATTACCGTAATACTGCTGCAACCCTGGACTTATAAATGAAGATCACGCTGCAGCAGAGGGTGTGAGGAATGCGATTTGAGCCCCGACTGGCAGAGTCGGTTACTTTATTTAGGACCAAAATCTGTTTGAACCGCGTATCTACAGTTTTCTTTCATTTGCCACTTCATCTCACTGTGCCTTCAGCATATGGTAGAGTGGGAAAAAAAAATCTCTTTTTGCACTAAAGTGGACACGGTCTGTGGTGCACTCAAAATGGAAATGAGCAGAACTGAGTCCAAGAAGGAAACTGGTCATACATTGGGTTGACAAAATGCAAAAAGTACAGTGTGTAAGAAGCAAAACTCTTAATACATTCATTGCATTTCTCATTTATTTTTGATTTTGTACTTTCTGTGGAATGCAGAATGATATTGAACTGTGAAGATAAAGGATGCTCTAGTGTGCTTTAGGGAAATCATATGCTCTCCACATGAGCAGAGCAGTTTAACCTCATGACTGATGGAAAAACAAGAATGCAAGAAGATCAGGAAAAAAAAAATATTCACAATGTATTGATGTGTGTTGTAAGTGGATTTTTGTTTTGTACTGTCCACTCCTTGCTGCAAGTAACGCTTGTGTAGTAAACTGCTAGTTCTTGGTTGTCCTCGTCATTAAATATTTTTGAATGTTTCAGATGTTGGGGAGTTCAACCCTGACACAGCGTCACTCGTTGCTTCGCTGCAACCCCCCCAAAAAAACCCACAAACAAAGTAAGGACAAATACTTTTTCCTGAATCAGTATAATTTTAATTTATTAATTACTGACTATACCTAAACGTTCAGTGCTGCTGAGCAGGGGCGTACCAGTAGGGATTAATTGGGGCCAGAGCGGGTCTTGAGTTGTCACTAAAATAAAAGCAGAGATGTTTGGGTTTTGGTTTTTTGAGGGGACCCAATTACCATTTTCATTTCTTTATCTCCACATGAATGGAGGCTTTTTTCTTTCCATTCCACTTACCTACCTGCTTTCCGCCTTCTCTTCTGAAAAGAATTGACTGTGGATTTTGTTCTGGTTATTGATTAATACAGTATTTTAATTGACATATGCCTGTCAACCTAATATGCTCAAAGATTATTCATCATCTTCTGGTACAAATGTCTATAAATGGGCCCAATGAATATATATTTGAAATAAATATGAAATAACAAATTAGATTTAAAATTTTAATACAAGCAACTATAAGAGGTATGTAGAGTAGATTTGGGCACATATTTGCACATTTTAAGAGTCAGTCATTTAAAATAGTAATCTTTGATCAATTTATGCAATGTCCCATGAGCCTTTACTGCAGCATCATACTGGATCAAACTAGGTAAATAACTGTTATAAATAAAAGTACTGTACAATTAGTATTTATGTAAAATACTAGACTTGGCCCATGGCGTGATAGAATTTAATGTTGGCCCTCTGAGTGAAATAGTTTGGGCACCCCTGCTTTAAGATTATTTTAACATATTTAGACAGGTCAGAATGTTGATTTTATGGCTCCATCTTAGACAAAAGTGATGTATTTGTAATTATTAATGATTCTTGGTGTCAGGTGCAACATGGGTGGAACAAAAAGTTAGCAGTAGCAATTAAATATTAAAGACCCTAATGTTCTTCCTAATGGCAAAAGTAAAATCTAATTAGAACTACATTTTAAAAGATTAAACCTACATTGCATAATTTAACCAACAAAAAGAAAACTGCAGCTGCTGCAACCAATGTAACAATTTTATAATGGAGGATGGTGTGGTGAGGGAGAGAACAGCAGATGAATACCAGCCCTACAGTGTGACGTCACCTGGATTATCCAATCATTTGATCAAGCTAAAATAAGCCTCACAGTTAGCCTACTACAGAGCAGACTCATCCAGGAGCATAAGTTACCATGGTGACTGAGCTGGGCTTCAAGTTAGCCTCGTTCTTGGAACCGAATCTGAGGAAATTGAGCCAGAATTGATTCAGATATACTTTCTTAATCTCAAAGGGAAATTCAATCATTGCAGGGCTTTTAAAAAAAAAATGCAGAACGAGCAATAAACAAAGTGATCAAGTGAAACATCAAAATTAAGAGATAAACTTAGAATAATATAAATATGGCACCATAAATATAATGCTCAGCAGGATGAATATGAATGTTACAAAAAAGACTTCACCGAAGGTACAGAGTTATCTCTTAGACATTCTGTTAAGTTTGAAGTTGTAAAGACTGATGATTACAGGAAGGAGGATTATCTATGTTGTTCTGTGTAACAAACAGGTGGAATGAGTCTGATACTAAACGAGCTTATCAGGTTATCGCTCATGTAGTGGAGAAACTGGGATGGACTCCTCTTCAGCACCACCTTCTAAGAGTCCAGTGCTTCTATTCATTGGACGCTTAGAAGCGTTTGTCTTATCGTATGAATCGTATAAATCCTTTTTGATTCTGATCCAGTGGGTCCATGACCCAGTACTATTAAGCTCAGTAATTTGTTCATATTTCTGTAAATTTAGAAGGAAACCATGCAGAAAGCAGACCAGGGAGGCATTCCACGAAGCGAGCTAACTCCAAGAGCCAGACTTACTTTGACAATCCAGCCTCAATTTCACCAGATTCGGTTCCACAAACAAGACTAACCTGAAGCCCCTTTCAGTCACCATGGTAACATAATGTTGGAACTGTGAGGCTTATTTTAGCTTGATCAAATGATTGGGTAATCCAGGTGATGTCACAAAACGGTTACTTTCCTTCTGGATTGGTAAACTAGCTCACTTGCTAACTTTGCTAGCATTAGCTGTCAAACTCCTCTAAAAAACATTCCTCACTAGACACATTCCAGGTTGGTCACAGGCAACCAAACACCTAGTATGATACTTTTATTGTTGTAACTACAACCTAGACAAACTAGATGTCGCCGTCATGCTCATGTTCCATACACCACCATTAAGCCTCACTTGGATCAGCGTAGATTTAATTCATCTGAGCTTTGTTGGTGGAACTGAAGAAGCCTGGGCCCTCATTTATCAGCCGTACTTATGCACAGATCCGTTTTTTGTCCCTAGAAACAATTCTACCCATTGTGTGGTATTTATCAATTTGTACTTCCGCCTAGAAATGTTCCTAAATATAAGTACAGTTGTAGTCGTTCGTACGCACAGCATCTACTGTTAGATTAATTTACTTAATTTATTCAAAGAGATTAAAGATTTACACAGAATATCAGTACATTTTTTATACTTCTTTATACTATACATTCTTTATATCTGCTCTGCAGCAGAAATATAAAAGCTACATGCTGGGGGAACTGAAAGAGAGAAACCGCTAAAGGTAAAAACTACTGGTGGTGAAATACATTTTTAGTAGCTATCATGAATACTTTTTTCCCCACCTATGTTTCACCTCAATCTCTTTGTCACTGAAATTCCTATTTTTTTGCTTTCTTGGCCATTATTTTAAGGAAAAACACAATGATTTCATGCATTTGTCAGAAGACGTGTTACCAAATAGGGTTAATTGAGGGTGTTTCTGCAAATGACTGTCAACAGGCACGTGCACCTGGGGGGAATTTATCAACACATGACTGTGTGAGGAGCGTGCGTACGAGTGGCTATCGCACATTTCATAAATTTGATTTTTGACTTTTCGTACGAACATTTTAAATGTTATTCGTAGGATAGAATATAGGACAGTTTCTACAAATGTTTGTTAAATGAGGGCCCTGAAGTTAACTGTTAAGGTAATTTAAGTGAGGATATTTCGAATGAGCTTCATGGAATACCTCCCAGACATCTTAAAAGAAAGTCAACAAACACTATGCACAGTAAACATGGAAGGGTGAGCATCTTATTTTAAATTTAGGATAATGTAAGGAAATGGAATAATGTAATGATAAACAGCAAATATAAAATAAATAAAAAAATTTCACGGTTGAGAATGGGTCATACAGGACTCAATAGTACGCTACATTTAGTAGGGAAGCATCCATCTGGTCTGAGTAATTGTGGAGAAGATAAAGAAACAGTGGAACATGTAATTTGTTTTTGTTACTGAGCTGAAGAAAACTCAGATAAAGATTGAAGGCGGGGGGGGGGTAGATGTGGAGAAGAAAGGAAGTCTAAACTTGTAATATAAATTTATGTTGCTCTTTAATGTCTGACCCACACTCCAGCACAGTAGGTAGCGGAAATCCACGTAGAATTTAGATACCACCCGCCATTGAAAAAACAGAAGAAGAGGAGTAGACTGAACGTGATGCTAGCAGCGTTAGCTTTCCTTCTGCTCCATTCTAGAGTCTCTGACAATCTCTGGGCTGAATGTTTGCTGTCAGAATTTCTTCAGTTCAGCTTCATCCAGAGTTGATCAACGAGAAGTTAACTCCTGCTGAAGAAACATTCACGGAGTTTAAAGAAATCATCATAAACTCGGAGGAAGAGATGGATGATCAGAGCAAACTACTGCATTTCACCAGGACACCCCAGATCATCTTACACCGGATAGGTAAGAAAACTGCTGATCGTAACGTTTAATAATGTCACAAGATGCAGATCAAGGATTTAAAACGTTCATTTCGGAAGTTTTTTTTGTGTGGAAAATGGACAGCGAAGCTAAGATTGGCTACTGATTGCAGCGTCTGTTTGTAGAAACGTCTAAAGGCGGTTCCACCACCGCAGTGAAGTTAGTTTTAAATTAGATATTCGACAGACATTCAGTCCATGGTTTACTTCGGTCGGTGATGGTTTTTGCTCCGTGCGCTGAGACAGAGACGTTGGTTAGCTCTGCTCCGTGTAGCCTCCACCTGATTCGTTACTGATTAGTTTGTAACGAACCTATTGTCGGAAAATACACAAAAGTCAATACGGTTCATATTTTTTTTAGCAGGAGACTCCCATTCCACTCATACTAGGCCAACAGAGTACAACGGTTAAAATATATTTCATAGAATCTCATATTTTTATTTATTTAATATCTTCCAGGTTATTTGACAAAATGACTCAAAATCTATTTAATCTAATTCCACTTCTGGAACTTCAGGGTATTTTGACCACAACCTTCTTGATATGCGCATGTTGACCTGTGAACCCTGGAAATAATAATACCCAAATAGTTCTGTTTAAGTCAAAGCTCATGATTACGTACCTAATAAGGGTGAGATCGTTAAAAAACAGATGAAGGAATGAGGTATTGACATTTTTGAACAGCAAGTTACTAATTGTGTATGTGGAATAATTAACTGCGACTTTCCAGTTTTTAAGTTTATTAACAGAAAGAATAACACTTTATCAACAAACTTACCAAGCTAGTAACACACAACTAAAGTAAAAGATATACTAAATAATACAAACATAACTACCACAAGTTAAGGTAAAATTTACAAAATATACAAAGTAGAAATGATAACCAGTAAATTGATTGATTCTGTACGAATATGTATGCTTAATGACAAAGGATTGTATGATTTAGAACTAAAGCTAAGTTGTTTTTTTAACAAATTGTGATTAGTTTTAAGCCAACTAGCAGCTTATGGCTTATGTTCAACAACCCAATTTACAGTGCAAACATAAACATGCAAACACAAAAAACACCCTTTGGAGGAAATTGCGTTTCATTAAAGAATTTTCTGAATTAAAAACTACTAGGCTAACCTTTGGTTGACTGATTTCTCTTTTATTGATAAGTCAGTGACTGTTCTAATTTTAATATTTTGACATACTAAGGAGTAGGTCTGGAAGAGAGTAGTAATTTTGATCAACAGTTTCAAGTGCCTCCCTGGTCATTTTATTTTTCAATGAACTAGTTTTAACTAAGAATTTAAGTAATTTTTCAAAAAAATATTTTTATCTTGACTGTTTTTAAAACACAGCAACAAATCAAGAGACCTAACATCAGTAAATACAAAGAAAAGTAATGTTGTTAACCATTATATTATATATATATTTAAATTGTGAGTAGTTTAAATTACAGACCTCTGCTGGACCTGAGAGGTAATGGCGTGCTCCCACTTGAGGTCCAAGGTGATGTTGGTACCCAGGAAGAGGAAGGAGTCCATAATGGTGATAGGGGTGTCAGTCAGGATGATGGGCGATGTTGGGATGTGTGCTTAATGAAGTCCACGTTAATCTCCGCTGTCTTCTTGGTGTTCACTAGATTGCTACGGTTACACCAGGACACCAGACCTTCAGTCTCCATCCTGTAAGCAGACTTGGCACACTTTCAACCTAAGGCAATTCAAGGTGCTTTACATGATTCGGTGGTTTGAAAAAACCAAATATAACATTTGATTAAAAACAACAATTTAGGAAAAGCGAAAAAGAAAATATGTCAAAAATTAATATTACTCAAAAGCATCTCTAAACAGCAGAGTTTTAATCTTTGATTCAGCAGCTTTTCAGTCATCAGGAAATTTATTCCAGATTTGTGGGGCATACAGTGCATCTGGAAAGTATTCACAGCGCTTCACTTTTTCCACATTTTTAAATGTTACAGCCTTATACCAAAATGGATTAAATTAATTTTTTTCCTAAAATTCAACACACAACACCCCATAATGACAATGTGAAAAGAAATGTTTAGATGGAAAGCGTCGGTGCACAGCCATTTTCAGATCTCTCCAGAAATGTTCTATTGGGTTTAGGTCTGGGCTCTGGCTGGGCCTCTCAAGGACATTCACAGAGTTGTTCTGTAGCCAGTCCTTCAATATTCTGGCTGTGTGCTTAGGGTCATTGTCCTGCAGTCTGAGGTTAGGAGCGCTTTGGAGAAGGTTTTCATCCAGAATGTCTCTGTACATTACTGCATTCATCTTTCCCTGTATCCTGACTAGTCTTCTAGTTCCTGCCGCTGAAAAGCATCCCCACAGCATGATGCTGCCACCACCATGCTTTACTGTTGGGATGGTATTTTCCTGGTGATGAGTGGTGCCTGATTTTCTCCAAACGTAACGCCTGGCATTCACTCCAAAGAGTTCAATTTTTGTCTCAGACCAGAGGATTTTTTTCAAATCTATCAATCAAACTTTATTTATAAAGTGCTTTTCATACAAAAAAAATGCAGCTCAAAGTGCTTTACAGATTAAAATGACCTCACATAACCTACAATCCAATCCCTTCCCCACGATCGTAACAACAAAATAACAGTTATTCCTCATTCCCAAACCCCGTTTTCCAAACACACACAGACACACACTGGCACACATCCACAAACAAACGCACATACACACAGACACCTTCCCAAAACACGTAAGACCATACATAGGTAGAGCTCAGATGGGAACGACATCAGTCATTGTCTGAGAGTCCCTAAGGTGCCTTTTGGCAAACTCCAAGCGGGCTGCCGTGTGCCTGTTACTAAGGAGTAGCTTCCGTCTGGCCACTCTTCCATACAGGCCTGATTGGTGGATTGCTGCAGAGATGGTTGTCCTTCTAGAAGGTTCTCCTCTCTCCACAGAGGAATGCTGGAGTTCTGACAAAGTGACCATCGGGTTATTGGTCACCTCTCTGACCAAGGCCCTTCTCCCCGTTCACTCAGCTTAAAAGTCCAGCCAGCTCTAGGAAGAGCCTTGGTGGTTCCAAACTTCTTCCACTTACGGATGATGGAGGCCACTGTGCTCATTGGAACTTTCAAAGCAGCAGACATTTTTCTGTAACCTTCCCCCGCCTTGTGCCTCAAGACAATCCTGTCTCGGAGGTCTACACTCAATTTCTTTGTCTTCATTCTTGGTTTGTGCTTTGACATGCACTGTCAACCCAGGGGCCTTATATAGACAGGTGTGTGCCTTTCTAAATCATGTCCAATCAACTTAATTTACCACAGGTGGACTCCAGTTGATCTGCTGAAGCACCTCAAGGATGATCAGTGGAAACAGAATGCACCTCAGCTCAATTCTGAGCTGACCTGAGGGTTCTGCTTGGTTGGTATAGTGACAACAGGTCTTCAATAGGGCTGCAACTAATGATTATTTTCATAATCAATTAATCTGTCGATTATTTTTTACGATTTATCGCTTTTATTAATAATTATATTTGGCTATTACTTTCAACTATATAAATTACAAACAAATTTACATTAAGAACAATGACAACACAAGAGAATTGTGCAGTTCACTGCAATATATTTTATTGCACCTGAACACAGTTAACAGTGTTAAATGAGTGCAACAGTGCAAGATATTTATCCAGAATAATTTTTAGTGTTTTCTTTAACCTCCAATAGAAAGATTTTCTCATATGTTTGCCTTTCCAGACCATCTACTGGATGTATTGAAGGAAGAAGATTTCTCTGATCAGCAGCTCTGTAAACAGGAGAGTGATTCCAGTTTGGAACAGAAGGAAACAGAACCTCTGCAGATGCAAGAAGAGCAGCAAGAGCCAGAACATTCCTGGATAAAAGAGGAACCATTAGAGCACTGCATTAATGAACAAAAAGACCAGGTTTTATTGAAGCAGGAGACTGAAAATGCATTCATGGTGACTCCTACTTATATGGCAAATTGCCACATTAAACGGGAACCAATCAGGAACCAAGTCATCTCTCATGACTTTAATGAAACTGAGAATCAGGCTGTAGAAGGAAACCATGTTAAAGACTCAGGATCAAAGAGTGATAAAGGAATGAAAGAAAATATTAAATGTCAGAAAACCACAAAGCATAAGAATTCGGAACCCAAAAGGAAGAAGAAAACTCATACCAATTATTCCTGTAGAATTTGTGGTAATTTTTCTAATGAATATAGTAACTTGATATTACACTTGAAAAGTCACAACGGAGAGAGGTGTTTCAAATGTCTGAGCTGTAAAAAAAGCTTCGCTAAAAAAAAGAACTTTGATGCACATGTCAGAACTCACTCAGGTGAGAAGCCTTTCGTTTGTACAATTTGTAGCAAAGGTTTTACTGAAAGTCATAGTTTGACCAGTCACATAAGTACTCACACAGGTGAGAAGCCTTTTACGTGTCCATCCTGTGGAAAAAGCTACACTAGAAAATCAGTTTTAGATATGCACATCAGAATTCACACGGGTGAGAGGCCTTTCTCTTGTACAATTTGTGACAAAGGTTTTAGTCAGAAAGGTCAGCTGACTCGTCACATGAGGATTCACACAGGTGAGAAGCCTTTCTCTTGTACAATTTGTAGCAAAGGTTTTAGATATAAAGGTCTATTGACTAGTCACATTAGAATTCACACAGGTGAGAAGCCTTACTTTTGTACAATTTGTAGCAAAACTTTCAGATATAAAGCTCTGTTGACTAGTCACATGAGAATTCATACAGGTGAGAAGCCTTACTTTTGTACAATTTGTAGCAAAGGTTTTAGTCACAAAGTTCAGTTGACTCGTCACATGAGATATCACACAGGTGAGAAGCCTTTCTCTTGTACAATTTGTGACAAATGTTTTGCTCAAAAGACTAATTTGAATAACCACATGAGTGTTCACACAGGTGAGAAGCCTTTTTCGTGCGTGACCTGTGGAAAAAAGTTTAAGTGCAGACAGCAGCTTAGGATTCACATGAGAATTCACACAGGAGAGGGGCTTCTCAAATGTATGACCTGTGGAAAAAATTTCACTAAAAAATCTCGTCTTGATCTGCACTTGAGAATACATACAGGAGAGAAGCCTTTCTCTTGTACGATTTGTGGTAAAAATTTTGTTCAGAAAGGAAATTTGACCCTTCACATGAAATTTCACACAGGTGAGAGGCCTTTTAAATGTCTGACCTGTGGAAAAAACTATATCACGAAATCATATTTAAATAAGCATGTCAGAATTCACACAGGTGAGAAGCCTTACTCTTGTACAATTTGTGACAAACGTTTTACTCAAAAAGCTTATCTGAATAACCACATGAGTGTTCACAGTGATGGGAAGCCTTTTTTGTGCGTGACCTGTGGAAAAAAGTTTAAGTGCAGACAACAGCTTAAGATTCACATCAGAGTTCACACAGGTGAGAGGCCTTTTAAATGTGAGACCTGTGGAAAAAGCTACATTACGAAATCTTATTTAAATAAGCATGTCAGAATTCACACAGATTAGAAGCCTTTCTCTTGTACGATTTGTGCCAAAAGCTTTGGTCATAAAAGTCATTTGAATAGTGTTGTATTTTACTTTTTTGGGGCTATTTTTATATACAGTTTCGTAGTACATATGTTTTAAATATCTTTAGTAAGCATTCAGAGGTAAAAGTCTGTTTTATATTATTCATGGTTGTAAAACACATTCTTTACCAGTATTTTAATTGGGGTAAGGTTTTAAGCAATAAAACTCTTGGGTAATAATTTACTGCATGTTGTAAAACCAGGATGTCTGTAGATTAGGAAGCTAGAAGTAGGGAGGACGGGCCATAAAAATCTACTTCATGGTACGGCTATAAATCAGGTCAGGAAACCTTGAGAAAACGTTTGGTCTGATAAAGATGTAGGGGAGGAGAATAAGTCATGTGATATCTTCTTTGTTCTTCTTTAATAAAAATGGTACACCCTTGTAGAGAAGCGGTTCAGATCTTGCTGACCCCACCTGCAGGTGCGTCCAGTGTGAAACAGATATCTGTTGTTTGTGTCTTATTTACTCCCTCTGTCTCTCAGTTCTGGGTTTTATCTTGAGAAACTTCCCGCCGGGATTTTGGATGTTGGCGCCCCTCACCTTCCTGAAGCGAGTTGCCGAGCACATGGGTTTTTGAAGCCGACAATAGTCACAGAAGAACTCACACGGGATAAGCATTTCTCTTGTACAGATTGGCAAACGTTTTACTCGCAGGTATATTTTGAGCGATCACATGAAAATTCAAACAGATGTAAAGTCTTTTCTTGTCACCTGTGAAAAAACTTTCAGATTGAAAAGTCATACATATGACCCACACAGGTGAGAAGTCCTATTGGTGTAAGATTTGCCCAAAAAGTGTCCATTTGATGTGAACCTGTACGCAGGAAAAGAAAAAACCCTGTGAAATATCGCATATTATCCACCAAACAGCTTAGTTTGATGTCTGTAGTTCACTTAAAAAAACAATCATTAAACCACTGGGACTGACAGCTATGCTGGGAGGAAAACAGTTATGTGAGAGCTAGCATTTGGGGCAAGCTCTACAACTTCTGGTTGAGTATTTAAAGTACTAGCCAAAGTTAACTACTTTATGTAACTTATCCAACCTCTCATTTGCAGTCATTTTAATGACACATTTTTTGCAAGTAAGTCAGAAATCACATAATAGTCAAAATGCATATCATCAGTTCTTTATATTGATGTACAATGTGTGTAATTCGGTGCTTAAGGCAAAGTGGACCAAAAAATAGCATATATCACTCTGTTGGCTTTTTTTTTTCAGCTAGGGGCTGAATTTTTTTTTTTCAGCTAGGGACCCATGGGCCGATCAAAAGGTGGGGGGACTTGCCCTGCATCTGAATAAGCTTACTACCTAGCAAGGAGTAAGCGAGGGATGTAGGAGATCCGAATCTCTAGTATGGATTGGCGTAGTAGGCCTAAAGTTCCTGGATGTGTTCTACCGCCACAATAAAATCCGCTGTATACTACGCTATCCCACAAGCCCAAAATCGTAGAAGAGTTACGTCGGCTGTCGAGGACGGGACCACAGGCGACGTAATGTAACGTAAACATCCCGGTAAAATTAAGCAGTACGTCCAATTTCATGCTTACTACTCGCTCGTTGGCTACGCAGTATGTACTGCATCAATGGGCAAGTAGTAGCTACTATGTAGCATGTAGTACATACTATAGGATTCGGATGCAGGGTCGGGCTCTCCATACTATAACTAGCATTTTAGCTAACATTAGCATTTTGGCAAATTTTGACTTAAATATTTAAATTTAATGGATTGAGTTGATGTAAACCAAGATGAAAGTGTTTGCCAACATGCTATCTTTGGTATTTGAGCAAACATTTGCCTTTTAGTTTATTTTTAAAATAAGATTGAGTCATTGTTAACCAAAATTTTAGGCTGCATCCGAATACCTCTCCTACACTTGCTACATAGTAGGTGAAAAGCAGTATGTTAGCGATGTAGTAGATCCGAATCTCCAGAATGGAAAGGAGTAATAGGCATAAAGTTCCCAGATGTGTACTACCGCCACAGTAAGCAGCCGGTGTACGCTACTCTATCCCACAATGCAGTGGAAGCCCCAAAATCGTAGAAGAAGAGTGACCTCGGCTATCGAGGAACTGTCAACCATGAACAGCACCGCAGTTTCGGCGTGTACATGTAAAACTGTAGCGATGTTACTGATTACTTTAATAGTTTTTTTTTTGACAACTGATTAAACATTTAAGTTGATATGTTATTGTTTAACTGGACCACAGGCAACCTTATTTAACGTAAACATCTGGGTCATAGGATAAACAAAATGGTGGAGCAGTACGTCCGATTACATACCTACTGCTCGCTCGTTTGTTAGGCAGTATTTACTACATCAACGGTCGAGTAGTAGTTACTCCGTAGCATGAAGTAAATACTAAGGATTCGGATGCAGGGTTAGTGTTTCCCAAAATACTACCACTTGTGTTTTAGCTAACATTACTAATTTAGCTCACTTTAGCTAACACAGGCATTGTAGCTAATTTTGAGAGTTTTTCTGTGATGGGATTGGCAGATTATTTTTTATCTGATTCTGTTCAACACACTCCAGGAAGACTTAAACTTTTTTCTGCACATCAATTCAGCTTAAAACATTCATACTGCATTTCGCAGGAAATGCAAATTTTCCTAGCTGATTTAAAGTTAAAATTACTGATGAGTTTTAACATACTTAAATGAAAAATCTTTTTAATTAAGAATACAAATATATTTAAAGAAATATTATACTATCAGAAGATGTTTGTTTTCTTTCCTGCCAAAATTTAAGGAAATGTTTCTGTTTTTCCGGCTATTTTTAGTGCATTATTTTCTCCTGTGGCTGTTTTCCCATTACTGTAGTCACTTTTTGACTGATAAACCAAACGGGATAAAGAAATGAAAATGTTTACAGAGACTGTGAAAATGAGTTTCTTCATATTGAGTTACACAAAATCCTTTCATTTTGTCACTGAAAATAACTAACGTTTGTTTCACGACTGTCATAAAATTCATAAAATGTGGTGGTATCTTGTCTTCATTTTGGTGAATATTTAGTTTACACATTCATTTCTGCATGTTAGTTTGCAGAAATATAACTTGCAGATGAGACTTTTAAGGGGAGCCTGAATACAATATGGACCAGTAAATAGTATCAATAGTGTCAAAATAACCTAAACATATAGAAAGCACTTTTAGAAACTCAATTATAAAGTTTATTAGCAAAAAGGTTGATTTGGGGTTGAGTTGCTCTTTTTTTTTTTACATTTCCTGTCTAGCAGTTTGCTACTCAGAAATGGTGTCAAAGTTCCAAGTACAAGACCAACAGATTTACTTTCCAAAGCAGAGCATTACAGCTTTGCTATAGTAGTCCACTTGATATTTATGCATGAAAAATCTTCATTAGTGATTACTGTGGGTTTAATTTCTTTAAGTTATGTACACGAAATTGAGATAAGAAGGAAGAAAGAAAGAAGATTAAGAGGAACAGGACCGGTAGAAGTGTGAACTGACAATACAAGATAGGGACGTAAACAAAGAACACAAGAAAACATCCCAGTCCTCCACCTCTGTTGGACAGCAGAGAAGTGGGAAAAACAAAAACAGTCAATAGAACAGAACAACATTAACGAAACGGATCTAGTAACATGAACTAAGAACTACATATTCACTACACACAAAAAATGATTAAATCACACAACACTGTTTCTGGTAAGTTTCTTGTACCAACTATCTATCGACGATAACCTCAGCCCCAGAATATGTCCGTACACACCAGTGTCCTCACACCTATGTGTGTGCGCAAACATGCAGGTGTGAATAAGGTTCCTCCATGGAAGCGATTAATAGCTGGTGTAAGGAGCGTCAATCCGTCCTACAGGACGCAGACATGAAGGATGTTGGAGACGTATACGTCCAGAGCCCCCCAGAGCACAGGGACCACAAGCGGACCAACACAGGACCGGACCCCAGCAGCCGCAATGCAAGGCAGACGCCACCGCTACCCTGGGCCAAACCCAGCGCCCCCACACACCACCCCGCCAGCCCACCGCATATGTTGACTGATACCGGCCAATGGGCCCGACCCCAGCACCTCGCTGGGGTCAAGACCCAGGAGCCACGTCCAGTGCCGATATGGCTGACCGTGTCCACCTGCCGTGGCCATCCACCGACACTCTGACGCATAGGTACGGCAAGGGGCCATCGGGGAGCCGGTTACAAGAAGCAGCCCAGGGAGATAGGAAAGGCAGCAGCGCCCGCCAGCCACAGGCCGACCACAGACCCCCAAGCTGGGACCAGCGGTAGAGGCCCCCCACAGCCAGGAGAGCGCAGTGCCCCCGAGTCCAAGGCCCAGCCCAGACCCACCCCAGAGCAGCACAGCACCAAGCCAGTAACCTGTGTCCACCAGCACAACCCCCCTAACCCGCCGCATGCAGCCACTAGGAGTCACCACCCAAAGTCCCACCCCAGGTGAGGATCATGCCACCTAGCGCCGCAAGCGGACCCACCCCCAAGGACCCCTGCAGACGCCCCTGACCCTAAAGCTCCATATCAGCGACCACGTCCCATATGACAAAATCGATGGCTTTGCACTGACTGGGTGGGGGCTGTCTTGGTCGAGGTCTGCTCTCTGAGTGCTTTTCTTGGTATAGTACAGCAGGGGTGCCCAAAGTAGGGCCCCTGCACCAAAATTGGCCCACCGAGCCATTTAATTTGGCCCGCCAGGGGATGACTGACCTTTTTATATAAAAATCTGCACTTCCACTTCTGATACCAATTTTTGTAACTAGACCCAATGAATATATATTTGGAAAACATATGAAATACCACAAATTAGGTTTAAAATTGAAATGCCAGCAAATATAAGGGTATGTAGAGTAGATTTGTGCAGATATTTATATTTGCACACTTAATAAGACAGCGAAGAGTCATATTTGAGCATTTTATGCAATGTTAAATGATCCTTTGCTGCAGCACCAATTAGGCAAAAAATACTTCCACGTTTGTGGGTCACCATGCCGGCTGCTAGTTTAAGCAGCTATTACCAACATAGAGCAGCATCGTCTGAAACACAAATACTTTAAAAAAAAATGTTGAGGGGAAGATTATTTTTTTCACTGACATCCATACTAAATCATATTCTGATGGTTAGATATGTATTCTAAATGCCAATGTATGACTTATTTGTCAGATTTTGTTTGTTATTAACACAAAATAATGTTAAATAACTGTATAATAAATAGAAGTACTTTACTATTAGTTTTCACAAAATACAAATACTATCAGATTTGGCCTGTGGCGTTATATTTAATTTTGTCCCTCTGAGTGAAAAAGTTTGGACGCCCCTGGTATACAGAATAGTTGGACAATATAGAAGTAATAGAAATTAAAAAGATCAATATATAATTTCAAGAATAAGAATGGTCCTTTCTGGATTAAATTGAACACTCAAAAAAGACATGAGACATGAAATTGTGTGGGGGAGGCGTTTGTTGGTAAAAGGAAACTTGAAAATGTATTGTGGGAAATAAGAACAGGAGAGGAAAATACCCAAATCTGAGTTGCAGCGAAATTGTATTTGAATATTAAAGAGATTTCACAGCAGAGTATGGGTGTTATGTTTTTTAAGGTAATTTTTAGAATTTTAAGAGTCAGAGTGTAAAGTTATTTCGTTTGGTATTCCTGTCCATAAGGTGGCGGTAATGCACCTAAAGTCAATTCTCAACCGCCATAACACAAAACAAAACAAGAATAACATTGTGATGCTAGCAGCGTTAGCTTTCCTTCTGCTTCATTGTAGAGTCGCTGATAATCTCTGGGCTGAATGTGTGAATGTTTGCAGTCAGAATGTCTTCAGTTCAGCTTCAACCAGAGTTGATCAAGGAGCAGTTAACTCCTGATGAAGAAACATTCACAGAGTTTAAAGAAATAATCAAGTCAGAGGAAGAGATTGATGATCAGAGCAGGCTGCTGGATTTCACCAGGACACCCCAGATCATCTTACACCGGATTGGTAAGAAAACAGATGATGCTAGTTTAATGATGTCGCAGGATGCAGATTTCTCTTTTAAACAGTTCATTTGGGAAGATTTATTTGTGGGGAAAAGGCAAGAAAGCTAAAGTTGGCTACCGATTGCAATTTCTGCTAGAAATTGCAATTGGTAGCCAACGGCTAGAAGTGAGTTCACTTCTAGAAGTGAACTAGAAACGGCTAAAAATGCCGGTCCACCACCGCGAAGAAGTTAGATTTAAGTTGGATCTTCGACAGACATTTAGTCCATGGTTTAATACCATCGCGGTCAAGTGAGCCGACACTTGGAAATACGCAGTCAAGTCAGCCGACGCTAGAACTGCTGTAAACATAAACTTCGCGCATACACTGTGCATTACGGTAATAAAGCACTGGGGCGCCCGTGTAGACGAAGATTGTGAAATGAAGATTAATTTAGAGACTTTATAAGATATGTTTATTTATGACCCATATACCATGACTTCTTACTAAATCCATAATAAATATACTGCTCACCAAAAATTAAAAAACACATTAGATTCATCAGATCTCAATATGAAGTTGGTTATCTATACAAATAATGACAGGGCAATTCTTAGGAACAAAAGGATGCCAAGTCTTTTAATGGATATAAAAGTTTTCAGCCTACAGAGGCCTCAATTGTGTAGACAGTAGTTGTGTAGAGCGAAATGAAGATGTGGCAGGGTAGTCAATTTTTTGAAAAAACGTAATTTCTGAAACTCAAAATGCTTTTCAGTGTCTTGTGTGGCCCCCACGAGCTTGTATGCATGCTTGATAACGTCGGGGCATGCTCCCAATGAGACGACGGATGGTGTCTTGTGGCATTTCCTCCCAGATCCGTGTGAGGGCATCCCTGAGCTGTTGTACAGTCTGAGGAGCAACCTGGCGGCGCCTAATGGACGGAAACATAATGTCCCACAGATGTTCTATTGGGTTTAAGTCAGGGGATCGTGAAAGCCATTGAATTGTTTTAATTCCTTCATGCTCCATTTACTGCCTGTATACTCCTGCCACATAAGGCCGGGCGTTTTTGTGCATTAGGAGGAAACCTGGACCTACTGCACCAGTGTAGGGTCTGACAATGGGTTCAAGGATTTCATCTCGATACCTTATGGCAGTCAGAGCACCACTTCCCAGGCAGTAGAGGTCTGTGCGTCCCTCCATGGATATGCCTCCTCAGAACATCACTGATCCACCACCAAACCTGTCATTTTGAACGATGTTGCAGGCAGCATAACGTTCTCCTTGTCTTCCCCAGGCTCTTTCACGTCTATTACAGGTGCTCAGGGTGAACCTGCTCTCGTCTGTAAAAAGTACAGGGCGCCAGTGGCGGACTTGCCAATTCTGGTGTTCTTGAGCAAATGCAAGTCGAGCTCCACGGTGCTGGGCAGTGAGCACAGGGCCCACTACAGGACGTTGGGCCCTCTGGCCATCTTCATGAAGTCTGTTCCTGATTGTTTGGGTAGAGCCATTCACACCAGTGGCCCTCTGGAGGTCATTCTGTAGGGCACGAGCAGTGCTCAGCCTGTTCCGCATTGGACAACCTGCGCAACTTCTGTAGGGTTAAGGAATCGCCTCATACTGCCAGTAGAGATAATTACTCAAGCCAAAACCAGCCAAAAAAGATCAAGAGGGAGAAACTTGAAATGACCTCCACATGTAAAACCAGTCCTGTTTTGAGGGTTTTCTAATTGTTGCCACTGTAGTGCACCTGTTGTTAAGTCCATGAACACCAATACAGCTGAAAGTGATTAACGATGCCCTCAGCTGCTTAACCAACCAGAAAATTATCACACAGGTTTAATTGATTTCATGCCAGGCCCAATAAAAGAAAGTGTTCCTTTAATTTTTGTGAGCAGTTTATTTCATAATTGTAATGCAGACCTTTAGAGAAATCGAAGATCAGAGTACAGTGTAATGCCTTTCTCCTTTGTTTTCTCTCTAACATGAGTTGACAGTAGACTCTTCAGATTCTGGCAGAGGATCAGCAAGACTGAAACTAGAATAAATATTTCAGAATTTTACTGTACAATTCTGGAGAAAAACCCAGTCAAAGTACAGTATATTGTCTTTGCAGAATAAACGTTTGAGCCAATTTCAGGGTTTTCTTTCTACAAAATCTTAAAGGAGACATATGAAAAAAAATAAATTTCCTGGGATTTGAGGTGTTATTGTGTGTCTCTGCTGCATATACATGCATACAAATCTGGAAGAAAAATCATCCCTGCTGTTTTGAGTGAGATT
Organism: Apricaphanius iberus; assembly: GCA_028564705.1. Classification (NCBI taxonomy): domain Eukaryota; kingdom Metazoa; phylum Chordata; class Actinopteri; order Cyprinodontiformes; family Aphaniidae; genus Apricaphanius; species Apricaphanius iberus. Next base: position 177,146 of record JAPXFQ010002023.1, read on the forward strand.
GGGGTTTCTTAATTGATACTGCATTCAGTCTCTGATTGAGCTATTCAAAATTTGTCCGGCTTTCTACGTCACAAGCCGGAACATCCACACCTTCTCAGACCGCTGTCTCCACCCACCATATACAGCAATAAACACCAGTTACCTTTCAGATAAGGAAACACCATGTTGAAGCTCCACGCAAAATGCTCCTTTTTTGGCTGGTCAAAAGAGCTCAAAACACTTCATCAGGTCCCAGTCGAAGAGGATACAAGAGCTGCAGGGGTATAAATTTATTTTTTACGGTAAGATGCTGGCGGTAAGGGCATTGAAGACGGGAGATCTGCCGCCGAACTGAGCTTCTGAAAAACCCGGAAGAAGACGTGAGATCTGCCGCAGAAAAGCGGCATACGTTGGCTTTATTTTTTATGGTAAGATGCTGGCGGTAAGTGGGGGAAGACTGAGGACCTGCCGCCACACGCAGTTCAAAAAGCGAGGTCTTCATGGTGCTAGAGAGCTGGAGTCAGCAAGATGGAGCTGGAAGGCTTTAGAGTCGGCGTCTCAGGAAGATATCAGAGTGCCAGGTAAGCACTGAGTATCGGTTTCTCAGGAGACTCCCCTCCTACAGGAGCAGATTCTGGTTCAAACATGTATGGTTGAACTACTTTTTTTTATTTTTTATGGTTGAATAATTTTTTTTGTATGGTTGAACTACTGCAGGACTGTCCGTAACTTTCACATATAGTAACAGTCACCATGTGAGTGGTGGGCGTGAGCGAAGATTCTGGAAGCGTTGGGCATGGCCAAGTTAGCAGCAGCTCATGTCATATGTTAATGAACAGCTGAAAACAGCCCAATCTGAGGCCCCGTCCACACTACTGCATTCTCGTTTAGAAACGGAGAGTTAAAACGAAAACTATCTCCGTCCACACTAGCGTATTCTCTGTGTAATAGAATTGATCTCCGTCCACATTAAAACGACTGAAAACTTGGATCATGTGACCATTCTCCAACACTGGGCATGCGCGTGCTGGTATAAACAGGAAACATTCCTCAGATTTGATGAATGTAGCCAAGCTGACGTACCTGCTAAACATGTCGAAGGCCAGAGATGTAATTCATTATCCATGTTGCAGTTTCTAACGTAATGTACTCCAGGCTGTTTTTGTATGTTATCTTCCGGGGACGGATCATGTGACGGGTGGCTGACGAATCAGGGAAGGATACGCCATGACTGATGACACCCAATCATGGGTCCGAGTGTGATGTGCTGCGTCATCGTTTCTAAAGTCCTCCTTTTTCAATCGCCACACCAAAATGCCCTCCGGAGTTTCTAAACGAAAAACGGGATCGGCAACGTTGCTAAACTTCTCGTGAAAGGGGCTGAAACAGAGGTTAATACAGGTTGGTAACAATTGTTTCCTACAACCTATTTCCAGAAAACAACTTAGGAAACATGTTTTCTGGAACTCATAGACCTATTTTAAATTGTAAAAAATTATCTTAATATGTCCCATTTAAGAGTTGACAAAAAACTCTTTTCAGATTATGGTTGAGGGTCACCTAGACTATAATTGGAATACATATTTCAGAATTTTGGAGAGATGCCAAGTCAAAGTACTATATAATTGAATTCCTAGATATAGTTTTTGATAATTAATAGCCTTTCAAAAAAGAGAACACAGAAAGTGCTTTTTGTCAAACAAGCTCTTGAAAATAACTTATAAAACACCTTTGTACAATATCAATGTGTGTTAAAATTAAATAATGCACCAACAACGCAAATAATCCTAACATAATGGGCAATCCCATTCTTCATTCTTCAGCTCTGTCACCTTGGCTGGATCCATCTGTAAACACTGGAAATGGTACCAGTAGTTGCAGGTATCACTCTGAATCTGTAAATGTTACCAACAAATGTAAAGTCAATGACAATATCAATATGATAACATTTTATAAAGTAAACAAAGGTGTGTTGGAGGAAAAGACTAAGCAAAATTGTTAACTCTCCTTCTCTCTCCAGCTTTATTATTTGCTCTAATTTCGGATTGCAACTTTTTTTTTCTAAGTGTTTTTCATAGAAGCTTCGACTGGTCAGGTATCCTGCTTGCCCTGTTACTTGGGGAGCATCAACTGGGATGATGCTCCCATTTTGTGTTGTCAACTTTTTAATTTTGTTAAAATGTCTATATACATATGTACATGTGCATTGAACCAAAACAATTTGAAGTAACAAAAGACAAAGACAATAAACTCAAACTAATTGAATTCAACATTGTTCCCTCCTCTCCTCAGTCCGTTGTCCTTTTTTTTGTCAGTGAAGCTGATTAAGCACATCGGCTTCTCATCAGGGCTGCCCATGGGCACGCTTCCTTGGCCACACTTGAACAGGTGAGTTCAGAGAGAAAAAAGTGATGAGAACAACTAAAAACATTAAACTTAAACTACTAAGAAGTACTACCAAGCTTGGGCGCCCTGACTGAGAAGATCAACAAATACCATTAAAAAGTACAAAACATAATAACCATAAAAAAGACATGGCCTTTTAGAAATGGGAAGAAACTTTAAGACATCATACTGCACCGTGAGGGGGCATTTATCCAAAATTCTACTGTAAAATTCAGAAATATTTATTCTAGTTACAGTCTAGATGACCCTCTACCATAATGTGAAAAGAGTCTTTGGTCAACTCTTACGATGTTTGCGAGAAGAAAAGGACATAAAAGCATTATACTGTACTCATATCTTCGATTTCTCCAAAAATGCATGTATAAGGAAAACACTCTGAGACATCCACTGGAGACTCGGACCTACTGGGGAAGTCCACTGGCTGAGACCCGCTGGAAGGCTCTGAACTAAGCAACCTCCTCGCTTCTCCCACGGAACTGTCCCTTTCCACTGCAGCTGTCAGTTCAACATCTAATGGCTCTACGGGCATCAGACTGTCAGCTGGGAAGCTCTCTGCAGCAATCAGTAATATAAAGGATTTGTTCTGCAGAGTTTCGAACAAGACAGTGGGACTTATTTCATTAGCCGATTACGGTTCACCTGATCGATTGGCAGGCTGTTATCTTTGAACTCCATCTCCAAAGCTCACCAGCAAAGTTGGTGTGTGCGTTCGGTTTTTAACCAGAGTTGTGTTTTCAAATACACCACTTTTTACTGTAAAATTGCCTTTCGGCTCGTTTCAGACATCAAGAAATGTACCGAAGGATCCTGATGAATCCTCCGAGTAATTTTAAATTCTTTCTTAACAGCGAACTAATGCTCATTATCTTCTGCGTCTTGATTGATTCGAGGCAGTTGTCAATCTCCTCCGTGTCTTGTCTCCTGCGCTTGCCAAATTTATTACATCATTGTCCAGTATAAAAAAACAGCACTACCCATAACTTTGTTCCTCACTCGGAAAAAGAGAACTGCACCGAGACATTCAGTGGAAAAAGATGCACCCAAGCGTCATATGAATACTTTAGTGTTTTAAAATCTTGGAAGATTTGAACTTTGAGAGTATTTAAACTAGTGAGAAATGTGGGTAAATGTTAATGTATTTCTGATAAAAGTGTTCAAAGTGTGTGGTGAGGGTTTTTACAGCCTTAATTGTAAATAATCAAGATGAATACTTGGTGGATTTTGCCAGTCGCAAGTTATTTTTAGAATCTTACCCTGCAATAATTTATTTGTATGTGTTTTTAAATGATGCGTATGTTCTTCAGGATTATTTATATACCAGCAATAAACGAGGGACCACTGTACATGAATACATGTCATCAGTGTGTGCACTCGCAGCTTTCCCTTTTTTTAAGGCCTGTTTGAAAGGTCTTAGGGGTGATTAGTAGATATAGCTGGAGGGCTGTGGCAGTCTCGGGGGGGGTTGGTACAGCAACAGCAGGTCTGGTCAGGTTGGTGCTCTGATCGATTTATATAATAGGAGTATTTTAAAGTCTATTCTCAAAGCTGCAGGGAGCCAGTGTAAGAACTGTAGAACTAGGGTGATGTGCTCCACTTTCCTGGTTCTAGTGAGGATGCGAGCAGCAGCGTTCATGATCAGCTACAGCTGTCTGATTGACTTTTCGGGTAGACTTGTGAGGACGCTGTTACAGTAATCGATCTGACTAAAGATACACTCTCAGAAAGTCAGAAAGCTACAGCTGTCTTTTAGGCAGACCTGTGAGGTAGCTGTTGCTGTAATCAAGCCACTAAAGATGAACACATGGGTGAGTTTTTCAAGGTCCCATTACAACATTATTCCTTTAATCCTAGAAATCACTTCAGGTCATAAGAAGTTGACCTTGCTGGAGCTTTTATGTGACCTTGGATGTTCAGCTCTGAGTCCATCATTACACCTATTTTTGGGCCTGATCTGTAGTTGCGTTAATTAAAGCTGTGTGCTGACTCCTGATCGTTCCTATTTAGGTCCAAAGATAATTGCTTCTGTTTTGTTTCATTTTAGTTGTAGAAAATTCTGGTAAATCTATCAATCAAATTGCCTAATATATTCAGGATTTGCATGGATTCATATTCACCGGGGGACATTTTATTGTACAGTTGAATATTATCAACATAGTTGTGGTAACTAATCTCATTGAATGTTATAATCTTGGCTAATGTGAGCATGTAAATAATAAAAAGGATGGGCCTCATGATAAAGCCCTTGGTGACGCCACATAACCGATAACTCAAACCAGCCAAGTAATGTACCTAGCTCTCAAGTTGTTTCAACTGTGGGCTGGGGTAGAACTATGGCTCTACTACAGTCAATATTTAGTGAGATGTCATTAAAAACTTTGACGAGGGCCTAACTGTGCTGTGGTGAGCAGAAAAACAATGACAAGTTTCATCACTGTATAGAGGACAAACTCTGTACTGGTGTTTCCTTTTTATAAAAGTATGAAGGAGTATTTACCTCGGAGCATGCTAACAAACTTAGCACTGCCACCTTTTGAACGTACATTCAGCACCCAAGGGTATAAATATGACATGTTTGGACTAATTTTACACAAAGGAGCTGAAAATACTGCATTTCACAGCTTTGACATCACACCGAGCCCTTTGGAAATCTGGAAATTTTCTTTAATGCTTGACTTTACCGGTGGAAGGAGAGGCTGTTCAAAAACTGAAACCACACAGAATCAGTTATTTTTTTGAAAATCACTTCATGAAATGCAACCTGAACCTACCATTGATAAAAACGCAGCATATATGAATAAATATTGTGACTTTTGTAATATTATGCCACCGTACAGCAAATTTACTTGGAAGAGGCACGATTTACTTCAATTACTGCTCCAGTGTGGCAAAGAATGGTAGAGATCAATCTATATTATAGCTCAGGTTTAAAGAAAGACCAGATTGCTCCAAGAGCTCAACCTAAATGTTATTACCATCAAAAAACAGATTTTATTTTATGTGGTTTCGGGAGATTTAAAACTTAATCAGATTACAGACAAGAGAGTGTTAGACCAAAATGGGTTTCGTCTTTAAATCTTTGATTTATCTCAGTAATTTTTTCCCTTTTTTTTTTCCGTTAATTGTAGCGCTGAAAACTTTTCAAAGTATGTTTATTTAGATGTAATGAATAAAGCAAAGTGTTTTTTAACCTCTAATAAAAAGCTTTTCTCCTGTGTTTGCTTTTCCAGACCACCTACTACATTGTGCTTGGAAAGAGAAGGATTTTTCTGACCAGCAGCTCTGTAAACAGGAGAGTGATTCCAGTTTGGACCAGAAGGATCCAGAACCTCTGCAGATGAAAGAAGGGCCACAAGAGCCAGAACATCGCTGGATAAAAGAGGAAGCATTGGAGCTCTGCATTAATGAACAAAAAGACCAGCTTGTACTGAAGCAGGAGACTGAAGATACAGTCATGGTGACTCCTACTCTTGTGGAAAAGTGCCAAATTAAACCAGAACCAATCAGGATCCAACTCATCTCTCAGGACTCTGATGAAACTGAGAACCAGGATGAAGAAGGAAGCCATCATAAAGACTCAGAATCAGGGCGAGATAAACGGCCGAAACAAAATAAGAGACGTCAGAAAACCACAAATCGTAAGAATTCAGAACCCAAAAGGAAGAAGAAAACTCAAACCGATCATTCCTGTAGAATTTGTGGTCATTTTTTCAATGAATATAGTAACTTGATATTACACTTGAAAAGTCACAAAGGTGAGAGGCGCTTCAAATGTCTGAGCTGTGAAAAAAGCTTCGCTAAGAAAAAGAACTTTGATACACATGTCAGAATTCACACAGGTGAGAAGCCTTTTGTTTGTACAATTTGTAGCAAAGGTTTTACTCACAGATATAGTTTGACTCGTCACTTGAGAATTCACACAGGTGAGAAGCCTCACTTTTGTACAATTTGTAGCAAAGTTTTTACTTACAAAGTTCAGTTGACTCGACACATGAGATTTCACACAGGTGAGAAGCCTTTCGCTTGTACAATTTGTGACAAACGCTTTACTCAAAAAACGAACTTGAATAGTCACATGAGTGTTCACACTGGTGTGAAGCCTTTTTCGTGCGTGACCTGTGGAAAAAAGTTTAATTGCAGAAAGCTGCTTAAGATTCACATGAGAATTCACACAGGAGAGGGGCTTCTCAAATGTTTGACCTGTGGAAAAAGTTTCCCTGTAAAATCTCGTCTTGATCAGCACTTGAGAATTCACACAGGAGAGAAGCCTTTCTCTTGTACGATTTGTGGTAAAGACTTTATTCAGAAAGGCAATTTTACTCATCATATGAAATTTCACACAGGTGAGAGGCCTTTTAAATGTCTGACCTGTGAAAAAGGCTTCATTACGAAATCTGATTTAAATAAGCATATCAGAATTCACACAGGTGAGAAGCCTTTCTCTTGTACAATTTGTGGCAAAAGCTTTGGTCACAAAAGTCATTTAAATAGTCACATAAGAACTCACACAGGGGATAAGCCTTTCCCATGTACAGATTGTGGCAAACGTTTTACTCGCAGGTATATTTTGAACTGTCACATGAGAATTCACACAGATGTAAAGTCTTTCCCTGTAACACCTGTAAAAAAACTTTCAAATTGAAACAGTCTTTGAATGAATAGAGCTCTCGGAGTTGATGTCACTTCTCCCAGCATTCACCAGTCCAAATCGAATCAGCGCCTTAGTGGCAGGCAGTCTCCTGCAGTTATATTATAGTTATAGATATATGCGGCAAACCCAAACCTAATAACAGTAAATATGGTGGATACCTGCTGTGGCCCAGGATGCCACAACAGAAACGAACGACAAAAGGGAAGAAAGTTTAACAATATTCCCACGGATCTAGAACACAGAAAACATTGGAAAATTGAAATGAAATGCGTGTTCGATGACCTAAAATTAAGCTGTGGGACCCCCACGAGCAAAGCTTACGCTTATCTGACGACCACTACATATCAGGTATATAAACCAACGTTTCCTCAACGTTATGTGGTATTTATGTTACATGCTTTTATTAAGGTGTTTACTGGACTTCCTACAGTTAGCTGTGGATTTTTCTGTCTTGTTGCTCACATACAGACGTGGACAAAATTGTTGGTACCCTTCATTAAATCAAAGAAAAACTCATAATGGTCACAGAAATAACTTTAATCTGACAAAAGTAATAATAAATAAAAATATATAAATGTTGACCAATGAAAGTCAGACATTGCTTTTCATCCATGCTTCAACTGAATTATTTAAAAAATAAATGCATGAAACAGGCCTGGACAAAAATGATGGTACCCACAACTTAATATTTGGTTGCACAACCTTTTGAGGCAATCACTGCAATCAAATGATTCCTGTAACTGTGAGTGAGATTTCTGCACCTCTCAGCAGGTATTTTGACCCACTCCTCATGAGCAAACTGTTCTAGTTGTTTCCGGTTTGAAGGGCGCCTTTTACAGACAGCATGTTTCAGCTCCTTCCAAAGATGCTCAATAGGATTGAGATCAGGGCTCATAGAAGGCCAGTGTTTTGCTCTTAGCCCTTCTTGGGTGTTTTTAGCTGTGTGTTTTGGGTCATTTTCCTGTTGTAAGACCCGTGACCTGCGACTGAGACCATGCTTTCCGACACTGGCCAGCACATTTCTCTCTAGAATCCCCTGATAGTCTTGAGATTTCATTGTACCCTGCACAGATTCAAGACACCCTGTGTCAGATGCAGCAAATCAGCCCCAGAACATAACCGAGCCTCCCCCATGTTTCACAGTAGGGACCGTGTTCTTTTCTAGATATGCTTCATTTTTCCGTCTGTGAACATAGAGCTGATGTGCCTTGGCAAAAAGTTAAATTTTTGTCTCATCTGTCCACAGGACATTCTCCCAGAAGCTTTGTGCTTCGTCAGCATGTAGTTTGGCATACTCCAGTCTGTTTTTTTTTATGATTTGTCCTCTGGCTCAAACAGCGAAGGATGTTCCAATCTGACACTGATGTTCCTTGAGCATAAAGTTCAGCTTGGATCTATTTTGAAGTCTTTCTAGGCTCTTTTGTTACCATTTGGATTATCCGTCTCTTTGATCTGTCATCAATTTTCCTCCTGCAGCCACGTCCAGGGAGGTTGGCTACAGTCCCATGGATCGTACATTACTGAATGACATGTGCAGCTGTAGTCACAGAAACATCTAGCTGCTTGGAGATGGTCTTATAGCCTTTACAGTTAACATGCTTGTCTATGATTTTCTTTCTCATGTGTGTGGTACACACCACGTCACCAAACAACACAGTGACTACCTGGAGTCCTATATATAGGCCCACTGAGTGATTACAGGATTGTAGACACCTAGGATGCTGATTAGTGGACATACCTTGGATTAACATGTCCCTTTGGTCACATTATTTTCATTCTTTTCTAGGGGTACCATCATTTTTGTCCAGGCCTGTTTCATGCATTTATTTTTTAAATAATTCTGTTGAAGCATGGATGAAAAGCAATGTCTGACTTTCATTGGTCAACATTTATATAATTTTTATTTATTATTACTTTTGTCAGATTAAAGTTATTTCTGTGACCATTATGAGTTTTTCTTTTATTTAATGAAGGGTACCAACAATTTTGTCCACGTCTGTACAACGTAAGCACGTGAGGTGGACCTTCCGGTGACGTTGTAGTGTTTGTTTCCTGTTGTCCACCATTTATTCATCCTCTTCCAGTTAGCACATAGTAGCATAGTTCACTTAGGCTAAATTGAATTTATTTGGTTTGTGTGAGCAATTTGTTAATAAATTGCTTAAACTTGAGATGAATCTCTGGGCCTCGTTTATGGCTGAATACATCATGCAAAAGAACTCACTTTCAGATGGACTGGTCGGGTTTAATAGTAAAGCATTTATTTTAATATTTTCTGTTTTATTAAAGGGTCATTTGTTTTAATACATTTTTTTATTACATACATTATTCTGAGTTTAAAGAAAAGTTAGGTGAGAAAGGCTTTGCTTAAAATGAAGGCTGCAGGGTCATCTCATGATTTATAGCTATGTCCGGAGGGGAGGTGTAGGTCTGTGGACATGTGAGTGTAACATTCTAGAGACAGCTGCATGCGAGTCCCTAACTGAAGAGACCACGTTGATGAAGGGTAATAAAACTTATGAAGGACCAATAATGTCCAAATGTAAGATATAAAATGTGATGTTCCAAGTGAGGACTTTTTCAGACTCAGTGTGTTGGCCCAGAGCGGACTTCCTGATACTCTGTACACTGAATATTGTATCTGTTTTAAAAAACTTAACGAACTGGATTCCTCTCCTGTGATCTCTGATAAAGTACACGTATGGAACTAGAACTGAGGGTTTTAACCAAGGCATTTAGTTCCAACAATTGTTAGTATTGCTACTTAATTAGAGATAAAAAATCTGGTGCCCCATTTGCTCAATTTATCAAGATTAATTTGAGTTACATTAGCAATTATCCCAGTATAAGGTTACTGGTGTAGTTGTGTTTAAAACATTAGTAGCCAGACAACGAGAATTCCTAAAAAAATAAATAAAATAAAACACTTTGATAGTAAGATTTAGAGGGTGACACAGGAATCAATTGTCGTTCCCGCCCCGATCCCAAAAAAATACTCCAGTCACGTCCCGATCAGGTGACAGCCCCCCAAAAAAAATCTTGTCCCAAAAAAATCCAGAGGGAAAGACTCCCTTCCCAACCCGAATCCCATAGATTAGTAAATTACTTCCTATGGCACTCGCTCCCCCCCCACCCTTTAACCCATAGCCTAGCCCAGTATCAAAGATCATCTATTTAGCTTTATCCGGCATCTTTAGCCATATCCTGCATTCTCGTTGTTTGCCCACCTTACCACATCATGAATGGACTCAATTCGTCTGACTACCAAACTATTAAGATACACGCATTTTCAGTCGGATATCATATGCTTTCCAGTTTATCCAGGTGGTGTAGCAACAACGTAGCAGTTTCAGTTTTTGTGCGTGCAGTGTAGCAGACCCGATGGAATTGCATTTTGCAGTGGAGTTAATAATCACACACATTTTTTTATTATTATTTCCGGTTTCCCGTCCGATCCCGTGAATTATTTCCTGTCCCGTCCCGATCACGTTACCAAAAGTGAAATTCACTCCCGTCCCACGGGAATCCTGCAGGAATCACGTGACCCGTGGGAATCCCGAAAAAATGTCACCCTCTAGTAAGATTCAGGTAAAAGAGTCCAGTTAATGTAAACACGTACGAAGGAAAAGACCCTGTGAAATGCTTAGCTCTAGTTCACAAAAAAATGAAGTCCTGAAGAGTAACTTAACCCCATGAAAAAACAATATCCTGCCTGAAATTCTAAAAAAGGGCGGAGCCAGGATGCACTCAGGGGCCTGTTCTGGAGCCGAGCCTCAGGCTCGTGCACTGAGTCAGTGCTGCCAGAAGCCGGCACTGCTGCTGAGTCAGAGGGACCCAAGATGGTTCCAGCCTCTGAGTGGTAATGTTAACATGGGGTAAAGCTCAAACCAGTATCAAACTTCGTAAAAAATGTCATTCTCTCCTGTTAAATTTAAGGTCTAAAGTCTACACTATCTAAAATGTATCCATTTAAACAGATGCACGTTTAATAAATTTAGATTTAAAAAATAATGGAGATTAAAGCAGCGGTTGTCAAATCCTTTTACCAGATACTATGCCGCAAAATATTTAGACTTTCCATGACCAAACTGGGTCTACATCATATACTCAGACTAAGCCAAACCACAGAGAAGACTTAATTAGAAGGCATTTATCCATACTACTGTCTGAGCACACACACAACTGGAATATGGTAGGAGTATAAAACAAGCCACCTATGCTTCCTCCACAGAACCCAGCGCCCTAGAAAGAACCTTCTTCCCTTTACTCTTGTAAAGAAAGGACTGACTTTTCCCAGCCTGTAGTGGATCGAGCAGTTTGTAGCTACAGTGTTGGAGCATCTGAATAAACTTAAACTCATTATTACATAAGATTTGACATACATTTTTTATTATGGAGAATTTTAAGAAGGGGAGTAGAAATTAATTTGTGCATTCCTTCACATATTGGGGTAAACCGAAAATTTTAGGCTGATAAGTTTATAAAAAGAGTTTCATGATGAAATATAAAGTATAGCAAATATGGCATGAATAGTATAAATAAGCCTAAGTTAGAAAACGGCAGGTATTATAGGAAAAGGAAGAAAAAGATTATATTACTTTCATGTAGGCTATAAAAGGCTGTTCTTCAATTACATTTATTTAATCATTACATTTACACAAAATGACGTTTTTTGTGTGTAGATATTTGCTTTTTTATGTGTCAAAACCACAAAATAGGAAATCGTGGTGGACTTGAGGCACCAAAATTCTATATTACTTTATTGCTAATCAGTTACAGTATTTAATCAAATGGACACAAACACAAAGATGATCCCCCTGGTTGGAACTGCAACAAACTCAAAGTCTCCATCTCAGATCTTCCATTCCTTCCACAATCTAGTAAAAAAATCTAACATCTGTAACTTAATTACTATTTCAACAACTCTGACTGCCTGGTGGAAAACTAACAGGATCACTAGATCATCATTAGCTCCACACGAGTACACCCAATTATGGCACAACCTAACCTTCATATTAGAAAAAAAACTCCTTCACTTCTCCACCTGGGAACAGAAAGGAATCACACATCTCTGCCATCTATTTTCTAACAACCAATTTATATCATTTCACACGCTATTGCAGAGATATGGGGTTGGGAGAAACCAATTTCTTCAATATCAACAACTAAAACCAATAAAAGGAAAACAGACCCATCTAAAAAATAATATATTAGAATAATCACCATTAATCAAAGAAATTATTAAAATCAAACTAATCTCTAAATTATACAAACTAATCTCCACCTTAAACCCCATAATATCAATTCCAACAACCAAATGGGAACATGACCGGGATCTTTCTCCCAGCCCCGATTTCTGGGAACAAATACCCAAAAACATATTTTCCTTGACCACACGCCAACCTGCAACTTTTACAATACAAAGTCATTCACAGAATTCGCATCACTCAAAGTAAAATGTTTAAAATGGGACTGGCTCATTCAGATATCTATACACAATGCACTTTAGGTAGCACAGATAACTTTTTTCATGACATTTGGCTTTGCCACACAGTTCATTCGATATGGATCACTGTGACTAAGACGCTTTCCACCATCCTGGGCTGCAGAATTGCAACATCAGCTTCACCTTGTCTTCTAGGTGAGCTTTCAAAATTACTAATTTCATCCAAATTCAAAAATCCATTGTTAATTTCTCTAGCTGCTGCTAAGAAAGTAATCCTACAAAACTGGAAAGCAAAGACGTCATGTCACCTTACACACTGGCTTAATAAAAAGAAGACAAACAAAAGAAGAGAAGCAGAGATTCTAAAACTCCAGTTCGTTTTGACTCCAGCCGAACTAAGATGTATACATGCATTTTAAAAGGCTGATTTCATTCGGACTAAGGCAATAATTCAAATTTCTCTTGCTGCATGTAAACATACTGATTGACTGTGTGGGGGTTGTCTTGGTGGAGGTCTGCTGTCTGAGTGCTTTTCTCGGTATAGTACAGCAGGGGTGCCCAAAGTAGGGCCCCTGGACCAAAGTTGGTCCCCCAAGCCGTTTAATTTGGCCCGCCAGGGGATGATTCTGACCTGTTTTATATAAAAATATGTACTAATAAGACAGTCAACCTAAAATGCTCAGAGATTATACTTCCACTTCTGGTACCATTTTTGTAAACAGGCTCAATGAATATATATTTGGAAAACATACGAAATATCACAAATTTGGTTTAAAATTGAAATACCAGCAACTATACGGGACATGTAGAGTAGATTTGTGCACATATTTACATTTGCATACTTTAAAAGACCGCAAAGAGTCATATTTAATCATTTTATGCTATGTTAAATGAGCCTTTGCTGCAGCACCAATTTGGCTAAAAATACCTTCACGTTTTTGGGTCACCATGCCGGCTGCTAGTTTAAGCAGCTATTACCAACATAGAGCAGCATCGTCTGAAACACAAATACATTTAAAAAAATGTTGAGAGGAAGATTCTTTTTTCACTGACATCCATACTAAATCAAATACTGATGGTTAGATGTGTGCTAAATGTACATGTATGACTTATTTGTCATATTTTGTTCAATGTTATTAACACAAAATAATGTTAAATAACTGTATGTTATGGGAAACTTTATATTAAGAATGACCTGTTCTGTGTATTCTTACATACTGAGAGTACTGTGTGCTATTTCTTCATGACATAGTCTGATTGTGTGACAATGTATGATATTAGGTTAGGTCAAAAGAACTGATATTAGGATTCCTACGTCCTGTATTGCCATGGACTCTCAGAGCACTATACATCCTGATTAGGGCTGGGACGACGCGTCGACGTAATCGATTACGTTGACACGTAAAATACGTTGACGCAATAAATGTGCGTCGATGCGTCATCACTTTCAAAACAAACATGGCGGGAGCCAGTCGTTGCAGCATGAGTGAGTCAGTGGACTTAAAAATACCTCCATCCAAACTCGAAGTTCAAAGGTCTAGAACTATTTTAAAATAACAGGGAGCGATTTTGTCGTCTGCCGGCTTTGCAAAATGTAAATGGCTTATAAAAGCACGACGGTATCCAGGAGCAGTTCCAGCAAATGATTAAACAACGTAAGTTTTCAACTTTTTTACTAACGCTATGTATTTTTACCCTATAAATCACCCAAACACCCCCACACAGAGGGCATGTACTCATACAGAGCTGCGTCTGCTGTATGTTACTTCTATCTGTTTGGTTGGTTTTTATTTGTGACCCGTGTTGGCAGAATGAGTCTGAATGCGCACAGACTGATTATGAGCAAAAGCCGAAAATGTGAGCGACTGTTATTTGGTCGCGGTAAACATGTTTGTTAACAAAGGTAATGCACTACTTGCTAAACGTAGCCGTCGTGGACATTAATACAACATTGTTTAAGTGCTAGCAAAAGCAAAACCGACAAAGAACTCTGGATTATCAGGTTTAATAATGCCTCATCCTGTTTGAATACTATTTTTTTACTTAATGTTCCTCCAGTTTGTTGATTTCAAAGTTGCCATCTAATAACTAGAAAAATGTGCAGCATTTTATTGGAATGAACAGCGCCTCTCTCCCTGTTTATCTCTTTTTTTGTGTGCAAATCTTATGTCAGAAACAAGAGAAAATGCAGCAAAGTAAATGTTTTTTTGTGACTGAAGAGCACTTTTTTTGCAATAAGTGAATGTTTAATTTTGTTTTATATTTTTTTGGTATTTTCTTTACTTTATTCATATGATTTGGTTGCACAACATTTAACTTCTTGTTAAATGTAACCTCGAATCAGGAGATTGGACTAATACTACAAATTTATTAGGGATTTTATTTTTTAATTTTTTACTTAAAATGTATTCAAATGAAGAAATGTGTTTATTTTGTTGGAATACATAAATTAATAAATGTCTAATTTCTATACAAATTAAATTATCGTTAATCGAATTGAATCAACATCGAATCGAATTGAAAAATGTATCATTAGATTAATCGATTACAAAAATAATCGTTTCACCCAGCCCTAATCCTGATGTGTCCTAAGATTGAGCCTGCCCTATCAGACGAAGACGCTGTGGAGTCTGCGGTAGCCAGTGAGAAGAATTGTTTACTGATATGATGTGGATAGCAGTGAGATGGTCTGAATCTATAAAAGCCTGTCAGTTGCTGGGAAGTAACTTCAGCTGTTGCAAATAATCTGTAATACTGTTCCTCCTTGCTTGATCAACCATGTCCGCATTAAATAACCTCCAGAAAATGAAGGAATCTTTCTCAACATTTTATTTAAAAAATAAAATAAAATTCCGATTACACTGTATAATAAATAAAAGTACTTTACTATTAATATTTGTGTTTTGTGAGAACTATCAGATTTGGCCTGTGGCGTTATGATAAAATTTAATTTTGGCCCTCTGAGTGATAAAGTTCCTTGTATACAGATTAGTTGGACATTATAGAAGAAGTGATAGAAATAAAAAAGATCAATATATAATTTCAAGAATTGCCCATTCTGGATTAAATTCAAAAAAAAAAAAAAAGAATAGACATTAGACATGAAATTGTGTGTTTGCCCCCCAAACATGGGGGGTGTTGATAAGGAAACTTGAACATGTACATTTTGATTTTGGGAAGTATAAACAGGAGAGGGAAATACCCAAGTCTTAATTACAGCAAAATTGTGTTAATATAAGAAAGAGATTTCACGGTAGAATATGGGTGTTATGTTTTTTAAGGTAATTTTTAGATTTTAAGAGTCAGAGGTATTTTCAAAGTTATTTCGATTCGTATTTCTGTCCATAAGGTGGCGGTAATGCACCTAAAGAAATGTGTCAACCGCCATTAAACAAAACAGAACAAGAACAACGGTGTGATGTTAGCGTTAGCTTTCCTTCCGCTTCATTCTACAGTTTCTGATCATATGTACCTGAATGTGTGAATGTTTGCAGTCAAAATGTGTTCAGTTCAGCTTCAACCAGAGTTGATCAACGAGCAGTTAACTCCTGATGAAGAAACATTCACAGAGTTTAAAGAAATCATCGTCAAATACGAGGAAGAGATGGATGATCAGATCAGACTGCTGGATTTCACCCGGACACCGCGGGTCGTCTTACACCGGATAGGTAAGAAAAACTGCTGATCGTCAACGTTTAATGTTGGATGTTGAACAGACATTCAGTCCATGGTTTACTACGGTCGGTGATGGTTTTTGCTCCGTGCGCTGAGACATAGATGGTGGTTAGCTCTGCTCCGTGTAGCCTCCACCTGATACCATTTATAGCAGGGGGGTCCATATCATTTGAGCAGAAGACTGCCAATCGATACCCCATTTTGTTACCGTTGTTACGTCGAGCCGCGTTTCCCCGTCAGATACGGTTTCCCCTGCGTCTGCGCACCGCTCCGCGGCTCGCACGCGGCAAATAGTGCGCGTGCTTGTTCAGCGCTCGTAACAGCGAACCGTGCTTGAGCCTCAAGACAACTACAGACACAGTGAAAGCTTACCTGCGTGAAGTTTGCCCCCCACCCTTACGCAAAACTCAGTGAAAATAGCCACAGTCATTTGTGCTGTCTTAGTGCTGGTTTCTGCAGAAAAAAAATAAATCATTTCTGCTGTTTTAGTTTTTAAAATATACCCTAATTTTGGTCAATCTAAGTTCACAGCAGAAATGTCCATTTGTGCTGTTTTGGTTTTTCAGATATAACAACTTTATAATGATGCGATGATGTCACACACACACACACATATATATATATATATATAAAAAAACAGGGGAAACGGTATCTGATGGCCAAGAAACACCCGTCAGATACCGTTCCCCCTCATTTAAACAGGGGAAACGGTATCTGATGGCCAAGAAACACCCGTCAGATACCGTTCCCCCGCATTTAAACAGGGGAAAAGGTATCTGATGGCCAAGAAACACCCGTCACATACCGTTCCCCCTCATTTAAACAGGGGAAACGGTATCTGATGGCCAAAAAACACCCGTCAGATACCGTTCCCCCTTATTTAAACAGGGGAAAATGTGTTTTTTTAGAAATGAATGATCACACATTTTACCAGAACAGTAAAAAAAAAAATTAAATACTTTGATTTGGTCCAGATCACACATATGTTTAATATTTCAACATAACATTGACAGACATATTGGCTGGACAAAGACGGATACCTAATTACAAAACACGCCAGGAACGATCGTCTTTGAGTTCAAAACTTAACAGATACTGTTACACTATCTGGAACATAGGCTGTAAACATATGTAGTCCGAGTAACATAATAATTTAACATAAATAAAATGTGCTTCTTTTAAAATCTAAAATAAATAAAACAATAAAAACAATTAGCATAATTCCAAGTGCAAAAATAACACTGAACAAATGTTCGAGTTGTGACAAAACGTCCACATCTCCTCTTCCCTCAACAGGCTTTACAAATAAAAGCTGCTGATGTGTCTGAACATCCAGAGCAAACATGGTGAAACCAACGGCCACAGACATCACAGGATATCTGCAGAACAAAAAGAGTTAGATTTATTGTACCCTATTGTACTAGATCATTTTAATTTGTTTAAATGTTTCACCTAATATTAACAATTATTATTGTCTAAGAGTGTAAAGAATTTGATCTTAGGCTCTATATGCAAAATGAACAGTGTTTACCAATGTTTACTGCGAGTGTGCATTAAGGGAGACAGATTTATAATGCACCCAAAATTATTTAACAAAATTTATTAAGTACCATTGTTAAATTGTTATTTTGCCTCTACCTTGTAGGATACTTTTTGTGCTATTGATTGAGGATTGCTATTATCATTCCTAGATATTAAAAAAAAAAAAAAATCTAGAGATTACGTGCCCTGACAATTCTGACGGGTGTTTCTTGGCCATCAGATACCGTTTCCCCTGTTTAAATGAGGGGGAACGGTATCTGACGGGTGTTTCTTGGCCATCAGATACCGTTTCCCCTGTTTAAATGAGGGGGAACGGTATCTGACGGGTGTTTCTTGGCCATCAGATACCGTTTCCCCTGTTTAAATGAGGGGGAACGGTATCTGACGGGTGTTTCTTGGCCATCAGATACCGTTTCCCCTGTTTAAATGAGGGGGAACGGTATCTGACGGGTGTTTCTTGGCCATCAGATACCGTTTCCCCTGTTTAAATGAGGGGGAACGGTATCTGACGGGTGTTTCTTGGCCATCAGATACCGTTTCCCCTGTTTAAATGAGGGGGAACGGTATCTGACGGGTGTTTCTTGGCCATCAGATACCGTTTCCCCTGTTTAAATGAGGGGGAACGGTATCTGACGGGTGTTTCTTGGCCATCAGATACCGTTTCCCCTGTTAAATGAGGGGGAACGGTATCTGACGGGTGTTTCTTGGCCATCAGATACCGTTTCCCCTGTTTAAATGAGGGGGAACGGTATCTGACGGGTGTTTCTTGGCCATCAGATACCGTTTCCCCTGTTTAAATGAGGGGGAACGGTATCTGACGGGTGTTTCTTGGCCATCAGATACCGTTTCCCCTGTTTAAATGAGGGGGAACGGTATCTGACGGGTGTTTCTTGGCCATCAGATACCGTTTCCCCTGTTTAAATGAGGGGGAACGGTATCTGACGGGTGTTTCTTGGCCATCAGATACCGTTTCCCCTGGCCATCAGATACCGTTTCCCCTGTTTAAATGAGGGGGAACGGTATCTGACGGGTGTTTCTTGGCCATCAGATACCGTTTCCCCTGTTTATATATATATATATATATATATATATATATATATGTGTGTGTGTGTGTGTGACATCATCGCATCATTATAAAGTTGTTATATCTGAAAAACCAAAACAGCACAAATGGACATTTCTGCTGTGAACTTAGATTGACCAAAATTAGGGTATATTTTAAAAACTAAAACAGCAGAAATGATTTATTTTTTTTCTGCAGAAACCAGCACTAAGACAGCACAAATGACTGTGGCTATTTTCACTGAGTTTTGCGTAAGGGTGGGGGGCAAACTTCACGCAGGTAAGCTTTCACTGTGTCTGTAGTTGTACGGTTCGCTGTTACGAGCGCTGAACAAGCACGCGCGCTATTTGCCGCGTGCGAGCCGCGGAGCGGTGGTCAGACACCTCAGTGAAGCTGTCCCCCCACCCACTTTAAAAGTAAAGGCAAATAGGCGGAGCGGTTAGTGCTCCGTTTGTGCTGATTTGTGCTGGTAAAATTATCGTTTGTGCTGGTTTGGTTTTTCAGATATTCAACTTTATTTTATAGGTCACACAAAGGTCACCGTCCCCCCAGACAGCTCCAAAACGGACCAAAGTGGTCTACTTTTTTAGTGCTTCGTTTGTGCTGGTTTGTGCTGGTAAAATTATCGTTTGTGCTGCTTTGGTTTCTGAGATATTAAACGTTTTATTTCTGCGTGATGACGTCACCATACCCCCAGACATCACCAAAACAGATAAAAGTGGACTACTTTTTTAGTGCTTCGTTTGTGCTGGTAAAATTATGGTTTGTGCTGCTTTGGTTTCTGAGATATGTGCTTGACAAAGTTTTTTCAATTACCATGCGTGCCTTTTATTTGTAAATGTGTTCAATAAAGTTCTGCAAGAAAACCTGTCTCCTTTATGTTTTTAAATCATCTATATTTGTTGAACATGTACAGTAGTCATCAATGTTACTTTAACAAATATTTGTCTTTTACAAATTCAAGATACCAGTTTGAAAAATGACAAGTACATCATCAGGAATCGAACCCCTGTCAAAAAGTTTGACAACCACCCTGTTTTACTTTTGTCCTACACATTCAGTTGCAGCTTTTGGGGGTGTGGTGACGTTATCACGCAGAAATAAAACGTTTAATATCTCAGAAACCAAAGCAGCACAAACGATAATTTTACCAGCACAAAGCAGCACAAACGAAGCACTAAAAAAGTAGTCCACTTTTATCTGTTTTGGTGATGTCTGGGGGGACGGTGACGTCATCACGCAGAAATAAAACATTTAATATCTCAGAAACCAAAGCAGCACAAACGATAATTTTACCAGCACAAACCAGCACAAACAAAGCACTAAAAAAGTAGACCACTTTGGTCCGTTTTGGAGCTGTCTGGGGGGACGGTGACCTTTGTGTGACCTATAAAATAAAGTTGAATATCTGAAAAACCAAAACAGCACAAACGATAATTTTACCAGCACAAATCAGCACAAACGGAGCACTAACCGCTCCGCCTATTTTCCTTTACTTTTAAAGTGGGTGGGGGGACAGCTTCACTGAGGTTGCGCAGACGCAGGGGAAACCGTATCTGACGGGGAAACGCGGCTCCTGGGTGCTTGGAACAGCACTTCTGACGGTAGACGGTAGGGCTGGGTGATATGGCAAATTTTTTAAATCACTGTATTTAAAAAAACAAAAACATATCGGAATTATGGTATTTAACGGTACTTTTTCTCATACGGTACCTTTGATACCACATAATCTTATAAGAAAAGAAATTATACCCTAGCTTGGCTTTAAATAGCCCACAGTCATATGGACTGAATCATGTCGTTTCCAGACACTGATAAGTGCTATGAAAAGAATTCAAATGATTATGATTCGAGTCAAAATAGAAATTACCGATGTTCTAAGGCTGAAAATATAATAGTTTTTTTAACTTTACTGTGACATTGTACTTGATTTGCTTGTAATATTGGAGAATTCTGCTAGGGGGCAGAGAAAAGGACCGGAGTATCGAAGAAGAAGAAGAAGAAAACATGGTGACCATATGAAATCATTAGCTTGTTAATATTCAGATAACAACAGAAAAAAAACGGGGGCAATATCGTAGATGGTATGTAAATTATAATTACTGCTTTTTTTTATTTATTTCCAAAGAAGATGGGTTTTACAAAGAAGTTGCTGTTCCAGATGTAGGATTTGAAGCAGTCGAGTGCCTCACCAGAGAGTCCGACCCAGCTGTCTAGACGTTCCAGTAATATATCGTGATCCACGGTGTCAAATGCCGCGCTGAGGTCTAATAGTACCAGTACTGTGGATTTACCACAATCAGTATTTGTACGGATGTCATTGAAAACTTTGACGAGGGCAGTCTCTGTGCTGTGGTACCTACAAAAACCAGACTGATAAATGTCAAAGCCGTTGTTCATTGTTAGGAAGCTGTTTAACTGTTGGAACACAGCTTTTTCAATCATTTTAACAATAAATGGGAGATTACAGTTTGGTCTATAGTTTTGCGTCAACATGCTGTCTAGGTTTTTCTTTTTTTGTATTTGCTTGATAACTGCTGTTTTTAGAAATTTTGGGAAAACATCCCTTGGGAGGGATGAGTTAACTATTTGAATCAGATCCACCCTAATGGCTGGGAGCTAGGGCTGGGCGATATGGACTAAAATTCATATCTTGATATTTCTTAGATAAATGGCGATACTCGATATATATCGATACTTTTTTGTGACATAATTGGGGCTTCCTACAAACCATCTGTGTCCCTGTTAGATTCAGTTTTCCGGAGGCAAACCCTTTAAAAACAAAAAGTTTAAGCTACATTCCAAAGCTCACCTTTCATAATGTCAAAATGTAAACAACAAATTGAACCAAAAAACCCCTGTTAGTTTTAACAGTAATAATAAACAGATTTTTGACACAGATTGACAGCTCAGTAAATAATTAAACATATCAATATAACTTTTTGTGTGTTTCTTCAAAAAACATGTAAACAAGCAAGGCAATTCCTACTTTGTGCACATATCAAATAATAAGAACAAAAGGATATTAAATCAAAAAGTAACAAACCAACTTATGTACAATTTATATATTTTCTGCCAGGAAAACTAATCTGTCCACACTGTTAGGTTTTTGGGGTTGCCTTGTGGCAAGTTACAATGTTCCCACTGCAACTGAACATCCTTTCAGAAGGTGAGCTGGTGGCTGGCACACAAAGGTACTTTTTTGCCAGGCGGCTCAATGCAGGAAAGTTAATTTCATGTTTCTGTCAGATGCAGCGCTTTGACAACATTATTCCCGTTGTCCGTCATCACAGTGACAACTAGCGCCGTTGGGTTGAGATTCCAGCTTTTGAGGACCTCCTGCAGGGCTTCGGTAATATGCTTTCATATATGATCTTGCAGAAAGTAGCTGGTTTGAAGACATCCACTTTTTTCTCCCAGTCCTCTATGAAGTGCACCGTCACACTCATTTAAGTTTTGCAGGTCCTGCTGGACCACATGTCGGTGGTGAGCGTGAAGTGAGACACTTTTCCAAGACGGGCTCTGACATCCGTGTACATTTTGGGTAGCGCCTCTCTTGCGAAATAATTGTGGCTTTGTAATTGGTATCTCAGATCCAAGGTTTTTAGCAGCTGATCAAAGCTGGTATGCTCCACCAACAGGAAAGGAGGGTTCACTCTGACCTGTGGATCTTTATGTATGTGTATGTATATATATATATATATATATATAAAATAGCCTTCTAATACTGATAGTATATTCTAAAGCACACACTTTGTAAGCACACAGGATTATATGAATATAAAACGTTAATAAATGCAGTTTATAAGAAAAACATGAGACATAAAGAACTTTATTATCTCCCAACCTGAGTGCCAAAGAAATAGTTGATGCTATATGCGGAAATTATGGGTATAGGACCCCTACTATTAATCTTGGAGAGATTCAACAATTTAAAAAATAACCATCAGTCAGAAACCTTTGAAAACACTGTTCATACTAGGGCTGGGACAACTCGTCGGCGTAATCGATTACGCAAAAAATGTGAGTGGATGCGTCATCACTTTCAACACAAACATGGCAGAAGCAAGTAATGTCGGCATGAGTGAGTCAGTAGACTTAAATACCTCAATCCGAACTCAAAGTTCAAAGGTATGGAACTATTTTAAAAGTAAAGGGAGCGATTTTGTCGTCTGCCGGCTTTGCAAAATGGAAACGGCTTATAAAAGCACAACGGCATCCAGGAGCAGTTCCAGCAAATGATTAAACACCGTAAGTTTTCAACTTTTTTACTAACGCTATGTATTTTACCCTATAAATCACCCAAACACCCCCACATAGAGGGCATATACTCACACACAGCTGCGTCTGCTGTATGTTATTGCTATCTGTTTGGTTGTTTTTTATTTTTGAAGAGTGTTGGCAGAATGAGTCGGAATCAAATTCTTTTTTACAGTCTATGGTCAGAATGCGCACAGACTGATTATGAGCAAAAGCCGAAAATGTGAGCGTGTTATATGGTCACGGTAAACATGTTTGTTAACAAAGGTAATGCACTACCAACCCACTAAACATAGCCATCATGGACATTAATACAACATTGTTTAAGTGCTTGCAAAAGCAAACCGACAACGAACTTTGGGATTTTTAGTTTACAATTAAAATGTGTTCAAATGAAGAAATTTTTTTATTTCATGGAAATACATAAATTAATAAATGTAAATAATAAGGTAAATAATCGATAATCAAATAAAATCAAAATAGAATCAAATTGAAAAGTGTATCATTAGATTAATCGATGCGTCGAAAAAATAATCTCTAGATTAATCAATTACAAAAATAATCGTTTCTGCCCAGCCCTGGTTCATACCAGACAACGGAAGAATGAAGTCTCACAAATGTAGCAAAACACAGTGAAATAGACAATCAAAACAATCTTTAAAATTGTTTATCCTAACTAATTAGTCTTTGCCCAGACAAAATCTAACTTTGAAAAAGAGAGGAAGACCAGCTCTGAGCAGGCTCTTTAGAAGCTGCTACATGGAGTACTAACACTGAAGCTTCGGGTGTGACTGCTAGCCACTGTTGGCCAGAACTCGGATCCTTCTGTTCGTCAAGCTAGGTTCAGGTAAGCAACCTCCTCGCTTCTCTCACGGAACGGTCCCTTTTCACTGCAGCTGTCAGTTTAACATCTACTGGCTCTGTGGCTTCAGGCGTGCAGCTCTGCTTGGACAGTGCAGCGGGCATCAGAGCGTCAGCTGGGAAGCTCTCTGCAGCAGTCAGTTATATAAAGGATTTGTTCTGCAGAGTTTTGAACAGGACAGTGGGACTTATTTCATCAGCCGATTACGGTTCACCTGATCGATCAGTAGGCTGTTATCTCTTAACTCTATCTCCAAAGCTCACCAGCAAAGTTGGTGTGTATGTTCGGTTTTTAACCGGAGTTGTCTTTTCATATACGCCACTTTTTACTGGAGCATTGCCTTTTGGTTGCTTTCAAACATCAAGAAATGTACCAGGGGATCCTGATGAATCCTTTGGGTAATTTTAAAGTCTTTCTTTACAACGTACTAATGCTCATTGTCTTCTGTGTCTGGATTTATTTGAGGCAATTGTCAATCTCCTCCGTGTCTTGTCTTCTGCGCTTGCCAAATTTATCATATCATTGTCCAGTAGAAAAAAACAGCACTACCCATAACTTTGTTCCTCACTCAGAAAAAGAGAACTGCACCGAGACATTCAATGGAAAAAAACTCATCCGAGCGGGTGCGGACAAAGGAACTGCGTCATATTAATATTTTAATGTTTTAAAATCTTGGAAGATTTGAACTTTGAGAGTATTTAAACTAGGGGTGGGCGATATGGCAAAATAGAATATCACAATTTTTGAATTGTATTATCACGATTTTGATTTCATCACAAATTTTTTTTACTGCTGACCAAAAAACCTTAAATCACACATTAAAGAAAAGAAACATGAAATAAATTCATTCTGATTAAGGATAACCAGCAAAGGGATAAAATACTTATATGGCTATTTCACACCAGAGATGATAGAAATGCACTGAAAGTCCTGAATTAAAATATATATATATATATATATATATATATATATATATATATATATATATATATATATATATATATATATATATATATATCAAGATGATAAACTTATTTAAATGTATTATATAACTCTTTAATCTCGACTTGTCTACTAAAACAGAAAGCAAACATGAACTTACTTTAGTCTGATAATATGATATTGAGCAAATAGAATAAAATATAAAATCTTTTAAAATAAAAGACTAACTTGCAGCTGCAAATATAAGATGTATATAAACTGTAGAAAAATATCTCCGTTTTCTGAGGTACCCGGCTAAATGTGAACAAGGCTCTCTTGTAATTGAACGTGAATAAGTTTTCTACTTAAAACATCAAATCACGTGTTAGTGGTGTGCTTCACACATGTGCATCCAAAACATTGTTCCATGTGGAATAATCAGATCCCTGCGCTGTAGTGCACGTCACAGGAATTTAACGAGGCTTCAAGGTAGAGTTTTTGCCTCGAGCAATTTTTAGAATCGAGTAAATCGAGTAACTCGACGAATCGTTTCAGCCCTAGTGGACACTATCTGTACTGGTATTTCATTTTTATAAAAGTATAAGGAGTGTTTACTTCGGGGGAACTGCAGCCACACAAAAGCTGTTTTGTTTTTTATTGCCTCAGTATGTGTAAATAATTATCGTGACTTTCTACAGCATATTTACTTGGAAAAGGCAGGATTTGCTTCAATTACTGTTCCAATATGACATAAAATGGTATCGGTGAATCTGTATTACTCATTGCTTAAAGAGCTTAATATAACGTAAATGCCATCAAAAAGTAGATTTATTTTTTACATTAGGTTAGAAGAGATTTGAAACTTAATCAGATTACAAACAAGAGACTATTGGACTGGAATAGGTTTCATGTTCAAATCTTTGATTTAACTCTATATTTTTTTTACAGTTTTGTATTTAGTTTATCGTAAGACTTTTCAAAGTATCTTTATTTAGATGTAATGAATAATAATGTTTCCTTTAACCTCCAATAGAACGCTTTTCTCGTGTGTTTGCTTTTCCAGACCATCTACTGGATGTGTTGAAGGAAGAGGATTTCTCTGACCAGCAGCTCTGTAAACAGGAGAGTGATTCCAGTTTGGACCAGAAGGATCCAGAACCTCTGCAGATGAAAGAAGGGCCACAAGAGCCAGAACATCCCTGGATAAAACAGGAACCATTGGAATCCTGTATTAATGAACAAAAAGACCAGGTTGTATTGAAGCAGGAGACTGAAGAGGCATTCATGGTGACTCCTAGTCTTATGGAAAATTGCCACATTAAACCAGAACCAATCAGGAACCAAGTCATCCCTCAGGTTTCTAATGAAACTGAGAACCAGGATGAAGAAGGAAACCATCATAAAGACTCAGGATCAACGCAAGATAAAGGGCAGCAACTAAATAAGAGACGTCAGAAAACCACACAGCGTAACAATTCAGAACCCAAAATGAAGAAAAAAACTCAAACAAATCATTCCTGTAAAATGTGTGGTCATGTTTTTAATGAATATAGTAACTTGATATTACACTCGAAAAGTCACAACGGAGAGAGGTGTTTCAAATGTCTGAGCTGTGAAAAAAGCTTCGCTAAGAAAAAGAACTTTGATGCACATGCCAGAACTCACACAGGTGAGAAGCCTTTCATTTGTACAATTTGTAGCAAAGGTTTTACCCACAGATTTAGTTTGACTCGTCACTTGAGAATTCACACAGGTGAGAAGCCTCACTTTTGTACAATTTGTAGCAAAGGTTTTACTTACCACGTTCAGTTGACTCGACACAAGATATTTCACACAGGTGAGAAGCCTTTCGCTTGTACAATTTGTGACAAACGTTTCACTCAAAAAACTTATTTGACTATTCACATGAGTGTTCACACTGGAGAGGGGCTTCTCAAATGTATGACCTGTGGAAAAAGTTTCACTGTAAAATCTCGTTTTGATCTGCACTTGAGAATACACACAGGAGAGAAACCTTTCTCCTGTACGATTTGCGGTAAAGATTTTATTCAGAAAGGCAGTTTTACTCATCATATGAAATTTCACACAGGTGAGAGGCCTTTTAAATGTCTGACCTGTGGAAAAGGCTTCATTACGAAATATGATTTAAATAAGCATGTCAGAATTCACACAGGTGAGAAGCCTTACTCTTGTACAATTTGTGGCAAAAGCTTTGGTAATAAAAGTCATTTGAATAGTCACATAAGAACTCACACAGGTGAGAAGCCTTTCTCTTGCACAATTTGTGACAAACGTTTTACTCGCAGGTATATTTTGAGCTGTCACATGAGAATTCACACAGATGTGAACCCCTTTCTTTGTATGACCTGTGGAAAAAAGTTTAATTGCAGAAAGCTGCTTAAGATTCACATGAGTATTCACACTGGAGAGAAGCTTCTCAAATGTTTGACCTGTGGAAAAAGTTTCACAAAAAAGTCTTGTTTTGATCTTCACTTGAGAATTCACACAGGACAGAAACCTTTCTCTTGTACGATTTGTGGTAAAGATTTTAATTACAAAAGCAATTTTACTCATCATATGAAATTTCACACAGGTGAGAGGCCTTTTAAATGTCTGACCTGTGGAAAAGGCTTCGTTACGAAATATGATTTAAATAAGCATATCAGAATTCACACAGGTGAGAAGCCTTTCTCTTGTACAATTTGTGGCAAAAGCTTTGGTCATAAAAGTCATTTAAATAGTCACATAAGAACTCACACAGGTGAGAAGCCTTTCTCTTGTACCGATTGTGGCAAACGTTTTACTCGTAGATATATTTTGAGCGACCACATGAAAATTCACACAGATGTAAAGTCTTTCCCTGTAACACCTGTGAAAAAACTTTCAAACTGAAACAGTCTTTGAATGAATAGAGCTCTCGGAGTTGACGTCACTTCTCCCAGCATTCACCAGTTCAAATCGAATCAGCGCCTTAGTGGCAGGCAGTTTCCTGCAGTTATATTATAGTTATAGATATATGCGACTAACCCAAACCTAAAAACAGTAAATATGGTGGATACCTGCTGTGCCCCAGGATGGCACAACAGCAATGAACGACATAAGGGAAGACAGTTAAAAATATTCCCAAGGATCTAGAACACAGAAAACGTTGGAAAATTACAATGAAATGCATGATCGATGACCTAAATTTAAGCTGTGGGACCCCTTTGAGCAAAGCTTACGCTTATCTGACGACCACTTCATATCAGGTATATAAACTAACGTTTCCTCAACTTTATAAGGTATTTATGTTACATGCTTTTATTAAGGTGTATACTGGACTTCCTACAGTTATCTTGCTGTGGTTTTTTCTGTCTTGTTGCTCACATAACAAATAAACATCTCATAAAACTTTGCAGAATCATAATCTTTGTGATGTCTGCATGCTGTCGTTTACATGTCTTTTGATCATATCAAGGAACAAACTAGTGTAATAACTTATTTTTTTATTAGTCATGTGACATCCGGAGCTCTATACATGGAACCTTTTCACGACACAGGTGAGAAGTCTTGTGTTGGGTAAGTCCAGAAATGCCGAATATTAAATTAAGTCTCACCGCATCCCTTGCACCAGGCCAGCTGCTATCTTCCTCAAGTTCCTCCAAGCTCATTGACTGCCATCTGCCACCTGGTCATTCCCGACACGAGCTCTTTTCTACCTCAATGCTGTCCCTGGATGACGCAGCCCTGCCAGTATGAACATCAGAGCGCAAATTCCTTTGTCGACTTTCACAAGCTTAAGGAGGGAACCCAGCTCTCCAGCGGATGACGACCCGCCGTTGTTCATCAAGGAGAGGCAATCTGATAGCTAGCCACCTTCTCCGATCCACGGCTGGTCCCAAAGGATTGAACCCCAAAACTGCCAGTGCTTCCTTGTTTTCCCCTCCTTTACGCACCGTTCCAACCAAAGCTGCCGGCGTTCCACGAGCGTGCTCTGAGTGGCCGATAACGTTTTTGATTTCCTTTCCCCCTAGCGCAGCTGAAGTGAGTTGAATTCCCTTTCCCTTCAGCGCCCAGCCTCTTACCACGGACTCAGTGAGAATTTCTCTCTTTTTAATGTTCTGGGTGGAGCACCGTTTCTTTTATTAAGATTATAAGGCCTTTGTTTTTGCCAGAGCCGACTGTGTTAAAGTTGAGCTGTTTTCTTTGATATGTAAGCAAAAGTGTGTCTGTTTTGTGTTTGTTGTGTTAATTCCACGAACTGGACTCTGTGTAACGTGGTTGTTTTGGTAGAGAGCGTGGGCGAGGGACAGCCACCCTATCTCACCCTCTCTCTTCCCCCCTCTCCCTCACGCACACTTACAACGTAAGCACGTGAGGTGGACGTTCCGGTGACGTTGTAGTGTTTGTTTCCTGTTGTCCACCATTTATCCGTCCTCTTCCAGGTAGCACACAGTAGCATAGTTCACTCAGGCTAAATTGAATTTATTTGGTTTGTGTGAGCAATTTGTTAATAAATTACTTAAAATTGAGATGAATGTCTCGGCCTCTTTCATATTAATGGCTGAATACATCATGCAAAAGAACTTACCCTTCAGATGTACTGATGGTCTGGTTTAATAGTATTTTTCCTTGATTAGAGATTAAGATATTAATATATGCCTATATATAAACAGGACAGTGACGGCTATGGTGCGGTATCGGGGCCAAAATTAAAACTACTTCTTTTCTTCTTCTGACTTTAGAGCAGCTAACCAACAACCTGAGGTGCATTACCACCACCTTCTGGACCAATAATAGACCAGAATAGTTTTATTTCCTTTATTAAGTAAATGTTGATCATAAAAACCAAAATCTTATCTTTTAATTTATACCGCCCATACACTTGTAATAATCCTTAATACATTTTCTGTTGTTCAGATTGGAGTATTTTCGTCTCCTGCCAATATTTATCACAATCAGACATGCACGTTCAAATAGTTCCTCTTGCTCCCTCAAATAAACAAAATAACACAATTCCCTGTCCCAGTTTGTGAAATAATGGTCCTCTGCATTGATTTATATGATTAATAATATGGCTACATGTAACAAAATGAAAATACTCCAGTCTGAACTATAGTAAATGTATTAAGGATTATTTCAAGAGTATGGGAGGTTTCATTTAAAATGTAATATTTTGGTTTTTATGAGCCAAATTTTCTTGACAATAAAGGAAATAAAACTATTCTTATCTGCCAACAGTCCAGAAGGTGGCGGTAGTGCACCTCAAGTTGTTGGTTAGCTTCTGTAAAGTCAGAAGAATAAATTATGCTGTGTGTGTGGCTATCTCTAGCAAGCTAATAGCCAGCCAATTCAGGCTAATAGACAGCTAAGGGAGTTGACAACCCAGTGGCCAGCCAGCGTCTCCAATGTTAACAGCAGTGAGTTATCTGCCTTTTCCCTGCTACCTCCAACGTATCAGCCACCGATGCCAGCCTTTCAATTGTCAGATCAGTTTCCGGCTTTGGAATTGATATTAGCTCCTGCGGTTGGGAAGTAGTCTCAAGGTTTTGCCCCCCTATCGCGACATAGACTGCTAGTTTAATCTGGGATGGATGATTTCTCTCCTCTACCGTCACCGGATGGAGCTCAGCAGCCCCGAGCTGTATTAATTTGAGCTGCAGGCACGGGCGCTGAGTCAGCGCTGCCCGAAGCCGGTGCTGCTACTGAGTCAGAGGGAGAAAGGATCAATCAAACTTTATTTATAAAGTGCTTTCCATGCAAAAAAAAATGCAACTCAAAGTGCTTTACAGATTAAAATGACCCCACATAACCCTCAATCCCTTCCCCACAATTGTAAAAACAAAATTACAATTATTCCCCCTTCCCAAACCCATTTCTCAACCACACAATCATACACAGGCACCTTCCGAAAACGT
Source organism: Apricaphanius iberus (assembly GCA_028564705.1). Lineage (NCBI taxonomy): Eukaryota > Metazoa > Chordata > Actinopteri > Cyprinodontiformes > Aphaniidae > Apricaphanius > Apricaphanius iberus. The sequence continues at coordinate 207,845 of JAPXFQ010002023.1, forward strand.
GTAAGACCATAGGTAGACACTGGGCTGAGCTCAGGTGAGTCGGGTACGTAAGGAAAAGGCCATCAGGAGAGTCGTCTGCCCCGACAGCAGCAGATCCACGGCAGCAGCCACGGCACCGACACAGGGCACCCAGAGGAGGAAGGGTGGAGACCCCCACCTCCACCTGAGCACTACCTGTAGAGCACACAGGCCACTGCAGCCGAACACCGCCCCTGAGGCAGAGGAAACACTGGAAGAAGGATTAATATTAAAAAAGTAAAATAACCAGAGCAAAAATAAGTAGTAATAAATAATGGTTAAAAACAGGTAACCATATAATAACATAAATATCTAATAAAACTCTTAAAAATAAATGAAAATAAAACAGAGCAATAAAACATACTAATAAATAATAATCAGTTAAAAACTAAGCTAAAAAGGTGAGCCTTGAGCCTGTACTTAAAAACATTAACATTCTCTGCGGCCCTGAGATCCTCTGGCAGCCTGTTCCAGAGATGAGGGCCATAAAAATTAAAGTATGCCTCACCATGGCGGTGTGTGTCCTGACTTTTGGAATCACAAGGTGACGGCTGCCAGAGGAGCGCAGAGGCCGAAAGGGTTCGTACGGTAAAAGCAGCTATGAGAGATAAGAAGGCCCGAGACGATTAAGACACTTAAAAACCATTAATAGAACCTTAAAATCGATCCTGAAATATACGGGCGGCAATTGCAGTGATTCTAAAACCAGAAGAATCTGCTCCCGCCTCCTGGTCTTCGTCAGGACACATGCTGCTGAATTTTGTAATAAATGTAAACCTGAAATACTTTTTGAGAAGACCAGAAAGCAGGGCATTACAATAATCAATTCTACTGGTGATAAAAGCATGCATTAGCATCTTTGTATCGGCTCGAGAGAGAATTGGGCGGAATCTGGCGACGTTCTTCAGGTGATAAAAACCTACTTTTAAGATATTTTTAATGTGAAGGATAAAAGTCAGCTCAGAGTCAAAAATCATGCCCAGGTTCTTCACTTGCTTTGAAGGATAAAAAGAGATTGCAGTTTTGGTAAAAGTTTCTCTCTCTGGGCCTCAGGACTAATAAGTAAGACTTCAGTTTTGTCACAGTTGAGCTGGAGAAAGTTTTCTGCCATCCAGGATTTGATGTCTAAAATACAGTTAAAAAGTGCATCCATTGTGTCATCAGGGGACATTGAGATGTACAAATGTCTACTGATGACACTGCCAAGAGGGAGCATATAAAGGTTAAAAAGCACTGGGCCTAAAATTGAACCCTGGGGCACACCACATGCAATCTTGTGGACCTTACAGGAACAGGTATCTAAACTTACTGTGGCAAGGTACACAATGAGGGCCCAGGCGGGATTCGATGCCACGACTCCCAGTTGAGAGTCATGCACGCTAACCAGTCAGCCAAACGGATATCCCTGTGGCCAAGCAGCCAGGGCACGTGATCAAACGGAGCCATAGTGACAGGACCTCCACACTGTCACATCTCTCCCCCAGTTAAAACAAGCACGTCCTCGTGCTTCCGCACAGGGTGCCACCAATTTTGAATCCATGGACTTATTACCAGTGTTACATGGATCCTCCCAGCAACGCCAAATGTGGCAAGGTACACAACGAGGGCCCAGGCGGGATTCGATCCCCCAACTCCCGGGTGAGAGTCCTGCGTGCTAACCAATCAGCCAAAGGAATATCCTAATTAGCGTGCTTGACTCTGACCCAGGAGTCATGGGATCGAATCCTGCCCGGGCCCTCGTTGTGTACCTCGCCACATTACCATAAAAGTCCTGTAAGATATGATGTGAACAGCACCAGAGAGGCCGATCTGTTTTAAACGGGTTAAAATAATAGTGTGGTCTACTGTATCGAAGGCAGCGCTCAGATCCAGTAGACCCAACACTGTTGCCCTCTGGGCATTAAAGCTTACTTTAAAATCTTCAGAAGGGCTGTCTCGGTTCTGTGGTTCACCCTAAAACCAGACTGAAGTTTAAGTTGAATTAAAACAAGTGTTGGTTCCAGCCTCTGAGTGGTAATGCTAACATGGGCTAACGTTCAAACCAGTATCAAAAATCCTAAAACTTTTCATCTCCAGTAAAGTATAAGATCTAAAATGTACACTATGTAAAATGTATCTGTTTCAACAGATGCACATTTATTTTTTGTATTGGTTATTCAAAATAATTTTAATAAAAAAAATGAATGGAGATTATAGCAGTGAAAGACCATAGGAGTGCTACTTTCTGATTAAACAAAGGTTATAAAACACAATGTGGTGTGGCGGACCACCAGGAGGCTCCACTCACACCCAGAGAACAGGATGTTTGGATTAAAAAAATTTATGAGTTTTTTTTGGACGATTCTGGTATGTATTCTGGCTTACAGTTATTCTGTTCGGAGTTGGAGTTGAGTAATAGAGGAGATCGAACTTAGCTTCTTTGTGTCGTCCATTTATACCTCCACAATGGAATAATTAACTTGGAAGATGTCTTACTCCATAAACCCAAATAATAGACTTTTTTAAGTCAAACGAACTCAGAGGAGATAACTTTACTTTTCTACAGCGATGTTAGCACATCTGAGAAATGTCTAATTCTTAAAGTGTAAAGATAAAGTAAATGTATATGTTCAGCACACAGTCATGAGGAAAAAAATGGCATGTAATTTAAATTAAATTTTATTAAAAATGTCACTACATTTTTTTACATTTTGATTTATTTAATTGTGGGACGTCTAGCTTTTCATACCTCCTGCGATCCAGTTTAAGTATTTTTAGGCTGCTTTATGTGACATTTTTACATGTGAGCTCCAAATGCTATGGGCCCAACCTTTCTATAGAAGACAGGTTTAACTTAAAGAGAAACTCACCCCCAAATCAAATGTTATTTGCCAATGAACTTTATAAATGAGTCTCAAATATCGGGGTCTACATTTCTGATAATTAATAATTTTCTTTTCGTAGAACCATCAGTGTTGCGCCCTCTTCCGGTTAAATCTCTACACTGCACTTGAATTTGAATCAGGCATTGCTGTTCGCTCTGCTGTCATGGCGGATGTCAGCCACTCTGCCGCTGTGGAGTGTAAAACCTATCAAAACCTAGCCTATCGAGCAGTTTGTAGCTAAAGTATTGGGTTAGGGGGTTAGGGGTTAGAATTAGCTAAATAAACTCAAACTCATTATTACATTAAAAAAAGGCAATAATGAGGAAATATTTGATTTATGACGAACAGTGCACTGACTATATGTTGAACTACTGCAGCCATGTCTGTAACTTTCACACATATTGGTAACCGGGGTTAGCAAAGATTGTAGAAGCGTTGGGTGTGGCCAAGCTAGCCACACAGATGCCAAACTTCAGCGGATGGAGCTAGAACCGGAAGGAACAGAGCAAGGGGACAAAAATGCTCCAAGTGAAGTGAGCTCAAGGTGCAGAGGTGCATACCTTTGAGATAAAACATGAGATCAAATATTTCTGATTGAAAGACAAAAGCTCAGTTGTGTTTCAAATAGTTTTTACGAACTGAGTGTACCAATATCTCTATATACTATCTCCTATAATTTCAGTTGATGTTTGCAGATCTGCTGAACACAACACTAGCTGATTGTCGATACTTAACTCCATGCTATCTTTACCCCGGTTATCATGTTCTCATTATAAACAATTTTACTTCAAAATAATGCAGTAGTAACCCGGGAATTTGTAAGTGTTGTTTTATGCATATACTTGCTGTTGCTTTAGTTGTTTTTCAACGTCGTCATTTGAGTGTGTAAGCTCTATTAAACAGCTTATCAGAGTAATTAACACTCTAATGGCCATAAACCTGAGAGTTATGTAAATATGTACCTGTTTTCCCCAAAAGACGCATCATAACTCATTGCGCTCTCAACTTATCTCCACCTGGTGAAGATGCGCTGAACCACATGATCCTAGTGGATCCTTATCAGTTTCTCACGTAGTGGTTAACCTTCCTGGAGTCCAATTAATAAAATGTAGTAATCGTATACAATACCATAATGATGCTTGGCATTACATATGACATTTTAAAAACTAAATTCAGGCATGCTGCAGTTTTAATCAGTCTAAAACTCTGCAATACGATGTCTGCATGCAGCAGAGAGCAGCGCATGTACACCGTATGAATTACATGTATTACTGACGCACAAAAAACAGAATACACTATGTTAGCCTAATTTTTGTGCCAACGACACATCATGGATCTATGCGCATTATTCCTCCTCTCTCTAGCCGTGGTGCAGCTCGCATTAGCGGCGGCAAACTCCTCTTTTGAATACTGCTGCTTGCGTCTGTTGAGAATCACTCACGCAATCTTAGTAAATCACCCGCAAATTAAGGAACAACCCACTCGTGCAAATTTTTAGCGCTGCACACAATTTTGCGGTCATTATCAGGAATTTTGATAAATCAGCCCTTATGTCCGCAAAAGATTTCCACGTTTTGGCGCGGGTGGGCGGGGGTTGTCTTGGTGTGGTCTGCTCTCTGAGTGCTTTTCAAGGTGTAGTATACAGAGTAGTTGGACAGTATAGAAGAAGTAATAGAAATAAGAGACTAGATTTACAACCATGGATCTACCTAAGGGGAAATGAGGATTGGCGGTACCATGCTTTAAAGATGATTATTTTGCAGCACAATTTAGAGCTTTGGTATGTTGGTATGATAAATCCTATACAGCCAAATGGCAAGTCATGTAGACTTAATTAGAGGGATTATCTGATTCAATTGTTTATGTGATAGAGAACTAACTAAGGAACCGTGGTAATTATTAGACGCAATTAGTAGATTCACTCTAGATATTTGGAAAAAGCAAAAAGATTGTTGGTGACAATGTAGACATGTCAATGTGGATCAAATGGGAATTCGGGAATTGCCAAAAGATGAACAGCTGTTGGAAAGTATATTAAGTCTTAAAAAATATTGTGGGATACAAAGTGCTTACAGGCTGGTTTTTTATCTAGGGAATTTGACAGAGGGGAAGACAGATACCTGGTCATGGTTTCGCTGGCAGCCAGTAAGAAGGCAATAACAAGAGAACGGCATAAACCCGAACCACCCACAAAAGAAAAGTGGCTGGATGTAGTAGAGGAAACATAACATAACATATATATTGAGAATACAAGTAGAGAAATATGATCGATTTTGGAGGAAATGGACTGAGTACAAAATAAAAGAAACTTAAATGACTTGGACTTCCTAACTAAAATAAAGAAATTAATATTTAGACACCTAAGTTTTAAGATAGTTGGAGATGTTATATGATAGTTATCATAGTTATATGATATAAATAAATATATATATATATATATTTATTTATTTATTTTTAGATATTTTTTTAAAATTCAAGAGTAACATGCATCTACTTCATAATATAGACATTAAAGCTGTTCAATTCACTTTCCAGTCCAGTAGGTGGCGGCAATGCACCTAAAGTTGTTTGCCAACCGCCATAACACAAAACAGAACAAGAACAATGTGATGCTAGCAGCGTTAGCTTTCCTTCTGCTTCATTCTAGAGTCTCTGATCATCTGTGGGCTGAATGTGTGAATGTTTGCAGTCAGAATGTCTTCAGTTCAGCTTCAACCAGAGTTGATCAACGAGCAGTTAACTCCTGATGAAGAAACATTCGAGTTTAAAGAAATCATCAAGTCGGAGGAAGAGACGGATGATCAGAGCAGACTGCTGGATTTCACCAGGACACCTCGGATCATTTTACACCGGATAGGTAAAATAAAACAGCTGATGTTAACGTTTATTGATGTCTTGGGATGCAGGTTAAGGTTTTAAATAGTTCATTTAGGAAGATGTATCAGAGGAAAATGGGTAACAAAGCCAAAGTTGGCCTCCGATTGCAGTCTCCTCTTTCAGAAACTGCTGAAGTCGATCTCTCAATGAGAAAATAGATCGGTGGGGTTGAAGGAACAATAGATTATCTTCGTTTTGGCTTCCGCTGACCCTCAGCCTGATTCGGTTCTCTCAACTGTTTTTGGTATTAAGAAATGTCAAATTTTAAATCCTCCTTGCTACCAATTACAAAGGAACTATAGCAGGTTACTCCAATAATTTCTCTACTCGACATGTCGCAGTTTTCTAATCGATGTATATCAGCGCATATGCAGAAAATATGTCTAGTTCTGTTCTTTATTGATTGAGGTTCTTCTAGAAAGCTTCCGGGTTAAAAGTGGTTGGATCCTAAAGCAGGGGTCAGCAACCTGTGGCTCCGTAGCCCTTCCACAGACAATGGCTCTCACAAACTTTGGCTAAAAATAACAAACCAAATGATGTTTTCTTGTGTTTTTTTTATTTATTATTATTGAAAAATTGCTTTGTATTTCCATGATAGAATGACACTAAAAGTTGCAATATTTTAAATAAAAATTTTCTCTGGTTTGAAACTGTTTGAATTTGTACATAAATTGAAGATGAATCCATCCACTTTTTGCTACTTTGTAATGTTTTTCTTTCTTTTAAAAACTATAAACAGAAATAAAAGCGTGGCTCTTTTTGAATGATGATGAATTACAAACTTATCAAAAATGCTCAGTTAAGTTTTTCTAAAGGTCATGTAACATTTACGGCTCTAAATGAGTTTTTTTCGGCTGGCTTGAGAGCAAAACGGCTATTTGGATGGTAATGGTTGCAGACCCCTGTCCTAAAGCAGTGGGGATCTTCATGAGTTGGTCCTCTAGGAACTGGTCTTTCTCTTTGAGTTCATGTAATGGAAGGTATTCAAAAAAAAAAAAGAAAAAAACACAAAATAAACTTATAATCAAGGACTAGGTTTAAAAAAACTCCATTCCTCAATTAATTTCTTAAACTCTTCCCTTTACACAGATTAAAACACACATTCTGCTTTGTATTGTTTAGTGAGGTTTGTGTGAAATACAACATTTATAATAATAGTTATTATATAAGGCAATTTTATAAAGACTGGATTTATATTAATAAATATAATACGACCCTTTGGATCGTGCCGTCATCACCATGTTGATAGCCTCATTGTTGCTTGTTTCGGCAGACAACAGCGCTCTCGGTCTTGCGCCTATTCAACTATAGTATGTCATTGCTGTGTTAAGGGGTGCAACAACGCAATGCATGATCGCCATGAAAACTGGGCTAAACTTTCACAATTTTCCTGCTTGGAAGCAGACCCACGGAGACCAAATATCAGAAGGAACAAAGTCCAGTCGGCTCGTTTGCATTACAGCTGTAAGTCGACCAAACATCGCCTTCCAGAGGATCCCGCTGTCAATAAGAGTGTAAGGGTAAGTTACATATGGTATATGTTTCTTTTATATATTGTTTGTATCATTTTCTATTTCGTTTTATTTCTTTCACCCTCTGGAAGGCTAATGCGGTCAAACTGAAGCACAGCACAACTTCTTCAGTTACACTTCTTCTATGAGATGACAACTTTTCTTTTTCTTGTAAAACCAGCAAATAAAATGAACACCTCTCATCCAGATTGGGCTCCATTGCTACACTTGGGTCACACCGAGATATGAGAGAAAGGAATCAAGAAAACGGCGATGGACTGACAGTAGACTGGGGATGGATGAGACGGAGGACCTTGTTCCACCATGTAAACCTTACAGAGCCAACAGATGCCTTTAATTAGGTATGTCCTGAACATGAGATCGGATCGGGACAATATTTTAATATTTTTTTTAGAGATCAGAGATTGGCCATATTAGTTGAAGACTCATGCCTACTTCTATAAAAGTACCTGCTAGTTACCTTTGACGGTAATTGTACAATAATTCATTCCTCCATAGCGTTGATAAAATGACTCTTAATTACCACAAATCAACATAGCAGATTAAACACAATTCTAATATGGGTAAACTTCAACACATATGCTTAACCGTATTTTAAGCTATATAATGAAGGCGTAGAAATTCACCTTCTGGCATTTATACGCAACTATAAACGGAAATAAACTGAGAAAAAAAAATCCCCCCTAGGAAGAGAAAAAAAGGTAGACTATTGTTGAACTATTGCATCTGTGGTGCATTCAAATAGTGTCGGAAATTTACGCTGAGTTCAGTAGCATAGGATATTTCAGCTTATAGTGAAAACACCACTAATACTGCAAACTTAAAACAATGTAGGCTTTCTGACACTGTTATTTACTTAAAAATGTAGAGTGAATATGATCCTGTGACAGTGAAGGGCAGCATATAGCCTGCCGGAAATACTTTGTTATACTTTACCAAGTAAATGTTCTGCTTTTTACCTTTGTCTGAAATATTAAACTGAAGCTGATGTTTAATTCTCTGTAAAATTTTGATTTCATGGGATTTACAACAATTATTGTAAAGAAAATAAATTATTCTTATAAAAAGATAAGTTGAGTTACTTGCTAAAATTTTTTTTCAGTTTTATAAATTTCAGTACTAAAGGTAAAATGTTGGTTCGGGACTCTAAATTGGATCGGATTTTAGGTTAAAAGATCCGGTCGGGATTGGAGGCCCAAAATGCTGATAGGGACAATCGCAGTGATCTTGTTTTTGTTGCATTTGGCGCATTGAGCTAAAAAAAAAAACTTTATCTGATCTGCAGTTGAAACACCGGCACCAGCAGATCCAGAGGGTGGAGCCGAACCAGGGACCGGTGTCAGAATATAATTTCTGTAGGAGAAATCAACCGGCTGCTGGAAGTGAACAATGAAATGAAATTTGAGCTAGGCCAGAGAAGAATGGATGAACACTTCCTGAAGGATGACGACGTTGAAGTGAAAGTCTACACCGGAATTCAACACTTTGAAGTTGTCGTGGTTCCTCTAGCTTGTGCTGCACCGTATGTGGCACGGTGCAGTAAAGCCCTTTCATCTTTTCGGATGTTTTTCCTGACTGCGCCTTCGATAAAATTTACCAATACAACACGTTGCCCATGGGAGACCGTGGCTCAGAAATTTGGAGTTCAGCTTGTAACCGGAGGGTTGCTTGCCCGGTCATTGTGTGGTGGCAGGCAGAGATTGTCCCGCAGCCTGGGCTCTGTCAGTGCGCCCCAGGGCAGCTGTGGTTACAACGTAGCTTGCCATCACCACTGTGTGAATGTGTGCGTGAATGACTGAATGTAGTGCGAAGTGCTTTCATTTACCATTGATTAACTGGCCAGGGCAAGAGGCCTTTTATGGAGGTTGCTTCACTTTGTGGATGCCTTTGGGAAACGTCATGTTGCCGTTATTTTGGCCTGCTTTGAGATATTCGCACTTTTTTGGTGTTAAACCAAATGGTAAAATTTATTTGATCTCCAAGCCATGGGAAAAAAAATCATCTTTAAGGTTTGGGGTGCTTTAAAACCGTCCCGAAACATCAATAGTTTCAAGATTAAATGTAAAGTCTATGGTTGAGGCTGTCAGAGGGGCGTCAGAGTCTCTGCGGCGCTTTCTGTGCGTTGGCCGTGTCAACGTTCAAACTTTTCCTGCGTTTGAAGCTTCAAAGCTCGAAAAGCCAGAAACGCCCAAGTTCGCCGAATCGGAGACAAATCAGAGTGTCTCACTGTAGTGACGTCGCCTGACGTCAGCGTTGTCTAGCCAACCACGATCCGTTAGTGTTTATAACATCCGCCAGAGACATACCCTCCTACGCGCTTTGCAATCTTCAGCCTAAAGATGTATAGGCATCAAACTAGTCGCTTTGTGAGCATTGTTTGATGCTAACAAAGCGTGCGATGTGAACCGCAAAGGATTCAGCTACAGTTAGCTGTTTTTAGCTAAGGTTAGATGGTCACTATGGTTTTGTGTTTTCTCACAGTGACTTGCATTTTACATATTGGGCTGGGTGCCTCTGTTACAGGTGTTGGAATAGATTTGTGCTGCTGCCTTTGACTGCGATGGGCTTTAGGCAAGTGTAACAGCGTGGGGTCTCTTGCTCCACATCTGTTGCAGCAAACCCATTCCATACGTTCTTCTATGGCAGCCAAAAATGTGCCAATATACAAAAACTCGATTTACCTTTTTTTTTTTTAAATCCTCGCAACAAAAAATTCAAGTTGTTTTTTTAAGTTTTTTTTTTTTTTGCCCAGGCCTAATTGGGTCCATACCAAGAGGTTCTTCCTCCAGGAACTTCTCAGACCTTTTATAAAGCATTTCTGCTGCAGGGTAGGGTACATTTCAAATGATAAATTATATTTTGTTATTTTTATAACGGTGGGGTGTTTGTTATCATAATATTAGATCCCAAATAATTGTTTTTGTTGAAGTCATGAAATAAAATCTTCTTGAACATTTTGTTTATGGTTTTATTACATCATTAATTAAAGGAATTTAACTGCAAAGGAGATAAACTTATTTGTCCTTTTAGAGTGATACAAATTGTTGTACTCTTTATATTCTCCAAGTGAACATTGAATGTTAAATTTGACATTAAAATCACATAATTTAGGAAACACCCTTCTCATCAAGTAAATCAGAAAGAAAAATTCTGCTTTTTTCAGCCCACTTTTTATGGACTTCCAATTAATTGTAATGATTCTGTTATTTCACAAGGTGGAGCCATAGAGTAAAAACTTGGGTATAAAACCCTCTTCCAATAAAACAATACTTGGTTATGTTATCCTGACTGTTTACCAGGCTTTAATAGATCAAATTAAAATTTCAAAAGAAAATCCAACCCTCCATAGAATCAGATTAAAAAAACAAAATTTATTCAGATTATTTTCATGACTCCAACCTTGGATTTTAGATAAAATGTCCTAATTCCATAATATTCTTTATTACTCCAACCGAATTGATAAATTATTGGGGTTATTTTTACGTTGTAAGAGATGTAGTCATACCTGCTGACTGTTTTGACGGCACTTCAGTCTTCATCAGAGCCTCATTCAGCTTGTTGCTGCTCTGTCATTTATCTACCGGCCGCACCTCCGCACGCTTGCGCTGGAGGATCAAGTCCCAGTTGTGTGATGGGATGTATTTTCCAACCAGCCCTGTTGATGGTGTTGCTTGCTCGCTGCCATAATTTGATGGACTGCGGTGATCTGTGATGGCTGATTTCTTGTTTTCCTTCTTTGGCTGTGTCCTTTCATAACAACTTCTAAAACCTAAAGTTTTTCTTACAAAAGAAAAAGAAAAACAATATCACAAAGACAAAAGTAATTTAATAAATATAAATTATTGAGTTGATTTTATTATTATTTTGCAAGGTATTTTTGTTGTAGTTTGGAGACATCTTGGAGTGTACAAATCTTTCATTTAAACATAATAATTAATCCCAGACCGATTAATAGCTATAGTTCTTTTGAACATCTAATCCTTACTTTTCTTCATCCAAGTTGCAAAACATTAAAACCACTTCAGTTTGTTGTTCATGTGGACACTTAAAGTGATAGCTTAACTGCCAGTGTTAATTTTAACAAAAAAATGAAATTTGGTTTAAGTCAAGATTTAGTCATTTGTTTTACTTTAATTTTAGTCTAATTTTTGTCAGCCGACTAAAATACATAGAAATTCTATTTTGATATAATTTTCTACTTCTGGCAAATCTACTTAAGGCAAAAATATATACTTGGAACTGTAATTTAATACACAAGACTGAAACTATGCCAACCACCACTGATCACAAATATATATATTTCAAATTAAAACATAAATATAACAATACTAGAGTTGGACTCCTTCAAGGTTGCCCTTTGTCAATGATTCTGTTCATAACCTTTATGGAAAGGATTTCTAGGTGCAGTCAAGTTGTTGAGGGGATCAGTTTTGTTGGCCTCAGGATCGGGTCTCTGATTTTTGCAGATGATGTGGTCCTGCCGGCTTCGTCGGAACGGGATCTACAGCTTTCGTTGTAGTGGTTAGCAGCCAAGTGTGAAGCGGCTGGGATGTGGATCAGCCCCTCCAAATCCGAGACCATGTTCTTGAGCCAGAAAAGGGTAGAGTGCCGCCTTCGGGTCGGGATATGGTCCTTGCTCAACTGAAGGAGTTCAAGTATCTGGGGGTCTTGTTCATGAATGAGGCAAAAATGGAGCAGGAGATTGGCCGACGGATTGGTAAGGCGTCTGCAGTTATGTGGGCGCTGTACCGGTCTGTTGTGGTCGGATGCTTGGGTTTCGGTCAGTCTTGGTCACATCAGAGGAGGAAGGGTGAAAACCTCCATACAGGCTCTACAGAACATTAGCAGTGTGCCATTTTAAAAAAAACCCAGAGGGGTCATATTTATTTATTTTATTTCCTTTTTATTCATAAAAATAACAGGTTTGTCTGTACTGTATGCAGGGCATTTACGCTCATTCCTTTATCCTTTAAAAACTGACAGAAACATTTGAAAAACAAAATTATTGTTGACATACAAAATTAAGATAAAATATATTAAGATGATTAAAATTGAAGAGAATAATTCACTTGACGTATCCAGTCATAGCAGGTGAGGTACTGTTAACAAACATATTAGTGTTTGACGACATGCTATCTATAGCATTTATGCTCACATTAACATTTATGCTAGTATTAGCATTGTGGCCATTTGAACTAATATTTGTATTGTAGGATAGTTGTATGATACTGAAGGGATACTGAGTGAATGTTAACAAATATGTTGGTGTTTACCAGCATGCTACTACTAGCATTAAAGCTAACATTAGCATTTCAGTTTATATCAGTATTTGTGCTAACTTTCACTTAACAGTTAATATACTGAATGTAACATGTTAATTTTAGGTAAAATGGAAATTAGCCATAGGCTATGATCTTGCATGTTTACATGTACAGTACACACCAAAACTTTGGACACACCTTCTCATTCAATGCGTTTTCTTTATTTTCATGACTACATTGTAGATTATCAATTAAGGGCATCAAAACTATGAATGAACAAATGATGTATGGAATTACTGTATGTACTTAAACAAAAAGGGTGAAATAACTGAATACATGTGTTATATTTTAGATTCCTCAAAGTAGCCACCCTTTGCTCTGATTACTGCTTTGCATTCTCTTAAGCTTCCAGAGGTAGTCACCCAAAATGGTTTTCCAACAGTCTTAAAGGAGTTCCCAGAGATGCTTAGTACATGTTGGCCCTTTTACCTTCACTCTGCAGTTCAGCTCACCCCAAATCATCTCGATTGGGTTCAGGTCTGGTGACTTTGGAGGCCAGGTTATTTCACACTTTTTGGTAAAGTATTACATAATTCCATATGTGTTCATTGATAGTTTTGATGCCTTCAGTGAGAATTTACAATCTAAATAGTCATGAAAACCTTAAAGTCTTGTGGTACGTAGCCATTTATTAAGGACAGATTCATCATATCTAAAATGGTGCAGTAACCAGAGGGAACACTTCTTTAAATAATTGGGTTAGGACTGTATCCAATATACATGTTGAAGTTTTAGATGAAGCTAATATTTTTGATAATTCCAAAAGTTTGGCAGAATCAAAAAAGTACACAAATGAGTTCTCTTCTAATGCATAATGCACATTTACTGAGAGAGAATTAATCATGTTTGGGAGAATGCCAATGATTGTATTTTCAATATAATTTATACCCCATAAAGTCATCACTACTGAGAGTGGGTGTATAGTTGGCTCAACAGTGCTCCTATGCCCCATTTCCACTTTACCATCAAAAAAGAACTATAGTAGGCGAGGACGTGGGCGGGCTTAGCTTAACAAAAGCTCCAGCAAAAAGCATCTCTCTTCTGTTTTTTTTAAACCAATGTATTAATTAGACTTCCATAGCTCAGAGTGATGTCAATCTAGCCATCTTATTTTACAAGGATACTTTTGCAGCTTGTTTTCAGTTGGACAGTAAATTCAAGTCAGCTCCAGGACAGAATGATTGAAATAAAAGCAGGTTTTTGAAAATATTCTTATCAGTTGCAATTTCTTTTTACGCTTGGAACCGAGGCAGAGGTAGTCCGAAAAAAGAGGTCGGCTTGGAACGGACGCAGGTAACGGAAACACGCCGAAGCGCGCCGTTCCATACTGTACTGGCACTAGTGGAAATGGGGCATTACTTTGTGTAACTTTAGTATCTGTAATAAAAAAGAAACTAGGATTGCTTTTCTTTCTCTATTAATGATGAAATATATGCATTTCTAGCGTGCTACACAGTCTTTTAATACAACAGAAGACTATTTTTCCAGGCTAAGTAGGAAACCTCTAGGTCTGTAGAGACCCATTTTCTCTCCAATTTTCTAGTATTTTGTTTTAAAGTACACAGCTCTGCAATAAACCAGGGAGCCAACCTCCTATGGATAATTACCTTCTTTTTTTAAGGGGGCTACACTGTAAATCCCATACACGATGAGGAAGTAATACTATTAACCAGATCAATTTCTGAAAGGTTAGAGATGGAATCGCTGCCATCCCCTTTGTTTTTCTGAACCAATAAGGGAAGCAAGAATGGAACAAGTTTTTTAAACTTGTCACAGCAAAACAAATCAATTTTATAATCAAATATCAAATAATTTACTAAGAAATTCTTTGAGAAGAGAGATCTTATGTTCAGTGAACCACATTTGTTTTATTTTTTTTAAGTCAATCTTGTATTTATCTTAATGAGGTTTTCGTAATTTGCTCTTGTTAGGTTAATTTATAGTCCATTGGATTTTGGCTGTGGGCAAGACACTGTCTCAATGGGGTATTTAGTGGGTAACAGTACAGAAGCTGCAGAGAGGTGGATTAAACTATGAATCTGCTCCATGGTCTTGAATTTATTTATTGTGTTTATTCATCCATCCATCCATTTTCTTAACCGCTTAATCCTTAATGGGTCGCGGGGGGGCTGGTGCCTATCTCCAGCTGTCAACGGGCGAGAGGCGGGGTACACCCTGGACAGGTCGCCAGTCCATCACAGGGTCACATAGAGACAGACAGGACAAACAACCATGCACGCACACACACCTAAGGACAATTTGGAGAGATCAATTAACCTGACAGTCATGTTTTTGGACTGTGGGAGGAAGCCGGAGTACCCGGAGGGAACCCACGCATGCACGGGGAGAACATGCAAACTCCATGCAGAAAGACCCTGGTCCGGGATACGAACCCACAATCTTCTTGCTGTATTTATTCATTTAGCCTTTATTTATCCAAACAGAATGGAGATAATAATGATATTCTTACTAACAACTGTGGCCCAGCAAAAGGCAAGACCTTTTGAGAAACGGAAAAGAAGAAGAGATGCAGAAACAGGAATTAAATTGAAACGGTTAGTAAAAAACCTCAACAAAAAGACCTAAACAAAATTGCATGATCTAAAATTATAAAACATTAAACTTCTAATAAATTTATCCTTAAAATTATATTTCAGATTAGTTTTAAAATCTGAAAGTTTTTTGTAATTCATTCTAGTCTCTGGCTGCAGAAGACTGAAAGGACATAGAAAGGAGGAAATAGTGAGGACTTTGATTTAGGGACAGGATACGTTTTGCAGAACGGGTATTGGACATTGGGGGTAAAGTGTGCAAAAGCTAGCTCAGAAAAAGGAGACGACACACCAACCAGAGTTTTATAAATTAGCAGCGATTAGCAATAACTAAGAACTCTCTTGATGAGTGAAGCCGACAAGGGACGGAGGTCTGACGTGATGCGGGGAAGGGATTGCGTGAAGAAGGGTAGGGCTGGGGTGCAACTTGCTCATTAAAGTTAACATTTCTAGTTTTAATTGATATAATTACTTTTTTTAAAAACATTTGTTGAGATATAAAATTTAACCCAATTACTGCATAGAAAATTTATCTTCAAAAATTAAAATAGTTTAGATGTTTAAATCTGTGCTTATAGAATCAGAATCAGAATCAGTTTATTGGCCAAGTATGTCACATACAAGGAATTTGACTCCGGCAAACTTTTTCCTCCAGTACAGAACTTGAATAAGTGAAATAAAAAAAGAAAAATAAGAACAAAAATAAGTAAAAATACAAATAAATATCAGATCGTAAATAATAAAGGATAATATATACACCAAGCCGGGGTTATTTTACAGTGAGTATGTACAGAAGTGCAGAGTTATAGTTTATTGTTATGTGAGTGCACTCACACACTGTGACTAGACAGAGTTCGTCAGAGCGACAGCCTGGGGGAAAAAACTGTTTTTGTGTCGGGTGGTTTTGGCGTACAACGCTCTGTAACGCCGACCTGAGGGGAGGAGCCTAAACAGATTGTGGCCAGGGTGTGAGGGGTCAGTGGTGATTTTCCTGGCCCGCTTCCTGACCCTGGCCCGGAATAGGTCCTGAATGGAGGGAAGATCGGTTCCTATGATCCTCTCTGCAGTCCTGACTGTTCTCTGCAGTCTGTCCTTGTCTTGCCTGGTGACGGATCCGAACCAGACAGAGATGGATGAGGTCAGGACAGACTGGACTATTGCTGTGTAGAAGATGATCAGCAGCTCCTGGGGCAGGTTGAACTTCCTGAGCTGACGCAGAAAGTACAGCCTTTGCTGGGCCTTTTTCCTTATTATGTTGATGTGTGAGGTCCACTTCAGGTCCCGTGTGATGGTGGATCCTAGGAACCTGAAAGACTCCACTGTGGGGACTGGCTTGTTGAGGATCATGAGAGGAGATGTTGATGGTGGTCTCTTCCTGAAGTCCACTGTCATCTCCACAGTTTTGAGCGGGTTTAGCTCCAGGTGGTTCTGACTGCACCAGAGAACCAGCTGTTCCACTTCCTTTCTGTACACAGACTCGTCGCCGTCGCGGATGAGTCCAATGACGGTGGTGTCATCTGCAAACTTCAGGAGTTTCACAGAAGGGTCCCTCGACGTGCAGTCAGTGGTGTAAAGGGAGAAGAGCAGTGGGGAGAGAACACATCCCTGGGGGGCGCCGATGCTGAGGGAACGGGAGCTGGATGTGAACTTACCCAGTTTCACCTGCTGCCTCCTGTCAGTCAGGAAACTGGTAATCCACTGACAGGTGGATGGAGGCACGGTGAGCTGGGACAGTTTTTGGTGGAGGAGCTCTGGGACAATGGTGTTAAACGCAGAGCTGAAGTCCACAAACAGGACCCGAGCGTAGGTACCTGCAGAGTCTAGATGGTGCAGGATGTAGTGTAGAGCCATGTTGACGGCATCATCCACTGACCTGTTTGATCTGTAGGCGAACTGCAGGGGGTCTAGCAGGGGATCTGTGATGTCCTTCAGGTGGGTCAGTACCAGACGCTCAAAGGATTTCATGACCACAGATGTTAGGGCAACTGGTCTGTAGTCATTTAATCCAGTGACTGGGGACTTCTTGGGAACCGGTATGATGGTGGAGCGTTTGAGGCAGGAGGGGACCTCACACAGCTCCAGGGAGTTATTGAAGATCTGGGTGAAGATGGGAGCCAGCTGGTCAGCACAGAATTTCAGAGAGGCTGGGGACACTCCGTCTGGTCCCTGAGCCTTTTTAATTTTCTGTCTCTGAAATAGCTGGCGCACGTCCTGTTCGCAGATCGTCAAGGCAGGTACGTGGGTGGTTTGGGGTGAAGCTGGGTCTTTTGTGATGGAGATGGTGGGGGAGGTGGGAGGTGTGAAAGTCCTTTCAAACCTGGAAAAGAAGTCGTTGAGGTCCTCAGCCAGGCGGGGGCTCTCCACAGGGTGGGGGGATGGTCTCCTACAGTTAGTAATGGTCTGCAGGTAGCTCCAAACTGCAGAGGGGTCGTTAGCAGAAAAACGGTCCTTAAGCTTAGCACTGTAGTTCCTCTTTGCTGCTTTGATCCCTCTTGTCAGCTGGTTCCTGGCCTGTTTGTACAGGTCCCGATCCCCACTCCTGTAGGCCTCCTCCTTGTCCTGGCGTAGCCGTCTCAGTTCTGCAGTGAACCACGGTTTATTGTTTTTGAATGAGCAGAAGGTTTTGGTCTGCACACACATGTCCTCACAAAAGCTGATGTAGGATGTCACAGTGTCGGTCAGTTCATCCAGGGATGAAGCCGCTGCTTCAAAGACGCTCCAATCAGTGCAGTCAAAGCAGGCCTGTAGCTGCATCTTTGACTCATCAGTCCATCTCCTCACAGTTCTTACTACAGGCTTAGCAGATTTCAGCTTCTGCCTGTAAGATGGGATGAGGTGGACCAGGCAGTGGTCGGAAAGTCCCAAAGCAGCACGGGGGACAGAGCGATATGCATTTTTTATTGTGGTGTAGCAGTGATCTAAAGTGTTCATGTCCCTGGTGGGACACGTCACATGTTGTTTATATTTAGGCAGTTCAAGTTTGAGATTAGCTCTGTTAAAATCCCCGAGAACGATTAGCAGAGAGTCCGGGTGATTTTTCTCCACGTCTGTGATCTGATCGGCGAGGTGATGTAATGCCTCCGTCACACACGCCTGCGGTGGAATGTATACAGCGACCAGCACAAACGAGGCGAACTCCCGCGGTGAATAAAATGGTCTACAGTTTATGAAGAACGACTCAAGGTGAGGGCTGCATGTCTTCTTTAACACTGTGACATCTGTGCACCAACCTTCGTTAATGTAGAAGCACGTTCCACCTCCCTTTGATTTCCCAGTCAGCTCCGCGCAGCGGTCCGCTCTGAACAGCTGGAAGCCTGGCAGCTTTAGAGCGCTGTCCGGGATGAGTTCACTGGACCAGGTTTCAGTGAAGCAAAAGGCGGCAGAACGACTAAAGTCTGAGTTCTTGGATAGGAGAAGGAGCAATTCATCCATTTTGTTAGGCAGAGAGCGGACGTTCCCCAGGTGTATGGATGGGAGAGCGGTGCGTAATCCCCGCTGTCGCAGCTTGACGAGCACACCAGCTCGTTTCCCGCGTCGTCGTCTCCGTCTAAATCCACAGAACGCTGCTGCTCCTCCGATCAGAATCTCCATAAAGCAGTCAGGTTGTGTAAAGACCGGTGAAAAAAGTCCGGCACTGGATAGCCCAATTTTTAAAAGTTCCTCTCTGCTAATTTTAATAGCAGAGGGAGTGCAGAAAACTACGCAAAAGAGTAAAACAGTAACTAGTACCAGAGAGCGAAGTGCCGAGGCGTCCATACGCGGCGCCATCTTGCATCCAAAAAAAAAATAAAAAATTTGCATTTATCAAATTGGAGGACTAAAGACTTTTCAAAGCATCGTTATATGCATGGAATTAAATGAAGCTTTAGTGTTTTCTTCTGTGTCTAATAGAAAGCCTTTCTCTTATTTTGCTTTTTCCAGACCAGCTACTGGATCATGTTTGGAAGGAAGAGGTGTCCTCTGACCAGCAGCTCTGTAAGCAGGAGAGTGATTCCAGTTTGGACCAGAAGGAACCAGAACCTCTGCAGATAAAAGAAGAGCAGCAAGAGCCAGAACATCCCTGGATAAAAGAGGAACAATTGGAGCTCTGCACAAATGAACAAAAAGACCAGGTTGTATTGAAGCAGGAGACTGAAGATACATATATGGTGGATCCTACACCTGAGGAAAAGTGCCATTTTAAACCAGAACCAATCACAATTAGAAACCAAATCATATTTCAGGACTCCAATGAAACTGAGAACCAGGATGAAGAAGGAAACCATCATAAAGACTCAGGATCGAAGCGACATAAAGGGCCAAAACAAAAAAAGAGCTGTCGGAATATCTCGAAGCATAAAAACTCAGATCCTGAAATAAAGAAGAAAGCTACCTTACACTTGAAAACTCACATGGGTGAGAACTGTTTCAAATGTCTGACCTGTGGAAAAAGCTTCATTAGAAAAAACAACTTTGATGTACATGTCAGAACTCACACTGGTGAAAAGCCTTTCTCTTGCAATATGTGTGGAAAAAGTTTTACTCGGAAAGGTAATTTGACTCGTCACATGAGGGCACATACAGGTGAGAAGCCTTTTACATGTTTGTCCTGTGGTAAAAGCTTCACTGCAAAATCTGATTTAGATAAGCACATCAGAATTCACACAGGGGAGAAGCCCTTTTCTTGTACAATTTGTAGCAAAGGCTTTAGTCAGAAATATCATTTGACTAGGCACATGAGAGTTCACACAGGTGAAAAGCCTTTCTCTTGTAAAATTTGTGGCAAAGGTTTTAGTTGTAAAAATCATTTCACTCATCACATGAGATTTCACACGGGTGAGAAGCTTTTCTCTTGTACAGTTTGTGGCAAAGGTTTAAGTCAGAAATATCATTTGACTTGTCACATGAGAATTCACACTGGTGAAAAACCTTTCTCTTGTACAATGTGTGGCAAAGTTTTTAGTCATAGATATAATGTGACTCGTCACAAGAGGGCGCATACATGTGAGAATCCTTTTACATGTCTGTCCTGTGGAAAGAGCTTCACTGGAAAATCTGATTTAGATAAGCACGTCAGAATTCACACAGGTGAGAAGCCCTTCTGTTGTACAATTTGTGGCAAAGGTTTTAGCCGTAAACATGATTTCACTTGTCATATGAGAATCCATACAGGTGAGAAGCCTTTCTCTTGCACGATTTGTGGCAAAGGTTTTACTCAGAAATGTCATTTGCCACGTCACATGAGGGGGCACACAGGTGTGAGGCCTTTTATTTGTTCAATTTGTGGCAAAGGTTTAAGTCATAAATATCATTTAAATAATCACATGAAAATTCACACAGGTGAGAAGCCATTCTCTTGTACAATATGTGGCAAACGTTTTATTTGGAAGTCTGGTTTGATTCATCACCTGAGATGTCATACAGCTTTAAGGCCATTTTCCTGTAAGACCTGTGAAAAATCTTTCAGGTCAAAACAGTCATTGAAAAAACACATGAGAACCCACACAGTTGAATCCTTATCCATGTAAATTGTCCATGTAACTTTTTATTTATGGTGCTGATCCAATAGACAAAGAAAAAACATTCAGCACGTTTACATGCACATCTCAATCGAGCTTTTTGGAGTAATCAGACTAATGGCTTTCCCCCTGCTTAGAGCCGATTCCCAGTTTATCAGAAAATCAAATTATTAAATGAAATATGTTTGACTCCCCAACGATGAATGGCGATATGCGCCCCTACATGTCATCCTTACAGCGGTTAGCCTAGAACTGCACTCTGGCAGTAAACAGAGGCTGGTGAGAATGAAGCAGACAGAAAAAAAATCAGGATATTAACAATCACAATGCATCGTCTCTTCGTCATTCCAAACATGCGCTGATCATCTGCTTACATTTGTCTTAATGGCATGGCCTGCATTAGTATAGCACTTTTTCAGTCAGAGGACCACAAAGCGCTTTACACTACAGTCATTCACCCACCCACACACACATTCACACACTTAGCGGCCATATTCTTTTTATAATACTACTGTGTTGTTGATGAGTTGTACTTTCGCGTCTCATCAATTCCCAAGAGGGTGCACGGGTACAGGCGGGGGTGGGGGAGCTGGTTTCAGAGAAGTCCGATTCCCAATCGCATTATCTGGGTAGCTTAGTCCAGTTCGGTTTGATTCAAGCCAGGCTAAGTTGTGTACATGCATTTGAGAAGTCTGATTTCAGTAGGACTAAGTGATAATTCGACTTTCTCTTGCTGCATGTAAACGTACTGATTGTGAAAGATCAAAGTTTGGGGCACCAAAGAACTTAGTTTACTTCACTAATAAATGAAATCTTAAACACTGAAAAATGTTTGAAAGAGGTAACCACCCAAGGGATGACCTCAAAGTACAACAAACATACATTTTTTGTCAGAAAAGTAATTTCTAATTAATGCCTTCATCATTGAGCATATGTATACGCTATGTTTTTATCAGAAACCTCGCTTCTAGATGTAAATAATGAAACATCCGTATTGACAGAATGTGTTCCCTCAAATTTCATTTGTTTGTTTTAAGTGAGATAAAGAAACACAAAAGAAAGTGGAGGGCTTGCCACAATTTTTATAACTCACTTTAAAAAAGGAATAATGGGCATATGTGACTCTTTTTAGTACTCAGATAAAAGACAACATCAAGTGATACTGTCCATAAACTCGGCCTAACCCAGCATGTCAAACAGCCGGCACACAGTCGAGGACACAATCTGGACTTCACTATTAGCAAAGATTTAAATATCTCCAAAGTGTCTGTAATTAATATTGTGTTATCTGATAATTTCTGCATTTTCTTTGAAAGCATCATCTCTGCTAAACCACCTAGCCACAATGAGACAACTGTAAAGAATCGTTTTCTGTTGGACAATTCATTTGAAAGTTTTAAACATATTTACTCTCTCATTATATCTCTCAAACTCAAAGCCCTGGGGGCCAAATCCAGCCTGCCATAGCCATTTATGTGGCCCTCTAAACTCTAGAGCACTCAGTAGTATTTTATTCTAAGAAGTACTGCTTGAATACGGACACACACACATATATATATATATAAAATATTTGACAGGGCGACTGTAGCTCAGAGCTAGAGTTGTCGGCCTGCAACCAAGAAATAGTGGATTTGATTCCTGCTTTCACTTGCTACATGCAGTCGTGTCCTTGGGCAAGATGCTTAATCTACCTTGCCTACTGGTGTTGGCTAGAGGAGCCGATTGAACAAAGTGGCGACCTTGCTTCTGTCGGCATGCCCCAGGACAGTTGTGAATACAACTTTAGTTTGCTTCTACCACTGTGTGAATGTGAGAGTGAATACATAATGGAATGGTAAAGTGCTTTGAGAGTCTCAAAAAGAACTATATACATGAAATACATTAGTACTTATTTAAATATTTTTATATTTGTTTAATATATCTTTGTTAAAGATATTTTTATCAATACTTACTGCGATAATCAGCCTTTTAAGGACATTCATGATCTTGATTTAGTCCAAAATGGAAAGAAGTTTTACACCCCTGCTCCAACACAAGCTCAGTACACAGACTGGTCAGTAAATTTTTCTCTAAAATGTTCAACATCATTGATTCTATTGTTCCATCTAAAGTTAGAGTAGTCTCAGGTAGAAAGAAGCCTCCTGGACTAGCGATCCACTGATACGTAGTGAAAAATTGGAGTGTTGAAGAGCCGAGAGAAAATGGTAGAAAACTCAACTCCAGGTTCACTGTGAGATCTATAGAGACGTACTGAAATGGTAAATGGCCTGTACTTGTATAGCACTTTATTTAGTCCCTGTGGACCGCAAAGCGCTTCACACTTAATTCAGTCATGCACCCATTTACACATATTACATTACATTGTAGCCATAGCTGCCCTGGGGCACGCTGCAAGGGGCGAGGTGGCCGGACACTCGCGTCACCGGACCTAAAAATAATCCTACTACTGTCAGCTACTGTCTCCCTGTAGCTCAGTGATTAATAATAGCTGGAATGTCATATTTTTTTATGCTTCATACATTTTGTGTCTCTAATGTTTTGTTTTATGCTTTTATTGTTCTCCCCAAATAATGTAAATCATCTTGAATTTATGTTGTTGAATGTATACTACACAAATAAAGTTGCCTTGCCTAAAAAATAAGTTATTTGTGACTTTTGATTTAAAGTTGAAATTACTGATCACTTTGAACATACTTTGACTTGGTAAAAAGGCTTTTATAATAAAACATATAAATGTATTGGAGGAGACCCAAAGAAGGACCCTGGACACGCTGGAGCGACAATGTTTCTTGGCTGGCCTGGTGACACCTTGGGATTCCCCCCTGAGGAGCTGACCCAAGTGGCTGGAGAGAGACATCTGGGCCTCCCTGCTTCAGCTGCTGTCCTGACAACCCAATCCTGGATATACGGAAGACAATGGATGGGTGTATTGAAAGTAGGGCTCTCAAACTACTAAAAATTGTAATCTAATTAATCACAGGGTAGCTGTGAATTAATCCCGATTAATCAACATTATTAAATGTATATGGAAGTTTCTAATTCCCCAATCACATTTACATGTGGCCATTTTGACCTATTTATCTTTTAGCAAGTTGCTGAGGCATAACTAACTGATTAACATTTTCTGCATTTAAAGCTGCTAAAAATACTTTCTTGTGAACGATAGAGGGATGAGCACACAAATTGAGTGGCAGTACCTTTTTACATAGGTCTGGTTTATTTATTGAATAAGTCCAAAACTCAGGAGTAAAAGACCACAAGAGGGTAGAACTGACGATGGACTTAAAGACGTGAGGACAATGAGGGACATTCAAACACATTCTGGAATATGTTTGAATGATTATTAATCACTAAAAAGGACTACAATAATTCTTCCACCACAGTCCTCACCTTTTTACCTAAATAAATAACAAATTATTTCAAGATATTAATACATTTCCTAATGGGTATGGGAGAGGTCCAACAAAAAAATGTCAACAAACGATGATCACACAATTAATTCAGACATTACTGAAGAAACACACTCCTCGATGTCAGCAGAATTGATTGACAACGATGAAGGAAACCTGCATCGACGTGAGACAGCTACATGAACAAATGGTTGCTAAGCAAAGCATGACACGACTGAACATATGGTTAAGTGAAGTACAGCATGTAGCAACAACTTATTAACTCTATGTAGCATATTCATACTTACAGAAACAAGCTGAAGCAGAGAGCTCATTGCAGGAACATACGAACATTATAATCAGGAAACTCCCGCAACCTCAGCGTGCTCCTCTAACCAAAGTTAGTGTGCCTATATAGAGAGAGTGGCGACAACTTGAAACATGGACGCCATATTCGCTACCATCTTTCAACGCGTTACTATGGGGATTATGTATCAGACTGAATAAATCGCAGATCTTACCTTCAACTTTCACGTAACTGCCGAAATTATCGTTCGTCAATGTTTAAAAGGCATCAACAATGTATGACCAAGAACTAAATATTTGGAAAAAGGCTGTTAAAAGTGACAAAATGTCCCCTTTTGCCCGGAAATGTTCTCTTTTTTTGGCCATAAAATTATGTCAGAGGGGATTTTGTAACATATCATAAAATGTCATTGTTAACCTCATATTGTTTCACTGTCCGTCATGCATCACTTTAAATGCATCCACTGCCCACCGGCATCATTATTATGTTGTTTTTTCAAAGCAAACCTTAAATTCATGAGAGAGATGAAAATGGCATCTGACTGCATTTACCTCAACAATCTGATATTAGAGTATTTTCTAACTTGAATCCATATTATTTGATGTCCTCTTTTTGGATTCTCAGAATATGGTCACCCTACATATACATTTATCTCAATTTGTTTACCATGTCTAGAAGGTATTTAAACCCTTTACCCTCAATTATTATTTGCATTCAAGTAATCACGGCAAGCAAACACACCAATGGAAAGTCATTACATTCAAATAGATTATTAAAAGATAACTATGGTTATACACCATACATTTATATACATCATACATCACTTTACTATTTCACAGCATGGCATATTTCAAAAATATTTCACATATTTTTACTACTGCACAGCATGGCATTTTTAGATAATCATAGATCAATCTCAAGATGCACTACTCATATGTTTCTGTATTTGTTTCTGTGTGATACTGGACAAGTTGGTATCGAACATGGCGCCCATTAAGCAGGTGATCGCCTCTGAGCCAATCAGATCGTCGAATTGTCCTAAACGTTCTAAACCAAGTTGTCGCCACTCTATCTTGGCACACTAACCAAAATAAGCCAACACTGACCCCCAGTGGCCGGTGGAACACTCTGCAATTACTGATGCTGGCCATGGGAATTAGCTCATGGTTATCAGGGCATTGTCCATTTAGATTACTTTGAAACATAACTTGTCAGAACCGAAAAAACCCACCTGTTTTTTTGTTGTTGCTTCATTTAAGCAGCTTGTGGTGTTCGTTCTTTGTTTACCACACAGTTCATTTTGATGGGAAAAACATGTTCTGATGACCTCTCTACCCCTGGGAACGGTCACATTGATGTCTCATCATCTGCCAGAACTGTAAAAGAAATCCCACAGAGAGAGATGCTATGTAGCCTCTTTAGCATGATAGGATGAGATATTAAATGTCGACTCGGTGTTGAACTGTGTATTCTTCCCTTTGTCGTTGGTTCTAGGCCGTTGTCGCGAGGCCTAAGGTCCACCTCTGGTCTCATTCCCCCCAAGCAAACAGTAAAATCCACATTAAGCTATTATACCAGTTCCCATTCCATTAAAAAAAAAAACTTAGGTAAAATTCATGTGATTCAGCTACTCCTGTTATTGTATAATTGTTTCATAGTTCTCTAGTCACTTAGATTGCATTTTAAGAGGCTAATTTCGTCTTAAAGTAGCCCTTAGAGGCTACCTTGTTATTTGTTGTTAAATTAAAACCCCAAAAGCTTCACATTCCTATGTTATTGCCCCTGAAAGCCAGACCAACGTGTTCTCTGATTCCTAAGGCAGATGTTACAAACAATTGTCATGCAAAAACAGGTCAAAGATAATTTAAGAAAGAACTGTTTTCTTTTTTATTTTAATTTAACATACCGCACCAACTTTTCTTATTTGTGTGAATTAGTATGGACAAAGGTTTGAAGTATTGTGTTGCCATTTTAAGACGCTCTGTTTTTGAAACTATACCCGATTTGTCTTTGTGTGGAGCAGGACTAAAGCCTAGTTTATGCTTCTCCGTTTTGACAGAGACGGATTGACACAACTCCATTGTCCATCAACACAAGGGCTCTCCGTCACCTACGCAAGGACGCACAGAGTAGAGGCACAAATTTTAACTATCCGTCTCCGTCAACGGAGAGTGTATGCATCTGATTGGTCAGTTTCAGCAACAGCCATAGATTGCTTCACAAGAACTGGGCTCTATAGTCGCTCTAATCAGTAGTTAACGCAGTGTTTGGGCACAACATGCTTTATATTGAAAGGATCATTTTTCTAATCCGTTCTTCTGGTGATTTTGAACACAAGGAGGTTTAGGGAAACAACAAAAAAGGCCGCTGTGTTTGTTTCCATTTGTTTTTAGAGTATTTCATGAGATGCACTTGTAGTAAAAAGCTTTACAGCTTAATCAAAGCGTACTTTCTGTTGTGCATTGCTCCTTGAGGAAAAAATGTGTTCACAAGCCTAGAAAAAAAACGAAAAGGCGCTATGATAGTAGGCAGAGACGCCATGAAAAGTTAGCACCCCCTGCTGTCCTGGTCGAGCAACACTGAAAAAACAATAGAAAGGGGAGGGGAAAACAAGGACTACTATAAACGAAAAACATCTCTGTCAATACGTCTGCGTCTGAGTGCAAATTTGCGGTCGGAGAAGCATAAACTAGGCTTAAGTTACGCCTGATTCACTCCGGTTGCGGTCTGATTTCCATGCAGCTGCCACTTGGACTGCTATAGGCAACTGAGCTGGTTGTAAAAGAAGGAAATAGAGCTACGGCATGTAAGCTTAATATCAACAATGGTGAGACGTTGGAGGAGGCAGCGGGAAAAACTGAGTCAGTGTAAAACAACAAAAAAGCTTTCTGAGGACACAAAGTTACTGAAGAAAATAATTTCACTGTCTTTGTTGCAGAAGAAGATGATTAAAAAAGTGATCAGTTACTTTTCTGGTATGCAAAAGTATGATTTATTTTCTAATTATAGATGTTACATGAGTCAGAAATAGATCTCAAAACAACTAGCTGACAATTTTCTATTATACCACCATGATTATATTAGCAAACAATTCCATATTTTCAATTACTTCAAGAGGGAAGACCACTGAATAAAGATCAGATATATGCTTATATAAAATAAACATTTTAACGTGTCGCTCTAAGCTTGCTCAGTATGAGGGATTGCTGAGGAATTGCTGTGGTTGGAGTCTTCATGATCCGGGTACAAAATCACATTGATGACTCTGCTGGGTTTCTTTACATAGAAAACTTTTAAATGATTGGAATGTTTGTATAATTGTATTGAAATAACTTTTGTTGTAAATTTCCTTCAGATTATATTTGTTGTGAATTGGCACTATATAAATAAAACTGAATTGAATTGAACATGAAGATTTATAGAGATGCATCTAAAATGTTAGATAAAACAGCAGGACTTTGCTTTTATCCTTCCAAAAAGTAGTGTCGTTGTGAATCAAATAAATAAGTTGGTAGTTTATAATGGAGAATTAGTAGCTATTTTAATAGGTTTAAACTGGATGGATGATACACTGATAAGATATATTTTGTTATAACTTTGGTAGAGCACTACTGAGTATATGTTAAATGAGATCTGACTCTTGACAACATGTATATTGAACAAAAGTAATTTAATATGAGGAATTTCAAGGGGAGGAGTAAAAATGAATTTCTTATGGAATCCTGCACAGATTGGAGTAAATGGACGTGAATATGCCAAGTTAAAAAAAGAAAAAATATCAGATAACATAAAGTATAGCAAATATGGAGTCAAAGTCAATTGAAAGTCATCTTGAATGTCATTTCAGCAATATGTACAGGACATACTGAGGATCAAAATTATGATACTCTCAAACCCCAGTGGTGCAAGATCTAGAAAATATACATGGTACATGTTAAAAACAAGACAGATATTGGCACAAAGTACATAGTGCAAAGAACAGATTCTGGCAGAAATGACACAGTGAATTGTAGATTTCATTGTTGATAGGTGTGGGGTGAGGGGGACAGAGTCCATCGCTTTAGTGAGAAGGAGGTGGAGGGGGCAGAGTGGGGAGGGAGTTAATCATTTGGACAACCTGGTGTATACAACAGTTTTTCAGTCTGTTGATCCTGGTCCGGAGGCTACGCAGTCTCCTCCCTGACGGCAGCAGGTTGAAAAAGCATTATGACTCATGGGTGGGATCACCTGCAATGCTGAGGGCCTTGCAGGCTGCATATATCCTCAAGGGAGGGAAGAGTAGCATCACTGATCTTCTCGGCCACTCTCACGATGTGCTTGAGAGACCTGTGGCACGATGAGGTGCAGGCTCCATACCACACCGTGATGCAGCTGGGGCCTGTTCCAGAGCATGTTGTAAACTCTGAAGTCTTGGTTAATCAACCAAAAACCCGCTTAGCCAGAGTATGTCGGTTACAGAACACCTGATAATAACCTGGTTAATCAACCTACTCCTGGTAAACCCTGAAACATAAAGACCCTCGCAATGGATCACAGAATTCACAAGTCACAAAGGAAACTGAAGAGAAAAAAGAGAAAAATACTCCGAAGAAGTGGAGTTGGAAATACTGATGAGAAATTCAAGCCATCATTATGAAAAAAGCAATAATGCATCAGCAAAAGAAAGAACGTCGGCTTGGCAAAAAATAACTGTGTGTCATGTTTGAAGTCCAACTCACCCCCTTATCAACTTTTGTTTTTTGCTGGTAAGCTGTATAAATTAGTGTCTAATAGTACGTCTATATATCTCTTCATTATTTTCGTATTTTTAGTACATGGTAGTAAAAAAAATCATATTTTACCAAAAACATCAGTGGAGTGCCTTCTTTAGATCCAAACTTAACATTGCACTTGAATTTGAATAACAGAGCATTGCTACTGGCTCAGTCTTATAACAGACATCAGCCTTAAATAAACTCCCAACAATCTTCATGTTGATATATTAATTTCTTACCACTTATTCCCAGTTGGGGTTGTGAAGTGCTGGAGGATATAATGTATAATTAAAATTTTCTTTCAGTATGTTGGATCATTCTTCAAAATGTATTTTCTTTCGCCACTAATTTGTTAGGTTACAATAATATTGTATATTGACTTAGACATATATTGACCTCTAACTTAATTAGATGCTATCCTTCTGGATCCAAAAGAACTCTTTCTCAAGTAAAAATGAAACACAAAAAGATTTTCCAAAAAGGTAAGATTTAAATCAAATAATTACTAAAGAGATGTAAGCCTATTAAGTACATTTTGTGCATTCTTCCAGTCATAACTGGTGGGTGGACCACAAACGTCTCCCCTAACCCAGTTGAGGAGTTAGCTCTGCAAAGGCTGACCAGTCTTTCAGGGCTTTCCTGGGGGCACTACATAATTTTTCTTCCAGTGTCTTTGTTAAATGGAAGTTTATAACATATACTAATATATTCCAATTAAACAAATATCATTGTTGCCAGTTAATGGCATTTTAATGTACTTATCAGGAGTCATTGTTTCACAATGCAGAATTATTTTATTAAACTGCATATAATGTGTTCTGGACTCCTATTGTAAATACTCTTACGTGTTACTAATATGTTTGTGAAATAGTTTTTTATTGTTTGTAATATGTAATGGGCTTTTTCCTACAGTTTCTGGTTGACAAAATTGAAATTATTTTGACAAAATATAGTATAATTTGGGCTTCCACGTCCAAAGGATCATCATTTAAAAGTTCACGCCACACTCAAAACCTCTCTGGAACAAACTTACCCAGAACATAACCTGGTCCGCAGAAGGTTATGTTCAGAGATTAAGTTGCTATGGTTACTAACATACCTTTAAAGATGCCTCCGGTTTTGGAACTGAAAGTTCAGGTTATCATCAATGGAACAGAGAACACAAAGGTAGATATTATAACCTCTTTCAAGGAGGATATGTTTTCTTCAGGGTTTGTTCGTTTGTTTATCTGTTTGCCAACAACATAACTCAAAAGGTTATTGACAGATTTTGATGAAGTTTTCAGGAAATGTCTGAAATGGGACCAGTAACAAGTGATTGGAATTTGGGTGTGATGTGGGTCACTGACTGGGTGGGAATGTCTCG
Source organism: Apricaphanius iberus (assembly GCA_028564705.1). Classification (NCBI taxonomy): domain Eukaryota; kingdom Metazoa; phylum Chordata; class Actinopteri; order Cyprinodontiformes; family Aphaniidae; genus Apricaphanius; species Apricaphanius iberus. The sequence goes on from JAPXFQ010002023.1 coordinate 238,323, forward strand.
GTGGAGGTCTCCTCTCTGAGTGACTTTCTAGGTATAGTATAAATAATGTAGTTGGACAATGTAGAAGAAGTAATTGAAATAAAAGTGACGAATATATAATTTATATAAGAAATTATAAACATTATAAGAATATTTGAACATTTTGAATTAAGGTCTGGGTTACAGATAAATTTGTTCAACTAAGGATGAGATATTTTACAGTGGAGTATGATATGTTTTTAGTTTTAAGAGTACCGTCTCTACTTCATAATAGAAACGTTTAAGCTACTTCAATTCAAATTCCAGTCCAGTAGGTGGCGGCAATGCATCTAAAGTTTCCCCCCCCCCCCCACTTCCATGAAACAGAAGAGAACAAGAACATTGTGATGCTAGCAGCGTTAGCTTTCCTTCTGCTTGGAGTCATTGTAGAGTTTCTGATCATCTGTGGGCTGAATGTGTGAATGTTTACAGTCAGAATGTCTTCAGCCCAGCTTCAACCAGAGTTGATCAACGAGCAGTTAACTCCGGATGAAGAAACATTCACAGAGTTTAAAGAAATCATCGTGAAGTCAGAGAAAGAGATGGATGATCAGAACAGGCTGCTGGATTTCACCCGGAGACCCCAGGTCATCTTATACCGGATAGGTAAGAAAAACTGCTGATGTAAACGTTAAATGCTGTCGCAGGATGAAGAGTAATGTTTTAAATAGTTCATTTAGGAATACTTATTAGATGAAAATAGGTAATATGTAAGTTTTTCTTCAGATTGCAGCTTCCTTTTTAGGAAACTGGTAAAGCGGAGCTCTCATGAAAAGAGAGATCGCTGGGGTTGAAGGAATCCCACTTAACAGTTTCGGCCGCAGCGGCCCCTCAACCTCATTCTGTTGTCCAAACTATTTTTGGTATTAAGAAAAAATTCTTAATCTTACACCCTCGTTGCAACTAATAACCAATAAGAATTATGATACCATGTTAATGTAATAAGGACAGAAGTTGACAACCACACAAAAACATTTATTTCTAATTCAAAAGGTCAAACAAAAATACTCTTTTGTTGGACATAACATAAAAGGATAATTTAAACAACCTGTGCTCAGTCTTTGAGTGCATTTCAGTGCATTGTGTTTTAGTGATGTATGTGTTTGCAGAAACAGATGTCTAGAGAGACTGGTGGCTCCTATTTTAAGCCCTCTGACTCCATGTCAGCCATTTTCACTCATGATTAAAGAGTCATATTGCTACTTTAACATTTTACCCTATTGTTTCAAAGGGGTGTGTCGTGCCTCACTATTTCAATTCAGGTGCTGCGTTTTGATGTTAAAACTATTATTTTTCTTAAAATTTTGCTTCTCCATTTAGGGTCTTTTATTTTTTTTCCATTTCTAATTCTATTCCATTTTAATTTTCTTCCATTTTTGAGTTTCTTCTTTTAAAACTATTCAGTTTCTCCTAAAGTGTCCTAACAAATGTATTTCTTGGCCTTTAATTTTGTTAAACCACAAATAACACCAACACATGTCCAAAATACGTTTCATACGAATATCAAGGTCATATTTTCCATGGAAGCTAAAGAATAAATGCGTTGCCATCAGAAGTATAATATAGGGCGACCATATTTTAGTTCTATAAAATAGGACAGTCTGTCCATTCCTAACACATTCATATTGAGTTAAAGAAATTTTTTGATTTTAACATTATTCAAAATATTCCTATACTATTTGGCTAAAAAGGTTAAATAAACTTAAGACTGTTGTCTACAAGTCAACAACCATTACAGAAATGACTTACCAATCTAAATAGAAATGATTATTCTTTAGAAAGTAAAGATATGATTCTGATATTCTAAGAAATTAACTATTATTTTCAAATCAAGGTTCTAGAAAATAAAAATCGTCATTCTCCCAAGGCCACTTTTAGTTTTTACTCCGGTCTTCGATTTTTGCTTTCAGTTTAATGCATGAACTCTAACTTAAATCAGTGTTTTCATAGTTCTGTTGACCCAGATGTTTAGGTTACGTTCGCCTGTGGTCCCGTCATCCTCTAGCCATTATTTTGTCTGGTATGACTTAACAACTTAAATGTTTAATAAGTCAAAAAAAATTACAGTAATCAGTAACATTGCTTCACGTACATTTATCTGTCAAAACAGCGGCGGTGTCAATGGTTGACAGTTCGTCTGTAGCCATTTTTAGCTTGGTCCTTCTTCTTCTATGATTTCGGGGCGTCCGCTGCATTGTGGGATAGCGTAGCATCCACCGGCTGCTTAATGTGGCGGTAGTACACTTTCGGGAACTTTCTGCTTACTAGTCAGATCCATAATGGAGATTTGGATCTACTACATTCCTGAAATACTACTTTTCATCTGCTACGTAGCAAGCGTAGTGCAGCCATTATGAGTGCTGAGTGGCGTGTGCACGTTTTTTTTGGGGCAGCTTAATGAAGCCTTAGCCATGCGTTTGCCCCCTGGTGGCTCGTAAACTATTGATTGAGTCGGTGTGTGATAAAGAAGAAAGCAGAAGAGCTCGCATTTTGATTGTAATATTGTTGACGATCAGGTTCATTTAATTGTGGCCACCAAAATCATGATCATGGTCAAAATCGGATTAATTGTGCAGCCCTTGCTTTTACTAGAGGCGGCCGATATATTACATTTTTTTCTATATCGGCCATTGACTGAAATTTGTTTTAAAAATCCGACAAGACCCCCACCGTGAGCCAGCCCACTCAATTTACTCGTAATCTTTGACTGCTTATTTTTATGTATATTTTATATTTCATTATTTAATACAATGTGGTTGTGTGCTTTACTTTGTGGTGATTTTTTTTATATACTTTAAGTCCAGATTCTGCCTAAACCAGCTATTTGCTCCATTATTCTGGTTACTGTTTGAATTCATTTTAAAGAAACTTTAATCTGTTATATTTTCTATTCTGAAACCAGGTTACTGTTTGTTTTAATAATGACTTATATTTGAAGTTCAATAAATATTTAAAGAGTTTTATTTACTTTATAATTTATGTTGCACAGAGTGAGTGTTCAGTTGTCTTTCACAATCAATTTGCTGTCCAGAAAGATATATTTGCCTTAATATATTTTTAGATATTCTTTATAAATCATATTTGTATGCTTACCTAAATTATCTTAGACTACAAAATTCAAGTGTTAATTTTATTGTCCATCCATCCATTATTTATACTCGTCCATCCTCTGCAGGGTCGTGGGGGTGCTGGTGCCTATTTCCAGCGTAATTGGCGAGAGGCTGGGTCCACCCTGGACACGTTGCCAGTCCACCGCAGGCCCTTATTTAGAATGTTCTCCCGTTTTGTTTCGTACTATCACGTAGTTGGAGAGACCTGAGCAGCAAGCGCCAGCAGACAGCATTGAGGGACAGTGGCAGAGCGCCCACATCTGTCTCCATGTGTGCGCAGATTCATCAATGCGTTCTCACGTTAGTGTCACAAATATTAGCCCGCTGACATGACTGCAGTGGAACATAGCAATGCTAGCGAAGCTGCAGTCGTCGGCTCTACTCGACGGGGAAGTGTTGGTGGGTTTTTATATTATGTTATCGATTATGGTGGGACTCTGCTGCGACATAGGATCGTTTGTGTTTGCATGGCGATGCATAGATTAAATGATTAATTTCAACAGCTCTACATCTGACCAAGGTGAAGTTTGTTTTACAGTGATGGTTCGCTTAGGGACCATCAACAAATTCTGTTGCAACTCAAGTCATTTGCTCCTATTTGTGGTTTGAATAATGATTTGTTTGGAGTAGGTAGTGACTGTTGTATTAAGCTACCTGATATACCTACCCAAAAAAATGAAGGGAAACTTTTTCTTTTTTTATTGAACTTGTTTATCGACCCCTTTTTTTCTTATTGGACCACACGTCTATTGACCAATATATATTGCTATCAAATTATCATCCAGCCTGAAGCCATTGCCAGGCCTGGGTGCATCCAAAAACTTCTTCTGAGAGGCTGTCTGGGTGAGGATGCTGTTCGTGGCTAACTTCTTGGCAGAGAAAGCGGTGCCTTTGCAGCCACGACGGTTGTTTTAAGAGCCACCCACAAACCTATTTAGAGCTTTCCTGTCTGAATAGTTTATCCTCTTTATAATATTATATATATATATATATATATATATATATATATATTTTTTTTTTTTTTTTTTTAATATGTTTATATGTTGTATGTCCCTGCAGGGTCCTACAAATTTCTTCAATTAAATTCAAGTGTTTTAAAGACCTTTTTAAGACCATTTATATAAAAATGTAATACCTCTGTCCTGGCCCTATAAGGCAAAGAAAACCAAAATCCTTGAACTTGTGATGAAAAAAATAGCTCTGAATAAATAAATAAAAACAGCTGAGCAGAAGCGCTTGTCGACCGCCGCAGAGAAATAACAGTCCACTGTGAACAGGAGGAGCAGGGGATAGAGCGTGATTTTCCTGACTGCACCGCTCCTGTAGCCAGTTTGGACCAGTCGTAAATAATTATATATATATAATTATTATATATATATATATATATATATATATATATATATATATATATATATAAAATAATATTCGAGGTTCATTTGATCATCAATATTAAAATTCAAATATTTATTAATAATATTTTGACCATTAAATGTCTTCAGTAAGACTGATATTGGCATGAAAATTAACCTATATATGTTCTGTCCACCAGATGGCAGTGTGGACTTGGACGCTATGCCACAATGTAGCATGAAGCCCCAGAATCGTAGAAGAAGGGTGACTTCGGATCTCAAGGAACTGTAAACCATTGACACCGCCGTAATTTCGGTGTATAAATGTAAAAGTGTAGCGATGTAAAAAAACAAAGTAATGAGTAACAACAGGTTCAAATATTAAGAGATCCATAAGATTTGTTCGAATATCTTTCATTTTTAAACCATTCGAATTATATTCGAATAACGACGTTCTAAGTCAAAGCCCGAATGTGAATAGCTAAACCAAACTTGGATATGTAAGCCGTTTTGTCGGAACCGCAAGTAAATGTTTTAGGGATGTCGAAGTCAGGGAACATGCATTTAAAAAGCTCTGATATATCCTCATTTCCATTGAAGAACTGGTGTTTAGCGATTGTGTTAAAGAGTCCACAACACCTCGGCTTTTAGCGTTGTCGTGGACCCAAAAGCTGTGCCGGATCCACTCTGGTTACTGTCCTTCCTGCAGCGATACCTCTAACTGGCCAACACTAGCTCCTGCTGCGGCTTCAGGTGCAATAGCAGCTAGCTGGCTAACAGTTAGTTGAAACACACACGCGATGGAAGGAGTTTGTTTTTGTCCTTTGACACAGTTCATATGCATGGCGTGAGACTAACGCCTTCATTCCCATTGTACCTAGCTGCAGGGCATCACCATCACCAGTGTGAATGTGTGCATGAATGGGTGAATGACTGAATGTAGTGTGAAGGAGATGACTCGTTTATAGTAACAATATCTACCTGCTGTAGCCAGGTTTCCGATAGACAAAATAAATCGGTTTATCAAATAATTCAAATATCAGATAACATCTAATTGTTTTATTTTTTATCAGTCATATTTATTTTTAATTTTCATAATTTGCTTTTGTTAGGTTAAGTTTAAATCTATCTATGTCGACAAGACACTGTTTCAATTGAATATTGAGTGGGTAACAGTACAGAAGCTGTATGTGTACATGTGAAACTACGTGTTCAAAGTTTTCTTTTATTTCGGCTGTGTGATTTCATCTTACAGTGCTTTCAACATACAGTACAGACCAAAAGTTTGGACACGCCTTCTCATTCAGTGCGTTTTCTTTATTTTCAGGACTATTTACATTGTAGATTCTCACTGAAAGCATCAAAACTATCAATGAACACATATGGAATTATGTAGTTTTTTTACAAAAAAGTGTGAAATATCCTGGCCTCCAAAGTCACCGGACATGAACCCAATCAACATGATTTGGAGTGAGCTGAACCGCAGAAGGCATAAGGGCCAACAAGTACTAAGCATCTCTGGGAACTCCTTTAAGACTGTTGGAAAACCATTTCTGGTGACTAACTCTAGAAGCTCAAGAGAATGCAAAGCAGTAATCAGAGCAAAGGGTGGCTACTTTGAGGAATCTAAAATATAACACATGTATTCAGTTATTTCACCCTTTTTGTTTAAGTACATACAGTAATTCCATACTTTATGTGTTCATTCATAGTTTTGATGCCCTTAATTGAGAATCTACAATGTAGTCATGAAAATAAAGAAAACGCATTGAATGAGAAGGTGTGTCCAAACTTTTGGTCTGTATTCTATGGTGTGAAAAACAATACTTTTTTTTGCAATAAGTGAAAACTGTATGTGCTGAGCTAATAATGAAATATAGAATATCACAACTGGGAGTTGGAGAACACAACTGGTTGTGTTTTTGGTGAGTTGTCGCACCAGAATATACATTGCTTTTTAGTGCGGCAAAAAAGTATTTAGGCAGCCACCAATTGTGCAAGTTCTCAAACTATTTTTTTCTTCTATTAGAGACTGTTGTGGTCCTTTAACCAACACTAAACTTTATAATTTCCATGGAATCTTCTATTTAGACCATGTTTAATAAAGATCCCCAGTTTTTCAAAACCTGGGTTTCAGGCTTGTTTACAGTCTGTCTTTTTAGAGCTCTGTTGTTAGAACCACCTGCTTTTTTGTACTGGTTTCTAGAATCTGCTTCAAGTTCATCAAACATTCCCGAAACCTTATCTTCGTTTACCCCAATCATCTCTGAATCAGTTCTGAATAATCCTTGTAAATTTCCTTAGATTGTAATTTATTCTTCAGCAGATGTAGTCTCCAAAACCTATTCTTCATTCAGTAATTTCACTGCTTCAAACTGTGGCTCGTGGGCCAGAAGCTGACAGTTCTTATGTGTTTGATGAAAACGACAACACATAGTTCTTTAAAACCTCTGATCCTGGTGATTAATTTTGAAAGTTTTTAATAATTTCTGTTGTCATTATCATTTGCTCTAGGTCTATTGTCTTAATTATGTTAGTGTGATCCAGGGCTGGGATAATTTGGCCTCAAATCTATGCTGTGATATATTCCAAAGCATGTGCAGTAACTAGGGATGCAACGATACCACTTTTTTCAAAATCGATACCATACTGATAGTTGGATTAGAGTACTTACCGATACCGAGTACCAATGCCGATACTTCTACCACACACAAAAAATTGGGAGTCTTGGGAGGCTTTATTTTCTTCTCTGCTTGTTACAAGAAATTATGGTGAATTAGATGAAAATAAAATATTAAATGAAATGAACACAGAACTTAAAATTAGAAGTATCATATGCATTCCCATGGAGTCGAACCCAAAACAATAGGATATCTAATCTAGACCCTAAACCACTAGACCACCATGGAAACAATATCCCACCGCACCTGTGGCAGCTGAAAGCAAGCACCTGCAGCTCTGAAGCCCCGCGCGCCTGCAGAACATGAAATGAGTATCAGCTGAGTGAAGCTGAGAAGCAGCAGCAGTGAAAAAAGATTGGCATTGAAAAACAAAGACTGGCATTGAAAATAAATACTAAAGTGTAAAAATGTGATTGTGAGTTAATTGTTTTAATGCATATATTTTTATTTGTTTTTTCACTTTCAATTTTTATTTCACTTTCAATACAGAAATTTTCTCTACATTTATTTCCGATTAGAAATCAAGATATGAATATATGATAGGAATTTTTAACATACTTTTATGCCGCTGAATAGCTCCGACAACTTCTAGAACGTTTAATGTGGGGAAGTGTTTCAGCGGTGACCGATTTCACTCCTACATGCACTTCACCACAGTTTGAAAAGTAAAGTTTTTAACTAAGTACATCTGCTGGGGTGGTCAACGGTGGCAAAACCAGTTGGAAAGACATAAAAAATAGAGGTAAATATGTTTTACATACAAAATACAATACTGCTGCTATCTTTTTTTCTGTTATGATCAGAATATTAACGAGTTAATAATCTCCTACGGCTGCCATGTTTATTTTTCTTCATGTTTTTGCAAAATATGGTCTGCGTCTCTGCCTCCTAGCGGGATTAACTTAGTTTGGTTCAACATTTTATCCATTTTCTTGAGATCGGTTTGGTAATTTGTAGATTGCATGCATAGAATAGATGGGGATTGCTGACTGAATGAGTTGGCTGTCATTTTTATCAACTTTGTTAATAAAACCCTGTTATATTTTAATGAGAAGCTTCCCTATCTTGCTTTACTTGTGCTTGCAACTATTTCTCCAAGATTTGGAGCTCACATCCTTCTAGAAAGAGACTGAAGTGTCTGGCTTCTACTAGTATTATCCTAATATAAGAGTGGTATTTTTCTCTTAAACCACTGAATGGACCCGAAGCCTGGTCCTAATACGGGGACTCCCTTTATTAGGATTTGGGGTTACGTTTAGCGGTATGGTGTGTATTGAGTTTTAGTTAGGCTTAGTTAGGCTTATGCTGCGGTCTGAACGCTGGATTAGGGTTAGGAATAGATCACTATTGGTTAGGGTTAGGAAAAATGTCTGGGTTAGGCATAAATCCAGTTACTAAAAACAATTAAAGTCAATGGACGGCACTAATATGGTTAGCACAGACTTGTGTGTGTGCATACATATATTTAAAATATATGTAATGGTGGGTTCTGGTAAATATGGTGTAACCAATAATAGCTACAGGAGTTTAGAATACTTTATGCATGTGTTTTGTTGCTGGATTACGGCAGGAGGGACGATGCTTGGAGAGGGGTGGGTGGCTGTTCAAACCTATTAAAGAATTAATTTAGGTAATTCAGCCACCCTGTGTCTCCTGCAGCCTGGAGGCGTTGGTTTATGTCCTGAAATTGTCTTCAGGCTGTTCCAAACCCCTCTGATGTTGTCCTGCTGCAGCAGGTCCTTCATGGATTAATATTTTCTAATCCAAATAAATGGTAATTTTTCTTATATTTAACTTATTTTAGTTTTTATTGATATTTTTACCTCATTGCTGTTTGCTGAGGATTTAACAGATTTATTTAATCTCTTGACTTCGATCAAAAATCTCAGAGGCGCTGACATTACTATAGGAAAGTTTCTGAGACTTAAGAGTGCGACTGTGTACTTTGTGGCTGGTTAAGCGCACTATGATGTGTGCCAAACACCTGTGCTGCCTGATGCTTTCCTCCTGTGGGATATTCTGCCACTGAAGCGTAGTGCATTGATGAGGAAACTTTGTTCAGTCTTTTATACTTATGATCAGTTTAATTAGAGATATGTTTCCTCATTTTAAAACTTTGGCTGAAGTGGTGCTTAATTCCAGTCTCCAGTGCAGCAGCTAAGCGTGCTTTTGCCCTCCTGAACAACTTCTAAACCCAACATAAATACAAAACCTCATGACAATAACCTGTGCACCAATGCCACTACTTGATTACATACAAATGGGTTCCATATGGAGCAGGACCCACAGCAAGTGTAATCTAAATGCAATTGTTTAATTTCACTTTAAAAAGTATTTCTCTGTTCTGCTCATTTGGATTGAGTATTATTTCAAGTAAATAAAAGCTAAATAATTAGTAGGTATAAAGTCATTGGACGACTGCTAGAGATAGGCACTAGCCTCCCTACACAGAATAAAAAAATTGAAAGGTAAAATTACATAATGATCAGATTTGCATGGACCCTGTCTATGGACAAAAACATTTAGCATGACCTCTGATACATAGCCTATATACTCGAGTTCTGCTCGGGAGGTGACGTCAGATTCCATTAAATTCTAAAATCACGTGATCAGGCCCAGTTTACGACCATGTTATTGTATCTGGTCTAGTTTGCATTCCCTATTAGATTCTTGATGATTCTGTTGTTGTTAATCAGGATGGTAACTTTGGCCTCCTGCCCCTCTAAGGGTGTCTGCACGACACAGCACTGGAGGACCAAAGCAAGAAACAAACGGAACAAAACAGAACAATCTGTGATTTAAAAAAGAAACATTTTTTATATTTTTTTATTTCATGTATTTCTTATCGCTGTGTGTGTGGTCTCAAACTCTGGCAACTATTATAAAATACACCAGGTCTAAGTTTAGTGGATAAGACAGCTCAGGCTTGCACATCTTTAAGCATCTCTACTCTAAAAATTACGAAATTAAGACTCTTATAAACTCTGTTAGATTATTTTAGACTCATAGCAGAATCGTTCTGACTCAATTTCTGTTCTCAAAAACTTCAACAACGAGCCATATTACAAAGCAAAGTGCTTTCTTTAACCTTCAATAGAAATACTTTCTCCTGTGTTTGCTTTTCCAGACCATCTACTGGATCATCCTTGGAAAGAAGGGGCTTCCTCTGACCAGGAGCTCTGTAAACAGGAGAGTGATTCCATTTTGGACCAGAAGGATCCAGAACCTCTGCAGATGAAAGAAGAGCAGCAAGAGCCAGAACATCGCTGGATAAAAGAGGAACCATTGGAGGTCTGCATTAATGAACAAAAAGACCAGGTTGTATTGAAACAGGAGACTGAAGATACATTCATGGTGACTCCTACTCTTGTGGAAAAGTCCCACATTAAACCAGAACCAATCAGGAACCAAGTCACCTCTCAGGTTTCTAATGAAACCGAGAATCAGGCTTTAGAAGGAAACCATCTTCAAGACTCTGTATCAAAGCGAGATAAAGGGCCAAAACAAAACAAGAGATGTCAAAAAACCAATTCAGAACCCCAAAATAAGAAGAAAACTCAAACAGAAAACTATTTGTATTGTTGTAAAATTTGTGATGATTCTTTTACTGAACATCATAAGCTGATATCACACATGAAAAGTCACAGAGATGAGAGGCATTTTACCTGTCTAACCTGTGGGAAAAGCTTTCCAAATAAATCTCAATTAGAAAGGCACAACAGAATTCACACAGGTGAAAAGCCTTTTTCCTGTACAATTTGTGATAAAGGTTTTACTCAGAAATCTAATTTGTCTAGTCACATGAGAATTCACACAGGTGAGAAGCCTTTCTCTTGTACAATTTGTGATGAAGGTTTTGCTCAAAAAAGAGATTTGACTATTCACATGTGGGGACACACAGGTGAAAGGCCCTTTACATGTCTGTCTTGTGGAAAAAGCTTTGGTAGTAAATCAAAATTAGAAAGGCATGAAATAATTCACTCAGATAAGAAGCCTTTCTCCTGTACAAATTGTGACAAAAGTTTTACTCACAAAGACAGTTTGTCTCGTCACTTGAGAATTCACAGAGATGAGAGGCCTTTCTCTTGTACAACTTGTGGCAAAGGCTTTACTCATAGAACTAATTTGACTCGTCACATGAAGGGTCATACAGGTGAGAAGCCTTTTTATTGTACAATTTGTGGAAAAAGTTTTACTCACAATTCCAGTTTAACTTATCACATGATGGGACACACAGGTGAGAAGCCTTATACATGTTTGTCCTGTGGAAAAACCTTTGCTATAAAATCAAAATTAGAAAACCACAACAAAATTCACACAGGTGAGAAGCCTTTCTCTTGTAAACTCTGTGGAAACGTTTTTGGACTTAAATCTGATTTCATACGTCACATGAGAATTCACACAGGTGACAAGCCTTTCTCTTGTAAAATTTGTGGAAACGTCTTTGGACATAAATCAGATTTTATACGTCACATGAGAATTCACACAGGTGAAAAGCCTTTCTCTTGTAAAATTTGTGACAAAGGTTTTATTCAGAGAGCTCATTTGACTAGTCACATGATGGGACACACAGGTGAGAAGCCTTTCTCTTGTACAATTTGTGGCAAAAGTTATATTAAGAAAGACAGTTTGACGAGTCACATGAGGGGACACACAGGTGAGAAGCCTTTCTCCTGTAAACTTTGTGGAAACGTCTATAGATATAAATGGGTTTTAACACACCACATCAGAACTCACACAGGCGAGAGGCCTTTCTCTTGTACAACTTGTGGCAAAGGCTTTAGTCGAAAAAGTTATTTAAATAGTCACATGAGATTTCACACAGATTAGAAGCCTTTCTTTTTTATATTTGTGGCAAAGTTTTTACCCACAGATAGGGTTTGATATACCACATAAGACTTCAAACAGATATTATCCCTTACCTTGTAACAACTCTGTTAAACCCTTCAGATTTAAACAATCGCTGAATCAACACATTAGAGCTCAACATTTTAAATATCATCTCCATGACTGGAGGTGGGATCAATCTAAGGCTGGGGATATACTTGCTTTGTCCTAAGTAAAGTTGTATTGACACTAGCAACCAGCTGCGTGTTGGGCTCAGAACTCAGACCAAATAGTGCTAGATTTGTAGGCTAGAAACAAAACAAGCATGGCTACCACAGAGGAGATAATCTGGGAACATTTACAGTAGATATTTTCATATTGCAGACACGGCTCTAGCGCTTATTATCAGGCATCAGAGAAGGAGAGGTAGACGGCTTGTAGAGGCATTGGAGCGACAAACCCCTTTTTCATGGGAGCGGTCTTGGTAAATGCTCTCGTTTCTTTGCTGTTTTGAATCTAGTATATTAGTTATGCCTTTATCACGAACCAACTCAGTCTCTCTGTGAACTCAAACATGTCGCGCCATCTTTATCCTCCTACTACTTCGTCGTTTTCACTCGTTGTAACATCTGGTTGTTGCTCATGTGACTCATGTAATGCGAAAAAGGTGTTTCCATTGCTGTTTTGCGAAATATATGAATTTCGATATGCTCGAAAAGCCACCTCATTCAAGAGTTTTTTCAAAATTGCCATGTTTCCATTAGGCAGATTTAATTTTGCAACTTTAATTTGCGAAATTTAATGGGTAATGGAAATGCAGCAAGGGCCCAGGATGGGACTGTAGCACCAAAATAAAAGCAGAGATGTTCTTGTAGTGGGGACCCAATCTGAGCTGGTCACATTTTAGAGTTCTCTTAAATGAGAACTCTAAAAGTTCTAATTCTGAGGTTTTAAGGTTGGCAAGTATGACTCTTTAAAAAACCTGATTGCAGCATCTGCGCAGAAAGAAAACATGATTGCAAAAGGAAGTGGATCAGAGTAATTTAAATAATAGTCCGTTCAGATCGGCTGTGTTGGGAGCACAAGATGCTGATCGTTGGGTTCTAGTAAAGAATTTCTGAATCAGGTTTGGCGGGGACAAACCAATTATAAATAGTGCTGGGAATATTTACCCATATTCCCATTCCATATACCCATTTCTCCCAAGTTAAAATGATGCCAATGTGTAGTGTGTAAAATAGAATAAAAATAGTTTTACACCCCTGCTAACTACCTAGTATCCCCTTCCCAACGCTTTCCGCATTTACACCTCAAGCACACATGCAATAACTGTTGCAATATTGATATATTGAAATATTGATTTGAGGCCAAATCGTCCATTACTAGGTAAACATTTATTTTGTTTTTCTCTGATATTTTTATTAGATGATTTTGTGTTCTCGCTCTTTTTGATTGTCTTCACTTCATGATTAATGAGTCAAATATGAGAAAAGGATAATTGTTTGAACACAGATTGTAAAAAGTTTCTTCATATTGTCTCATGGATTACCAAAAGTATGTTTTTATTTTTGTTAATATTTTCAGACGACTTGAACAACTCATATGAATTGTTTTGTAATTTTATCGAAATGTATGAAATGTGGCAATATTCTTTTTTTGTAGGTCGTGTTTTCTAAATGCAATTGTTAAAGAATCAGTTTAAACAAAGGAGTTTCTACATGTTAGTTGTCAGAAAGAGAAAAGCAACTCGAAGGTGAAACTTTAAAGAGAACCTGAATACAACATGGACCTGTTCAATATTGGAGCATCCCTATTTATGGTGTGTTATTTGAAGAATTGGACCTTCTGAAAGCCAAACAGGGACTTCACTAGGAGCCAGTTTCATGGTGAAAATCACAGAATGTATAAAGTATGATAATAGATTAACACAATGCCTGTGCAGCAAAGCAGTGCTACACTGTGTCTAACCTTTGATGGCGCTGTGTCACAGTGAATGAAGTAGGCAGTCGCATGCTTATTTCTTTCTCTCTTTATATCACTAATATTAATGTTTGATTACACATGTAGAACACATGCTGATGTTCAATAATCTGATATATATATTAAATAAATCTTTGTAACATATCTAATTTTTGTGATTCTTAAATTCCCAGTCAAAATGCAGATAGTGAGGCAGAACATACCATGTTCCACAGATGGGGAGCAGTTCTGAGCCTATTCTGCACAATGGGAAACAGAAACTCTTCAGTTTGTTGAGAAGAAGGTAAAAAGTTGCAGAAATACTAACAGAAGCAATTCAGGCCAACTCTCCTCCTCGTGGATCATCTGCAGTGAAGCAGGCAGATTTAAAAAAATAAGGCAAACAAAGAGTATTTTTATATGAATGTGAGGTAATTGTAGAGTAGGTTAGATGAATGCACTTCATATACAAAGGTTAGATCATACATGATGTTCAATTGTATCCAAATGAATAGATTTTTAAAGGAATAATAAAATATATTTTCATATATATACTTTTGCTACCATATTTTTAAATAGCTTGGAATTAATTAAAGCATAATTAAAATCTGTTAAAACAATAAATTATTCACAGTAAGGTAAAAACTGAAACATGTTTCTTGAGAGTGATCTAGTGAGAAACCTTGATTTTTTTTGGAACTTTATGAAGGACTTTGCTGCAAAAAAAGCTATAGACAAGCTGCCATGTTTTAAAAGCACCCATCAAACTAAAGCTTATGAGGCTTATCCATATGACAGCTATCTGACTCTTTCTTATTGTCTTTTTAGGGTATTCCTTTTAAACTTTTGTGTTGCCTGATCATATATTTGTTTATATCCATGTTATATCTAGTAGGTAGATAAGTACTTTTTGATCTTTGTTACATTTTTTTCTTTACCAAGCAGTTTGAATCCAAGATTGAGTTTGAGTTTGGATACCTTCATTTCCTCTTGTGTAGGAATTATAAATACAGGAAGCATGCATAGCTTGTTCATATGACTTTGTTAAAGTATATGTTAGTGTTTCACTATCTTGTACCTAAATCCGTTTCATTGTTTATCTTGTGAAATATATATATAGTACTATCTCTATTTGGCTATCAGACAGCGCTTGTAGCTAGTTAACTTATCAGTGATTTTACCCAAGACCTTGTCTAAAAAAGAAGGAATTCTTTGCAATGATTCAAACCCACACTCAATAAAAGAACAGATGTTTGATTCAATTTAACCAATTTATTACTAATCACCCCACCAAAAATAAAACATCAAACTCCGAAAGAGCTAATCCGGTTCGGCTAACGGCTATGCTAAGGGCTATCGCTACGTAAACAAGATGGCGGACAGCAGGGACGTCAGAGACCACGGCCGTTTCTCAATACCTAAGTACGCAAGTATGTTCTTGTGTACTTGGTGAGTACGTACTTGGCAAGTACAGGTGAAAGTCCGTTCTTTAAGGACGCATTACGGTAGTCCTCCAATTGGAACAGAGCGTACTTGGTTCATGTCACTGCTCAGCTACGATTCAATTCAGTTTATTTATATAGCGCCATTTCACAACAGATGTCATCTCAAGGCACTTTACAAAAAGAGTTATTACAATACAATGTTTAGTGTAGAAATTACAGAACCACAGAAGATTGCGTCGTGTAATTCTCAGCAATCCCTCATACTGAGCAAGCATGCAGCGACAGTGGGAAGGAAAAACTCCCTTTTAACAGGAAGAAACCTCCGGCAGAACCAGGCTCAGCACAAGCGGTTATCTGCCGCGACCGTCTGTGGCTTGGAGAATACATAACAGAGACACAGAAAGAGCAATAGAACTGATGCACAAGTTTGTTGCAGGACGTGGACAATTTTCCGTCACTGCAATGCCATCTTAGTCAGGGTCGTCAAGCAGGGCTAATCCGGAGCACCTACTATAATAGAAAACAGGTTAGTGCTTGAATTGACAGCACATCATGCAGTTGGGGAGAAGTAGGAGAGAAAGTAGGAACAGACCCTAATAATGTCCTCCAACAGCCTAGCCTAAAGCAGCATAGCTACTAACATTAACCTGTCTCCTAGCTACTAGGAGACCTGGCTACCAACACTCTGTCTGAGTCCTCCTGACCCGTGGACGGTGTAGGGCCGGTAACGGCCCCCGTCATGCCGGGGTCTTCTCGGAGTCGGGTTGTTTGAGAATGCAGCCCAAAGTGGGTGGTAAACTCCATCTAAGGCTAAATACCGGCACGAGACCGATAGTCGACAACTATCTTAAGGAAAAATAGACAGAACTGAGAGGACAGAGTTGAAGAGGGCGAGAAACGTTTAAGAGATAAACGGGTGGGGTCCGCACAGTCTGCCCGGGGGATTCAACCCGGCAGGTAATGGGCGGCCGCACTGTGCGGGAGGATCCCCTTGAGGGACCTCTCTCCGGCGCTGGCTGGCCCCTGTGGGGCGCATTTCTTCCGCGGCGGTAAGCCGCGACCGGCTCCGGATCTTTACCTGGCTTACATTAATCTATCTCTACCTAGCTACTCTACCTCTTCCTATCTCTTCCTAACTTTTGACACTCTGCCTGACTACTAACATTAACCTGTCTCTTCCTATCTACCTGTCTAACCTGACTCTAACTACCTATAAACATATCTCTAACTGTAAGCTTTGTCAAAGAGGAAAGTTTTTAGCCTAGTTTTAAAGATAGACAAATTGTCTGCTTCACGAACCAACCCTGGGAGCCGGTTCCATAGGAGGGGAGCCTGATAGCTGAAAGATCTGCCACCCATTCTACTTTTAGAAATCCTAGGAACTACCAGTAAACCTGCAGTCTGAGAGCGAAGGTCTCTGTTAGGAACATATGGAACAATCAGGTCTCTTATGTATGATGGAGCTAGATTATTAAGGGCTTTATATGTCAGAAGGAGGATCTTGAATTCTATTCTAGATTTTACTGGGAGCCAGTGAAGAGAAGCTAAAACAGGGGAAATGTGATCTCTTCTTTTAATATTCATCAGAATCCTAGCAGCAGCATTTTGAACTAACTGAAGACTTTTAATTGTATTCTGTGGACTACCTGATAATAGACAGTTACAGTAATCCAGCCTTGAAGTAACAAAGGCATGGACTAGTTTTTCAGCATCACTCCTGGACAGGATGGTTCTAATTTTTGCAATATTCCTAAGGTGAAAAAAGGAAATCCTACAGACTTCTTTAATGTGAGTTCTAAATGACATATCTTGGTCAAAAATGACACCGAGGTTTTTTGCTTTATTACTGGAGGCTAATTTAATGCCGTCCAGGTGAAGGGGCTGACTAAGTAGTTTCTTTTTCAGAGCTTCTGGTCCAAAGACGACAACTTCTGTTTTATCAGAATTTAGAAGCAAGAAGTTTAGAGTCATCCAAGTTTTTATGTCTTCCAGACATGCCTGTAGTCTACCTAACTGATTGGATTCATCAGGATTTATGGATAGATATAGCTGTGTATCATCTGCGTAACTATGGAATTTTATCCCATGCTGCCTAATTATTTTACCAATAGGAAGCATATATATAGTAAAGAGAATCGGCCCAAGCACTGAACCCTGTGGTACTCCGCAAGTAACTATTGAGGTTGAGGAAGATCTATTGTTTACCTGAACAAACTGAAATCTGTTAGACAAATAAGATTTAAACCAACCTAGTGCTGTTCCTATTATACCGACACTTTGAAGCCTTTCTATGAGAATATTGTGGTCAACAGTGTCAAAGGCAGCACTGAGATCTAACAGGACCAGAATGGTCACCAGTCCATTGTCTGAGGCTATGAGAATATCATTAGTAACTTTCACCAGAGCTGTTTCAGTGCTATGATGACCTCTAAAGCCTGACTGAAACGTCTCAAACAGCTCATTATTGTTTAAATGCTCACATATCTGTTGTGCAACTATTTTCTCAAGAATTTTAGATAAGAAGGGAAGATTAGATATCGGTCTATAGTTAATTAAGTCGTTTTGATCAAGAGAGGGTTTCTTAAGTAGAGGTTTAATTACAGCAATCTTAAACTCCTGTGGTACATATCCATTGACTAAGGATAGATTCATTATATTTAAAATTGGAGCAGCGATCAGAGGGAAAACTTCTTTTAAGAGTTTAGTTGGGATTGGGTCTAAAACGCAAGTTGAAGGTTTAGATGAAGCTAATAATTTTAGTACATCACAAAGTTCGGCTGCATTAAAGCAGTTTAAGCATATATTAGGTTCCACCATTTTTGAGGCTGCCTCATTAACTAAGGAGGAAGCAAGCATATTGGGAAGGTTCCCAATTATCTTATTCTTTATGGAGTCTATTTTATTTATAAAGAATTGCATGAAGTCGTCACTGCTTAGAGCTTGGGGAATGGTTGGCTCGATAGAGCTATGATCCTGTGTGAGTTTGGCAACTGTATTAAAAAGAAACCTAGGATTATTTTTATTCTCCTCGATTAAAGATGAATAATATGCTGTTCTAGCTGTGTGAAGGCTCTTTTTATATAGCAATAAACTATTTTTCCATATTAAAAAGGAACCATGTAAATGCGTGGAGCGCCATTTTCTCTCTAGTTTTCTAACATTCTGCTTTAGGGTAGGTAGCTCTAAATTAAACCTAAAACGCTAGTACGATCATTCCAGAATTTCAATAAATTGACCAGTTTTACTCGGGAATTTGATTAATTACACATTTATAATTAACAGTAAAATAAGAAAACACTTTTTTGACAAGTCAAATATTAAAAATTAGGACGAAATATTGATACATAATAGTAAACCTGTAAAATAATGGTCTTAAGTTTTCATTGGTGTTTATAAAAAGGCTCTACTAATTAAATGCTGGTTTACCACCTCATATTACTTACAGGCGTCTTAGTGAAAAATTGTTTACTAGAATTAAAACTCTTGGTTCCTCCATAGTAGTATTTGCTTACAAATTATTTGTTGCTCAACTGACACAACTGATGATGACCAGCTTTAGAGGTATACAGTTAATTGAATAATTTTATTATAGTTTCCGCTGGATACAAGCACTAATAATTTAAGGTATTTAATATTTTACCAACCTGGGTCAGCGTTGTTGCTATACAACTGCATGATTTATTTACAAAACTACTAAACTCAGGTTAACAAACGTATTTATTTTTTTATCATCATCAGGTAAACTCCTATCAAATGCCTCCAACATAAATAGATGAAATATTTTTACTAAACGTTTTTCATTAGAATGACACAAATCAACCAACATATAGGCTATATGAAAAGATGATCCAGGACACGGGTAAAGAAGATCGCTTTGAGCTTTCGGGACGTCGCACTCTGGTCTCTCCCCGGCAGACCTGTCTGCAGAAAACAAAGAAAAAAGAGAGATTATTCTCCAGAGATCCAATCTAATGTTTACAGTCATTTGAAAGCACTAGGGGTGTAACGATACGGTTTTGGACCGATATGATGCGTATCGATATGAGGCCAAACGATTCAATACAAAGAGAGATATAATTTATTTTTAAACTATACAATTTGATACGATACCGTAGATTTCGATACGATGCATCGATTCGACAGTGACACAATTTTGTTGTACGGTTGTACAATGACAAAGCACTTACCTATACCTATTACCGATACTAATTGAAAGCTACTCCACAAACACAAACAAATGCCTTTTCAAGGAATTTTATTTGCTTTGCTGATTTATGTGTTCCAAAAGGTCAATAAATGTAACCACAGTCAAAGTGCAATATTAGAACAAGCTAGTTCTCCTTTGATATTCTAGCATACACATAAAAAGTGCAACATTAGAACAAGCTAGTTCTTTTAGTATTAGGGGTGTAACGATACGTTTTTGTACCGATACGATGTGTATCGAGATGAGGCCGAACGATTCGATACAAAGCGATATATACGTTTTTTTAAACTATACGATTTGATCGCAGGGGTGATGCATCGATACATCGATACAATCAATGAATCTTTACACCCCTAGAAAGCACCATCCAAGCCAACATACCTAATCAGAGTAAAACCACTGTTAAAAAAACGCCTCCTTTAAGAAAACTCAGCTGAAAACTTTAAACTGATGTACACTCAAACCTTATCAAAATAACCAACATCCACCAACACACACTCAGTAAAAAAACTGACAGATGATTTTCTATCCAAAATCTCAGACATGATGGATAATATTGTGCCAATTAAGGTTTAAACTGTCTTTAGTAAAAAGAAGTCTCAAGGGAGAAGTGATCCACTGATATGTAATGAAAAAAGGGAGTGCCAGTGCACCGAGAAAAAATGGCGGAAAACTCGACTCCAGGTTCATTATGAGATATATAAAGAGAAACTGAACAAGTTTCAAGTAATCTTGAAAGGTGCAAGGGAATCATTCTTTTCTTAGATTATTCACAGAAACAACAATAATGCTATGACATTATTTGCTACAGTGGAGAGACTAACTACTTCTCCAGTGACAGTACCCCCTGAACTAAACTCCACCAGGACCTATAATGAATTTGCCAGCTTTTTTACTGAAAAGATCTTGAACATCAGAAGGTCAATCAGTACATCAGCTCCAACCCCAATACCAACTATGAGCCCAATTAACACCCATGCAGAGAAAATGACTAATTATCCAATAATCGTGCTGTGATGAAATTATTGATAAAACTAAGCTCTGCCACCCGCTGCTTGGATATCTTACCAACAAGTTTTCTAAAAAAAGGTCCTCCTAGCCATCAGAGCGGATCTGATCAAAATGATTAACAAAACCCTCCTATCAGGTGTTTTCCCCACAGCATTAAAAACAGCACTTATCAAACTAATACTAAAGAAGAAGAACCTAGACAGCACGTTGATGCAAAGCTACAGACCAACTCTAATCTCCCATTTATCGATAAATCGTCAAAGTCTTAAATGACATCTGTATAAATACTGACCATGGTAAAACCACAGTACTGGTACTATTAGACCTCAGTTGCGTGTTTGACACCATTGATCATGATATATAGTACTGGAACATCTAGAGAGATGGGTCGGACTCTCTAGTACAGTACTCGACTGGTTCAAATCTTACCTCAAGAACAGGAATTTCTTTGTGTCGATAAGCCAATTCTCATCACAAAACACAGAAATCACATGTTGGGTCCCCCAATGCTCCATCATAGGGCCCCTCCTATTTAGCATCTACATGCTCCCACTAAACCAGATTATAACCACCAATAAAATGAACTACCACAACTATGCTGACAACACTCAGCTTTATATCTCAATGTCACCAGGTGCTGTTGAACCCATCCAAATCCTCAAAAAATGCATTGAGCAAATTAACAGCTGGATGTCCCATATTTTCCTCCAGTTTAACAAAAACAAAACTGAAGTACTTATCTTTGGATCCAACAAAGATCAACTACATATTAGTAATCATCGTAAACAGGCCCAACTAGAAGCTACCAACCAGGCCAGAAATCTAGGTGTAATAATTGACTCAGCCCTGAACCTCCAGGGTCACATAAAGGCAATAACAAGGTCAGCTTTCTATCACCTGAAGAACGTTTCTTGGATTAAAGAACTGATCAAATCCAACTTTATTTATAAAGCACTTTTCAAACACAGTTTCTCAAAGTGCTTTACAGATTTTTAAATGATGACACAAAAAGACCTAGAAAACTAATCCATGCGTTTATCTCTAGCCGCCTTGATTACTGTAACAGTATCTTCACAGGTCTACCTAAAAAATCAATCAGACAGCTGCAGCTGATCCAGAACGCTGCTGCTCGTGTTCTCCCAAGAACCAAGAAAGTAGAACACATCATCCCAGTTCTAAAGTCCTTACACTGGCTCTCTGTAGTTCAGAGAATAAACTTCAAAGTGCTTCTATTAGTTTATAAATCATTGAATGGTTTAGCACCAGATTACGTTACAGATCTGCTATCACGGTACAGCCATCCATATCACTCAGGTCCTTCATCTCTAGTTTACTGAGCATCCCCAGAACCAGAACCAAACAAGGAGAAGCGGCTTTCAGTTTCTATGCTCCTCATAGCTGGAACAAACTACCAGAAGAATGCAGAGCTGCAGAGACACTCAACGCTTTAAAGTCTAAAATTAAAACGTACCTATTTAGACTCGCCTATGATTAACTGTTTTTACTTGTTTGTATTTAATGTTGACACGAATTATAGTCTTGATTGCTGTAAATGCTTTCTTGTGTTTTTTTTTAAGAACTGTGAGCTCTTCAGCAAGTTCAGTTAAAGGAAGGAAGAACTGTGATATTTTCAAGAAGATCAGTTAGTGAATTAAAACTGTGTTTTTACCTGCTTGTCCTTACATTGTTGTATTGTCTTTACTATTATCTTATTGTAATTTCTTTCTTGTATTTTGGTCGTCAAATTGATTTATGCTGTGTTCCAATTTTAATCATGTAAAGCACCTTGAATTGCATTGTGTTGAAAGTGTGCTATACAAATAAAATTGCCTTGCCTAATAGGGATAATTTCAAGAAGGGGAGAAGATATACATTTCTTATTGATTCCTTCACATACTTGAGTAAATGGAAATGGATAGGCCCAGTTTGGGGCTGTCTTGGTGGAGGTCTGCTCTCTGAGTGGTTTTCTATATATAGTATACAGAGTGTTGTTGGACAATGTAGAAGTAACAGAAATAAATTAAATGAATATATAATTTAAAGAGTAAGATACGGTCATGCAGGATTAAATACTACTCTTAAAAAGACCAAATTGACATGAGACAGGGAATTGGGTTTTTGTTTTTTTTGTTTTAAAAGGAAACCTGGAAATATGTTAGATTGTGGAAAGTATGGACAGGAGAGGAAAATAGTTTGAGTAACAGAGAAAATGTGTTCAACAAGGATTAAACAGATTTCACGGTAGAGTAGTCATGGGTATCTGCCTCATAATAGGGAATAATAGGGAGGGAAAAAGGTCTGTGTTATTTTAAAAACATTTATCAGAAAGAAGGCGTGGGACATAAATTCCTTTTTTTTACTGTGGATCCTTGATTTACCGGTGCCACCCCAGCAGAACTACCTGTCCCTCCTGTGCCAGCGAAGAAAAAAAAGTCTGGACACACCACTGTATACAGATCCAGATAACAAAATAGGAGTGGCATTTTTGGTCCAGAATTTCATGTTTGTGTGGGCAAAAGAATTAGTGATGGTTTATCAGTATTCACAGGAGAAGATGACAGCAATTATTTTAGCTCTACAACGGACAGAAGAAATTTGGCCACTTAAAACAATAATCTGTAAGGATTCCAGTTCATCTTTGCACATATTAAATAGTCCTTATAATAGTCCTTCAGAGTCACAGCAAAATATTTTAAAAGAAATACAGCAAACATTATACAGGTTACAAAGGATTGGGCTGGAGCTTGTATTCTTGTGGATTCCAGCACATATTGGGATTACATGATGAAACATTATGAAAATATTGATATAATAATTAATCTGAGTAAACTAGCAATAGAAAACTAGAAAAAACTATTATTAGACAGAAATTTAGGAAAATATGGCAGAAGGAATGAGAATAAGAGAAGGTGAGTGTCATAAAATACAAAGGAATGTTGATTACATGAGAGAGATGGTGGATTAAAAAGGAGGGAAGATATAATATAAAGATTAAGCTCACTGGTTTAAACAGTTCAATATTAAAATAGGAAAACATGCAACTGGTAGCTGTATTTATTATAATCAGGAAGAAACAGAGCATATTAGGATTCAATGTAAGAAATACACTAAGCAAAGATATAAATTAAATAAGATAAAAGTTGTCTGTGTTTGGGGGAAATATTTGTTACCCACTTATTTTGAAGTTTCTTAGATGTTCGGATTTATCTTCAAGAATTTAACAAACTTTGTATTACAGAATTTAATGTAAAAGGGGAGATATTTTAAATCTCACTTCAAGTAGATTAGTACAAGCCTGTTCCACAGTCCTAACCAGTAGGTGACGGTAATACGCCTAAAACTTGATTGCCAAGCGCCATTTATACGAAGAAGAACATTGTGATGCTAGCAGCGTTAGCTTTCCTTCTGTTTCATTCCAGAGACTCTGATCATCTGCGGGCTGAATGTGTGAATGTTTGCAGTCAGAGTGTCTTAATTTCAGCTTCAACCCGAGTTGATCAACGAGCAGTTAACTCCTGCTGAAGACATATTCACGGAGTTTAAAGAAATCTTCAAGTCCGAGGAAGAGATGGATGATCAGATCGGTGTGCTGACCGCGGTGAAGTTAGTTTTAAGTTGGATATTCGACGGACATTCGTTTCATTAAAGCGGAGACTCCCTCCAACGTCTCACCGACAACTGCTCTCATGGAGCGGATACATCACAGCTGAAGGCTCGCTCCTAAAGGCGGTGGTTTCGGTTAGGGACCATCAATAAATTTCCTGACATCCCAGAAAATGAATAAATACCTGTAACATATCCTGACAAAGTAACGCCAAAATATTGATACGTTGTTGCTCGACACCTGAGATACACAACACACCGATTTATTGATTAAAAAAATCATTTTTAATATTTCTTATTCATTTTTTACTGTAATAGTGAGGGGTCTTCTTCAATAGCTTCCAGGTCATGTTACCAAGTGGCACCAAATCAACCTTAAAATGTCTTACTTCATCTAAAGAACAAGACACGCCAATTTATTTTCAATGTTAATGCTTATCATATTTTATATAAATATTTTACAGTAATATTTCATGTTTTTCTTCAATAGCTTCCAGGTCATGTGACTGAGTGGCACCAAATCAACCTTAAAATGTCCTACTACATCTAAAGAACAGGACACAACAATTTATTTCCAATTTGAATTCACATAATATTTTATATTAATATTTTCCAGTAATATTTCAGGTTTTCCTTCAATAGCTTCCAGGTCATGTGACCAAGTGGCACCAAATCAACCTTAAAATGTCTTACTACATCTAAAGAACAAGACACACCAATTTATTTTCAATGTTAATGCTTATCCTATTTTATAATAATATTTTACTGTAATATTTCAGGTTTTTATTCAATAGCTTCCAGATCATGTGACTGAGTGGCACCAAATGAACCTTAAAATGTCCTACTACATCTAAAGAACCAGACACACCAATTTATTTCCAATTTGAATTCACATAATATTTTATATTAATATTTTCCAGTAATATTTCAGGTTTTCCTTCAATAGCTTCCAGGTCATGTGACTGAGTGGCACCAAATCAACCTTAAAATGTCATACTACATCTAAAGAACCAGACACACCAATTTATTTCCCATTTGAATGCACATATTTTATATTAATATTTTACAGTAATATTTCATGTTTTCCTTCAATAGCTTCCAGGTCATGTGACTGAGTGGCACCAAATCAACCTTAAAATGTCATACTACATCTATACGATACGTCATCACGGACCGCCAAGGCGTGTTTCAATGTTCATGTGCTACCAAGGTGTCTATCCTCCGTTTGTCTGCAGTTTAGCTAACTGACCAAGGATACATGGGAGGTGTCTTGATGCCTTCCCTCGGTCAAAAATTACCCAGAATACAATGCAGTATTTTCCAAAAAATGGCAGATCAGTTACTTCAGGGACCAATTTCCAGTTTAAACCTAAGTCAACTAATTGTAGTTATTGGGCTTATATCTAAAATGTTTTTTTAGATTCAAAGCAGTTATCTATGGTTGGTTAGTTGCTTAGTAGTTGTAGCTTCGGTGGCTAGCAGGTACTAACTCACTGACACATTTGATTTAACCAATATAATAATAATAATAATAATACATTTATTTTATATAGCGCCTTTCAAAACACCCAAGGACACTGCACAAATGAACAATTTAAAACATTGTCAACAATAATAATAGTAATAATAAAAATAAAGTAATAAAAGATAATAATCAAACAAAGCAGAACAGCATTGATAAGGTGAGAGTGACTAGATGTCATAGGACCGTCTGAACAGGAGAGTTTTCAGTGTGGATTTAAAAAGTGGAAGAGAGTCGATGGTACGGAGATCAGGGGGGAGAGAGTTCCAGAGGCGGGGGGCGGAGCGGCAGAATGCTCGATGCCCCATAGTGACAAGGCGGGCAGGGGGGACAGAGAGATGGAGGGAAGAGGAGGAGCGGAGTGAACGAACAGGAGTGGCGATGTGCAGGAGATCAGATATGTATGGGGGGGCCAGATTGTGAAGTGCTTTGAACGTGATGAGGAGTATTTTGAAGTTAATTCTTTGTTTAACTGGAAGCCAATGGAGTTGTTGTAGAATGGGGGTGATGTGGTGAGAGGAGGGGATCTGGGTGATGATGCGTGCTGCAGAGTTTTGGAGGAGTTGGAGTTTCTGGAGGGATTTGTTGGGAAGGCCAAAAAGTAGGGAGTTACAGTAGTCAATGCGGGAGGTAACAAGGCTGTGGACCAGGATGGCGGTGGTGTGGGGGGTGAGAGACGGGCGAAGACGAGAGATGTTGCGCAGATTAAAGAATGCAGACCGGGTGATGCTATTTATGTGGGAGTGAAAAGAGAGTGTGCTATCGAGGACAACACCCAGACTCTTAACCTGGGGGGAGGGAAGGACAGGCGAGTTGTTGATGGAAATGGAAAAACTGTCAGATTTGGAGAGAGTGTGGGGCGTGCCGACCAGGAGGACTTCTGTTTTGGAACTGTTCAATTTGAGGAAGTTGGAAGAAAACCAAGAATGAATTTCTTGGAGACAGAGGGTAAGGGAGGTTGGGGGGAGTGAAGAAGACGGTTGGGTAGAAAGGTAGAGCTGGGTGTCGTCCGCGTAGCAGTGAAAGTGGATGTTGTAGGGAGCACGGTGGTGCAGCTGGTAGCACAGCTCACCTCACAGCTAGAAGGTCCTGGGTTCGATTCCTGCCGGGGACGCTGTGGGTGCTGAGGGTGTGTTTGATCCTCCATATCATCAGCACCCACACCCTGGGTGGGGTTGGCAAAAGGGCCTTTCTGTGTGGAGTTTGCATGTTCTCCCCGTGTTCCCTTGAGTAGTTAATGTGAGCTACTCCCACAAAAACATGTATCAGTTCTGGGCTATATACTGCCCCCTCCTGGCTGACCGAGGCGCCTGAGGGGTTGGAGAGGATCCAGCTGGAATAGTGTGATCCTTCCACACGCTACGTCCAGCTGGGGGAACCCCACCCCCTCGGGTGACAAAATGGGCCTGTTCACTCCTCAAGTAGGAAGGAGGCTTGAGCTCAGTGCAGGGCCCTCCTACGGTCAGCAGAGGGAAGGCAATGCCCAGGACTGTACTTAGGTAGGAACACTGGGGTGATAATAATGGGGAAAAAATCGTGGGATAAAAAAATATTTAAAAAAAAAAAAAAAAGAAAGTGGATGTTGTGTTTGCGAAAAATGTAACCAATTGGAAGAATGTATATAATGAAAAGGAGGGGCCCCAGGACAGAGCCCTGGGGCACACCAGCAGAAACGGGGAAAGAATTAGATTTAAAAGATTTAAGTTGAACGGATTGTGTGCGGCCAGATAGATATGAGTTGAACCAAGCGAGGGGGGTGTGAGTGATGCCAATAGATGAAAGTCTGTTGAGGAGGGTGTGGTGGGAAATAGTGTCGAATGCTGCTGTGAGGTCAAGAAGGACGAGAATGGACAGTAAACCAGAATCTGAAGCTATGAGGAGGTCGTTGGAGATTTTGAGCAGTGCTGTTTCAGTGCTGTGGAGGGGACGGAACCCGGATTGAAACTGCTCATAGATGTTGTTTGTGATGAGATGCTCATGGAGTTGAGAGGCAACAGACTTTTCGAGAACTTTGGAAATAAAAGGTAAATTTGAGATGGGGCGTAGGTTGCTGAAATCGTTGGGGTCAAAGCCAGATTTTTTTAGGACGGGTGTGACAGAAGCGGTTTTGAGTGCAGGAGGGACAATTCCAGAAATTAGAGAAGAATGAATGATGTTGGTGATGATTGGAGCGAGGGAAGAGAGGCAGGTTTTGACTAGAGCTGTAGGGAGTGGATCAAATCGACAGGTGGATGATTTGGATTTTTGGACAAGTTTGGAAATGGCTTGGACGGAGGGGAGGATAAAGTTTGAGAATGTAGTAGTGGGGGGTGGTAAGGAAACAGTTGAGTCCATACCAGAGAGAGAAGCTCCCCATGAGGTCAGGTGTTGATGGATGTCAGTGATTTTGGAAAGAAAAAAGGACATGAGTGAGTTGCAGAAGTCAGTGGAATGCAAGTAGTGGGGAAGAGAATCTGGGGTTTTAGTAATAGTGGTGAGGAGAGAGAAGAGAGTTTTTGAGTTGTGCCGATTGGAATTAATTAGATCAGAATAGTAAGCAGATTTGGCTGAGGAGAGGCTTTCCTTATACAACATTACATGATTATTATACATTTCTCTATGTACAGTGAGTCCAGTTTTGTTGTATAGCCGTTCCAGTTGTCGTCCTTGGGATTTGAGCTGACGGAGGTCAGGGGTGAACCAGGGTGAAGAGCGGGCGAAGGAGACAGATCTGGTTTTCAGTGGAGCATGGGTATTCAGAAGACTGTGGAGATTGTTGTTGTATTGGGAAACCAGTTCGTCGGGTGAGCAATTGGCATTTGTTATGGGAAAATAAGTAATGTCAGAAGAAAAAGTGTCAATGTTAATATTCTTAATATTACGGAATGAGATGGTGCGAGGGATGATGATTTTGGACAGGGGGAGGTCGATATTAAAGGAAATGAGCATGTGATCAGAGTAAGGGAGTGTAAGAGATTTACAATTAGTGGGAGTGATACCAGAACAGCAGACTAAATCCAAAATATGACCTTTACAGTGGGTCGGGAAATTAATAGTTTGTTGCAAACCAAAACTTTCGAGACAGGATAAAAAATCTTTGGAGAGAGTATTGTTGTTATCGTCCACATGAATATTAAAATCACCCAGGACAATTGCATTGTGTGAAAGAGACGAGAGAAGAGCAAGGAGGTGAGAAAAGTCACTAATAAAGTCCTTGTTGTGTTTTGGAGGACGATAGACGGTAGCAACAACTGTAGGAGATGTACACACAATTAAAAAAGTAAAATGCTTGTTATACATCTATATTGTAACTTATAGGTATAAAATATAACGATGGGCCGGGCGTAAACAGAGCGCGCAAGCATAAGGCGGGCTCTATGCAGCTGCGGTCATGTGGGGTAAGTCTGTTCCATTTAACGTTTTCTATGACCAAGGAAGAACAGTGTCCTTGTAAGCAAGGCGCCTCCCAGCTGGCTTCCCAGCCGACATTCAAAGCTGAAATGGCGGCCATTTATACCTTTATGTGAGAGAATGCTTTTTTCAGGAGCTCCCGAAGGAAAGGAAAGAAAGCATACACAGGGCACTGAAAGGACAGAATGTCTTTGTCCTGACACCATGCCTCAAATATTCTTCCCTTGAAATGGGTTGTTGGAAGTTGTTGTTCCGCATAGACAAGTGGGTTGTGTGCCAAAAGAGTCGCATACAGCAGCCAATCAGAGCTGAAGGAATAAGACTGATGCTTCTGAGTAGTCCACAAGGGAGCTTATCCAAAAGTGATATATCAAAATGAATATACAGAAAGAGAACCTTCCTTATTATTTTAAAGGGAGTACTTCAGGATGAGAAGGAACTGCCATGGAAAATCTGACTGGGTGGATGTGAAATGGAAAGGAAGGGTTATGTGCCACCCTGTTCAGAAGGATGGAAGCAGCTGTGGTGTCATTGTCGTTAAGGTAAGCTTAGAAATTAATGGATAATGTCACATACAATTTTTACCACAACAGCTACATGTTGTTGTATAGCTGTCCTTGGCTAAAAGGGACAGTTTGTTGTTTTTTTTATTCTTTTTTTTCCCTTCTTTTTACTGGACCTTATTTTTAGCAAATATTATGTTCAGTTAAACACCTAGATAAGTTTGGAGCCACTTGGAGTACTTCAGGAGGAGTTTATATCCAGTCGCGATCAGTGTATATACACAAATAATGGGAGTCAATGGAGGCAGGAGGTTTGCCGCCTGTAATAACGCATTATCTGCCCTAAAACTCATTAATTTAACCATGTTTTGTTATTAATAGTTAGTGATTTTTTCCTGTGAGTTCAGAACGTATCAGAGATGCTAAGGTATTAGCTTTTGGGGTCTTTACAGGCTTTTATTCCAACTGATTCCAACTTACAGCAACCTGGAATTTCAATGATGTCAGCCATCTGCCATTGCAGCTGTAGTAATTATAGCCTGTTGAAGCTAAAGTTAGTCCAATTGGTCTTCGGTTAGTGCAATTTGGAAACACTCAAAAGCGAACCATGTTGATGTCTGCAGTAGTAAGTTTTGTATAACTGACTCTCATAGAGCACAGAGTCAAAGTCCTGCTCAGACTACAACTGGGATGGAGCATGGCAGTGACGTAATTGAAATCGTGTGATAGTGTAGTTGTGTTATTGCCTCTAAATCACCCCGTAACAGAACTAATAAGCACTTCTGAGATGTTCTAAAATCACAGGGGAATATAGCTAAGTATCAATAACAAAGCATTGGTGAAAAAAAAAAAACAACTTTCGCTTTAAGGTCACATTCGCTGAGGAGCCCATTTAATTGATGTGTGATTAAAATGGTGTACACTTTCTTTGTTCTAGCAAAAGATTGTGGATTAAAACTGCATTACAATAATTACAAATAACTACATAAATACTGTACATCAATACCCTATCAGTATTATAGTAAACAGACTTTTTACAAAAGTATTTTTGCTTCGTCTAAAAAAAAAGAAAAGTCTTGCTAAAATGTATTGCAGTGAGCTATATCTCATAAATTGTTTACATGTTTACATGATAGTATTTGTGGCCATACTCTCCATTGAAAGACATTGAAAATCACTGTACTTTTTATTTAGATGGCTAAAGTCTTGATGGAGGCCTTTCCTCTGATGCCAGATGCTACATTTGACACTTCAAAAAAGGCTATGAAAGTAGTGAGAAGGGAGTTGGCCCTTGAAATCCTTGAGGCATCAGGTATCTTTACAGCTTACAAAAAATACACAAGTGCCATTAGTGCATCTCCTATACATCTAAATTATTTACCAATCTCCTACTTACGGTATATTGGACCTTTGAGTTCTTGGTGATGGATTTCAACATTACACTATTACATCTGAATAGGTCAAAAGATAATTATTAAGCCAAGTGACCAGTCATTAAATTTAATGAACACATTTTTATGATCTGTATTTTTTCATCTTTAATTTTGACAGATCCAATGTGATACATGTGAAAGATGGTTCCATGCAGAGTGTCTGAACATGGACAGCGCAGTATATGAAAGTACAAAAACAGAAATTTGGAAATGCCCATTGTGCGAATGAAACTCAATTTGAAACTGAGAAAATGCAAATTTTAAAGTTTAGAGTACATGTTTAAAATGTGAACACCACAATACAAGTGTTTGTGGAAAAATGATTGTATTGTTACATTTTTGAAGAATCCATTAAAAAGTGATTATGAATCAGTGTGTCTTGTTCTTTAGATGTAGTATGACATTTTAAGGTTGATTTGGTGCCACTCAGTCACATGACCTGGAATCTATTGAAGGAAAACCTGAAATATTACTGTAAAATATTAATATAAAATATAATGTGCATTCAAATGGGAAATAAATTGTTGTGTCCTGTTCTTTAGATGAAGTAAGATATTTTAAGGTTGATTTGGTGCCACTTGGTCACATGACCTGGAAGCTATTGAAGAAGACCCCTCACTATTACAGTAAAAAATGAATAAGAAATATTAAATATGATTTTTTTTTAATCAATAAATCGGTGTGTTGTGTATCTCAGGTGTCGAGCAACAACGTATCAATATTTGGGCGTTACTTTGTTAGGATATGTTACGCGTATTGACTCATTTTCTGGGATGTCTGGAAATTTATTGATGGTCCCTAACCAAAACCACCGCCTTTAGGAGCGAGCCTTCAGCTGCGATGTATCCGCTCCATGAGAGCAGTTGTCGGTGAGACGTCGGAGGGAGTCTCCGCTTTAATGAAACGAATGTCCGTCGAATATCCAACTTAAAACTAACTTCACCGCGGTAGAGTGCTGGATTTCACCAGGACACCCCAGATCATTTTACACCGGATAGGTAAGAAACAATCTGATGTTAACTTTTGATACTTAAGAAGGATGAAGATTACAGTGCTAAATTGTCCTTTTTTGAAGATTTATTAGACGAAAATGAGTAGCGAAGCTGACGCGGCGTCCGATTGGAGCTTTCTCCTTCAGCAGAACTCTTAATGAAAGGTTGAGATCGCTGGGGTTGAAGCTACAACAGATTATCTACGATTTGGCCGCAACGGTGTGATATATTAACTGATGGCAAGATTAATTTGTGGGGGCAAATGGTAGAGGTAGATGTTTCTATTGACGTGGTTACTCATAGAACTACAAATCATTTTGAAATACAATCTGATTCATCAAAACATCTTTAGATCCATCACATAACTGGATGTAGCTGTCAAAACATTCAAAAACGTTCCCTTTTAATTTATACTTTCCTTCATGTAATTAAAAGGATCAAGTAAGGTGTCATCAAATATTTAGATTTTTCCATTTTATGCATCAATGGCACACCTTTTTTATAGACCTTTTATTTGTTCTGTAATCTTCCTAGTGAAACCCTGTTACAGATAATCAGGAACCTGAAAAGGTATATTTTTCTATTAAAAAAAGGGTTGATAAATCCTTCAAAATTATTAGTTACTTAATGTGAATGTGACATTATTTACATAATGCCACATTCACATTAAGTAATTATTCAATTCCTGATAAAGCTTGAGTCATAATAATTTAATAAGCTTTTAGAATATAGCTATATGACAACAGGGTTAAATTGACACAATACTTTTTAAACCCTGTTTAACCCTTTATGTCCTCTGTGGTCACCATGTTGGTTTTGTCTCTACATTATAATTCCACCACTCTATCCGGTCTGACCGCTGTACTCTGCCCCCTAGTGGAACTCTCTACTAGTACATGCAGTACGCAAGAAAGTACGTCCCGAAGACGCAGCCTGCTGCTTGTGTCAATGCGACGGTACGCAGGATTTAAAACCATAGACTGTAAAAAAGAATAGACGCCGCCTCCTCACTCCTCCCCGTTTACCAGAATGACACACGTTCATGGGGGAATTCATGGCGGATTCACAGACTCCTCCTCCCCAGCTCTGACAAAGCATTTTCCTAAAAACGGCATAGGGGCGGGATCTTCACTGTAGACTCTGCCATCGCGGGGCGTGTAGTTCGGTCGTAATCACGACCATTCCGCTCCCGCGTCTTTACCTCTGATGCTAAACTGGCTAAGCTAAAGGATAATAGCCCCATGCCTGACTGCTGCCGTATCTGCGCTCCTCCGACGGTTCTCCTATTTCCCAAACCTCAAAAGGTAAGAACTAGTAACTTGAAATAATTATTAAAATGTAGTGTTACTATAATTAAAGTCCAACGAAACAGCCTGTCAATTACAGTCCGGCCCCCTCATTAATTATGCAGGATTTCAAAAAATTATCTTACGAAAACCAGCCTGGTGCCTATTTCTTTGACGAGCCCAGTGACATCTCAGGAAGCATATGTAGCCATAGAAAGTTTTAAAAAAATGGGCACCAGGCATTAAATTGTTTTTAACGTGTCTAAAGTCCAATGCTTTTCAATGGGGGCCTAGCGGCCAAATGGAGGTACTACAGCAATGGAGGAGCAATGGCGGCCTCCATGGTATGCGGTCACAAAGCAGAGCAGCCAGCGGCCATTGATTAAAACGCAAGTTGTGCTGTGGTTTAAACATTTCCCTGACATAAAAAAAAAAGAAGCTATTTACATAACGACGAATCCCATATTTTTAATATTATAAAAGAATATCTCTCACCAAATCAAGTCTCATAAAGTGACCTGGAAACAGTAAATCATCGTACCTAATTCCATAATGATCAGGACCTTTGTTTGTTTTCTTCTACTCTTTCCCAGACTTGCCATGGCCAGTGTTTCCCCTAGAAATTTTTCCAGCCGTCGTGCTAGTCAACTGGGGAGTGGGGGAAAAATGTAAATCAAATAAACTTTTTTCTGCTGCTACCTTTTTTCTTTGAACTCAGTGATCCGCTGTACTGGGCGATATGAGCTAAGTTTAATATCACAGTATATTGAGCATTTCACCAATGACACGAGCATTTTAACAATGACCCCCCCCCCCCCATTTGTATCCGGTAGTGGCCAAAATTTGTAAAATGTGTGTGGGTTCTTGCTATTGAACGGCTTCAAACAGCCTTTTAATTCAGTGTTTGATTCCCACTCCTTTCTGTGTTTCTTACAGATGGGAACAGGCGGTGGCTTTAAGCAGCAACTTTATATCTGCTCTGCCTGAACAGGACCTGGGCGGGCGGAGCTGTTGAGCTAGAAGTGCTCTGCAGCTCCTTTGCTGCAGTAACAAAGATATATGCTCCGCGTTAGCGTCTAAGTATCCAATAAATCATTAAAAAGTCACTTTATTTGTCGCTAGTCATATTTTTCTGAAAAACAGCCGGTAGATGAGTCTAAACTCTTGCTAAATTGACGCTAAACTGCTTCGTTAGCAGTGCTTTCCCCTCAGTTGGGTGTTATTGCTTCTGTATGACTGTGCACAGTCACGTGACTGTCACAACTCTGTGACTGTTTTTGACTGGCCCAGCCAGAGCCCTGACCTAAACCCAATTTAGCATCTCTGAAGAGACCTGAAAATGGCTGTCCACCAATGTTCACCTTCCAACCTGACAGAACTGGTCAGATTGGTTGAAGATCCCCCAATCCAGGTGTAAAATAACTTGTTGCATCATTCCCAAGATCATTCATGGCTGTACTAGCTCAAAAGGTTGCTTCTACTCAATACTGAGAATACTTATGACCATGCGATGTTTTATTTTTTATTTATTAATAAATTTACCAAAAATTAGAGATGCTCCGATCAGGTTTTAGGCTGCCAATCATCGATACGATCAGCCAAGATGCTGATCATTGCCTATCACCGATTCCAATCATAGTTTTGCTGTACATTTTTCATTTAGTTATGGTGAGTGCTGCTGCATGTGTTACATGATTGGGAAAAAGGAACGATAAAAATCACCTTTATTGAGCATCTATCCAATGAGCTATTAAACTCAGCATCAACACAGGACTGACACCCGAGCTCCAAATATCGCTTGTGAAACTCACAGAGGATGAGACGGTTTCTTTAAGGAGTCCCTCGATGAAAAAATACACTGTCTGGTGGAGCTCTGGCAGGGCTACGTCGGCAAAATATTTATGTCCCGGTAGCACGTAGTGGGGTTCCAAGTGCGCTAGTAGTCGGCGGAATCCGGTGTCTTCCACCACTGAAAAAGGCTGGTCGTCTAGTTCGATAAACTCAACGATTTTCTGGGTAATTTGCTTAGCTTTCTAAATGTCACGCTCATATGGGTGAGTGTTTCCAAGTGTAGGCTGCATTAGCTGCCTTCTTTTCATTCTATGCAGTGAGCCTCGAAAACTCACTATGCTCTGTCAAGTGTATATTCATTAAATGTCGGATCAAATTCATTGTGTTGAAGCTTTTTTCGTTGCACGTTTTGCAAGACGCAAACTTAATATCATTCTCACAGACTGAAAAAAAGTTCCACACGGCAGACATGTTTGTTATTGTGGGTTTGCCGCCATGCGCATGCGCACTAATTAGAGTGAAGGCGAAGGGTAAACCACAGCGCCTCTGTCGGCTGGAAAAAGTAAGCGCTTCATAGTTAGTACATAGAATATAAAGATAAAGTCAGTACCAGTATTTGTGATCGGGAATGAAAGGCAGTGATCTGGGAACACCATTTACACACTTTTCCACCAAAATCGGCCAAGAATTATCTGTGGCCGATCAATTGGAGCACCCCTACCAAAATTTTTTGCATTTTCTGTCAAGATTCTGTTCTGAGTGTACATTATTAAGAAATAAATGGCAATTGGCTGCAAAAAAACAGAGTGAAAACTTTGAAAGGCTCTAATTACTTTCCATATCTTCTGTATGTTCTCTATAATAGCACTAGCTACATTTCCAGTAATAATTTTATGTATTTTAGTACATTTTAGTGAAAATATTGATTTTGTACCAAAAACCGTTAGTTTAGTGCCCCGAGTGGTTAAACAATTACATTGCACTGCAATTCACTGGAATTTAAATCCTGCCTTGCTAACGGCTAATCTTGACATAGGCTTGGAATAGTGACGACAGCAGTCCGGCCGTGGTGGGGTATATAACATGAGTGGCCTGCAGATTATTTTACGGCAAAAGAGTTCACGTTACTACGGCTCTCTCCATCTTTCTGGTCGTCTGTGACTCTGCGCTGCTGCCTACAACATGTCAATCACAGCACAGACCACGCCCAGTCCTTCATCCCACTGCGCTTGTCCTGGTCTCCTTTGAGACAATTTTCAAAAATAAATGTGGGTGGGGTTATACTCTGGTAGGGGGGTGAGTTACTCTTTAAGGAGCGTTTTATTAAAAATTTACAGAAGCATGTGTAATCCAAAATCCTCAAGGTAGAACCCGCTTACTGTTGCAGGACGACTGTGAAGCACCAGCATCTTAACAGAAAGCCCGCCGCGGCAGACTACATAGAGGGACAGCCTCTTTTATCCCGACTTGTCGGCTTTGGATGTTCTGTCTGGGGCATTCATAGATCGATATAAATGTCCGGGGTTTTATATTTATCGCAGCTTTTCTCTCATGTCAGCTCCTGGATGGTGGCTGGTTCTGTTTAAAGCAGACAGCATAGCGCTGCTGCTGTCCTCAAGACATCAAAGCACAGGTGTATGGTTGCGACAGTTGTAGAGGAGTGCAGATAGCTGGCTCATTTATTTCTGTTGATGGCAGCAGCCTAATAACCCTTTGTTCTTGTGGAGGCAAATACTATTAAGAGGCTTAACAAAGGGAGAGTTTATTAAAAGAGAATGTTATTAATTACTTACATTGATATCCGTAACATTAACAGTAGTAGTTCTGATCTTATTTCCCTTAGCACATCATGTCTGCTGTAACACTCTTTTTCATAATTGGTTAATAAATGTTAAATAAGTGATCATTTTTGCTGTCAGTATTTTAGATGGCACATAATACTTTGAGAAAACACTTCCAGCTGGAAGCTTATGATGTATATATTTGAGCAGCTGCTGCGATAAGATACAATTTATGGGTGATCCGATTAGTCGACTAATCGGCAAAATAGTAGACAATTAGTCGATTATCTAAATAATCGTTTTTGGCAGCCCTAGTTATAGGACACTCCGTGTATGAGTCCCGAAACACCAAGCAGATCACTTGGCACAGCGTCCAGCCTGCATCCCTGCTCATTAAGAGAATAAGTTTGAATCCTAGCAGCACAAGTTAATCCTTCGGACAGCTCCTTCAGCTTCCCTATTGCTCTCCTGGAGTTTTTCGGAAAATCAAGTAGCCACCTGTTCCAATCAGGAGAAATCCGATCATACAAAATCCAG
This sequence comes from Apricaphanius iberus, assembly GCA_028564705.1. NCBI lineage: Eukaryota > Metazoa > Chordata > Actinopteri > Cyprinodontiformes > Aphaniidae > Apricaphanius > Apricaphanius iberus. Next base: position 275,768 of record JAPXFQ010002023.1, read on the forward strand.
ATATTTATAAATCCTCAGCATTCTCTAGATAACACAGAGAGACATAACAGTCTCCAGTGTTTTCACGTGTTGAACGTGTATCCATTCCCCAGAGGGCACATTGTTTCCCCAGTACCAGCTCCTCTCGTTGAAAAGATTTTACCAATTGCACTCAGAGACCAGTTGACAAGTTCCATCGTTGTTTTGGTTTGGATAGTCTTCTGAAAAAAATGCTGAGAAATGCCCCAGATATAGGACACAGAGAGAGATCTGGAATAAGACACAGTAGGGAGGGAAAAAGATAATAAAAAAGTATCCTACCTCGCTGAGTGCCAGAAGAAGAAAGATAAAGATAATTTTACTGTTGGTTTGTTGTATTTTCATCATGAAATACACCCTGGTGCTACTATTGTTGAAATTATTTAAGAATAATGATTTAGGTAATCTTATACCACTGTACAGTAGTGTAAATGTGCTTGACAGAGGCACACTTTGCACCAGTGTGGTGGAGATCCATCTATTCCTGGTTTTCAGGAAGTGCAGATTGCTTAAAGAGCTTTAATTGTAATTTTCATTGAAAATACTTCTTAGAAAATACTTGTTTTTTTTAATGTGGGATATTTAAAATAAAATACCATTACGGAATATATATTTTCATTAATAGACTGTTGGACTGGAATATGGTTTTAAATTTGGTTGGCGATTTTTAAATGTTTTGCATTTAGCTAATTGTAGGACTGCAGACCTTTCAAAGCATCTTCATAGGCATGTAATGAATAAAGGAAAGTGCTTTCTTAAACCGCCAATAGAAAATATTTCTCCCATATTTGCTTTTCCTGACCATCTACTGGATTATGTGTGGAAGGAAAAGGTTTCCTCTGACCAGCAGCTCTGTAATCAGGAGAGTGATTCCAGTTTGGACCAGAAGGAACCAGAACTTCTGCAGATGAAAGAAGAGCAGGAAGAGCCAGAACATCCCTGGATAAAAGAGGAAACATCAGAGCTCTGCATAAATGAACCTAAAGACCAGGTTGCATTGAAGCAGGAGACTGAGGATTCATTCATGGTGACTTCTACTCTTGAAAAGTACCAAATTAAACCAGAACCAATCAGGAACCAAGTCATCTCTCAGGATTCTAATGAAACTGAGAAGCAGGATCAAAAAGAAAACCATCATAAAGACTCAGGATCAAAGCGAGATAAAGGGCTGAAACACAATAAGAGATGTCAGAAAACCACAAAGCGTAACCATTCAGAAGCCAATGTGAAGAAGAAAACTCAACCAGAAAACTGTTTGTATTGTTGTAAAATTTGTGGTGATTCTTTTACTGAATATCATAAACTGATATCACACTTGAAAAGTCACACAGATGAGAGGCCTTTTACCTGTCTTATCTGTGGAAAAAGCTTTTCTAATAAATATCATTTAGAAAAGCACAACAGAATTCCCACAGGTGAAAAGCCTTTCTCTTGTACAATTTGTTACCAAAGTTTTACTGACAGAAATCATTTAAATAGTCATGTAAGGGGACACATAGGTGAGAAGCCTTTCTCTTGTACTATTTGTGGAAAAAGTTTTAGTCAAAAACATGTTTTGACTTATCACATAAAAGTCCACAAAGGTGAGAATCCTTTCTCTTGTACAATTTGCGGCAAAGGTTTTATACAGAGAGCTAGATTGAATTGTCATATGAGGGGACACACAGGTGAGAAGCCTTTTACCTGTCTGTCCTGTGGAAAAAGCTTTTCTAATAAAGCTTATTTTAAAAGGCACAACAGAATTCACACTGGTGAAAAGCCTTTCTCTTGTACAATTTGTGACAAAAGTTGTACTGACAGAAATCATTTGACTAGCCACATGAGGGGACACACAGGCGAGAAGCCTTTCTGTTGTACTATTTGTGGAAAAAGTTTTAGTCAAAAACATGTTTTGACTTATCACATAAAAGTCCACAAAGGTGAGAATCCTTTCTCTTGTACAATTTGCGGCAAAGGTTTTATACAGAGAGCTAGATTGAATTGTCATATGAGGGGACACACAGGTGAGAAGCCTTTTACCTGTTTGTCCTGTGGAAAAAGCTTTTCTACTGAATGTCATTTACAGTCACACAACAGAATCCACACAGGTGAGAAACCTTTCTCTTGTACAATTTGTGGAAAAGTCTTTAGACATAAATCGGTTCTAATTTGTCACATCAGAATTCATACAGGTAAGAAGCCTTTCTCTTGTTCAATTTGTGGCAAAAGCTTTACTAGAAAACTTAATTTGACTAGTCACATGAGGGGACACACAGGTGAGAACCCTTTTTCTTGTACAATTTGTGGAAAATGCTTTAGACTTAAATGTGTTTTGACTAATCATATGAAAGTTCATACAGGTGAGAGGCCTTTTACATGTCTGTCCTGTGGAAAAAGCTTTACTACAAAATCAAGTTTAGTTAGGCACGACAGAATTCACAAAGGTAAGATGCATATTACTTGTGTTTCCTGTAAAAAGAGTTGCTCTACAAAATCTGATTTTGATAGGCACATCAGAACTCACACAGATGAGAAGACTGTTTTTTGTACAATTTGTGGCAAAAGTTTTAGTCAGAAACATCATTTGACTACTCACATGAGGGTACACACAGGTGAGAAGCCTTACTCTTGTAAAGTTTGTGGGAAATGTTTTAATCAGAAAGGCAGTTTGACTATTCACATGAGAGTTCATACAGATGAGAAGCCTTTCTATTGTACAGTTTGTGGCAAAGGTTTTACTCAGAGAGCCAATTTGACTACTCACATGAGAATTCACTCAGGTGAGAAGCGTTACTCGTGTACAGTGTCTAACAAGATTTTATCCATGTGATATCTTGTTTCACACGGATTAGAAGCCTTTCTTTTCATCGCTGTGGTAAAGGTTTTGGCCACAAATGGGGTTTGATATACCACATGATATTTCACACAGGTGTTAACCCTTTACCTTGGAACACCTCTGTTAAAAATTTCAGATTAAAAATCATTGAATCAATACATTAGAACTAGGGCTGCACAATTAATCGGATTTTGATCGTGATCACGATTTTGGTGGCCACAATTAAATGAACCTGATCATCAATGATATTTACATTCAAAATGCGAGCTCTTCTGCTTTGTTCTTTATCACACATCGACTCAATCAATATTTTACGAGCCACCAGGGGAGAAACGCATGGCTAAATTTTCATTAAGCTGCCCAAATAAAAACCGCACTCACACCACTCAGCACTCATGATGGCTGCACTACGCTTGCTATGTAGCAGATGAAAAACAGTATTTGAGCAAAATAGTAGGTCCAGACCTCCATTATAGATCTGACTAGTAAGAAGAAAGTTCCCGAAAGTGTATTACCGCCACAGTAAGCAGCCGGTGGATGCTACGCTATCCCACAATGCAGCGGACGCCCCGAAATCATAGAAGAAGAAGGACCTAGCTAAAAATGGCTACAGACGAACTGTCAACCATTGACACCGCCGCAGTTTCAGCGGATAAATGTACGTGAAGCAATGTTACTGATTACTGTAATAATTTTTCGACTGATCAAACATTTAAGTTGTTAAGTCTTACGAGACAAAATAACGGCTCGAGGATGACGGGACCACAGGCGAACACAATGTAAACATCTGGGTCAACAGAACAGTCAATACGGGTCAAAGGATATTATAATTGGTGCAACAAAAATTGATATTTTACAGGACTGGATGAATGATCGTGATTAATAATTGTGATTACAATCTTGGTCAAAATAATTGTGATTATTATTTTGGTCATAATCGTGCAGCCCTAATTAGAACCATACAGTTTAAAAGTCTTAACGATTCAGTTAAAGATTATCAGTGTTAAAAATGTAGGAAGAAAAAGACTAAACCTTTTGAAATAACACAAATGATTTAATTAAGAATATAAATGCATTCAATTAAATACAGGTGCTGATCATAAAATTAGATTATTATTAAAGAGTTGATTTTTTTCAGTAATTACATTCTAAAGGTGAAACTTGTTTGAAAGTAAATTTAGCATTTCTTTTGGAAAGCATGGTTCCAGAGTCTGAAGGAAGAAAGGAGAGGCAAATAATCCATGTTGCTTGAGGTCCAGTGTAAAGTTTCCACAGTCAGTGATGGTTTGGGCTACCATGTCATGGTGTTGTTCCATTGTGTTTTCTGAAGTCCAAGATCAACACAGCGTCTACCAGGAAGTTTTAGAGCGCTTCCTGCTGCTGACCAACTTTATCTACGGGAACATTCTGATTCTTGAAAAGCTGAGCCTCGTTCTGCAATCAACACAAACAGCAAAGACGCATGCTGCCTCCTTGGTAGAGTTGGAGCAAAGAGATTGGCTACTGAAAGATTAAGACTGTGATAGTGTGCATGCATTTAAGGTGTAACTTGGGGTGGGTGAGTTAGGGAATGTACAGGGTAAGCCTATTCCCATTGTTTCTGGCCAGAACACATTTTTGTCTCACTTTATTTTTAGAACCCTTAGTTAATTTTTCCTATAACACCCTGTTCTTGATTGGCCAGCAAACTCGTCTGACCTTAACCCTTAAAAAATCTATGAGGCATTAAGGAGAGAAAGATGCAACATACCAGACCCAACAATTCAGAAGAGCTGAAAGCCACTATCAGAGCAACGGGCTCTCATGACAACTAAGCAGTACCAAAGACTGATCGACTCCAGGCCACATTGCTGCAGTGATCCAGACCTAAGGAGCCCCAACCCGATATTGATTGCTGTACAAGTTCATACTTTACAATTGGCCAACATTTCTAAAAATCCTTCTTTTTTTTTTGCCTTAGTCTTGATATTCTCATTATCTGAGATACTGAATTTTGAACTTTAATTTGTTGTCAGTTATAATCCTTAAAATGAAAAGAAATAATTTATTTTATTCTTTGTGAAATGAATGAATCTAACATAAAAGTGTTACTTTTTTAATGGAATTACTGATATAAATCCACTTTTTCATGATATTGTAATTTTATGACCAGCACCTGTATTTCAATAAGTCAAAACTTGGTAGTAAGGCTGGATGGTATACCAAAAATTTACCAATATCGAAATTTATGATTGTTAAGACATCATTAGACCATGATGGAATATTCTGTTTTTTTTTGTTTTATTAATGAAAAGATGTGGTGCTGTAGTGTTTGATATAGTTGAGTCATGTGACTAAATAAGATCATGTGACTTCACCACACATTGAGTTTAACATGATGAGAACAGCTTTGCCAATTGTGTAGCTATATTTAGTATTTAAGATTTTCATGCCATAATTAGTGATGTAAAAACACATTCAAGGAAAATCTTATAGCAGTTCCACCCCAACCATACAGCTAATAACTGTTTAAAATAAACCTTTCTGCAAAAACTATTGCTAGAAATGTATCTGTTATTTCATTTCCTCTTCGTTATTGAGGTGAACTGCTCAATATATCGTGATATTGATTTGAGGCCATGTCCTCAGGCCCTAGGATCTTCTCTGTATTTTTTTTCTGCTATTTTTATTGCAACATTTTGTGCTGTGGCTGTTTTTGATTTATGTCTTCAGGTCATGATTATGGAATCAAACAGCATAAAAAATAGTTTGAACAGAGATTGTAAAACGTTTCTTCATATTGTCGCATGAATTATAAAAAAATGTAATGTTTGCTCATATTTTCTGACTTTTTAAACAACAAATGTATATTGTTTTACAACTGTATTAAAATGTATGAAGTTTGGAAATATTTGTTGTGGTGAGTGTTATGTGAATCTAGTTGTTAAAGAATCAGTTTTAAAAAAGGAGTTTCTACATGTTAGTTGTCAGAAAGAGAAGAGAAGAGACCATCACTCTTTATGGTGTGCTTGTCGTGTATTTGAAGAATTGGAGCTTCTGAAAGACAAAGAAGAACATCACCAGGAAACTTCCCGGATCTAAGATGAAGAAACCTGAAAAGTCAGATGATCTTAACCAATTGACATAAGACTGTAGAATAGCAGCAATTTTGCTACATTAAAAAGCTTTCTTTGCTCTTCGGAGTGTTTGTAATTTTTTTAAATCTGTCAGAGAGCCGATTCACAGTAGACTCAATCTCAAGGTACTTCACAAAAAAAGTAATTTAAATTTATTTATACCCAAATTCTGTTCTATTTAAAAGCTTTCTATTTCAGTATCAGCAGATTTAATCAATTTACTTTAGTGTGTTTACATGCAATAATAGAAAGCTGAATTATATTGCCTTTGTCCCACTGAAATCTGAATTTGGAAATGCGTGAATACCATTGTTGGGAGTAATGCATTACAAAAGTAATGAGTTACAGGAATAGATTACTTTTTTCAGTAATTGAGTAATGTAATGCTTACGAAATATACAGCAATATATTACTAGTTACAATTTCGGTAACTCAAGTTACAAATGCATTTTAAATTGTTTTTCTGGCCCACTAATGCAACAGACCAAATCAAGTTGGATATGCTAGAACAAGATCCACCATCCACTTCCTGTTGCTCAAAACTAAAACATCAGAATCAGAACGGCTGAGGAAAAGATTTATACATTTAAACTTCATTATTAACACTGTTCATTATTCACATCGGAGTTTCATCTTTGTCAACCATCTTTGTGATGAACACTTTCAGCACCTTCTTTTGATTAGTATTAACAAACATTACCATAGAGCGGTATATATTTTTATATTTAAAACTTAATTCAGAAAAACAGAGCGGTATTTATTTTTATTTTTAAAACTTATCTCATTAATTCAGAAAAACTGAGCTTTTTATTTTTTTAAGTGAACGCAATAAGCTTCCGTAATTTTGAGTGTAAATAAAAGGAACATCTAGATGCAGTTGTTCTTTAAAAATGTTAAATATAGGAGAAATCAGGTAAGTTTTTGTTTTGAACTCCACAATCACATTCACAATGTTTGTGTCGTCTCATATGAAAGATATTGGAAAATTAAGGTAGAACTAACCAAAATATATGAACAAACTTAAGATTTGGATATCAGCAGACTGTATTAAAGCCAATATGCCGATAATAATATACTCTCACGTCAATAAGGATCACAAACACATGCTGCTGCACAACAATCCGCAGTTTGGCTGATTAGGAAGGAGAGCTGATGTGGTGCACGCTGAATTATAAACAGGGCACTGTTGTGGGAATGCGTTTTTCATTGCGTAAAAAAAGGGGGGAAAGAATAGTTAATTCTAGGAATTAATTGATCCGCGTTGGCTCGTTAATTTTGACAGCCCTAACTTTTAGCAGTTTTTTGCACTAAGATAGCCATGTTTACCTTTTCTGGTGATAAATGGAATGCTCTTGGCTGATGGCATGCCCAGAATCCATAGTGTTTGACATCTGTGGGAAAATAAGAACCGAAATAAGGCACCGAAATGTGCGCTGCTATTACTGATCTAACCAGCGATCTTCCAGTCTGTCGAGACTCCAAATCTGCAGCCTTTCTGCTCGATCTAGCCGAATCCAGCTCTCTGATCAACGCGGAGACAACCTGCTTCTCTGCTGCTATACAAGCTACCAGCCTTCTTCCTCCTCGTCACTGCAGGCTCGCAGTGGATTTCTCCTATATTTCACATGTCAACTTCACTGCTCTAACCTGCATGTGAAAGATGATCACAGCTCAATTCCTCTAAGTGACTGATAAAAGTCTGCCGTTACAGTTTTCCGGTGTCCCAGATACCGAAGCTGCAGCTGATTTCAAACCATTTTCTCCCCTGCTGCAGGTGAAGCTGTAGCCAATATCAATTTAGATTTCCCCGTCATCTTTTTCCTTTTTGCTTGGGATGGGTAACGTTAATGATTTATTGATGCTACTGCTCTTTAACAATACTCCGCATCGATTCGGTACTTTATCTGTACTTTTTTTTAAAAGAGTAAAACAGAAGGGAAAAACACAAATAATGAACTATAATTGTTTTATTTTTCAACAACTGGAATAGCAAAGCATAGAAAATAAATGACTACAAAATAAAAATGACAAAATGAATAGCTTAATAAAAGCACTATATAAACAACTTATTTTATATATCAAGAACTAAAAATACAATGTCTATTTAAAAAAGTTTAATGTAATAAAAAAATCAAACATAACTCCCCCATAAAACAATGCAATTACGAATCAGAATGAAAGATTTTGAATGCTAAAGTGTATATAGTGCAAAATAAACTCTAAAACATTGAGAACAATATAACATTCATCCATCCATTTTTTGTAAAAGCTTTTATTGCATTTGTGACACCGTTCATTGTCGACTTCTATTTTTGTAAAATGAAGCCAAAGTTTGGATCTTAGTGTTCACTCTTCCATTGTGTCTGTAACTGATGGTGAGCGAAGCTTGTAGTCAGAGCTCAGCAATCGCTCCTTCAACCTTAAGTCCCAGCGGCATGTGTTTCTTAAGGGGGAGCGGGCGGCTAATACAGTGTTTGGCTTGTGTTTATATCTCCTGCAAAAAGTGACTACGACCTTAATTTTACTGTTATGAGGACCGATAAGGCTGAAGCTTATCGGTCAGGGTGAACCGTCAGAATCAGCCCTAATTTAATCCCGGATTTTGGTACCCATCCCTACTTTTTGCCTATCAAAAACACAACCCTCCCTAAACACTATAAAACACTTTTTAAAGCACTCCATTTTTTTATATGGAGCTACTTAAAGCAAAGAAAAATAAAACCATCTCGGGGAAATTTTTAATTTTTTTAAAAATTTTGCGCAGAACATTTTTTATTTTAGTGCTGTTACTGTTATTACATTCTGAGATATCACCATCCATCCATCATCTTCCGCTTATCCGGGGTCGGGTCGCGGGGGCAGTAGCTTAAGCAAAGAGGCCTAGACTTCCCTCTCCCCGGCCACTTGGGCCAGCTCCTCGGGAGAAATCCCGAGGCGTTCCCAGGCCAGCTGGGAGACATAATCCCTCCAGCGGGTCCTGGGTCTTCCCCTGGGTCTCCTCCCGGTGGGACGTGCCCAGAACACCTCACCAGGGAGGCGTCCAGGAGGCATCCTGACCAGATACCCGAGCCACCTCAACTGGCTCCTCTCGATGTGGAGCAGCGGCTCTACTCTGAGCCCCCTCCGGATGACCGAGCTTCTCACCCTATCTCTAAGGGAGAGCCCAGCCACCCTACGGAGGAAACTCATTTTAGCCGCCTGTATCCGCGATCTCGTTCTTTCGGTCACCACCCAGTGTTCGTGACCATAGATGAGGGTAGGAACGTAGATCGACTGGTAAATTGAGAGCTTTCCTTTCAGCTCAGCTCTCCGGTACAGCGCCCGCATAACTGCAGACGCCTTACCAATCCGTCCATCGATCTCCCGCTCCATTTTTCTCTCATTCGTGAACAAGACCCCCAGATACCTAAACTCCCCCACTTGAGGAAGGACTCCATCCCCGACCCGGAGAAGGCACTCTACCCTTTTCCGGCTCAAGACCATTGTCTCGGATTTGGAGGTGCTGATCCTCATCCCAGCCGCTTCACACTCGGCTGCGAACTGCTCCAACGAGAGCTTTAGATCACGTTCAGATGAAGCCAACAAGACCACATCATCTGCGAAAAGCAGAGACCAGATCCTAAGGTCACTAAAACGGATCGCCTCAACACCTTGGCTGCGCCTAGAAATCCTGTCCATCCTGAGATATCACTTCAAACCAAAAACTCTGGGTCATTCAGCGGCTGTTGCTGCTAGGTAGGAGTGAGAGGGATATCGCATTACTGGACCAATAGGCAAATGCTTATATATGCTTTGGACCAAGGCAGAGGTAGTCCAAAAAAAGATTTTGGCTCAGCCCAGACATAGGTGATGGAAACGCGACAGAACTGTTCCTAAGCTACCTGTTCCGTACCATACTGGCCCTAGTGGAAAAAAGGCATTTCTGATATGCTCCAGTCCAGCACTCTTGATCTAGCGAGGGCTGTGGATCTAGTAGGTGTCCTTAAAGACACTTTCTGGGGACTACAGAAATGAGAGTTCCTTTGGTGAACAATGTAAAGAGGTTGAGGAGCTTGCTGAGCAGTGCAAAATTGGTGTACAAACACAGCATAAAAGATTACCTAGAATAAGCTCAAGATTTCTTGACTTACTGGTGATGAGCAATATAGGAAAGAGAAACTGTGATGATGAGGGCTTTCCCAGATTGCTCTATTATCAGATGAATGACTGTCTCATAACTGAGGTGAAGAAGCATTTTTCAAAGAGAAGTTGTGAGATCATGCCAGGTGGGCAGTCTCTGAACCCAAAGAGGGCAACTTCCTTAAATGAAGAGCCTCTTTTTGCCTTTGCACAGACCTTTGTGTCAGATGTAGGTGATGTCAAACATCAGGTTTATCCAACAAAGCGACTCATAAAGAGGAGTAAAACTGTCTCTAAATTTTCTATCACATCTAAAAATGTGTTAGAAAATCAATGTTTGGCCTTATCTGTTCTGATTATTAGTTTTATTCAATATTTTAACAGGTTTATGATCAAAATCATGGAAATGATGTAGTATGATAATGCATTTATACATTGCCTGTAGGGCGAGGTAGTGCTATGCTCTCCCTGACGTCTGTTGGTGCTGTCACACAATGAATGAAGCTGGAAGGTGGGACATGCTTATTTCTTTCTATATTTACATCGCCAATATCATATGCGTCTTTAGCCCATTTTTGGAGGGTGCAGAAACCTCCAAACTGAGTCAAACCCCCCCTAAAGTTGAAGAATTTGTTTTTTTTAAGAAACTAGAAAAGTGTAAAGAAAAATACTTCACTTGCTTAAAATTTAATATTTAAATAAAAAATAAAGCAATTACTTTTTTTAGAATATGTTTTTATGCAGTAATGTATTTTTTGACCCATCTTTAAACCAAAGATGTAAATTAACAAAGTACAAATACTTTGTTACCTTACTTAAGTACAAATTGGTGATTTATCTAAAGATGTTTTGCTTGAGCTCTATAATAAAGTATGGGAGAAAGGAGAAACGTCTCTGAACTGGAAAGAAGCCATAATAGTTCCTATATGCAAAACAGGATGCATTAACTTCTAACGTTTGTATTATTGTAATTATAGAGATGATTAATAGTAGGTCAAGTTATTAAATGGAAACTGAAGGATACATAGCTAATTGCCAAAGTGGGTTTAAGGGGAGAAAAACTATGTATTTGGTTTTTATCTTTAGAACATTAAATACAGAAAGCACAAGTGGATAAAGAAAATATCGTAGCAGTCTTTTTTGACACTGAAAAAGCATAAGAAGTGATGTGGAAGGAGGGACTGTTAATAAAACTTTGTAAATTAGGAATTTCAGGTAGAAAGTTCAGATGGATTATAGATTTTTTAAAAATAGATCTATTCAAATCAGAGTAGGAAATAATTTTATAGGAAAATATTTAGTTGTGAATGGTAATCCTTAAGGAAGTATAATAAATCCATTATTTTTTTCATTTATGATTAATGATGTATTCAGTGAAATTGGGAGTGAGAAGAGATTTTCACTTTTTGCGGATGATGTGGCTGTTGGAAAAGTGTTTATGGAAAAGGAATTTCAAGAAGCTATTTCAAAAGTAGAAGACATTTTGATATAGATGCAAAAAATGTATAAATACAATGCAATGTTTAACTGGGAATGGATGGGGTGCAGATAGAATAGGCAAGGCAAGGCAATTTATTTGTATATCACACTTTCAATACAAAGCAATTCAAGGTGCTTTACATGATTAGAAAAATGTAAAAACTTAAAACATAGAATCACTAAAATAAATCTTAGACGTTTATATAAGACAATTAAAATAATGAAAAGAAAAGAGAACATTTGGTGATTAGAGCATAAGAGAACATTTATGTAAAATTGTTAAAATTAAAACAGAAACATCTAACAGTAATTAAAAAGAATGAATGCAAAAGTTGTATCAGTTACTCATGGGCAAGTCTAAATAGATACGTTTTAATTTTTGATTTTAAATGGTTCAGTGTCTCTGCTTTTTTGCATTCGTCCAGGAGTTTGTTCCAGATATGAGGAGCATAGAAACTGAAAGTTGCTTCTCCGTGTTTGGTTCTGGTTCTAGGGATGAACAGTAGACTAGTGCTGCTGGACCTGAGTGATCTGCATGGTTTGTACCATGATAGCAGATCTCTAATGTACTCTGGTGCTAACCCATTCAGTGATTTATAAACTAATAAAAGCACTTTAAAGCATATTCTCTGAGCTAAAGGGAGCCGGTGTAAGGACTTTAGAACTGGGGTGATGTGTTCTATTTTCCTAGTTCTAGTGAGAACACGAACAGCAGCATTCTGGATTAGCTGCAGCTGTCTGATTTTTTTAGGTAGACCTGTGAAGATACTGTGAAAGTAATCAAGGTGGCTAGAGATAAACGCACGGCTGAGTTTTCCTACAGTAGGTCTCCTTGTGACATCAGTCCCTTAATCCTAGAAATCCTTCTCAGGTGATATTATTCAAACAGGAAAACAAGCAAACGGTAACTGTATTTATTGTAATGAGGGGGGGGGGGGGGCATAGTATGACTCACTGTAAGAAATACAGAAAACAAATATATGTCTCACACAAAATCATGAAAAAATTGAAATAAAATAACAGTTGTCTGTATTAGGGGAAAATATTTGTTACCCACTTATTTCGAAGTGTCTTAGATGCACGTATTTATTTTTTTAAGAATTCAATAAACTTTGTATTACAGAACTTAATGCAAAATGGGGGGTTTTTTCTTCTTCTTTCAGGTGATAAAGACTTTAGCCTTATAGCTCATTCTTTTTATTTTTATTTATTTTATTTTTATTTATGTTAAATGTTTTATGTGCACGATTGTACCGAGAAAAATTCCTAGTTTGTGAACTTGTTCTCAAACAATGGCAATAAAACCTATTCTGATTCTGATGTAGATTAGTACAATTTTACTCCAATGTTAGTACTCCTAATCAATAGATGGCGGTAATGCACCTAAAAGTTGATTGCAAAGCGCCATTACATACACGAAGAAGAACAATGTCATGCTAGCAGCGTTAGCTTTCCTTCTGCTTAGAGTTATTCTAGAGTTTCTGATCATCTGTGGGCTGAATGTTTGAATGTTTGCAGTCAGAATGTCTTCAGTTCAGCTTCAACCAGAGTTGATCAACGAGCAGTTAACTCCTGATGAAGAAACCTTCACGGAGTTTAAAGAAATCATCGTAAAGTCCGAGGAAGAGATGGACGATCAGAACAGACTGCTGGATTTCACCAGGACACCCCAGATCATTTTACACCGGATAGGTAAAATAAAACAGCTGATGTTAACGTTTAATGCTGTCGCAAGATGAAGATTACAATGCTAACGCGTTCATTTGGGGAGATTTATAAGATGGAAATTGGTAACGAAGCTAACGTTTTCTTCCGATTTGAAGAGGTAAAGCAGAACTTTTAACGAAAGGCGAGATCGCTGGGGTTGAAGGAACAACAGATTGTCCACGTTTTGGCCGCAGCTGTGTGATAGATTAACTGGTGGCGAGATTAATTTGTGGTGGCAGCTGGTAGAGGCAGATGTTTCTGCGGACGTGGTGTTTCAGGACCCTTCACCAAACCAGGGAATAAACAATGCATGTTTACCAAGAACTACAAATAATTGTGAAATGAAATACAGTCGGATTCCTCAAGACATATTTTACTATTTTAACTAGCTCAAGATAGATATTGTATTGCCAGTGTTGTGCATCTTGCATTAAAAAACGTATTCGTTATAGTTACAAATGACTTTTTTCAAAAAGTTATTGAGTTAGTAACTCAGTCACTACACTGTAAAAGTAATTACTCAGTAATTAAGTAAATGCGGCGTTATTTCTGTAACACAATTACGTTCTGTGATATCCATAAGGTGAAACATTTTTATAACTGAATCACGAATAATAAAACACAATATAGACTGTATTTTAGAACATTCAGTATTTTTACTTGACTCAATAAGATTGAAGCTGTATGCAGAAAAATAAAAATGTACAAAAAGTAAATTTTGGAAATGCATAATCACACATTTTTCATTAAAATGCTAAACTAATACAGACGGCTGTAGGTAAAATGAAACTAAGAAAAATCTGTCCTTCAAGTTGTGCAAATCTATATCTGTAATTGGACAGTAAACGGAGCACTATCCAACTGGTTGTAATAAGAAATTTTGAGGTTGATTTCGTATCACTTGGTCACTAACATGACCTGGAAGCTACTGAAGGAAATATTACAGTAAAATTATTAATATAAAATATTCTATGCAATGAAATGTCAGATGAAGTGTTGTGTTTGGTTCTTTAGATGTAGTAAAATATTTTAAGACTGATTTGGTGTCACCTGTCGTCACATTAACTGGAAGCTATAAGGAAGAAAAATATCACATAGCCTATTTTACAGTAACATATTGCGATGTGAGGGGTGGAGAACTGATTCAGCACAGGTGACTGCAACAAAGAGTGTCGTTCGCCAGAACAGGTGCTCTCTCTCCTTTCCACCAATCCCTCATGCTTTATTCACCTGTGCTGAATCAGTTCTCCAGGTCAATCTCCACCCCTCACATCACAATATTAATAAGAAATATCGGTGTGTCATGTTCTCCGGATGCTGAGCTACAATTTATTAATATTTTGGGGTTACTTTATTGGTAGATCTTACAGGTATTTTCTGGGATGTGTGGAGATATGTTGAAAACCAAACCCACCACCTTCAGGAGCGAGCGATAGCAGCTGTCATGGAAATCTGGGTGTCTTGAGAGGCCTTGGATGAGAGAATAAAACAAAAGTGTCAGCCATATTCGTACATAGTTTATTTTACGTGCACGGAGGGTCTGGGATGAGAACCCTCACGCTTCAGACAGATGCATGGGTTTTTATACTTTTTTAACCACACCTTACTATATCAAATGACTTCATCCATAATCAGGAAGAATGGGACAAACACTTCAGTGGTTAACTCAGTGAGGAACACAGATGACTTCATGAGGCAATAATGGATGTTTCACTTCAGTAGTCAGCAATAAACAATCAGGATATAGATAACAATAAGGGACACTTAGTATAATGCTGAGAAAGACATTTACATGAGTGTCATAAGTGTAACACCAGATAACAAGATTTGTCATAAGTCATGAATGAGATGTTTACATACAATTGGTTCTTGTTTGTACTTTAGAATAAGAACAGCTGTCTAAGAGCTGAGTAAGAGAATTGAACCTTTCTTAATGTCGCAGTATAATTAAATTTTCTGTCACATGTCGCCGTTTTGGTCATAATATGACCACAAAAAATAAACAAGAAAATTTATAAGAGTTACATACATTTGCAACACAAAAACATCAGAGATGGCACGCAATATTTTGGTTGAAGACAGTTTTTCATAAAGTGTTACATTCCAATCAGGCAAAAATAAAAAACAAAAGGTTTAACAGACAGTATTGTCATCATCATTATAAGAATAACAGAATACGAACAGATGAAAACACTTCTTTGTTGTTTGGAATAAATGAACAGCATTGACCATCAAAGTACAACAAATACCATATTTTTCAGCTAATAACATGTCTACTGTAATTCTGTTTTGGAAAGTTGTAATTTTTGGACAATATTATAGATTTAATTGATTCTATCAACATTGTTATTAATATCAACAGCAAATTTATGATTCCCATCATCAATGTAATTTGGGTCAGATTCTTCAAAGAACTATTGATCTTTTAGCTCTGTGATGATTAGTTTCCTGGTCTGTAGTGTCAAAATCAGTAATCACAGGCATAATTAAGTTTACAGGAGTACATAAATCTGCAGTTAAATGTATTAACAGAACTTACAAACATTTTACCTTTTATTTGCTTTAGTAAAACAGGTGAAATTATTTACGGCCACATCAAAATTGAAGTAAGGAGCGATTCTTTTATCTGTTACAGAAAAAGGATTTCCCCAAAAGGAGTAATTGTGTGGTGTATTAGGGCTGGTTAACAGAGAACTAAGACAGGTATGATAAAGTTCAGAAAGAGTTGGTATAATTTTTGACAGTGGACGTGAACCTAAACAAACAACACAGTTACCACCCACAGTTTGTTGTACCATAAGCAGTCAGTTATTAGTGTCTTTTTCGAAAGTCCAGTAGTCGTTTAACTTAGTTCATCAGTAGTTGTGATGTTCTCGGATTGAGATTGTAGATCTGTCTCAGGAGCAAAAAGTAGTATTCCTTTGTTTCTGACAAAGTGTAATGATCACCAGTTCTTAATCAATTCCACTGAAGATGCATTGAGTATGAGGTTTACACAGTCATTGTCCAGTAATCCTTAATCAGGTCTGATGTCGGCTTTGATGAGTTAACTTTGAGGATTAAGAATGTTTTTGTAGGTGTCATTTGTGGCAGGGGTCGAAGGTGATCCTTCTCAGGGACATATCATAACATCAGTTCCTTGTTTGTCCTCACACAAGGACGTAGCAGATTGCTGGCTAGAAAGTCTTTTCTTTCTCAGCAAGGGAGGGGGCTGGCAATGTGATGATGGAGTTCAGACAAAGCGAGAGATGGTTTGTTTCCATGGCAGATGAGCTCGTAGTGGCAGCTACGTGTAGCAGTAGGGGCAAGGATTCCCTCAGCAACCTTCTGCTCGGTTTGGATAGTCAGCAGGATCCTCTGCTTGGCAGGGAAGGGCTGCTCTTATTCTGAGAATGAAAGTCTGAAAAAGCTTTGGCAAAAAACAACTTTTTGAGCTCTAATTTTGAGCCCTTAATGAATTTAATAGCTAATGTAATGACCTTTTCTCTCCTTTTGACACATCTATGCGTCAATTCTACATAAAAACAGATAGAAGAAAAAAAATAGAGCGCAGCATGTTGCAGGCCAGAGAAAGGCTGTATTTCAGGGGCACATCAATTACATGTCATTTAAATCTCATTTATAGGTATAACACAGGTAACATAATACAGATGATCAGATTACATAAAACATATTCAGCTAAGTTCTCAGTTGCAAAATAAACATGAATTTTCATCTTTAACATTCAATCAGTAGCAGTATATAAAGTTTTTCTCCTCTGTGCGGAAATGAAAAAGAAAAATCTGTGTGTATCAAAAGTCTGTGTGTGTGCGTGACCTCGTTTACAGATGCTGGTAGGAACTGCTGCCTCACTTCCTCCCATCACTCCACCTCAATCTGGATGATTCCACGGTGGATATTGTCAGGGGCGGATCTAGTGGGGTGGCATAGGGTGGCAACTGCCACCCTAAAAGAAAGTCTTGCCACCCCAGCCAGTGGCTATGAAATCAATAAATAGTTGTCTAAAGTCGGACGTTAAGCGCATGAAGCTAATTTTTCCGACGACATTGAATGCAGCACGACGTAACCGTACACCAACTCTAGACGCTTCTAAGAGGCGGGAAGTGAGAGAGAAGCCGTCCTGCACACAGAAGGCAGGAGCACACCAGGGAAGAGGAAACTATAACATCTTACAAAATAGAATATCATTTCGAGCTCAATGCTGATAGTTTTGGAACTATTTGAGGCGATAAAAATTGAAAATTGTAATTTTTGGGACATGCTCAGTTACAGAAGGTGAAATCTTTACATTTGTCTAGAAAAAAAAGTAAAATTACTTTAAATTCTACAGAAATGAAGCAACAACAAAGCCTCTGTATTTTTTTTCTGTTTTCACCAAAGACAAAGGTGAGAAACACGGAGAGTAACCTGGTGAGTAAAGTGGACAGAGGGAACGACGTGGAAGAAGAGAGAGAGGAGTGACAGAAAAGTGATGGAGGGAAAGGACGAGATGATCAGGGACAGGAGACGATGCTTGAATGACACACCGGACAGGAGATGGAGGAGGGAGAGAATTACCGAGATGAAGAGGGAGAAAGAGAAAGGCAGGGCAACATGGAGGGCTCAGACAGTGACAACATGACAGAGTCTGAGACAGGCAGCACCAAGCACATCCAGACGAGTTAGTCCACATGGTAGGGAAACACAGCATACTGACTTACATCTTATTTTAGAATAAATTGGTATTTTGATCCTCCTTTTTTTTTAGGAACACACCCCCTATGAGGCAATAAATGATATTTCTCTTCTGTTCCAGACAGAACATTTTAGGAAGTTTAGATCTAACCTCTGCAAATAAATATTTAAATTCATTTATCCTAATTACCAAGTTGACTTTATATTTGAAAGTACAGATTTTTGAGTATTATGAAGTTAAAATTAAAGGGAATTAAAAAATACATAATTTCTGGACTTTATTCATTCTTACATTATACAAATCCTAACATTATATACAATCAAAAAGAAATAGACCCAAAATCTGTTGGGGTAAACAATCAAATTGGTACTATACCTTTGTTTATTACACTTGCTTAGACTTTAAACTACCACTTTATTAGCATTTTTCTTAGAATATGAAACCATAGTTTTGCTCTGCAAAACAGGAAGATAAGTAGAGGCAGTATCAGTTTTTTTTTTGTCAGTCTCTTTGTCCTTAGAGTCTTTTTTTTTTCATCTTTTGCTTTCTAAGCAGTGAGCGTCTGTCTCACTTTCTTCTACATTTAGAATATCTTTCCACAAAAAAAAATAAAAAATGTTCCTTTCAACATCACTTGCTGTATTCTTTCTAATATAACAGTTTTCTTTCCATAAAACTTGTTTTTTCTTTTGTAGACTAAGTTACATCAATGGAGTCTGACCGGAGACTCATCTTCAGGAAATACATGTTTCACATTCACAGGATAGATAATTACAAACCTTACCGTTACAAATTATGTTACATTATGTTTTTTTTTTTACATGATTCATAAAACAAATTTAGGTTCCCTTGGGATAAAACCACATTCACTCCAATATTTTAAATAATCACATACATTATCACCATATTTCTTTTTCATTTGACACATAAGAATAGATTTAGAGAAATTAGAAGAACCTTTTCCATTAACATTACCCATTTTAATGCGCTAAGGAAACTGGATAGGATTTCAACAGTAATTATTCCGTTCACTGACTGTAGCTGAAAAGCTGACAGCTCAAATCTTTCTTGTCCTTTATAAAAGGGCACAAAATTTGATATGCACGATCTGGTCTTGCTCAAAAAGTTCACGATATTTCATAAATTGATATTGCATAATGCTCACAATTATGTATTAATTGGTCTTGCCTGAACAGGCTCACAATAATTTATTTATTGGTCTTGCTTAGAATAAGCGCACAATTCTTAATCGGTCTTACTTTAAAAGCTCACAGGGGCTCATCTCGCTTCTAGAAAGCTCAGAGTCAAAACATTGTCGGCCCACAGAGACGTAGGATAAAGGCTCTCCCAATTATAATGGAAACAGCTGACCACAAGTAGGAAAATATAATTTCCTCTTTTAGTATAATTACAGGTTAGAATTTAGTTTCTGTCCTAAGTTATAGGTAGGACTTCAATATACTCCAATATTTTAACTAAAGAATGAAATTAATTTAGCTCACCAGGCTTTGTCCCTCAGACAAATGTAGGTCTGGTCCTCGTTGCAGTCCATCAGAACACTGGACTGAGTCTTCCTTCTCTTGAATGCTTAAATGAGGTCCGGAGATGGGTGCAGAAAAACACCCAGGCGTCCCCTCAGCTAGTGTCCGACGGACATGCTCGAGGCCTGTTCAAAGTGACGGCAAGTGACGATTCATTAGCTCAGTTCTCGGTTGGAGGGAGTCTCCATTTTAATCAAACGAATGTCCACCTAATATTCAACTTAAAACTAAGTTCACAACTATTCTAACAGCATGCAGACAGCAAGAGTACTCAATATCTGCCAACTCACCAAATGAATCATAATCGTAGTGGCGTCATCATCTCTGACAACTGCGCTCTCTTCCTGCAGCTGCAGTGACTGTAAGAAAGCCTGACGCCGCTGCGCTTCATTCAACCACGTTGTGGTAACACGCCACTGTACAACCCCAGTAACAGTAATGGCGTTGTAATGGTGGGAAAAGTCATTAATTAGATTACTCCGTTACCTAAAAATTAATGGCGTTAGTAATGCCGTTATACTTAAACGCCGTTACTCCCAGCTGTGTATTGCTCTAATGCCTTTTTAAAAATAAGATCTGAGAAACCACATGCTATAAAAAAAAAACCAAATGCATGGATCTATCTATGAAATATAAGAGAAATGTTTTAGAGCCATGAGGAATAAAATACAATTGAACAAGAACGACTGGAATTGTTATTTTTCATTTCTTCCTCATATTTTAGACTATGCCATTTAAATATTTTATTGGCGGATACGCTCGAAATTTACAGGATGTCTTACAGTTTAAAGGAAACTGATGAATATTGGGGTCTCTTGGAGAACAACAATTAACATTCGTGATTAATTGATTTTTCTTCTTTGTTGTATAATAACCACGAAAAGAAATACAAAAATGTGGTTTTAAGAACACAGAATTTTTTTATAAAAAGGGCTGAACTTAGCGTGACTAATTCAAATTCAGAAAATTATTTAGAAGATAAAGTTGTGATTTTGAAAGGGTGAAATGCTGAAACTGCTGCTTCCGTGTCTGCCGTTACGTCTTGATGATCTATTTTCTGTTGTTTTTAAAATATCATAATTTAACAAATGGAGAGTTTATTTGTTTTAAAGTTACTATCTTATTTAAAGAGGATATGGCTACCACACCGCGCTAGTTTCATTTCCACCTTATTTTTGACTTAATTCTTTTAATTTCACTTCAAACATCCTTCCTTATTGTTATTTTCCAAGTGACCCAAATAGTCTACTAAGTCAGAAGAGACAACGCAAAATAAAAAAAAATAAAAATATAGGCCCACTATAGAGTAGGGCTGCACGATTATGACCAAAATAATAATCACGATTATTTTGATCAATATTGTAATCATGAATATTAATCACGATTATTCAGCCAGTCTTGTAAAATATCAATTTTTATTGCAAAAAATAAAACATACAAAAAATAAACACAACCTGAAAACAAACTCCAAGACTTTTAAAAGTACAAACTAAATATGTTATTTCAGAGTGCAATCTGAAACCGGACTACAAACACTGGGACTCCTCAGGGCTGTGTACTCTCCCCCTGGCTCTTCTCGCTGTATACAAACTGCTGCACCTCCAGTCACCAGTCCGTAAAGCTGATCAAGTTTGCGGACAACACCACCCTCATCGGACTTATCTCAGACGGTGATGAGTCCGCCTACAGGAGAGAGGCTGGCATCTTGGTGCAGTCACAACAACCTGGAGCTGAACGCCCAGAAGACAGTGGAGATGATCATGGACTTCAGGAAAGTCACAGCCCCACCGTATCCCCTCACCCTGATGGACTCTCCCACCCCCATCTCCATCGTGTACTCCTTCCGTTTCCTGGGCACCACCATCACCCAGGACCTCAAGTGGGAGCCAACCATCAGCTCCCTCATCAAGAAGGCCCAGCAGAGGATGTACTTCCTGCGGCAGCTGAGGAAACTCAAAGTGCCGACCGAGATGCTGGTGCAGTTCTACACGGCCATCATCGAGTCCATCCTCACCTCCTCCATCACCGTGTGGTTCCCCGGCGCCGCAGACCGGGACAAACACCGACTGCAGCGCATCGTGCGTGCTGCTGAGAAGGTGATTGGCTGCAGGCTCCCATCCCTCCGGGACCTGTTCTCCTCCAGGACCCGGAGGCGTGTGGGTCGGATCACAGCTGACTCTTCTCACCCTGGACACCGACTATTCTCCCTCCTCCCCTCAGGCAGGAGGCTACGGTCCATCCAGACCCACACCTCCCGCCACCTGAACAGTTTCTTCCCCTCCGCCATCAGACTCATGAACAATAACAAGACCCGATAGTTCAGTTAAAGACCCATGTAGGATAGAACCATCTGCACTACGTAACTTTATTTTACTGCACTGTGTGGTCTGATCACACTTAGATCTGCTGCTGTCATTCACCTGCACATCTGTGAA
This sequence comes from Apricaphanius iberus, assembly GCA_028564705.1. NCBI lineage: Eukaryota > Metazoa > Chordata > Actinopteri > Cyprinodontiformes > Aphaniidae > Apricaphanius > Apricaphanius iberus. The sequence continues at coordinate 297,673 of JAPXFQ010002023.1, forward strand.
TGGAACCCTGCTGCTGCTCTCATGTTAAAAAGGATGTTTATCTTTTCATAGTTCTTTTATATACATACAGATTATAATATTTATAAAGACTTTAGCCTTATGGCTCATTCTTTTTATTTTATTTTTTATTTAATTTTTTTATTTTATTTATTTTTTATTTTTACTTATGTTAAATGTTTTATGTGCACAACTGTACCGGAAAAAAATCCTAGTTTGTGAACTTGTTCTCAAACAATGGCAATAAAACCGATTCTGATTCTGATTCTGAAAGTGCAATTTAATGGAAACAATTACAGCTTATACAGAAAAGGCCTAGGACATTCCCTGCATCTGAATCCTTAGTATGTACTACATGCTACGTACAAAATACTACTCGCCCGTTGATGTAGTAAATACTGTGTAGCAAACGAGCGAGTAGTAGGTATGAAATTTTAAGTATTGTAATAACGTTTAAAAAAAAAAGGAAAAAAAAATCAGACGTGTTGCTCCACCATTTTGCGTGTCTGTTGACCCGGATGTTTATGTTACGTTCACCTGTGGTCCTGCCATCCACTAGCGGTTATTTTGTCTGGTATAACTTAAGTTAAATGTTTAGTCGGCTGTCAAAAAAGATCACAGTAATCAGTAACATCGCTACATGTACATTTATCCGCCGAAATTGCGGCAGTGTCAATGGTTGATAGTTCGTCTGTAGCAATTTGTAGCTAGTTCCTTCTTCTTCTATGATTTCGGGGGTTCCGCTGCATTATGGGATAGCGTAGCGTCCACCGGCTGCTTACTGTGGCAGTACTACACATCCAGGAACTTTATGCCTACTAGTCAGACTGGAGATTCGGATCTAATACATCCCTCGCCTACTGGTTTTCGCCTGCTACGTTGTCGACGTATTTGGATGCAGCCATTGTGAGTGCTGAGTGGCGTAGGTGTGGTTTTTATTTAGGCAGTTTAATGAAGCTTTAGCCATGCGTTTGCCCCCTGGTGGTTGGCAGACTATTGGTTGAGGCAGCGTATGATAAAGAGGCACGCAGTGCAGCTTGATTTTTAAATGTAAATATTGTTCACGAAAAGGTTCATTTTATTTATGTATTTTTTTGGCTTCTGACAGTCAGAAGCAGGAGGCCAGATTTCATGGATGGAGAATACAATGAGTCTGACTAGATTTTAATAAGTGTTAATAAAAAAAATATTTCATAAATAAATACAGAACTGACAAAAAAGTAGTTTTTTTGAAATTCTCACTCCTTTCTATTTGGCCCCAACATACTATCATATTATAGAATAACGTGTTTTGGGTATATTTGTTTGTGTCTTTTCTTGTTTTTAATGGGAATTTAAAATTTATTACGATTACATAATGTAGATTTTCCTTAATAGACTGTTGGACTGAAATATTGTTTTTAATGTTTAAAACTTGGTTTAAATTGGTCTATTTTTATTATTTTTTTGTATATACCTAATTGTAGGACTGAAGACTTTTCAAAGCATCTTCATATGCATGTAATGAATAAAGAAGAGTGGTTTCTTTAACCTCCAATAGAAAATATTTCTCCCATATTTGCTTTTCCAGACCATCTACTGGATCATGTGTGGAAAGAAGAGGTTTCCTCTGATCAGCAGCTCTGTAAACAGCAGTCTGGTTCCATTTTGGACCAGAAGGAACCAGAACCACTGCAGATTAAAGAAGAACAGCAAGAGCCAGAACATCCTTGGATAAAAGAGGAACCACTGGAGCTCTGCATTAATGAACATAAAGTCCAGGTTGTATTGAAGCAGGAGACTGAAGATACATTCATGGGGACTTCTACTCTTGTGGAAAATTGCCACATTAAACCAGAACCAATCAGGTACCAAGTAATCTCTGAGGATTCTAATGAAACTGAGAAGCAGGATCAGGAAGGACACCATCATACAGGTGTTTCTTTTACAGAATATCATAAGCTGATATCACACTTGAAAAGTCACACAGATAAGAGGTCTTTTAGCTGTCTTACCTGTGGAAAAAGCTTTTCTGATAAATATCATTTAGAAAGGCACAACAGCATTCACACAGGTAAAAAGCCTTTCTCTTGTACAATTTGTGACAAAAGTTTTACTGACAGAAATCATTTGACTTCTCACATGAGAGGACACACAGGTGAGAAGCCTTTTACCTGTCTGTCCTGTGGAAAATGCTTTTCTAAAAACTCTAATTTAAAAAGGCACAACAGATTTCACACAGGTGAAAAACTTTTCTCTTGTACAATTTGTGACAAAGGTTTTACTGACAGAAATCATTTGACTACTCATATGAGGGGACACACAGGTGAGAAGCCTTTTACCTGTCTGTCCTGTGGAAAATGCTTTTCTAAGAAATCTAATTTAAAAAGGCACAACAGAATTCACACAGGTGACAAACCTTTCTCTTGTGCAATTTTTGACAAAGGTTTTATTGACGGAAATAATTTGACTAGTCACATGAAGGGACGCACAGGTGAGAAGACTTTTACCTGTCTGTCTTGTGGAAAAAGCTTTTCTAAAAACTCTAATTTAAAAAGGCACAACAGATTTCACACAGGTGAAAAACCTTTCTCTTGTACAATTTGTCGCAAAGGTTTCACTGAAAGAAATCATTTGACTACTCACATGAGGGGACACACTGGCGAGAAGCCTTTCTCTTGTACTATTTGTGGAAAAAGTTTTAGTCAAAAACCAGTTTTGACTCGTCACATAAGAGTCCACACAGGCGAGAATCCTTTCTCTTGTACAATTTGTGGCAAAGGTTTTATTCAGAAATGTGATTTGACTAGTCACATGAGGGGACACACAGGTGAGAAGCCTTTTTCTTGTACAATTTGTGGAAAATGCTTTAGACTTAAATGTTCTTTAACTCGTCACATGAAAGTTCACACGGGTGAGAGGCCTTTTACATGTCTTTCCTATGGAAAAAGCTTTGATAGAAAAGATCATTTAGAAACGCACAACAGAATTTACACAGGTAAGAAGCATTTTACTTGTATGTCCTGTGGAAAGAGTTTCGCTAAAAAATCAAATTTTGATAGACACGTCAGAATTCACGCTAGTGAAAAGCCTTTCTCTTGTACAATTTGTGGCAGAGGGTTCATTCAGAAAAGTGATTTAACTAATCACATGAGAGTTCACACTGGTGAGAAGCCTTTCTCTTGTACAATTTGTGGCAAAAATTTTACTAAGAAAACTGGTTTGACTGGTCACATATGGAGACACACAAGTGAGAAAACCTTCTCTTGTACAGTTTGTGGCAAATTTTTTAAACAGCAAGGCAGTTTGACTGGTCACATGAGAGTTCACACTGGTGAAAAGCCTTTCTCTTGTACAGTTTGTGGCAAAAGGTTTACTCATAGAGCCAGTTTGATATACCACAATGAGATTTCACACAGATGTTAGCCTTTAACACCTCTTAAAACTTTCAGATTAAAACATTTATTCAGTCAACACATTAGAACCCAACAGTTTAAAAGTCTTATCCATCTAAGAGGAAGAATGTCAATCTAAGGGTTTACTAATGTTGAAAGAATGTTGTAGAAAGAAAAAGACAAACCCTTTTTAAATATCAAAGATCCGTGCCCCAAAAAACTTAATTTCGTGTTTGTAGTTCACACAAAAAAATAAATCCTTAAACCACTGAGGAATGTTTGTTTTAACATCTCAACAAGATCCAAACTGTTTGACATTTGATTTTACATTTAAAGTGTGAACATACTTTGACTTGGTAAAAAGCCTGATAAATATTGATTGCTGTACGTTCATACTTTTCAGCTGGCCAACATTTAAAATAATAATTTTTTGCATTAGTCATAATTGATATTCTAATTTTCTGCTCTACTGAATTTGGGAATTTCACAAATTGTCAATTATACTACTAAAAATTTAAAGAAATAAACTTTTGAAATATGTCAATATGTGTGCAACGAATAAATGTAATATACAGGTTTCACTTTTTAATCTGCACACTTCAATCTGCGATTGTGAGAGCTTTATTTATCAAGCTTTTGGTCAGAGACCTTCATGACCGAAAGCTTTATAAATAAAGCTCTCACAATCGCAGATTGAAGTGTGTGGATTCTGCTTATTTTGAATTCAACTTTTGATCCAGCACCTCACCCTGATGAGCGGTTACTCCTTCTACTCTATCTTTAATTGGAATTACTGAAAAAAATAAACTCTTTCATGATATTCGAGGTTTATAACCAGCACCTGTAGCTGTAGAAATTAAATCTTTTTAGTAGGGTTAGGAAGTTTACAAAAAAACAATTGATACCGTAATGTATGACTGTTAGGACATCATTTAGTTCATGTCGGTATTTTCAGTTTTTTAACTTCATTTTACAAAAAAAAAAAAAATTGTTTAGCCTTGCTTATATCCCCTTATGATTGTAGTGCTGGATGTAGTTTAGTCATGTGACTACATACAATCATGTGACTTCACCCCATTGAGTCTGTAACATGAAGTGTGTCACTATATTTAGTATTTGGAACCCGCTAGCAACTGATTTCATTGGAGAACTTTGGAGACTCTAACATGAATGATTGTTACGGTACGTACACACCAAACGCGATAGAAGCAATCAGAGCTTGAGGTTTACATGTAAAGTCAATGGAGGAGCACGATGAAGCGCGACTGGGGGTCCTGTGACACTTTAGAAGCAGATTTGCGTCGCGAAAACGCTTTTCTACCTGATTTGAGCAAGCAATTAGCGCGACTGATGCGATTGGAAATTGGCGCTGCATTTTATGTGGTGCATTTTGTGCAATCACACTCATCCCGTCTACCACGAGTTGGAAAAATCTAAACTCAAGTTTCAAGTCCCGCAGCGACAACCATTCAGGTGACAGGGTGTCAGTGATTCTGTCACGGCATTAGCAGGACATTTAGGAAATAGTGATAAACACTGTAGCTATTCACCCTGAGCTACATGACACAAGCTGTTTTCTATACACACACAGGAAAAAATAAATTATAAAGAGGTTGAACTATTTAAACAGGAATGCTCTTAAGAGGTTTGTGGGTGGCTCTTAAAAAGAGCCGTTGTTGCTCTAAAACCACCTCTCCGCTGAGAACAGCGTCCTTCCTGGCCTGGCAGTAGCTCTCCACACCACGTCCCGCACCACTCACATATTATATTATAAACTTTTACAAACTGCAGACAGATAGCCAGTTGCTGAGCAATGTAGTTGGTGTGTCGGGGGGGCGAAGGTTGGACCTTCGTGGCACAAAGTGGACGAGCAGGTCAGGTTCTCTGAAGCAGCAAGAAGCAGGTGTTTGTGAGAGGGTGCTCGCTGGTGTTTATGGATCCCTCCACCATAGCTAGACTGTGTCTGTAGGTCTCCAAACCCCCACTGCAGTGGTCACAGCTCAACCGTGCGTGACAATATGGCAGTTTCAAACGCGGCCGGTTTCCTTTGTACACACTTCAAGGTGCGAATGTGCAAGCGACCAGCTAGGTGCGTGTTGCGCTTTTTGGTCGCTTCTACCGCATGCGGTGTACGCACCGTTATATTCCAGCAGAGCTGCAGTGGACCCAGAGCGCTCACAGCACGCTGCAGTTCTGCCTGCCCAGGTTCTGTTCAATCAGAGCACAGATCAACGCTGTTGAGTCCAGAATGTTAATAAACTGTGACAGCCTGAAGCAGCTGCTGTGTGATCATATGTGTTTTGATGTAAATGCAAAAGTTTTTCTGTTTAAAATAATGACTGTACACAAAATCCCTGGTTTCATGCACAGCCCTAGTCACTTACTCACCTGGGTTAAGGTGGTCGCTTCCCTGTAACAAACGTTAAAAAGTCCACATGTCTGAATCTAAACTGGACTCCAAGAAATACAGAAAGGAGTGGTTTTAAATTAAAAAGCCGGTTGAAGTTGTTTATTGTTATTTACTGCCTGTATTGTAAGTTGTATTTCCAGGCCAAAATTGGTGATATAAAAACCCAACATTTTAAAAAACATTTTCAAAAAGGAAAACCTTATAACCATTCTACCCCAACGATACAGCAAATAACTGTTTAAAAGAAATTTCTGCAAAAACTGCTATTAGAAATGTATCTGGTAATTCTCTTCCTGTTATTGATATTGAGGGTACTGCTTCATATATCGTGATATTAATTTAAGACCATATTGCCAAGCCCTAGGATCTTTTGTTTTTTTCCTGCTATTTTTATTACAATATTTTGTGCTGTTGCTGTTTTTGATTGTCTGCACTTCATGATTGTAAAAAGTTTCTTCATATTGTCACATGAATTACAAAAATATGTTTTCGTTTTTGCTAATATTTTCAGACTTTAAACAAATATGTATTCTTTTACAATTGTATTAAAATTCATGAAATTTGTAAATATTTTTGTGAGTTTTTTGTGAATGTAGTTGTTAAAGAATCAGTCTAAACAAAGGAGTTTCTGCATGTTAGTTGACAGAAAGAGAACTGGAATTGGCAGGTGAGACTTTAATAGAACCTGAATTAAACACAGACCAATAAAAGCATGATTAGAGCATCACTATTTATGGTGTGTTTGTTGTGCATTTGAAGAATTGGAACATCTGAAGGCTGACTCGTGGCCTGTTCCAGAAAGCTTGATTAACTTACCATTTGGTAAACCATGAGTTTATGGTTAATCAACCAAGAATCTGTTTAGCCAGAGTGTGTCGGTTCCAGAACACCTGATAAGAATCTGGTTAATCAATCTACTCCTGGTTAACCCTGAAACATAAAGACCCTCTTAATGGATCATCGAATTCAAGAGTCACAAAGGAAACTGGAGAGGAAAAAGGGCAGAAAACTTCAAAGAAGTGGAGTTTGAAGTACCAATGCTGACCTATGAGGAATTCAAGCCAATCATAATGAAGAAAAAGCAGTAAAGCAAAAGAAAGAACGTTGGCTTAGCAAAATATAGTGTGAGTTTAAAGTCCAACTCACCCCCTAATGAACTTTTTTTTTGCTTGTTTTCTGATAAACTGTATAGATCGGTGTTTAGTGTCTCTATTTTTTTATATTTTTAGTAAATTTTAGTACAAAAAATGTATTTTCTACCAAAAAACATCAGTGGAGTGGCCTCTTCAGGTTAAAACTTCACACTGCACTTGTATTTGAATAATAGAGTATTGATACTGGCTCAGCTGCGATGGACTGGCGACCTGTCCAGAGTGTACCCTGATAGGCATCAGCCTCCCCCCTTCCCGCGACCCCTTAAAGATTAGGCAGTTCAGAAAATGGATGGATGGGTATCTCAAGGAAATTTCAATCAAACGCAACTGGACTTGGTAATTTGTCTTGGAAGACGTTTCACCTCTTATCCAAGAGGCTTCATCAGTTCATGCTCGCCGCTGACCAGGCTGGGACTGGTCCAACTAACTGGTGTGGAGACTCAGCTATTTAACCTCTTGAACAAGAATCATTATGTCATTGGATCCTTTGTGCTCCATGTCTTAACGACGGTTGTTGGCGTGCCGCCTATTGGTGGAGGTTAGGTTTCGGCTTCATTAGTGCCCTATTGTGTTATGACAGTCGTTGGAGTCACAGTTGTTTCTGTTATTAGAGGCTAATTTGTTTGAGTCTTCTAGGGAGGGATGAAAGTGCAGCATTGTAAATTGGAGATAGGTGATGTCTCAGGCCTCCTCCTCTGTTTAGCGATGGTTTCTCTACTTTTACATAGATGGCTTCTTTTACTCCTCTTTCAAACCATCTGTCCTCTCTGTCTAATATCTGGACATTGCTGTCCTCAAAGGAGTGAGCTTTGAGGTTTGAAACTAACCTCAAAGCTAACTAATAGTCCTTTTAGACCACCTAATAGACCATTTTCTGATAACCTTTGAATTTACTTTACCCAACATTCCAATATCTGAAAGAAAATTTAACTGACCAAATAATGTAAATTTAAGTAGCAGCACGATATTCATGTGCATTTATTAACTTCGTCGTGAACACCAGAATATGTATACAAATAAAATAAAAATACTCTTAAGTAAAAGACGTTTAATGGTTTCATATCTCCATTCTGCTCTTTAATCAACTTCACTGTTGTCACTATCTTCCCATTCAGGATCAGAGTCCATGCCCAACTCAAAATATTGCAGCAGCAACAACATAAAACTTGTAGGTGTATATTAAAATGCCACCATTAAAATAAAAAAATCTGACAATTTCTGGATTTGAACAATGAATGTCCCTTTTAGGATGAATACAGAATCTTAATACTACTCTGAAGCACTTAAACTGACCACTTTTGGCATCTTTCTCACACCTCTGGGCAGGAAGAAATCATGAACAGGAGAAGTTACTAATACTTTTTATTATTATTATTACAACTACTACTATTATGTGACTGGGAGCGCTGCTCTGGCGGATGCAAGCACTTCAGTGACCGGATCAATAAAGTATCTTTGAATTGAATTGAATAATTAGTAGGCTATATTATTTTCTCAGATATTTGCTCAAATATAATATTACTTTACTGCTACTATTATCACTAAATTATTATAATTATACAACATATAAAGTAGCAATAAAAACTGATTTGCACAGCTAAAAATCAAAAATAGACAATACAAGCTGGCATAGTATGGCATCAACGGGCTTTCTCAGCCGATTCGGATGTTGTCAATCCATTAAATGGCCGTTATTAGCGGTTATCACTCTCATTAAATGCCGTCAGACTGTGCCTACTAGTAGGTTATCTACTATTCATATCTGTCTGCACGTGTCAAAAATTCTTCGTCAGACTAGCATATCGTAACTGGAGTTATCAAACCAATTTTAACCAACCCACAAGTTTTATGTCCTAATCTTAAGGTCACAGAAGGACAAATATAATTTCTTTTAAATGCCTAAACCTAAACCTAATTTGAAAAGGTATTAAACACCAAACGGAAAAGTACGTTTCAGTAGGTAGAGAGGGCACAATCTGACGGCATTTAATGGGAGTGATAACCGCTAATAACGGCCATTTAATGGGCTGATCACATCGGCTTTCTGTGGTTGTAAATCTCTTATTTTCAGTTCATGACACTTTCACAGTGCAGTGGTGGCTACACAAATAAACAGCAAATAATTCTCCCTTATAAACAAACGAAAACACACTCTTACGAATCCGTTTGTTTTCACTAATTGAACGCTTGAAGGGAGGACTGAAATACCAAAATGACGCTCTGCTTCTCGTCTATGACGGCTCCGACAGCCTGGTTTAACAACAACGCCGCCGTGGACTTAGGTCTAGCTAAATGGACAATGCGGAAAGGCTGAGTCAAGAGCCCCATGATAACACTGGGTACAACTTAAGCGGGCGGAAGGATATTAGTTCAGTGCGACCGGCCAAAAGTATATTAAACGACCGGGCGGAGCAGCGGAGTTTGAAAGCTAACCCAGTTCACATAGCATTCTGGTGGAGAATAGAGCCGTGTCACAGCGGGACTCATGCTGAAGTATGAAAGGGAAAATACGATGGGGGTGCTAACGTCGTGAACAGCATTGCGCGGAATCATATCCTGGTCATAAATTAGTAGCCGGCTGGACTTCGTTGAGTAGTCGGCTATATAGCCGGCAGCTGGCGCTTGTGGAAAGCCCTGTAAAATCATTGGCATTCTCCCAAACATGACTAACTCTCAGTAAATGAGGCAGTATCAGAGAGAACTGTAGAATCATGTTTATGTCTGTACCGTTTTGATTCTGTTGAACTTTCAGAATTATCACAGATATTAGCTTCATCTAAACCCTCAACTTGTATGTTAGACCCAATACCAACCAAATTATTTAAGAAAGTGTTCCCTCTGGTTACTGGCCCTATTCTAGACATGATTAATGTATCTTTAATAAATGGATATGTGCCTCAGGAATTTAAGGTTGCTGTAATTAAACCTTTACTTAAGAAAGCCTACCTGGATCAAGATGACATAGCTAACTACAGACCTATATCTAACCTTCTTTCTTATCCAAAATTCTTGCGAAAATAGTTGCTAATTAAATATGTGAGCATCTAAACAGCAACAACCTGTTTGAAGAATTTCAGTCAGGTTTTAGAGCTCGTTGTAGCACTGAAACAGCCCTGATGAAAGTTACTAATGATATTCTAATGGCCTCAGATAATGGATTTGTGACTGTTCTGGTTTTGTTAGATCTCAGTGCTGCTTTTGATACAGTCGATCATAATATTCTCTTAGAAAGGCTCAAACATGTTGTAGGGATCAAGGGAACAGCACTAGGCTGGTTTAAATCATATCTGTCCAACAGATCCCAGTTTGTTCATGTCACTGATAAATGTTCTTCACACTCAATGACATATCTTCTTCACACTCAAGGATTAACTGTGGAGTACCACAGGGTTCTGTACTTTGACCGATTCCCTTTACTATATATATGCTTCCAATTGGTAAAATAATTAGACAACATGGAATGAATTTCCACAGTTATGCTGATGATACACAATTATATTTATCCATAAAACCTGATGAAACCAATCAGTTAGGTAGATTACAAACATGTCTGGAAGACATAAAAACCTGGATGACTCAGAATTTTCTACTTTTAAATTCAGACAAGACAGAAGTTGTTGTCTTTGGACCAGAACCTTTAAAAAAGAAACTGCTAAAGCAATCACTTCATCTGGATGGCATTAATTTGGCATCTGGTAATAATGTAAAGAACCTCGGTGTAATTTTTGACCAAGACATGACATTTAAATCCCATATTAAACAGGTTTCTAATATTTCTTTCTTTCACCTCCTGAATATTGCTAAAATCAGAAACATCCTGTCCAGGAGTGATGCAGAGAAACTAGTCCATGCATTTGTTACTTCAAGGCTGGACTACTGTAATTCCTTATTATCAGCAAGTCCACAAAATGCACTTAAACACTTTCAGTTGATCCAAAATGCTGCAGCAAGAGTTCTGATGAATATTAAAAAGAGAGATCACATTTCTCCTGTTTTGGCTTCTCTCCACTGGCTCCCTGTTAAATCTAGGATAGAGTTTAAGATCCTCCTCCTTGCGTATTAAGCCCTTAATTATCAAGCTCCATCGTACATCAGAGATCTGATTGTTCCATATTTTCCTAACAGAGCACTTCCTTCTCAGACTACAGGTTTACTTGTAGTTCCTAGGATTTCTATAAGTAGAATGAGAGGCAGATCTTTTAGTTACCAGGCTCCTCTCCTTTGGAACCAGCTCCCAGTTTTAGTCCCTGAGGCAGATACTCTGTCTAATTTCAAGACTAGGCTTAAAACCTTCCTTTTTGATAAAGCTTATAGTTAGCGGCTTAGGTTATCCTGAGCTATTTTTTTTTTAGTTATGCTGCTATAGGTTTAGACTGTTGGAGGACAGACTCACCACTTTTCTTCTCTCTTCTACTTTTCTCTTCTACCACTCTCCAGACATATTTTTTCTTCTGTTATTGTGATTGTTAACCTTGTTTTCTCTCAGTATTTTTCTCCCCATAGAAGCTCCACACGGTCTGGTACCCTGCTCAATAATGCCCCCTGCGGGATGGGGAACATCGGTCCAGATGATGCTCAAAGTGACCGAGTGTGAGATGAATGTGAGTCTATGGAGCTAGATGGCTAAATGTGTCTCTTTCACCCCATTGCCTTTGATAATTTTTAGTTTTGATTGTAGGTTTTACAGTCAGAATTTGGTTATATGAGGAAAGTTGAATGAACGATTACATACGTCCTTTGTTTTTCTTACAGGTTGAGTTGTTGTTGCCCATAACTCCCTAGCATTTTGCTAATGACCGCTGATTGGTCAGTGAAGGACTGATTACAACCAGATGTACCGCTTGACGGCATCGTGGCAGCTAAAGCGATACCAGAATGTTTCGGTGGAATTTTTCCCTGTTTTTTCTTTTTTTTTTTTTTTACCTAACAACTGCCTGTGGTTATGTATGTACTGTGAAGTTTAATAAGAAAAACAGGGATTGCCGTAAGGCAGTATCTCTGGTCGTATACGATGTGTATGACGTCATTTACATTTTAAAGTACCCGTCATGTGAGAGAAAGTAAGTTTAAATTACTAAAACTCTGATTCTGAGAAGATTTTAGGTGAGAAGTGGGATCTTTAAAGCTCATAAATGTGTCATCATTTAGAAATCAAACTGCTTTTATACTGGCTTGTGTTTTCGGATAAGCTTAGCTCACAGACAGCCCTCAGCTCTAAGGGGGATTTTGGGCTAAACAGCTAGGGAAAATAGTCTGATCTTGGGAATGCACGGTGTCATCCTATCCCTACCTAATTGATATTAGGCCTATAGTTGCTTTGTGTGAGATACAAGCATTTGTTATGGATGATTACAACAAGCTGTTACAGTACTATACAGAAACTGCTAATATTTATCTGTATTAAACACTGGCACTAATATTCTACATATAATCTCCTAGTAATGGAAACCAACTTAAACTTTAAGTTGAGTTGGCTTATTTTAAATAGTTTGCAGCTCTTTCATACTTTCCAATTTCTAATTACTATTATTATTATTATTATTAAATTCCTTTATTTTCCCAGTTCAGCTTTATTTATTTCACATTTACTTATTGCACATTTTTCTTTTTCTAAAAGAACAATGACTGCGTAGGTAAGCACTGACTGTTCAGCACCACGGACAGCAGCATAGAGGTCAGTTTCATATTAAAGTGTAACTAAACCCCAAACTTTTGGCGTCATACAGCACAAACAAGGAAGTGTAAAAAGCATGCGTGTCTGGAGCTCCTCCGTTGACCACACTTGGTTGCTGCTAGCTGCCATATTTACCTGTACCTGTAACTCAAGTTAATGGCTGGAGCAGAGAACTAGTTGTTTTTGTAGTTGTTGCCGCAGACGTGACGTTATGACTTCATCCAATGAGAAGACTAAGCTGTATGACGGCAGTCTCACCGCCCCAACCATATCTGGACCACCCTGCCCTGGTCCGGAAGCTGAAAGGGGACACCTCCTGCCCGGTACGGTCCTGCTCCGTGGGCTGCTTTGACGGTGGGAACAGTCAAAAATGTGGACTGACCAGCTCTATGAAAACGGGGAAACGGGACCTTATTACTTCATGTAAACATACTAAAGTGAATCGATGCAATCTGCTGGGATTCCTTAAGTAGAAAACTTTTAAACAGACTGGAATTTAGGTATGATCGAATTAAAATGATTTTTGTTTTGAAGTGCCTTGTGATGGCGTCCACTGTTAATCGGCTCCTTTCAAATAAACTTAATTGAATGTAATCCAGGGATCTATTAATTTAGACAATATTGGCAAATGATTTTCAACTCTGTTACAGATTTTAATCATCAGAAGCGCAAATATTTTTAATATAGAAAAATTTCTGCCATTCTACAATCTGTAGTCACTCAGTTAAGAACCTCTGACTTTGCAAATTTCTCCATCTTAAATGAGGGGAGTTTCCTAGTGAAGTTCCTTGTTGGCTCTTAAAAGCTCCAATTCTTCAAATACACAACAAACACACCATAAATACTGATGCTCCAGTCAAGCTTTTATTGGTCTATGTTGTATTCAGGTTCTATTAAATTCTAACTTGCCAGTTAACATGTAGAAACTCATTTGTTTAAACCGATTCTTTAACAATTACATTCACAAAACACTCTCCACATAAATATTTCCAAACTTCATACATGTGAATACAATTGTAAAACAATGCATATTAGTTGTTTGAAAAGTCTGAAAATATTAGCAAACATGAAAAAATATTTCTTGTAATTCATGCAACAATATGAAGAAACTTGTCAATCATGAAGTGAAGACAATAATCAGAAACAGTCAATGACTTTTGTTGTAAAGTGCCTTGAGATGACATTTGTTGTGAATTGGCGCTATATACATATACATATATATATATATATATACACACACACACACACACATAGTACAGTATATACAATACAGACCAAAGGTTTGGACAGACCTCATTCAATTAGTTTCCGTTCTTTTCATGACTATTGACATTGTAGATTCATACAGAAGGCATCAAAAGTATAAATTAATACATGTGGAATTATATACTTAACAAAAAAGTGTAAAACAACTGAAAATACACCTTATATTCTAGTTTCTTCAAAGTAGCCACCTTTAGCTCTGATTATTGCTTTGCGCACACTCTGCATTCTCTTGATGAGCTTCAAGAGGTAGTCATCTAAAATAGTTTTCATTTCACATGTGTGACCTGTCAGGTTCAATAAGTGGGATTTCTTGCATTATAAATGGGGATGGGACCATCAGTTGTGTTGTGCAGAATTCTGGTGGATACACAGCTGATAGTCCTACTGAAAAGACTGTTAGAATTTGTATTATGGCAAGAAAAAAACAGCTAAGTAAACAAAAAACGAGCGGCCATCATTACTTTAAGAAAGGAAGGTCAGTCAGTCCGAAAAATTGGGAAAACTTTGAAAGTGTCCCCAAATACAGCCACAAAAACCATCAAGCGCTACAAAGAACCTGGCTCACATGAGGATCGCCCCAGGAAAGGAAGGCCAAGAGTCACCTCTGCTGCGGAGGATAAGTTCATCCGAGTCACCAGCCTTAGAAATCGCAGGTTAACAGCAGCTCAGATTAGAGACCAGGTTAATGCCACACAGAATTGTAGCAGCAGACACATCTCTGGAACAACTGTTAAGAGGAGACTGTGTGAATCAGGTCTTCATGGTAAAATAGCTGCTAGGAAACCACTGATAAGCACAGGCAACAAGCAGAAGAGACTTGTTTGAGCTAAAGAACCCAAGGAATGGACCTTAGACCAGTGGAAATCTGTCTGGTCTGACAAGTCCAAATTTGAGATCTTTGGTTCCAAGCACTGTGTCTTTGTGCAATGCAGAAAAGGTGAATGGATGGACTCTACATACCTGGTTCCCACCGTGACGCATGGAGGAGATGTGATGGTGTGGGTGTGCTTTGCTGGTAACACTGTTGGGGATTTGTTCAAAATTGAAGGCATACCGAACCAGCATGAATACCACAGCATCTTGCAGTGGCATGCTATTCCATCCGGTTTGCATTTAGTTGGACCATCATTTATTTTTCAACACAAAATGACCCCAAACACACCTCCAGGCTGTGTAAATTCTATTCGACCATGAAGGAGAGTGATGGGATGCTGCGCCAGATGACCTGGCCTCCGCAGACACCGGACCTGAACCCAATCGAGAAGGTTTGGGGTGAGCTGAACCGCAGAGTGAAGGCAAAAGGGCCAACAAGTGCTAAGCATCTCTGGGAACTAGGGATGTGCGATATCTTATCGTTAAAGATATACTGTTGAAAATAATGAAACAATACAATTTTGACTTCTCGCGATAATAACGATATATCCCGTTTATAACGTAGTTTTGTGCGCACCGAGCAGAGTGAAAACAAGCATGGCGGAAGGCGGAAGGTGGAGGCGACGCTGAGGAGGGGCTTGTTAAAAAGCAAGGAGCTACCTCAGCAATTTGGAACTTTTTCGGTTACCGAAAAATAGATGAGCAGACTACAGTTTTATGCAAAGTTTGCAGAAAAACTGTGGCTACCAAGGAGGGAAACACATCCAACTTGTTCCACCAGCTCAAACACAAACCGGACTACAAGGAAAGTCTCAAAATACGCAAGGCAAAGGAGGCATCCACGAGTGGACCGAGGCGGAGTAAGACAACCCCCGCTACCATTGGGTAGTTATCATTACCCAATGGCTCGCCATTTCAGAGATAAACATAAAAGCGATCCCTCCCTCCTTAGGGCCATAGCTATTAATCATATACCCCATCCCTTAAGGGGAGGTGATAGGCAAAAGCAACTCAACCAACTGAAGACCTTTTGGATTTTTAAGGTAAAAGCAACACAATATCCAGGACTTAATGAGGATTTAGAGTATCATCATTTTTTGTAAGAATTGTTGACATTGGATTTCTAACTATTTTCTATAACTTTGTTTATGCTTGTGACCCTTCTGTGTTTTTTTTTTTAGGTCTTTGTTTATGACGCCCCCTGCTGTAAGACTTTGGATATGGCCTCCTTTGTCCGTTTTTTTCTTCTTTTTTTCTGTGTGCTGATGAATTAGGTGCCAGCACCTGGTATCAGTTTCCACATGTTTATTTAATTGTTTGGTTTTCTTTACCATTCAGATTACACTCCCTGATGAAGGCCCTTAGCCGAAACGCGTTGGAGCATTTTTATACCATTTAGCCATGTGATTTAATAAAGGCTTTTTATATTATTTATCGATGAGTGCCTTGCCATTTTTTCCCTCTTGTTTCCCATGGACTTAGCCCAGTAATTAAGATAAGCAAGATATATAGTTCCAAGTAGCACTCCTGCCTTCTGTTTTGTTTTTTACATATTAATAATGTATTTGGTAGTGAGATACTCTGCAACTGTGAAAATTTGTATTTAACTAATGTGGATGTAACAACCTGGAGAAAAACGGATAAACAGCTGCTCTGGATGCTCCTAGCAGCAAGTAAAAAGGCCATAACCCAGAAGTGGCTGAAGCCGGATCCACCAACAATTACAGAATGGATTGATGTCGTTCAAGAAATCTACACAATGGAAAGACATTCTCCATTAGAATTCAAAGAGACACTTTCTACAAAATCGGGTCAAAATGGACAGAGTGCAGACACTTTATCTCCCTCCCTCCCTGCCGTGCCTCTCTGTGTGTGTAATCTGTCTGGAGCACCTCTCCGCATTTTTCTCTAAAGCCCAACCAAGCTTAGTAATGGAAATTGTCAGCTGCTCTGAGTAAAATTGATCAAATCTACTCAACGTTACAAAGTGGGAAAGGGGATCCCGCTTGTCCTTTCTTCAGAAGAGTCAGAAGATATTTGGATTCATTGGGATCGGGTTCCTGCTGATTGGATTGGGCAGCAACTTGCTCTACCAAAAAATGGAGGCAGTTCTGGAAGCGATTGGGAAGCTGAAGGAGCTGTCCAACAGGCTAGTTTGGGCTGCTGAAACTCAAAATTACTCATTGGGTGAGCTGGGACGCAGGCTGGAGGCTGTAAAACATGATCTGACTGGTATTTCAGGATTCGAACACAAGGTGTCATCTAACTTGTATAAACTTTCATTACGTCTTGGTGGAAATGGAAATTAAATGCAACCAAATCTTAATTTGGTTGGATTGTAATCATATGGGACGGCTGAGAGACTCAACGAACAGAGAGAACGGCTCTTCCTGCTAACCATAATTATTATTATTTTGACCCTATGGTGACCTTCAACTAGTCCACAATCAAATCCCTGTGAGAGGAATGTAAACAGATTCTCCTTCACCTTTTCCCTACCTGAATAACACTCCACTGATGCACACACACGTTACAGACGAACACACCACCTGCATCACCGTCCTGGCCGCTTCCTCTTAGCTCCCTCCCACCTCGATAAGCACCTCGTTACTGTGCATGTCCGAGTATGTGCTTAAATGTTGTTGTTTTTTTCTCTATTATTGATAAGGAATCAAGATAAAGATGAGCACTTTTTTTTTGCCCTCGGTCCACCCCAAACCCTATGAAAATCTTTTCATATCTGAAAATGTGGTGCATAACTAGATGCTGGCTGTACTACCACGGTATGCCTGTATCTGTCTGTGTATTGATCTGTCCGTCTACTCTTGATTGGGCTGTACTAAAATGAATTTCCATTCATGGGACATTAAAGGGGGGCTGCACGGTGGTGCAGTGGTTAGCACTGTTGCCTTGCAGCAAGAAGGTTGTGGGTTCGTATCCCAGCCCAGGGTCTTTCTGCATGGACTTTGCATGTTCTCCCCGTGCATGCGTGGGTTCCCTCCAGGTACTCTGGCTTCCTCCCACATTCCAAAAACATGACTGTCAGGTTAATTGATCACTGTAAATTGTCCTTAGGTGTGAGTGTGTGCATGGTTGTTTGTCCTGTTTGTCCTGCCCTGTGATGGACTGGCGGCCTGTCCAGGGTGTACCCCGCCTCTCGCCCGTTGACAGCTGGAGATAGGCACCAGCACCCCCGTGACCCATAAAGGATTAAGCGGTTAAGAAAATGGATGGAGTTTGGTGCTTTATGACCAGCACCTGGTCATAAAATATGTAATTAAATACATTTATATTTTTAATTAAATCAAGCTTTTTACCAGCCCATGTCTTGCAGAGGTGCGTGGTGTGACAGTATGATCACATTCTTTAGTAATTTCAACTTAAAATCAAATGTCAAACAGTTTTGATCTTGCTCTCTTGTGCTCTTAAAACAAACATTCTTCAGTGATTTAAGGATTTCCCTTTTTGGTGAACGAACACAAAAAGGGGTACTTTGAGGCACTGATCTTTAACATTTCAAAAGGTTCTGTCTTTTTCTTCGTACCTTTTCATGTTAACTGTTAGATTTGCAACATTAATAAAAACTTAGATTGACATTTTTCCTCTTAGATGGATAAAACTTTCAAACTGTTGGGTTCTAATGTGATGATTCAATAATTGTTTTAATCTGAAGGTTTTAACAGAGGTGTTCCAAGGTAAAGGTTAACATCTGTGTGAAATCTCATGTGACTATTCATAGTGGCTCTCTTGGTAAAACCTCTGTTACAAATTGTACAAAAGAAAGGCTTCTCCCTTGTGTGAATTCTCGTGTGAGTAGTCAAAATGCCTTTCTGATTAAAACCTTTGCCACAAACTGTACAAGAGAAAGGCTTCTCCCCTGTGTGGACTCTCATGTGAGACGTCAAAGTACTTTTCTCTCTAAAATCTTTGTAACACATTGTACAAGAGAAAGGCTTTTCACCAGTGTGAATTTTTACATGTGTATCTAAACAAGATTTTGTAAAGAAACTCTTTCCACAGGACACACAATAAAAATGCTTCTCACCTTTGTGAATTCTGTCGTGCTTAACTAAACTTGATTTTATAGTGAAGCTTTTTCCACAGGAAAGACATGTAAAAGGCTTCTCACCTGTGTGAACTCTCATGTGACTAGTCAAATCACTTTTCTGACTAAAACCTTTGTCACAAATTGTACAAGAGAAAGGCTTTTCACCTGTGTGAACTATGTAGTGCCTTTCTAAATGAAATTTTTTAGCAAAACCTTTTCCACAAGACAGACAGGTAAAAGGCTTCACACCTGTGTGAATCATGTTGTGCATTTCTAAATGAAATTTTTTAGCAAAACTTTTTCCACAGGACAGACAGGTAAAAGGCCTCTCGCCTTTGTGACTTTTGAAGTGTACCATCAGCTTAATATGTTCAGTAAAAAAGTCCCCACAAATTTTACAGCAATAGAAAGGCTTCTCACCTGTATGAACTCTCATATGAGTAGTCAAACCACCTTTCTGAATAAAATGTTTGTCACAAATTGTACAAGAGAAAGGCTTCTCACCTGTATGAACTCTCATGTGACTAGTCAAATGACTTCTCTGAGTAAAACCTTTGTCACAATTTACACACGAGAAAGGCTTTTCACCGGTGTGTATTTTTATGTGTCTCTCTAAATGACATTTATTAGAAAAGCTTTTACCACAGGTCAGACATTTTAATCGCTTCTCCCTTGTCTCATCTTCCTGATTCTGGTTCTCAGCTTCATTAGAATTCTGAGAGATTATTTGGTTTCTGATTGGTTCTGGTTTAATGTTCCACTTTTCCACAAGAGTAGGAGTCACCATGAAAGTATCTTCCGTCTCCTGCTTCAATACAACCTGGTCTTTTTGTTCATAAATGCAGAGCTCCGATGCTTCCTCTTTTATCCAGAGATGTTCTGGCTCTCGCTGCACTTCTTTAATCTGCAGAGGTTCTGGTTCCTTCTGGTCCAAACTGGAATCGCTCTCCTGTTTACAGGGCTGCTGGTCAGAGGACACCTCTTCTTTCCAGACATGATCCAGTAGATGGTCTGGAAAATAAATTATAGAAGAAAGACTTTCTATTGGAGGTTATAGAAAGCACTTTTCTTTACTCATTACATATGAAGATGTTTTGAGAAGTCTTTAGTCCTACAATTAGCTAAATAAAAACAATTATTTTTAAAAAACCTAACAAAATTTAAACAAAGTTTTTAAGTCTCCTCCCCTTCCGGTTGGCCCGTGGGCCCCCTGGCCAAAAAAATTATGAATGGAAGCCAATGGAGCGATACTTACCCATTGAGCAATAGACATCTATTAGACGTGCCGTCTAAATTCAAACCAAAATTAGACAGTCTATAATCGGTTTACATTTTAGCCCGAATCTAGAAGAAACAATTTAATACATTTATTAAAAAATATTAAATAAAAAAATAACTGAAAGTTGTGTAAATGACGGCCAAGTACTGGATTAAAACGTTTTTAACAGTCATTGACCAATGCACAATGTAGATTATATTTAGACTCGGTTTAGACGTCTAAATTTATACGTCGTATCAAGGTTTCTCTTTACACCAAATTTAGATTATTTAATTAAATACATTACAGAATGAACAGAGATTTAAAAAAAAACAAGTTGCAAAGCTGATGTCCAAATGTTGGATTTGAATCATTTGAATTGTCATTGATCAATATAGAGTAAAGTTTAGATTTAGCCTTGATTTAGATGTTTATTCAACGTCTACATTAAAACCTGGTTTAGACCAGACGTATAAGTTATTTTAGTGGTAACCCCCGACCCTCACCACTAGGAGGCAGCAACACACTTAAAGTTCCACTCGGTCTAATCGTCTTTATGGTGATATGACCGCGGTGAAGTTAGTTTTAAGTTGGATATTCGACGGACATTCGCTTCATTAAAGCGGTGACTTCCTCCGACGTCTCACCGACAACTGCTCTCATGGAGCGGATACATCGCAGCTGAAGGCTCGCTCCTAAAGGCGGTGGTTTCGGTTAGGGACAATCAATAAATTTCCAGACATCCCAGAAAATGAATAAATACCTGTAACATATCCTGACAAAGTAACGCCAAAATATTGATACGTTGTTGCTCGACACCTGAGATACACAACACACCGATTTATTGATTAAAAAAATCATATTTAATATTTCTTATTCATTTTTTACTGTAATAGTGAGGGGTCTTCTTCAATAGCTTCCAGGTCATGTGACCAAGTGGCACCAAATCAACCTTAAAATGTCTTACTTCATCTAAAGAACAAGACACACCAATTTATTTTCAATGTTAATGCTTATCATATTTTATATTAATATTTTACAGTAATATTTCATGTTTTCCTTCAATAGCTTCCAGGTCATGTGACTGAGTGGCACCAAATCAACCTTAAAATGTCTTACTACATCTAAAGAACAGGACACAACAATTTATTTCCCATTTGAATGCACATAATATTTTATATTAATATTTTACAGTAATATTTCATGGGTTTTCCTTCAATGCTTCCAGGTCATGTGACTGAGTGGCACCAAATCAACCTTAAAATGTCATACTACATCTAAAG
The DNA here is from genome assembly GCA_028564705.1 of Apricaphanius iberus. Taxonomy (NCBI): domain Eukaryota; kingdom Metazoa; phylum Chordata; class Actinopteri; order Cyprinodontiformes; family Aphaniidae; genus Apricaphanius; species Apricaphanius iberus. The sequence goes on from JAPXFQ010002023.1 coordinate 319,010, forward strand.
AACAGGACACAACAATTTATTTCCCATTTGAATGCACATTATATTTTATATTAATATTTTACAGTAATATTTCATGTTTTTCTTCAATAGCTTCCAGGTCATGTGACTGAGTGGCACCAAATCAACCTTAAAATGTCTTACTACATCTAAAGAACAAGACACAACAATTTATTTTCAATGTTAATGCTTATCATATTTTATATTAATATTTTACAGTAATATTTCATGTTTTTCTTCAATAGCTTCCAGGTCATGTGACTGAGTGGCACCAAATCAACCTTAAAATGTCTTACTACATCTAAAGAACAGGACACAACAATTTATTTTCAATTTGAATTCACATAATATTTTATATTAATATTTTACAGTAATATTTCATGTTTTTCTTCAATAGCTTCCAGGTCATGTGACTGAGTGGCACCAAATCAACCTTAAAATGTCTTAATACATCTAAAGAACAAGACACACCAATTTATTTTCAATGTTAATGCTTATCATATTTTATATTAATATTTTACAGTAATATTTCATGTTTTTCTTCAATAGCTTCCAGGTCATGTGACTGAGTGGCACCAAATCAACCTTAAAATGTCTACTACATCTAAAGAACAGGACACAACAATTTATTTCCCATTTGAATGCACATTATATTTTATATTCATATTTTACAGTAATATTTCATGTTTTCCTTCAGTAGCTTCCAGGTCATGTGACTGAGTGGCACCAAATCAACCTTAAAATGTCATACTACATCTAAAGAACCAGACACACCAATTTATTTCCCATTTGAATGCACATTATATTTTATATTAATATTTTACAGTAATATTTCAGGTTTTTCTTCAATAGCTTCCAGGTCATGTGACTGAGTGGCACCAAATCAACCTTAAAATGTCTTAATACATCTAAAGAACCAGACACAACAATTTATTTTCGATGTTAATGCTTATCCTATTTTATAATAATATTTTACTGTAATATTTCAGGTTTTTATTCAATAGCTTCCAGATCATGTGACTGAGTGGCACCAAATCAACCTTAAAATGTCATACTACATCTAAAGAACCAGACACACCAATTTATTTCCCATTTGAATGCACATTATATTTTATATTAATATTTTACAGTAATATTTCAGGTTTTCCTTCAATAGCTTCCAGGTCATGTGGCCAAGTGACACCAAATCAACCTTAAAATGTCATACTACATCTAAAGAACAGGACACAACAATTTATTTCCCATTTGAATGCACATTATATTTTATATGAATATTTTACAGTAATATTTCAGGTTTTCCTTCAATAGCTTCCAGGTCATGTGGCCAAGTGACACCAAATCAACCTTAAAATGTCATACTACATCTAAAGAACAGGACACAACAATTTATTTCCCATTTGAATGCACATTATATTTTATATTAGTATTTTACAGTAATATTTCAGGTTTTTTGGCACCAAATCAACCTTAAAATGTCTTAATACATCTAAAGAACCAGACACAACAATTTATTTTCGATGTTAATGCTTATCATATTTTATATTAATATTTTACAGTAATATTTTAGGGTTTTTCTTCAATAGGTTACAGATCATTTTTCTTTTTGAATCCATATCAGTGCTTAGTGTTGTTTCCACAGTGGTTGATTAAATATAGTATATCTAATTGGATTTTTGCAGTAATTTGAACACTTTAACTTGAAAATTAAAATAATTTTAGAATATTCTTGGAAATAAAAACTATTTACATGCAATACTATATAAGTATACAAGTATAGTAAAGTAATAAAAGTAGTAGTTTATTTTGGAGTCCAAAAAGAAAAAGAAGAAAACTGCCAATATGTGAAAGTTCATAAGCAGTAGATGGCGCTGATTATGTTGTTTTACTGACAGCAATGCAATGTACAGAACAGAAGAAGAATTTGTGTGTACATGAGTACATGAACATTAAGTTAGCATTTTAGTCAAAAAATGGGTCGTTTAAAAAAAAGGCAAAAAGCATAGGACTGCAGATCTTTGGAAAAAAGCTGGTAGTAGGGAATTTCTGATCATTTCTTTTATTTCTCTTGGCTTTTGTGAGACTGTAGTTAATACAAGTGAACTTTGGTCCAAATTATCCATAGTTGTGTTTAAAACTGATGAGAAAAATCTTGTTAAATGGTTGAGAGTAATCTGGTTTGAGGATCGACAAAGAATTCAGACTGATGTGCTCAATGCAGTTAAAGGTAAGTTAGTTTTAATTCTCCTACCTTGGTAATAGGGATAGTTATAATAGTAGGCTAAATAAACTAGGCATGTTACTCCTTAATGACTTATTAATCAAATTATAATTTACATATGCATTTTTCAAATATTTACACAATTTATATACAGTTAATGTATATATGTAATGCCAACTATGAAGGTGTCCTGTCGTTCGTGCTTGTAAACAACAACCACTGGAAGTTGTTGGTTTGTGATTTTTACTTAATACATTTAATGTAATGGTCTTTGCCTAAAATCACATATAAAGCCTTATAGACTTCTAAGTAATATTTTGCTGTAAATACCAGTATTTTGGATTAGCACTCTTTTTTTCGATTTGTTTCAGCACTTAAAAAATAAAGAAAGTACAGTTTTTTTACTGGATCCAGCAGCTGTATCAACAGAACTGGAGGACTCCAACCATGCTGCCGCAAGAATACAGTAATGAAACATTTAAGCAATTCACATTACTAAAAGTATTGTTGAAGTTCTCAAATTACTCAAATTTAGTGCACCATTCCCATTGTGTAGTTGGACATTCAGATCCATAAGGGGTCAGATGAATATTTTACATAGCTAAGGTATATGTTTTGAAATATGTAGGATACTGTTGTGATCCTGGTTGTCAGCAACATGAATGAGATGTCTCACTATGCAAAACCTCTCCCTGCATATTGTTTATAAGCATAAATCTTATTCTTCCACCCCTGATTGGCTGCAGATCATCATTACCATGTCTAGTATCATATATAATGAATGTATAAAGAATGATGTTGTATGGGTTTTTCCAGATAAACATCTCTTCTTGTTTGGCCTAGCATGAAGGGTTGTGGGATGGGGAAAAAATGTTATTGAAAACCTTTAAGAACAAAAACAGAAAACAAGCCCACCACTTTTGGCACAAAGCATAGTTGGGCCCCGTAAACTGGGCCCCGGCTGGATGCACTGAGAGCATCGGTTTATCACTTGAGTATAGCTGATACAAAAGCCTGGAGCCACACCATCTTAAAATAATGGCTCAAATGGAGGCCCAGAGAGGTCTTTCAGCACCATGGACAGGGACCAAGAGGGATCCAAGGCAACAAAAGACACCAGGTGTGTTTCTCAATGCCAAGGAAACTCGCATTGATACCTTGGTCCCGCCCCAGTTGCCTGGTAGATACGTCATCACGGACCGCCAAGGCGTGTTTCAATGTTCATGTGCTACCAAGGTGTCTATCCTCCGTTTGTCTGCAGTTTAGCTAACTGACCAAGGATACATGGGAGGTGTCTTGATGCCTTCCCTCGGTCAAAAATTACCCAGAATACAATGCAGTATTTTCCAAAAAATGGCAGATCAGTTACTTCAGGGACCAATTTCCAGTTTAAACCTAAGTCAACTAATTGTAGTTATTGGGCTTATATCTAAAATGTTTTTTTAGATTCAAAGCAGTTATCTATGGTTGGTTAGTTGCTTAGTAGTTGTAGCTTCGGTGGCTAGCAGGTACTAACTCACTGACACATTTGATTTAACCAATATACACACAATTAAAAAAGTAAAATGCTTGTTATACATCTATATTGTAACTTATAGGTATAAAATATAACGATGGGCCGGGCGTAAACAGAGCGCGCAAGCATAAGGCGGGCTCTATGCAGCTGCGGTCATGTGGGGTAAGTCTGTTCCATTTAACGTTTTCTATGACCAAGGAAGAACAGTGTCCTTGTAAGCAAGGCGCCTCCCAGCTGGCTTCCCAGCCGACATTCAAAGCTGAAATGGCAGCCATTTATACCTTTATGTGAGAGAATGCTTTTTTCAGGAGCTCCCGAAGGAAAGGAAAGAAAGCATACACAGGGCACTGAAAGGACAGAATGTCTTTGTCCTGACACCATGCCTCAAATATTCTTCCCTTGAAATGGGTTCTTGGAAGTTGTTGTTCCGCATAGACAAGTGGGTTGTGTGCCAAAAGAGTCGCATACAGCAGCCAATCAGAGCTGAAGGAATAAGACTGATGCTTCTGAGTAGTCCACAAGGGAGCTTATCCAAAAGTGATATATCAAAATGAATATACAGAAAGAGAACCTTCATTATTATTTTAAAGGGAGTACTTCAGGATGAGAAGGAACTGCCATGGAAAATCTGACTGGGTGGATGTGAAATGGAAAGGAGGGGTTATGTGCCACCCTGTTCAGAAGGATGGAAGCAGCTGTGGTGTCATTGTCGTTAAGGTAAGCTTAGAAATTAATGGATAATGTCACATACAATTTTTACCACAACAGCTACATGTTGTTGTATAGCTGTCCTTGGCTAAAAGGGACAGTTTGTTGTTTTTTTTATTCTTTTTTTCCCTTCTTTTTACTGGACCTTATTTTTAGCAAATATTATGTTCAGTTAAACACCTAGATAAGTTTGGAGCCACTTGGAGTACTTCAGGAGGCGTTATTGCCGCCTGTAATAACGCATTATCTGCCCTAAAACTCATTAATTTAACCATGTTTTGTTATTAATAGTTAGTGATTTTTCCCTGTGAGTTCAGAACGTATCAGAGATGCTAAGGTATTAGCTTGTGGGGTCTTTACAGGCTTTTATTCCAACTGATTCCAACTTACAGCAACCTGGAATTTCAATGATGTCAGCCATCTGCCATTGCAGCTGTAGTAATTATAGGTAGCGGAAAGGGAGCCTGTTGAAGCTAAAGTTAGTCCAATTGGTCTTCGGTTAGTGCAATTTGGAAACACTCAAAAGCGAACCATGTTGATGTCTGCAGTAGTAAGTTTTGTATAACTGACTCTCATAGAGCACAGAGTCAAAGTCCTGCTCAGACTACAACTGGGATGGAGCATGGCAGTGACGTAATTGAAATCGTGTGATAGTGTAGTTGTGTTATTGCCTCTAAATCACCCCGGAACAGAACTAATAAGCACTTCTGAGATGTTCTAAAATCACAGGGGAATATAGCTAACTATCAATAACAAAGCATTGGTGAAAAAAAAAAAAAAAAACTTTCGCTTTAAGGTCACATTCGCTGAGGAGCCCATTTAATTGATGTGTGATTAAAATGGTGTACACTTTCTTTGTTCTAGCAAAAGATTGTGGATTAAAACTGCATTACAATAATTACAAATAACTACATAAATACTGTACATCAATACCCTATCAGTATTATAGTAAACAGACTTTTTACAAAAGTATTTTTGCTTCGTCTAAAAAAAAGAAAAGTCTTGCTAAAATGTATTGCAGTGAGCTATATCTCATAAATTGTTTACATGTTTACATGATAGTATTTGTGGCCATACTCTGCATTGAAAGACATTGAAAATCACTGTACTTTTTATTTAGATGGCTAAAGTCTTGATGGAGGCCTTTCCTCTGATGCCAGATGCTACATTTGACACTTCAAAAAAGGCTATGAAAGTAGTGAGAAACATGAAATATTACTGTAAAATATGAATATAAAATATGATAAGCATTAACATTGAAAATAAATTGTTGTCTCTGGTTCTTTAGATGTATTAAGACATTTTAAGGTTGATTTGGTCCCACTCAGTCACATGACCTGGAAGCTATTGAAGGAAAACCTGAAATATTACTGTAAAATATTAATATAAAATATTATGTGCATTCAAATGGCAAATAAATGGGTGTGTCCTGTTCTTTAGATGTAGTAAGACATTTTAAGGTTGATTTGGTGCCACTCAGTCACATGACCTGGAAGCTATTGAAGAAAAACATGAAATATTACTGTAAAATATGAATATAAAATATGATAAGCATTAACATTGAAAATAAATTGGTGTGTCTTGTTTTTTAGATGTAGTATGACATTTTAAGGTTGATTTGGTGTCACTTGGCCACATGACCTGGAAGCTATTGAAGGAAAACCTGAAATATTACAGTAAAATATTATTATAAAATAGGATAAGCATTAACATCGAAAATAAATTGTTGTGTCTGGTTCTTTAGATGTATTAAGACATTTTAAGGTTGATTTGGTGCCACTCAGTCACATGACCTGGAAGCTATTGAAGAAAAACCTGAAATATTACTGTAAAATATTAATATAAAATATAATGTGCATTCAAATGGGAAATAAATTGGTGTGTCTGGTTCTTTAGATGTATTAAGACATTTTAAGGTTGATTTGGTGCCACTCAGTCACATGACCTGGAAGCTATTGAAGGAAAACATGAAATATTACTGTAAAATATTAATATAAAATATAATGTGCATTCAAATGGGAAATAAATTGTTGTGTCCTGTTCTTTAGATGTAGTATGACATTTTAAGGTTGATTTGGTGCCACTCAGTCACATGACCTGGAAGCTATTGAAGAAACATGAAATATTACTGTAAAATATGAATATAAAATATAATGTGCATTCAAATGGGAAATAAATTGTTGTGTCCTGTTCTTTAGATGTAGTAGGACATTTTAAGGTTGATTTGGTGCCACTCAGTCACATGACCTGGAAGCTATTGAAGAAAAACATGAAATATTACTGTAAAATATTTATATAAAATATGATAAGCATTAACATTGAAAATAAATTGGTGTGTCTTGTTCTTTAGATGTATTAAGACATTTCAACATTGATTTTGTGTCACTTGGTCACATGACCTGGAAGCTATTGAAGAAAAACATGAAATATTACTTTAAAATATTAATATAAAATATTATGTGAATTCAAATTGAAAATAAATTGTTGTGTCCTGTTCTTTAGATGTAGTAAGACATTTTAAGATTGATTTGGTGCCATTCAGTCACATGATCTGGAAGCTATTGAAGGAAAACATGAAATATTACTGTAAAATATTAATATAAAATATGATAAGCATTAACATTGAAAATAAATTGGTGTGTCTTGTTCTTTAGATGAAGTAAGACATTTTAAGGTTGATTTGGTGCCACTTGGTCACATGACCTGGAAGCTATTGAAGAAGACCCCTCACTATTACAGTAAAAAATGAATAAGAAATATTAAATATGATTTTTTTAATCAATAAATCGGTGTGTTGTGTATCTCAGGTGTCGAGCAACAACGTATCAATATTTGGGCGTTACTTTGTTAGGATATGTTACGCGTATTGACTCATTTTCTGGGATGTCTGGAAATTTATTGATGGTCCCTAACCAAAACCACCGCCTTTAGGAGCGAGCCTTCAGCTGCGATGTATCCGCTCCATGAGAGCAGTTGTCGGTGAGACGTCGGAGGGAGTCTCCGCTTTAATGAAACGAATGTCCGTCGAATATCCAACTTAAAACTAACTTCACCGCGGTGGTGATATGAGGATATCTGAGTCCTCCGAACCAATTTATTTTACTCATTGGAACCACTATGTGTTAGAAAACGTTGTTTCTTCAAATATGAAGCGTCTCATCTAGGTGAGAGCTCAAAGGAAAGTTACTGAAATGTTGTTTTGTCCTACAATGTTTGTTATCCGTTTGCAGGCTAGCTATACCTTACCTGCTAGCTTGCTATTAAGTAGCCATTAAACCGAATGGTCCTTTGAAACCATGTACTTTGTCTTAATGGATAATATCGCTGTGAGCTCTGTGACACTTAAAATATTTATTCATTTATTCTATTGCTGTGTTTTCAGAATCTGTTGAGAAAACTTTAAAAGAGGCTACGGAGTAAATGATCAGCTCAGCAATGGCTGCACATCTCAAACAGGCTCCAGCTCGAAGTGTTGGAGGGGGCTATAAGTGGCCGAGGACACATTTGGTGTATTTTATTTATTTACATTTTGGTTTATGTTGATGAATTTTCCCAGAGTTTTTGTATATTTAAAAAAAAATGTTTTGGCCTAATTTTTGTTTTGTAAATGTGTTGCATACAAATACCTACATTTTTATTTTAGTAATTTTGTACATTAGACTACTTATTTGTCACCACAATCTTTGTTTAATTAAAATAAGCTAAATAAAATATTTTGATATTATATATTTGAATTTGTGCTTTTATTTTATGGCAATGTATCTTTACAAATGTGTTGAAATTAACATGTATATTGCACATTCATATGTTTGGGATGGTTGGATGTTTGAAAATTTTTTTGATTTACATTACAGTAGGATAGTTTGGTCAATGTTAAGCTTAAGAGATGTATTTATATCCAGTTGTAAAATAAGTATAGTGTTACTGAAACCGTTTTAAAACATCATCGTTATTTTAAAAGATAGTTTTAGGGAACGTGATTTAACATTCAATTTCACAACTTTAATTTAATTTTAATAGGTTTGTTGTGATGAATTTAATAGATTGTAAAAGCTGGATTTATTAGAATATCATTAGGCTATAATACATTTAATAGACGTCTATACGACGTCTAAATAACGTCTAGATTATCTAATGGTGTATAAGTTTGGTATAAAAATAAACATCTGTTAAACGTATAACTTTAGACGTCTAGAAATAGACGTTCATTAACGGTAATATAAACGTCTTACATTAGACGCGGCGTATAGAGGTAGTCGTCTTTTAGACGTCTATTAGACGGCTAGTCTAAACCTAGACTGCTGAAAAACTTTTATTTTTAGACCAGTGGTAGAGCGATTTTAGCCTAGACGTCTAGGGACCATATAGACGTTCATTAGACGTCTTTTAGACCGAAAAATGCTTGGTGGGACTAACCATCACCTTGTAGAGCTTCTCCTCCATGCTGGCTCTCACTCCACTGACTGTGTTGCCTCCATCATAGCTGCTACTTTCCACATGGTTAGATTTATAGAGGTTTTTTCCGTGTTTAATGCTCCTTTGTCCTTTCTTCATCCTGGAGGCCATGACCCTTGCTTTCCTTTTTCCTCTGCAATTGTAGTCCTCTAAACGTTTAAAAAAAAAACAAGAGTAACTCTTGCCGCCAGTAAAAAAATCAGAGCTTTCTCTGCATCAAAATTAGTCTTTAAAATGCAAGAACATCATATGTTTGATCCACAGCTCATTTCAAACGAGATGAGAAAATACGTTTTATTGCTCCATTGACTCTCCTTAATTTTTTTTTGGCAGTAGGGGACCCATGGTCCGTGACTTAGGCTCCCAATAGTAATAATAGTAGTAATAGTCTCTTTTGACTTAGTAGACTATTAGGGTCACTTGGAATATAACAATAAGGAACGATGTTTGACGTGAAATTACAAGAATTAGGTCAAAAATAAGGTGGAAATGAAACTGACGCAAGAGAGCTGTGGCAATCATGTCATCATTAAATAAGATATTAATTTTAAAACAAATAAATATTCCCCTTTTTAAATGATAAAAAACATGGAGAAAAGAGAGTACGTAACTGTAGACACTGAAATAGCAGTTTCAGCATTTCACACAGTGCAACAATATGAGAAGGTATATTTAAAAAAAAAACCAGCCTGTCCACCAGCCCACAACCCAAATTATTTCTCGCAGATATAACTGTGCACCTCAACGAGCTTAATCTCAAGCTCCAAAGAGCAGGACAAACTGTTTTAGACATGCGCGACACATGGGAAGCTTTCGTTCAAAAGCTGGTTGTTTTTTCAAGCGATGTTGTAGCATCCACGTCCCACCACTTCAAACGCCTCAGAGAGCTGTCTGCTCAGTGCAGTATCAGCACCACGGAAATACATGGATACATCCTAGGACTCGAGACGGAATTCACAACGCGTTTTCAGGACTTTCAGCTGTATGGACCACTGTTTTCCTTTCTAATCAAACCAGAAAGCTTTAATGTCCAGCTGGATCTGTCGCTCTTCAACTAGCTGAATACAGAGTGCATGGAAATGCAGCTAATTGAACTGAAAAGATCGACTCTGCGGGGAACAAAGTTTGCAGAACTACTACAGCAGCTGGGATCCACAGCTGTGCGTGATCACAGAGCATGCAATTTCACCTGTTGGGAATCTCTACCAGAGAAATGTAACCGTCTCAGGAACATTGCACAGGCCTTATTGACAGTATTTGGCTCCACATATCTGTGTGAGCAGATTTTTTCTTACATGAAGAGTGTCCTGAGTGCTTCCCGCAGCCGTCTGACAGCTGCACACACAGAGACTTGTGTGCTTAAAGTTACATAGTATGAGCCCCAGATAACTGCACTGGCAAATACAAAGCAGGGCTAGGGGTCTCATTACCATGTTTATCCCTGTGTTAAAAATATATATGGGCACAGTTTATTATTTTTTATTGCTGTGAGGAGGCCATAAAATCAATCTGTATTGTTATTCTTGTTCTGGTGTCTTGTTAGGGAAAAAGTGTTTTTTCAAAAATATGCGATATGCACTTTGCCAAATCTGTCAGAAAATATAGATTGGCTAAGGAAGTGTCAGAATTGGAGGATATGATCCTTAATCCTATTCCTCAAAAGGAGCCATATCTGAAATCTATAAATGTTTTACAGAATACCAGGGTTCATCTTTTGTTACGTTGAGAAATGTATGGCAGAAGGATTTGAATGTAGATTTTAACGAACAGCAATGGAATAAGATCTGTAAAATTATATTTTTTAAAATGTCATGCAATAAAATAACAGAGCAGACCTATAAATTCATGCACAGAGTATACTTAACTCCTTTACGACTGAGTAGAATGTTCCCTAATTTATCTCCAAAATGTAATCGATGTAAAACACAGACAGGGTCTTTACTTCATATGTTTTGGGAATCCAAACACCTAATTGAGTTTTGGAACTCAGTGCATGACTTTATTGTTACAGTAATTAAAAGACCCTTGGATAAATCAACAGTAAGATGCCTATTTGGTACAGAATTGGATAGACAAATTAGTTCAGTAACACAAAATCAACTGGGAATTATTGCATATATAGCAAGGAAATGTATTTTACTTTGTTGGAATCAAGAAAAACCACCAACATTTTTTATGTTCAAACAAATTTTGGAAGATACTCGGCATTTAGAGTTTCAAACATACTCTCTAAAAAACAGGCTGGATCTTTTGCCCAACTCTGCCTCTAACTGTGACCACCAGATGTGCCGTGTTGAAGCCTGAAACAGTGTTTTAAGCACCAATATACGTTAGGTGGGTTTGACATTGCAATAGTGATGGGTTACTTTGGGGTACAAACTGTTGAGAGTTTCTTTGATAAACACAGCAGGAAGAGGCGGAGGAAGAGGAGCTGAACTGGAGAAGGTACGCATGGCTGGGGTGTGGGTTAGGAGGTTAACCATTGGGATAACTGCATAATATTGAGCTAAAGGTTGATCAATGTTTTTATTTTGGTTCTATCACAGTCTGCCATTCCGGTGGCTAAATGTAATCATTTTTATTTTTTATTCATGTATTTACCCTATTATTATTATTATTTATTTTTTGGGGGTTATTCTGTAAAAATTTTGTAATGTAATTTTATTTCTAAAAAAGGCAGTACAGTAATACAATATCTATCTTGAGCTAGTTGAAATGGTAAAATATGATTTGTGGAATCCGACTGTATTTCATTTCAGAATTATTTGTAGTTTTTTAAGGTAAACGCGAATTGCTCATTTCCTGGTTCGGTGAAGGGTCCTGAAACACCACGTCCGCAGAAACATCTGCCTCTACCAGCTGCCACCACAAATTAATCTCGTCACCAGTTAATCTATCACACAGCTGCGGCCAAAACGTGGACAATCTGTTGTTCCTTCAACCCCAGCGATCGCACTTTTCATTATCAGTTCTGCTTTGCCGTTTCTGAAGGAGAAAGCTCGAATCGGAAGAAACCATCTACTAAATCTCCCCAAATGAACGCTTTATTACTGTAATCTGCATCCCGTGAGATAAATAAACGTTATCACCACTTTTTCTTACCTATCCGGTGTAAAATGATCTGGGGTGTCTTGGTGAAATCCAGCAGTCTGCTCTGATCATTCATCTCTTCCTCCGACCTGATGATTTCTTTAAACTCTGTGAAAGTTTCTCCATCAGGGGTTATCTGCTCGTTGATCAACTCTGGTTGAAGCTGGACTGAAGACATTCTGACTGCAAACATTCACACATTCAGAGACTCTAGAATGAAGCAGAAGGAAAGCTAACGCTGCTAGCATCACATTCTCCTTCTTCTTCTTTTTCGTTTAAATGGCGGGTGGAATCCAACTTAAGTGCATTACCGCCACCTACTGTGCAGGAGTGTGAGTCAAAGTGAGTAATAATAAACAAAAACAAAAAAAATCTAAATTCTATTAACTAACTTACTTTTCCTAAGAAACTCTAACACTAATTTATACATTTTATTATTTCCATTCAATATCGTTTTTAAATTCCAATCTCCATATCCTTTCATTTTTAACGTATCTTTTAATTTTTCTCTAATTACTTTATACTTACTACAAAAACACAGAACATGCTTTACAGTTTCCCTTTCTTTACCACACTCACACAAACCTGTTTGATGTTTTCCCAATATATACAAAGTGCTGTTTAATCCCAAATGTCCTATCCTTAGTCTTGATATTATTGTTTGCTCTCTATTATTAAACTCATTTATCTTCATCTTACCTACTTCTTTATGTATATTAAATAAATGTCTTCCCTTTTTTCCTTTTATCCACTTTTCCTGCCATTCATTCATAATTTGTTTCTTAATTATAGATTTTACTTCTTTACTACTTAAAGGAATCTCTATTCTTGTTTCTAACTTTATCGCTTGTTTTGCGTAATAATCTGCTATTTCATTTCCTTCTATCCCTCTGTGCGCTGGAACCCACATGAATCTTACTTCAATACCTAATTTATTTAATCTAAATAGGCATTCAAATATTTCTAGAATAATATCAACTCTGTTTTCATTTGTTCTTGAGTTAATTGTTAACAAAACCGATAATGAATCTGTACACATTATACTTTTTTTTAACTCTATTTTGCTCAATCCAATCTAAAGCAAAATAAATTGCCAGCATTTCAATTGTAAAAACTGATATTCCATCTCGTGTTCTTATTTTTTTACCTTTTCCTACCGCAGGAATATAAAACGAAAAACCTGTTCTCCCACTTTCAGACTCTTTTGATCCATCTGTTTATATTGGTATATAGTTTTTATGTATACTATTTAATCTATTATTTATAATATTATCCCAATTTCCTTTTCCCTTATTTATATCTATCATATTTTTAAAATAAAAGTCACTATAACACCTAGGAAAAATCCATTTAGGAGTCACTGATTATAAATATTTATTTATGAATCTAATATCATTTATTTTATAAATATCTGCTAATTTGTTTGCTTTTTCTATCATACTATCAAATTTTTCATTTTCCCTATATAAATACATATCGTTTTTGATCATATGATCATCCTTTAATACTAGCCCAATAATTTAGTGAATTGTATTTAAATCTTAGTCCTATTGGCATTTCTCCCATTTCAACTTATAAATATACTATAGGAGATGTTTTTATTGCCCCACATCATATTCTCAATGCCTTTTTTTGTATTCTTTCAAACCTCTTTAATAATGTTTTACATGCAGAGCTATATACAATACTTCCATAATCTATTACTGATCTTATCATTGTTATATATATTTGCTTTAATGCTTCTGCACTAGCCCCCCAATCATTACCCTTTAGACACCTCATTATATTTATTACTTTTTTACATCTTTCCTCAATTTTAATTATATTTTCCTTCCAAGTTATCTTACTGTCAAAAATAACCCCCAAATATTTAAAACTCTTTACCTGTTCTATATTCTCTCCATATAATTTAAGATTCATTTCCAAATTTCTTTTCTTTGTAAACACCAAGCTTTTTGTTTTATCAATTGAGAATTTAAAACCCCAATCATACGACCATTTTTCTACTTTTGATATTTCTTCCCTCCCTCCTCCTCCTGTGTCTTATCCCACAGCTCTCTGTCTCCTGTGCCTCTATCCGGAGTATCTTTCTGCAATTTTCTCCGATACCAAACTGAATAAGCGAAGATGGAAATGGTCAGCTGGTCTCTGAATGCTATTGATAAAATCTACTCAATTCTACGAAGCGCCGGCTAATGTTACCAATACCGTGAACCGATACTTAAGATGTGGAAATGCAGCAATAATTTCTCATAAAATATTAGTTTTTATCTTTTAAATGTAAGTTCTGTGGTCATTTTTATTAATATTTCACTTTTTATCTAATTCACCATCATTTCTTGTAACAAGCAGAGAAGAAAATAAAACCTTACTCCCAATTGATAGCACTTTTTTTGTGTGGTAGAAGTATCGGCATTTGTACTCGTTATCAGTAAGTACTCTGATCCAAGTATCGGTATGGTATCAGTTTTGAAAAAAGTGTTATCATTACAATGCTACTTTTGATTATTTAAAAGAATGTGTTTATTGTATTATGTATATTCATACCTGGTGTGTTAAATGAACAGACACTGGACTGCCGGGAGATGCTTTTTTCACCAGAAATAAGTACCCAAACGCCATTTTATTTAAAATATAGAGAAATAGGTTCTTTCATTATTTAGAATGTTTACTTTTTTTATGACTTGCTAAAAACACACAAAGTGAATATTATTTTTGGCCTATCATGTCCGAAAATACACACAACTAGATAAGTAAACAAAATTTTTAAAAAGATACATCCAACAGCTAATTACTGTAATTACTCATGTACACAATGACAAATTATTCAATATTTTTAGCCGTCGATAGCCGGGGATGTCCCGGACATGTCCCCATCAATATTTACAGATGATATTTTTGAAACGCATTAAGCTCTGCTAGAGGCACATATTTAAATAATAGCCTACATATAAATTTTGTCTGAATCTTTTCACCCACAACCCGACCATGTTAATGACACTTCAGGCCTGTGAAATTTAATTTATGCATTTTTTTTTTTTAAGCGTGCAGCTGATCTACAGTGTTACAGGAGCATTATCCATCCATCCATCTTCCATAGCTTCAAGGGGTCACGGGGGAGCGCTAGTGCCTATCTGCAGCTGTCAACAGTCGACAGGCGGTGTACACTCTGGACGGATCGCCAGTCACCGTTGTTGCAAAGAATGGCAATCACTCATTTTTGAAATGGTGTCTAACTATTGCCTCTCTTGTTGCACATCCTGTTTGCTCGTTCAGGCAGAGGAACAACTGACTCTGACCAAACTGCAGCAAACCAAGGCCAGACTTGAGGTCCGCCTCCTAAAGGCTACGCTCATACGAGCTGGTCTCTCCACATTAGATGAGGAAATCTGAAATTATTGTTGAGTATTTGGCATTAAGTCTTTTTATTGAATTCAATACATCTATATTTGAAACTTGTTATAAATATCTTCAATGTACAGTGTTTGTGGGTGTCAAGTCTCAGATGAGCGGACTGCTGGAATAGGATGGGGTGGGGTTTTTCTTTTTTTTTAATTTACTTAAATGTGTGTTTTTGTTTCAAATAAAAATAAACTTATATTGACCCCACATTGGCTATTCTACTTGTTGCCCTTTACACATCTATAGTTCTACATTGTGATTTCCTATCCTGTTTGAGCACTGGTTATCCAGATTTGGTGATCCTGAAAAGTTCCAATCCAGATCAGGTTGATCCAATCCGATGTTGCTTTGAAAGACTGGCTCAGAATAATATATTTATATATATATATATCACGGATCGCAAAAAAAAAAAAAAATCGCCATTTTTAAAAAACTAAATCTGCATCAATTCTATCCAGATTAAACCTTTTGAAAAAACCGGGCCCATGTCACAAAGAATGGGGCTGGAGATTGTATTCTTATGGATTCCAGCACATATTGGGATTATTGGAAATGAAATGGCAGATAAAACACTAAAGGAAGCTACTAAACATGATGAAAATATTGATATAGTATTCAATTTCAGTAAACTAGAAAGTAAATGTATTACTGAACAGAAATGAAGGGAAAGATGGCAGAAGGAATGGGAAGAAGAGAGGAAAGTAAGATTAAACAAGAGGGAAGTTATAATAATATCAAGATTAAGATTTGGTCACACAGTTCATTATTAAAAATAGGAAAACATGCAACTGGTAACTATATTTATTGTAATCAGGAAGAAACAATAGAGTATATTATGAATCATTCATACAAAATCTTGAAAAATTAAAATCAGATACAAGTTGTCTGTGTTAGGGAAAGTATTTGCTACCCAGTTATTTGAGTTATTTTGAAGTGATTTATATGCACTAATTTATTTCTAAGAATTTAATAAACTTTGTATTATATAATTCAATACTAAAGGGGGGATTTTTAAAAATCTGATTTGAAGTAGATTAGATTAATTTTATCCCACACCCCTTACCAGTAGGTGGCGATAATGCACCTTAAAGTTGATCGCTAACCGCGAACCGTTAATTGAACACAAGAAGAAGAGAAACCATGTGATGCTAACAGCGTTAGCTTTCCTTCTGCTTCATTCTAGAGTCTCTGATCATCTTTTGGATGGATGTGTGAATGTTTGCAGTCAGAATCTCTTCATTCCAGCTTCAACCAGAGTTGATCAACGAGCAGTTAACTCCTGATGAAGAAACATTCAGAGAGTTTAAAGAAATCATCAAGTCTGAGGAAGAGATGGATGATCAGATCAGGCTGCTGGATTTCACCAGGACACCTCAGATCATTTTACACCGGATAGGTAAGAAAAAGTGCTGATATTAACGTTTAATGATGTCGCAGGATGCAGATTACAGTGCTAAAGGGTTCATTTGGGAATACTTATTAGATGAAAATAGATAACGAAGCTAAAATAGGTTCTCGATCGGAGCTTTCTCCTTCAGAAACTGCCAAAGCAGAACTCATAATGAAAAGTGAGATCGCTGGGGTTGAAGGAACAACAGACCATTTACGTTTTTGCCGCAACTGTGTGATAGATTAACTGGTGGCGAGATTAATTTGTGGTGGCAGCTGGTATAAGCAGATGTTTCTGCGGACGTGGTGTTTCAGGACCCTTCACCGAACCAGGAAATAAACAATGCGTGTTTACCTCATAGAACTACAAATAATTTCCTAAAGCAATCGGATTTATCAAAACATATTTAGATTTATTCCAGAATTGGAGGATAATTTAGGTGTCAAAATATTCACAAACTTTACGACGTACTTTATAATTTTCTGTCATGTAATTTACAAAGACCAAGTAACATGTCATAAAGACATGATGCAGAGAAGGAAGATGGATATTCTATGTTCAGGAGACCAGGTGGAAAGGTAGCAAGGCTAGAAGCTTAGGAGAAGGATTCAAGTTGTTCTACCATGGGGTAGATGAAAAGAGAAATGGAGTAAGAGTTATCTTGAAGGAGGAATTTGCTAGGAATATTCTGGAAGTGAAAAGGGTGTCAGATAGGCTGATGAGTCCGGATCTTGAAATAGAAGGAATAATGATTAATGTTGTTAGTGGTTATGCCCCACAGGTAGGATGTGAGTTAGAAGAGAAGCAGAAATTTTTGAATGGACTTGATGATTTGATCCAGGGTATCCCGAGAGTTGAGAGGGTGGCGAATCGTGCAGACTTTAATGGACATGTTGGTGACGGGAACAGAGGTGATGGGCAGGTTTGGTATCCAGGATGGAAACGAAGAAGGACAGATGGTGGTAGACTTTACAAAAAGGATGAAAATGGCTGTAAAAAACTGATGAAGAGGACAAAGACAGAACAGAGGACCAAATGGTGGAAACTAAAAAAAGAAGAGTGCTGTGAGGTTTTAAGGGAGCAATCTGCTGGGATTCCTTACATAGAAAACTTGAACTGAATGGAATGTTTGTATAATTGTATTGAAATGACTTTTGTTGTAAAGTGCCTTGAGATGACATTTGTAGTAAATTGGCGCTGTATTAATATAGGTGAATTGAAAAAAAAAGAGTTGAGACAGATTCTTGGTGGCCAGGAGAATATCCCTGATGACTGGAGAGCTACAGCTAATGTGATCAGGGAGACAGGTAGGACGGTACTTAGTGTGCCATCTGGAAGGAGGAAAGTAAATAAGCAGACTTGGTGGTGGAACGATGTGAAGTCCAGGAATGTGTAGAGAGAAAGAAGTTAGCTAAGAAGAAGTGGGAAACTGAGAGGACTGAGGAAAGCAGACAGGGACATGCAGCACATGGTGAATGTAGAGGTGGCAAAGGCCGAACAAAGGGTGTACGACGACCTGTATGCTAGTTTGGACAGTAAGGAGGTAGAGAATGATTTGTATAAGTTGATGAGGCAGAGAGACAGGGATTGAAAGTAGGGACGGGAATCTTACAACATCTCACGATTCGATTCCGATTCTTGGGGTGACAATTCGATTCAGAAGCGATTCTTGATTCATATCAATTTTTTTTTCTTAATCAATACTCTTTCATTCATTTGTGTTTGTAATACACCCAACTTGATCTGCCAAGTGTTTGTGATGAAGTGAGCCATGAATGTAATAGGGCATCAACACAAAATGGATTTTACAATCTATGTTGAGAGAAAGGAACTGGTTCAAAAGTAACAAGACATGAAATTGCAACTGGACATCACAGACCTTTTAAACAAAATTTCCGCTAATATTTCCGTGTTAACGCAAAGTGTTATGTAGTATTTAAATGGTGATTATTAAGATGATCGCTCATTTAACATTTACAAACTATTTAAAAAAAAAACAGTGTTACAGCAGACACACAAACTGTGCTAAGCGTAGTGAAATTACCATCACCACTGTTAATGTTGCAGCTATCAAATAATACAAAAACCTCTTCAGTCAGGAGCTTCATCAAAACTACAGAAAGATTCTTCCTGCCCACAACCATTTAACATCTAAAGTGAGAGTAAACATTAAGTTCTGACAAAATGCGTATTTTATCGCAATAATAAGAATAATAAGCAGCAGTTTTTTGTTGTGACACCTGCACCTTTATGTCCTGTGAAGCAACAGCCGCGCTCTTTTCTGTGTATGAACGGCTCAGAATCAGCCTCCAAGCAGCAGCTCGGGCCGTAGAGGACATCATATGAGATAATCTAGACATTTTCATCCATCTGAATACCCCTGGATACCTAGGAGATAAGATAAAAAGCAGACATGTTGGGGGAAGAGAGAAAATTGCTCTACTATTGATGCTAATGTTAGCAGCTAACAAGCTCACAGAGGGTACTGTCCGTGTTTGTCATCAGCCACAGTGGGCTTCCCTTCAAGAAGCTCAAACCACACTGCTGTACTGACGTAAGCAGCTTCTAAGCTGTGAATTTTGCATTACACATGCTTCTCTTTTTATTTAATAAAACTCTCCAGTATTTTAGAGCTATCGGTCGGCTCACTGCTTATGCTGCTGTTAAAGCTTTTCTAAGCTGCACCTGTGGCCAGTGCCACAACTGCGCATGTGGTGGTAGCTATGCCTTGGTCAGAAGTGAGCAACAGCATGGTTTTGCCAAGAAAGAGCACTACATATAATAATAATTAACCAATAGCTTCACAAGGTTGGCCAAACATGAAATAAAATAAAATAGTAACAAACCTTCAACTGGCTTGTTCAGTGTAATTTAGAATACCAAAAAGGTAACATAAATACCATATTTTCCAGACTATAAATCGCAGTTTTCTTTTTTTTAGTTTGGCTGTTTCTGGGATTTATATACCAAAGCATAGAATTTCACATGTACATCATTTCCATACTTTCAACTGCCAGAGTGCGCTCTCTGCTTGTGTACTGGTATGTTCTACGCCTGTATCAAAATTAACGCAAATGTCCCCCAAATTTAGCAGATTACGAGCTGCAAATAGGGAAATATGCTGCCGAAAACGGCAGTTGAGCAGCAGAAAGAAAGTTTGGAGTGAACGAGAAACTTATGAGGGACTGGCGAAAAGTGGAGGTTACTCTTCCTACAATGAAAAACACAAATAAAAGCTTATCGTGGGGCTAAAAGCTACAAGCTCACAGCTAGAGGAATGATTTAAAAAAATGAGTGCTTGAACAACTGGCAGCTGGGAGAGGCTTATTAATGGTGCAGTTACATATTCACACCACGGTAGCTGCCAAAATAATAAATAGATATGACTGTGGGAGGCCATTTCTTGGTTTTAACGCTTTGTTCAATGCAACCACCTCTCTATCAGAGCACAAATAAATGTATCCCCCAAAATGCGATTTATATATGTTTTTTTGTTCTTTATTATGCATTTTTTGGCTGGTGCGACTTATACTCAGGAGTGAATTATAGTCCAGACATTAGGGTAATTATCTGATAAGCAAAAAAAATAAAAATAAACAATGGTATGACTACCTTAGAATAGAACAAGAATTGAACCTCTCCGTAATGGTTCATTTGGTCCAACTAGGAATATAATGTAAGATTGGGGCAGGATGACATAGAAAAAGAGCATATTGATAAAAGGAATAGTCATTTTAATTGATATCAGTAATTTTAAATGTTTTAAACATTTTATGACTCTTTATTATATTATTGGCTTAAACATTTGGTCCACCAATAGCTGAGTGTAGATGGAGCCCAATCCAGTGACATAGAGCTGAAAGCACCAGGTATTTTGACCCCTGTTCATATTTTTCAAAGCGTTTTAGCTATTAATGGCGTGGTGGAGAACTGAGGGACATTTTAAAAGCAGCAGGTGGTGTTTGCAGAGCGTCCCACGTGAGTTTCCCGTTTCTATCCATGCAAACGTTTCACAGCGAGCTGGGGGGGGGGTAATTATGCGAATTAACTTTTTGACTGGTAATATCGTCATAACATGTTATTTCCTAATTAGAAACATGCCTGAAGTGTTGCTTTGACTCATAAACTTATGTTTGAATAATTTTTTGCGTCTCTGCTGGTAGTTATTGGGGATGCTGAAACGCCTGCTCCCACCTATCTCCCTTTTTTCCATCCATCTCCCCCCCTACCTGAGCCGGCTTAAGCTTAGTTTATTCTTCTCCGTTTTGACGGAAATGAATTGACGCAGCGTCATTATCCGTCGATGCAAAGGCTCTCCGTCACCGACGCAAGGACGCCCGGACTAGAGGCCCAATTTTTACTAACTGTCTCCGTCAACGGAGAGTGTGAGCATATGATTGGTCAGTTTCAGTAACACACAGAGATTGCTTCACCAAAATGAGGCTCTATAGTCGCTCTAATCAGTAGTTAATGCAGTGTTCGGGCACAACATGCTTTATATTGAAAGGATAATTTATTTAATCTGTTCTTTTGGCGGTTTTAAACATAAGTAGGTTTGGGAAAACAACAAAAAAGGCTGCTGTGACTGTTTTCATGTGTCTTTAGAGTATTCTTTGAGCTGCACTTCAAGTTAAAAGCTTTGCAGCATAATCAAAATGTACTTTTTGTTGTTCATTGCTCCTTGAGGAAGAAATGCGTTCACAAGTCTAGAAAAAACCTGAAACAACGCTGTGATAGTATGCAGAGACGGCATGAAAAGTTAGCACCCCCTGCTATCCTGGTCGAGCAACACAGAAAAATCAATAGAGAGCGGAGTGGAAAAAACAGACTACTATAAACAAAAACGTCTCCGTCAATACGTCTGCGTCTGAGTGCAAATTTGCTTTCGGAGAAGCAAAAACTGGCCTTAACTCAGCAGCCGAGCTGCTGCGCCTGCAGAAAAAATACAAAGAGCGAGGAAAAAACATAATATAAGTACACTGACAAAACCATACATAACAGTTTGAAAAATACTGGTGCACCCCATACCACCAGAACAGAAATGTGACGTCATATATGAGATACCATGCAAACTCTGTAAAAAGACATACATCGGAGAAACAGGAAGACCATTCCAAACAAGAAAGATGGAACACAAAAAAGAATGGGAAAAAGAGATCAACAAAAAACACAAAAGAGCAGCAAAACTGGAAGCAGAAAGCACTATCAAGAAATCAGCCATAACGGACAAAAATCACATCGTGGACTAGGACAACTCAAAATTCATAGCAACTGAACCAGAAAGATTCAAACGATGGATCAAAGAAGCATTAGAAATAAGAAAACGCACACTGTCAACCATCAACAGAGATGAAGGAGTCTACACCTTAGACGTTGCATGGGACGCAGTGCTCTGGAACATCACGGGCAGTACGGGGCGACATTGTCCCCTACTGCCCACACATAAGCAGCGGAAGACGCCACAATAACACCAGTGGAAGCTCTGAGGAAGGCGACAGCTGTTGCCGAAACTGTCAGCATAAAAAGAAGTTAAAAACCAATTCTTTGTGTATAAAGTAAGAACCTTCAGATCTAATAGAAAGCTACACAAAATGAACATGGCAAAGATGATGATGAAGCTGTAACTTCACTGCTGCTAAAACCAATGCACTACTAGAGGGTGTTCAGTGCCATTATGGAACAATAGTGGAAGTTTTAATTCTGCTAAGGATACCAACAAAAAGAAAAATGATGTTTGGATTATATTCACAGAAAATGTGAACACCATAGGGTCTGGCCAGAGGAGGACTACAGACCAAATCAAATTGCGGTGGAAGAGTCTGAAGGCCAGGGCAACAAAGGACAATGCTGAAGCCGAAAAACCCACATACAGGCAACAAGCCCTTTAAAAGGGGAGATTACAAAGAAGTGGTCCTCGACCTCATTGGAGGTTAGAAGTCACAAGCTCTCCATGGTATTCAAGGTGTTTTAGGGGATTGATAGCCCTGGATTGAGGAGGAGGAGAATCTGCCAGTTCCTCCTGAGGCTGATCCAGAGAGCGAATTTATATTGAATCTCAGCTTTGTTCCTGAGGAAGAAACTGGGTCCTCATTGGTTGAGCCAGTTGTAGTTGCCACAGGATATCAGAGGAAAGCCTTGAAGTGCCCTTCGTAAAAAAAAAAAGATGATTACAAGGCACTTCTGACAAAAAGAGACTGAAAGGGCAGATGCACAGGTTTGTCTGGCAGAGGAACAACTGAATCTGACCAAACTGCAGCAAACCAAGGCCAGACTTGAGATCCGCCAACTAAAGGCTAGGCTCAGACAAGCTGGTCTCTCCACATCAGATGAGGAAGTCTGAAATTATTGTTGAGTATTTGACATCAAGTCATTTTATTGAATTCAATACATCTATATTTGAAACTTGTTATAAATATCCTCAATGTACAATGTTTGCGGGTGTCAGGTCTCAGATGAGCGGACTGCTGGAATAGGATGGGGTGGGGTTTTTCTTTTTTTTAAATTTACTTAAATGTGTGTTTTTGTTTTAAATAAAAATAAACTTATATTGACCCCACATTGGCTATTCTACTTGTTGCCCTTTACACATCTATAGTTCACATTGTGATTTCCTATCCTGTTTGAGCACTGGTTATCCAGACTTGGTGATCCTGAAAAGTTCCAATCCAGATCAGATTGATACAATCCGATGTTGCTTTGAAAGACTGGCTCAAAATAATATATATATATATATATATATATATATATATATATATTTATCACGGATCGCAAAAGCCAACTAAAGATAAATGCATGGAATCAGTTTTTAAAGATTCCTTTGTGACATTAGTTTTCTAATCCTAGAAATGTTCTTGATAGAAGGTTGACCTTGTTATTGCCTTTATGTGACCCTGGAGGTTTAGGTCTGAGTCCATTGTTACACCTAGATTACACGTCTGGTTGGTAGGTTCTAGTTGTATTAACAGAAGCTCTCTGCTGACTTTTGCTCATTCCTCTTTTGGTCCAAAAATAATTACTTCAGTTTTGTTCCTGTTCAGCTGGAGAAAGTTAAGGGAATATTCAGCTCTTGATTCGTCTCGTCGACACACATTTTTTCACAATGACACTTCCATTTTTTCATTACGTACCAGTGGATTGCTATTCCGTGAAGACTTCTTTCTACCCGAGAATACTTTAACTTTAGTTGGAGCAATGGTATCAATGATGTCTGAAAGTTTAGAAAGTTATCTACCAGCCTGTTTACTGATTTTGTGTTGGGGGATGGGGGTGCGTCAGATCAATAAATTTCCGTAACTTTGAAGATATTTGCTCTCTGTGGCCCTCACAAGGCTTGCGGCGTAATGTCACTGCCGTAAAAACAAATCTCTCTGGAGCGCATCTGATGAAGTGTGCTGACAATTTTAAAAGCTCCCCAGCCAAAACAAAAAACTATCGAACTAACAGTGTGCCAGTTGGTAAACCATCAAACAGTTTTCCCGGCACTGTATCACATCTTGATGACCAAACAACACACATTCGTGTTGCTACCAATCCAGTAGCAACACAAATGGTTCAGCATCCATACATCCTGCTGTATCTCTAACGTCTCATTCACAGGTTCTGACCACAAAAGCCTGAAAAGCAGTAACTCTAGGTTTAAGAAGCTAATCCTACTTTGAGCTAAATTGAGTAACCGTTTGACTGAAAAGATCTTTTACAGCAAGGAAGGAAGTTTTCTATCACCTCTGTCTTCTCCCAGCTTTCTGCTCTATGAGCGAACAGGCAGCAGGAACTGCGGGAGGTGCACTGTTATCAAGGACTACAAAAAAGAGGAACAACCTGGTCGTGGACTGCGGAGCTGTATGCCCCAGGCTGCTTCAACGTTCCTTGCCCCCAATTCACAACGGGCGCAGAACCGTAATAATGGCCGTGTTGAAAGCTGTGGTTAATTGTTACTATTTTCAGTTAAACTATTTTGAGTTAACTAATAGTCAACAACCAACTGTTTCGGGTTTACTTAATTTTAAACAAAGATTTTCTGCGCTACAACGAGCCTACTTCCCCTTCGCTCTATATGAAAGTCAGAGTAATTCAGTTTCAGCTTAATTAATCAATAGATATGCATAAATACCTCTGAATCTTTAGGCAACATTAGCTTACAGTTCCCTCCGCTCTCATATTGTAAATATGAGAGCGAGAACCTGTTACCGTCTGACCTCCTTCGTGCAGCTCCTCGGTTATGCAAATGAGGTGAGCTTGGCTCCCAGCATCACCTCGGAGACCTACACAAGCTCGTCCCTCACAGACTGAGGCTACGTCCACAATAAAGCTTGGTTTATGCTTGCCGCGTCCGCGAGGTCCGCACGGCTCCACGCGGCCAAATTACGCCATTTTAGCAACCACGCCTCCACGCGCGGCCTTCTCCCGAGTTTTTGGTGTGGACAGACGACGAGATCGATTTATTGTGCTTCGCTGTTGTCTTTGTCTGTAGTGTCGTATTGTTATTGACGCAGCATCATTGACGCCACTTCCTTTCATTATCCGGGGAAGCTGTCCACTCTAGCTCGTTTAGCCGTTGAATTAAGATTTACACGGCTCTCTTACCCGGCTAATAGTTATCCGGCCACAGACCTTAAATGACGCCCTGTTAGTGTGAACGATAGGGGGGTGTAGACTAAATAATTATACGTTTCAGGAATTATCCGGCTTAGTGTGGACGTGGCCTGAGACTCTAAGCAGTAAATGTTATCATTGCACACTCTTCTAGTAATGGAGGTATATTATAGAACACATACTTTATAAGCACACATGATTATATGAGTATAAAACATTAATAAATGCAGTTTATAAGAAAGTACATGAGATATAAAAGAACTTCATTATCCCCAACCTGAGTGTCAATCATTAGCCCATCCTATATGCAGAAGTAGTTGGCATAAAATTCCCATCATTAAATCCTAGAGGGATTCCAACAGCCGCAAAACCAGTAGGAAGGAAATCAAAATAGGGGTAAATATGTTTTATATACCATCTACGATACTTCGATACTGCAATCTTTTTTTTCGGTTATCTGAATATTAGCCAGCTAATTTCTTACGGTCGCCATGTTTATTTTACTTCTTCTTTGCACTATGCGGTCTGAGTCTGTACTCTGCCCCTTGATGGATTCTTCAGTGCTAAATACAAAGCCATTGCAAGATGCAATTTGCTGGAAGATGGACGTGAGGTTAAAAAACAAGTATACTTTCTGCCTTAGAACATCAAAAATGTCTGCTAGAATCATAATCAAAACATGATGCATTCCATATGAAAGTAAAATCGGCTATTTAAAGTATATTTTTATATTATTCAGTCCTATAAGATAATGTGAATATGAACGGTCTCGGATGGAAAATAAATACAGTTAAATAATTTAATACCGATGTTTTTTTTTTAAAATACTGTGATATGAAAATTTTGCCACACAGCCTCTCTCTCTATCTATCTATATATATATGAGGCTGAGTTATGTTATATCATTTAACTCCATAACATGAAATTAAGGTTACTTAATTTCACAAAGTTTTACTAAAATTGGTCGAAGCAAAAATTAATACACCCTGCAACAAAAACTACTACATCTAGTATTTTGTATGAGCACTGTAATTTTTAAGGACAGCACCAAGTCCTCTAGGCATGGAATGAACAAGTTGGTGACATATTGCAACATCTTTCTTTTTCAATTCTTCAAGAATAACCTCTTTTAGAGCCTGGATGCTGGATGGAGAGGGATTTTTAACTTGTGGCTTCAGAATTCCTCACAGGTTCAGATCCGGAGACAAACTTGGCCATTCAGTCACCTTTCCATTGTTCTTCTTCAGAAATGCAACAGTACCTTTAGGTGTGCGTTTTGGATCATTGTCGTGTTGGAAAAGTGCTCACAACGATCAAGTGCACGGAGTGATGGCAGCATCTTCTCCTTCAGTATAGAGCAGTACATTGTTAAGTACATGATACCATCAATGAAAAGCAGCTCCCCAACACCAGCAGAGGAAAACAGCCAGGTCGTCGAACCAGGGAGGAGTGTGTGCATGTAAAAGCGTGTGCATGTGTGGACTTCAGTAGTCAATGAGTCCATGAACTCCCCTCAGCTCATTCCCAGAGTCTATTGCCTGTGATGCTATTGCATCCTTGGGAGAGCCATCAGGCAGCTCACAGGCTTCATGTTTTCATGGGACAGGGAGGGGGTGTAGGAGCATCTGATCGCATTCATCTCATAGGGATTTCATCGTAACCCAATGAAGGTTGCCATAGAGTCAAGATAATGACAAATTGTTATGGTTAACAGGAAGAACATTTTTTCTCTGCCTTGAGTCTCTAAGATCTCCTTTTATGATTTCAAAATCAGATCCAATTGAAATTTGTTTAATTTCCTCCAAGCCGTGCTGCTAGTTTCTCATGACACTCCCTGTATGAGTCCCCAAACACCAACCAGATCACCAGACACAGGATCCAGCCTGCGTCCATGCTCACTAAGACAATATGCTTAAATCCCAGGAGTAAATCAAGTAGCCCCCTATTGCAATCAGCAGACACCCACAGAACCTAAATCCAAGTATATAAATCCTCAGCTTCCTTTAGAGATAACAGAGAGACACAACGGTCTCCATTTCCACGCGTCCTGCGCATATCCACTTGGGTGTTCCCAGAGGACACACTGGTTCCCCAGCACCAGCTCATTGATTTGAAAGATTTGATCAATAGCATTCAGAGTACAGCTGACAAGTTCCATAGTTGGTTTGGTTAGGCTTCGGAGAAAAATTAGTGAAATGCTCCAGACAGAGCACATAGACGGAGCCCTAGGATAAGAAACATCTGGGAGGGAAAAAGATAAAAAAGTGTCCATCCTCCCTGAGTGCCTGAAGAAGAAAGATAAAGATAATTTTACAGTTCATTGGTTGAATTTGCCTCATTAAATGCAAACTGGTGCTGCTATTGTTGAAATCACAGTATGTAAGAATAATAGTGATTTTTTTTTCTTCTTCTATCTTTGCTATTTCAGACCATCTGCTGGATTATGTTTGTAAAGAAGAGGTCTTCTCTGACCAGCAGCTCTGTAGATGGGAGAGTTTGGACCAGAAGGAACCAGAACCTCTGCAGATGAAAGAAGAGCAGCAAGAGTCAGAACATCCCTGGATAAAAGAGGAAGCATCAGAGCTCTGCATAAATGAACAAAAAGAACAGGTTGTATTGAAGCAAGAGACTGAAAATAAATTCATGGTGACTCCTACTCTTGAGGAAAAGTGCCAAATTAAACCAGAACCAATCAGGAACCAAGTCATCTCTCAGGACTCTAATGAAACTGAGAACCAGAATCAAGAAGGAAACCATCATAAAGACTCAGGATCAACGCGTATTAAAGGGCTGAAACAAAATAAGAAAACCACAAAGCGTAAAGCCAAACGCAAGTCGAAAAACCAACCAGAAAACTATTTGTATTGTAAAATTTGTGGGGAATTTTTTATTGAATATAGTAACTTGATATCACACTTGAAAAGTCACAAAGGTGAGAGGCCTTTTACCTGCCTGTCCTGTGGAAAAAGCTTTCCAAAAAATGCTCAATTAGAAAGGCACAACAGAATTCACACAGGCAAAAAGCCTTTCTCTTGTAAAATCTGTCAAAAAAGTTTTACTGACAGACATATTTTGAATAATCACATGAGGGGACACACGGGCGAGAAGCCTTTCTGTTGTACAATATGTGGAAAAGGTTTTGGTCGAAAGCAAGTTCTGACTTATCACATGAGAATCCACACTGGTGAGAAGCCTTTCTCTTGTACAATTTGTGGCAAAGGTTTTATTCACAGACACAGTCTTACTAGTCATATGAGGGGGCACACAGGTGAGAAGCCTTTCTCTTGTACAGTTTGTGGCAAAAGTTATACTAGGAAATCGTATTTGACTAGTCACATGAGGGTTCACACAGGTGAGAAGCCTTTCTCCTGTTCAAATTGTGGCAAGAGTTTTACTACGAAACGTAGTTTGACTAGTCACATGAGTGTACACACAGGTGAGAAGCCTTTTTCTTGTACAATTTGTGGCAAAGGTCTTATTCACAGAAACAGTCTGACTAGTCACATGAGGGTTCACACAGGTGAGAAGCCTTTCTCTTGTACAGTTTGTGGCAAAAGTTATACTAGGAAATCTTATTTGAATAGTCACATGTGGGTTCATACAGGTGAGAAGCCTTTCTCCTGTTCAAATTGTGGCAAAAGTTTTACTACGAAACGTAGTTTGACTAGTCACATGAGTGTACACACAGGTAAGAAGCCTTTCTCTTGTACAATATGTGGCAAAAGTTTTATTAAGAAAAGTAATTTGACTATTCATATAAGGGGGCACACAGGTGAAAAGCCTTTCTCTTGTACAATTTGTGGCGAAAGTTATTCCAGGAATTGTTATTTGACTAGTCACATGAGGGTACACACGGGTAAGAAGCCTTTCTCTTGTACAATTTGTGGAAAAAGTTTTACTACGAAATATTATTTGACTATTCACGTGAGAGTACACATGGGTAAGAAGCCTTTCTCTTGTACAATTTGTGGCAAAAGTTTTACTCTGAAATGTTATTTGACTATTCACATGAGGGCACACACAGGTAAGAAGCCTTTCTCTTGTACAATATGTGGCAAAAGTTTTATTAAGAAAAGTAATTTGACTACACACATGTGGAGACACACAAGTGAGAAGCCATTCTCTTGTACAATTTGTGACAAACATTTTACTCGGAGAGTTAATTTGACTAGTCACATTAGAACTCACACAGGTGAGAGGCCTTTTTTATGCCTATCCTGTGGAAAAAGCTTTACTCAAAAATCTCATTTAGATAGGCACAACAGAATTCACACAGGTGAGAAGCCTTTCTCTTGCACAATTTGTAACAAAGGTTTTACTCAGAGACCCAGTTGGAAAAGTCACATGAGATTTCACACAGATTAGAAGCCTTTCTTTGGTATATTTGTGGCAACCTTTTTACCTACCGATAGGGATATAGATGTATACAGACATATCACATGAGATTTTCAATCAGATGTTAGCCGTTACCTCAGAACACCTTTCTTAATTTTTTTAGATTAAAGGTTGGATATGGAACATGAATATGATGGTGACTTCTGGTTTATCTATGTTGTAGTTACGACAATAACAATATACATCATTCCAGCTGTTGGGTTGCCTGGTTCACTGCAGATACGCCTAGTGACCAACCTCAACTGTGTCCTGTGAGAAATGTATTTTAGAGGAGTCTAATTGAAGGCTGACATTACCAAAGTAAGCAAGTGAGTTAGCTTACCGATTCAGGAGAAATGTTGCCATTTCCGCTGTTTGATGCTGTGGAAATATTTTGTTTGGGTCGATCTAGTGCAGGCTGCACCTAAAACTACTTTAGTTTCTGTTCTTTTGAGGTCACTCCTCTCCTGAGATGGATGACAATATCTTCTGGGTTCTGAAGCAGCTGTTTGACTTGCTGACTCCATCGTTCTTGCCAGTACAAGCCAAGCTGCGCTGAACGTATAGTTGGATCATAGAGACTGTATCTGTCAACCTGCGACCGCTACTGGTTGATAGATGTAAAAATAATGTCATTTTGATGCCTGTTTTAAGGGTATATTTTATTATATTTTAACCCAAATATAATCTTTTAAGGAGATGTAGTACTTTCATTCTGCACGCCTCTGAAAGCACTGTGGATGGGTTTTTTTAGTTTTTTTTATGTAGCTTTTTATTTCCGTCACTGAATAAACACATTAAAACCCAACAGTTGTAAAGTGTTTTCCATCTAAAGGTGCATTCAGACCAGCCCTGTTTAGTTCAGTTGAAAGGAACTCTGGTTCATTTGCCCGGAAAGTTTGGTTCGTTTGTGGAGGTATGAGTGGGCAATTGAACTCTGATTTTGACCAAACAAACTCAAGTCCACCTAAAAACGGTGGTTTCGGTTTGATTGAAACAAACCCTGGTTTGGTTCGATTGCATGTGTGAATGGTAAACGGACCGGGGCCACACAAAAAGAAGGAAGCGGACTATTGTACAGGGCATCCTGGGTAAATAAATACAATCTAAACAACTACTAATGCTGGAGAAATAAATGCTGGATCTTGTACATACCTTGCTCAACTTCTGTATAATGAGGCCATCTGTGCCTGCAGGCAGTCCTACGCATTGCAAAATGCTCACATGGAGCTGCATTGTATAAAACACATTCTCCCTAGTCCTCCGCCTCATTCTATGTTCGTGAGTTGCTTCTGCAATATTTATCAGGAACATTTTCAAAACAAAATTTATCAACACTTAAACCGCTACAATCTGCTGCTTCCCTATGTTTGTTAATATTACGCTGTACTAGAAATTCACCCACGGCATGAGAAAGCACAGCTCTACAACACCGCCACCACAGGCGAAGAAGTGAAATTGTTGCTCAAAGCTTTGTGCTTTCTGATAATAAAAAGCCAGTGTGAATGCACACTGCAACAGCTAAAAACATCAAAAAATCTTGCAATTTTGGTCCCCAACTGAACCAAGTCTGCCAGACTCAAATTTTTAACATTAATAAAACCTTGGATTTACATTTTTTCCTCTAAGGCTGTATTCACACCTAACAGTTAACTTGAAAAGCCTGAAAAGACTAAACCTTCTGAAATATCAAAGTTTCGTGCTCCAAAGAATTTCATTTTGTGTTTGTAGTTCACAAAAAATACATTGACATTTGATTTTAAGTTGACATTACTGATGAGTGTGAACATACTTTGACTTGGTAAAAAGCCTGATTTAATTAAGAGTATAAATGTATTTAATTACATACAGGTGCTGGTCATAAAATTAGAATATCATGAAACACTATTCCAGTAATTCCATTCAAAAAGTGAACCTTGTAAATTGGATTAATACACCACACTGATGTATTTTAAATGTGTAATCCTTCTAATTTTGTTGATTATAAAAGATAACTAATTAAAGTCACAAATTCAGTATCTCAGAATATTACAATATTGTGAAAATGTTTAATTTAGAAGAAGACCTGGTGCAACACTCAAATCAGGTATTTATTTCAAAATATTTGCAAACGCCATTAAATGGTCTCTGTCTAGCTCTGTAGGCTACATAATAATGGGGAAGAGTGCTGACTTAACGGTTGTCCAAAAGATGACCCTCGACACCTTGCACAAGGAGGGCAAGAGACAGAAGCCCTTTGCTAAAGAGACTGACTGTCCATAAAGCTCTGTATCTAAGCATACTGATAGAGAGGTGAGAGGAAGGACAAGATGTGGTAGAAAAAAAGTGTAAAAGCAATAACAAACCCTGGAGAGGATTGTCCAACAAAACCATGAAAAAATGTGGAGGAAATTCACAAATAGTGGACTGCAGCTGGAGTCCGTGCCTCAAGAACCACCACGCACAGACGTCTGCAAGATATGGGTTTCAGTTGTCGCATTCCTTGTATCAAGGAACTCCTAAACAAGAGACAGCAATCAGAAGCACCTTACCTGGGCTAAAGAAAAAAAGGACTAGACTGTTGCTGAGTGGTCCAAAATTATGTTCTCGGATGAAAGAATATTTTGTATTTCTTTTTCAAATCGTGGTCCCAGACTGAAGGAAAAGAGGAGAGGCACATAATCCATGTTGCTTGAGGTCCAGTATAAAGTTTCCACAACGATCTGATCTATTTTTGATTATTGTCTTTACTTCATGATTGTGAAAAGTTTCTACATGTTGTTGCATTAAATACAATAAATATTTTTTCATGTTGCTAATATTTTCAGACTTTTTAAACAACTAGTATGTATTTTTTTGCAATTGTATTAAAATGTAGGACATTTTGAAATATTGTTTTCTGATGATTGTTCTGTGAATTTAGTGTTAGATGTTAAAGAATAATTTTAAACAAAGCAGTTTCTAAATGTTGTCAGAAAGAGAACTGGAATTGGCAGGTGAGAATTTAATAGAACCTAAATACGACATAAACCAATTAAAGCATGATCGGTGCATCACTATTTATGGTATGTTTGTTGTGTATTTGAAGAATTGGAGCTTCTGACAGCCAACCGGGAACATCACCAGGAAACTTCCCTGATCTAAGATGGAGAAATCTGCAGTCAGTGGTTCTTAACAGGCTGACTACAGATTGTAGAATAACAACAATTTTGCTATAATAAAAAGCTTTCTTTGCTTTTCTGTTTTGTTATTAAAAAAATCTGTCATAGATATGCAAATCATTTGCCAATTTTTTTTTTATTAAAACATGCCTGAATTATATTCAACTCCGTTTATATTGAGCGGATTCACAGTGGACGTTACCTCCAGGCATGGTCGCAGTGGGGTGGGGGGGGGGGTTCTGAGGGCCCGGCAAAGACGAGGCCCTTTGAGGGCTGTCAATATGTATTGACTTGTGTAAGTTTTTTAAATGAGATGTTTCATTTGATCTGTTAAAATAAGCAAATTATATATGGTTGGGATTCGATATAAAAAAATATCCTTGAATTATTTATGATATCATTTCACCCCTCTCCCTTACTGAATGGTATCGTCTGACACTGGCAGCGGCACATGCGAAGTGTGTACAGCACGCTTCGCCTACGTGAACAATTCCTTCCCTTCACTGCTGTGGAAGATCTTTTCTGTCAAACTGTTTCTTAATTTAGGATTAGTTTCTAAAACCCAGTTACAACGTTTCAGTTTTGTGTGTCAGCCACTGTAAGATACAGGAGGATGTATGAATGCTGAACGAGCCACATTGCTACTGGATTGGTAAGTAATAAATGCTTGGTCCTAGGTTATTTGGGCATGATGATGCGATACAGTGGCAGGAAAATTGTTTGATGTTTTGTTCTTTTGACTGTACTTGTAAACTTGTTCAGAAGCGCTCCATAGAGATTCCCTCATCTGCTTCGGCTGTCGACTCGGTCTTGCTGATAGCCAGCGGCCCCTATTTCGAGATGCAAAGAGTATAAAACCACTGTATTTATGGTTATGCGTTTTGGTTCACTAAATGGTTTCAGCACATTTCGTAGTGCGTTACCGCTGCATTAAAGTACGCATTATTCAGTTAATATAAGGTTTTCGGACTTAAACTAGTGCTAACTCATTAGCGGAGTAGCTCTGTAGATCTTCACGCCATGGTGATGGGATACAGCAGCTTTGCTCAAATTATTCCACTTTAGCTCAAGAACCCCCCTTTTTTTCTCTGTTAACCTATAAATGCAGTCAAACATAAGATGTTATATTGACTATCAGTTGACCTCGCCTAATGAGGTCTTGATCATTCTGAACAGTCAAATACACTTAAACATTAGAATGTCCAAGGCAGTCATTTTGACCCTTTTGAAATATGCATATTAAATAACTTTGTCAAATTAAGTAATGAAGCCTTGTTGGTCCCTGACTTTTCCTAAAACTATGAGAATTTTAATAAAACTATTTTGAATATTTATCATGTGAATAATATGATAATTTCTGCAAAGGATTTTGCGTTGTTTCAATTTAGTTTGCAAACATTCTGGATCAGATAGTATGAAAGTATTCTGTGAAGGGTGGTTGGCAGAGATGGATCATACTGTATTTGACAACATAGGGGATCGTGTAGTAACACAATTCCACATCATCTTCAAGAGATGCAGTGAAACCTCCCAAACAGCTCAAAGTAGTTTGTACAGTAGCTGGCAGAGGATTTCCATCAGAGGTTCTGCCTGCAAAGAGTTGCCTGCAACCCGGAGTTGAGTATAGATGTACTTTTTTATTACAGGTAAAATATTTTAGTCTTCTCTGGTTTTAGTGTCTTTAGTTATAATCATTCCCAAAGATTTTACCTCATTTTAACTGGAATCCCATATAAGTCAGTTTGCTCCACATCATGTATTGACATAAGCTCATATTTTTTAAATGTAAATAGAATCCCAATGCTTTAGAAAATATAAAAATTTTGTTATTAGCAAAGGGATCTGGACAGTTTTTTTTAGAGATATAGCTAATAACTCAGCAGCTAAAAATAAATAATTAGGGAGAAAATTAACAGCCCTGCTGGTTTCCACGATTGATAGTGAATCTTTTAGGTGTTTCCTAGAGAAACCGAGCTATTAATATCCTCATACATTATATGTATCGCTTTGATAAACTCTGTACAGAATCCAAAATATTCTGACGTTTTTATAATATATGTATGTTCAACAGAATCAAATGCTACGTAAAGATCCAAAAATTAAAATGAAACCCTTATCTTCAAAGAATTATAATCTACTAAATCAAGGACTAATCTGATTTTATTATGTATAGACCTATCTTTTATCAATCCTGATTGTGATCTATTCACTTTAGGGTGTTTACATGCAGCAATAGAAAGCTGAAATATTGCCTTTGTCCTTCTGAAATCTGAATTTTGAAATGCTTGAATACACCAAGGTACTTAGATAATGTGATTCGAAATTTGAATATCTCTACATGTAAATGCTGGTCAGGTGTAGCCGAGCTTTTGGCAGCCTGGGCATTCCCCCTTTGGGAAGTGATGAGACTGAGGAAGTGGGGACAGCAACAATAGAACGAGCAGCAATAACGAGTGTAACACAAACAGTGCAGTACTAACAAAATGTACTTCTTTGCTCACTGTGCATATCCTACTTTTACTCCATCGGCTTCACAAACTTTAGCATTTGTTTACTCTCTGTGTCTGTAGTCCAACAAGAATGTCGGCGTGAAAGTGTGCATGTCGCCACCTAGCGTTGCAGAGTTGAACGCACTTCATTCAATAATTCGATTTTCTGAGTGACATTTAAACTGGGACTCAACTCTGGTTTAGCCATTAATTCAATTACTGCCAAAAGCTCAATTCAGATGTGCATTTTAACATACTGACTGACTAGAACAAGCCCATACTTGAGCAGGGGCTTACTGGACCTCGAGCCCAGAACCTCGGCACTGCTGTTTTGTAATATTCTTCCAGATAAGGAGGAGAGCCGGAGCAAGATGACAAGGTCCAGTCTCGAGCAGAGGCTTAAGCCTAGTTTATACTTCTCCAACAGAAAATTTGCCCTCAGAAGCAGACGTCCTAACGGAGATATTTCGGAATACAAGAGGGACAAAAACTTTGATTAAACTATCAGTGTGTCAAAGGAAGTGAATGTATGAAGGTTTGGAACCTTTGTAGGAAATCCACGACCTGATGTAAATATGAACCTTTCAGCCATGTAAGACTTACCACGAAACATCTCACAGATGGATGGGTCATTACATCATGTGTTAAGATGTCTATCTCAGACACAAGAAAAAGAACAGACACTGTCCCAAATCACACATTGGTAAAGGTTCAGCTACATTTCATTACAATTCAAATGTTTTAAAAATAATGTCTAGCCTTTAAAAACAAATTATATGTATGCATTTACAAATAATGTATTAGACTTTATGGTGCCCCTAATGAATGGTGTGAACACTTCGTTACCTGTAAATATTTTAAAAATCATTTGTAGCTCCACAAAAACAACAAATGACATTTATTCATTTACAAATTATCTATTAGACCTCATGCTTGCCCTAATTAATGTGTTAACACTTCGTTACGAATAAATATTTTAAGAATCAGTTGTAGCTCGAAAAAACATTGATAAATTATATTTACTGATTACAAATGATCTATTAGACTTTATGCTTCCCCTAATGTAAAATATGAACACCTCATTACCTGTAAATATTTTAAAAATAATTTTTATCTCCCCAAAAACAATAAATGAAATTCTTACATTTACATGTAATCTATGAATACTTTCGGCTTCCCCTAATGTAATGTGTGAACGCTTCCTTACTTGTAAACGTTTTACTGATTTGCTTTGACTGTCCAACAATCACCTAACAATTTGTCATCATACAGTATATGACACTCGTTTATTGTATGATTAAAACTATGACTAAGTAATCTCATCACGAGTTGTTTTTTTTAAACAGGCCTTGTTAAAATACTTAGACAAAGTAGCAAAACCAACGTTAAGAGACTAGAACATTTATGGAAGGATATTTTCAAACTTCTGTCTGGCAGAAGTATTTTCCCATTTTCTTTTCCCATTAAAAAAGATAACAGCAGCATCATGTCACACAAGTTATATCTCAAAATTACCTCCTTATATAGTGACTGTGGCTCAGGAGTTGGGTGTTTGCCTTGTAATCGGAAAGTTGCCGGTTTAAGCCCCGGCTCTGACGGTCTCAGTCGTTGTGTCCTTGGGCAAGACACTTCACCCGTTGCCTACTGGTGGTGGTCAGAGGGCCCGGTGGCGCCAGTGTCTGGCAGCCTTGCCTCTGTCAGTGCAGCTGCGGCTAACACCATTGAAATGAAAAATATTCAATTTCAACAGGGATGATTTTACTTTCGTTCACTTATGGGAACTAACTTTACTCCTCCTATCGGCTCCAAGGATCTAAGTTTCTTCCCTGTTCTTTCCTGCCCCACAACCTTCCTGTACCTAGTCACAACTTGCTGTGGGTGGATAGCTAAAGCGTTAAAAGTATAAAAAAAGATATTGATATTAATGAATAATAACAATGCATCAAACTTATATAGCGCTTTTCTTGGACACTCAAAGACGCTTAAATGAAATGAACCAATACTTTGCATACAGATATCAACCTTTTTTAAGCCACCAATTGAAAATAAATTCGACGTAATGGGATTTTTCAGAAATTGTGAATCTTGCAATTATGAAAAAAATAATAATAATACATGGCTTAAAATTTTAATTCTTATACAGTACCTAGGTTATGCGTACTGAACTCAAATGCAAAAGTTAAAATGCACCTACGGCTACTTACCACTCATCGCCAGAGAATGTTTTGTCTGAGATTAAGAGATAATCATATCCAGGTAAGAAATTCTAATATTATAGTAAATTATTAAAGTAAATAATAATTTTATTAAATCATATATATGTATATACATTTTACTCTTCATAAATAGGTGGAGTTTGGATATTTTAATTTATTCTAAGTACAATAATTCTTTCAACTATTATAAGCGAAATCACACCTTAACGCTTGTTTCTGTTCTCTGTTTTTCTTTAACCAGACCAGACTCTTGTGCTGCAGGAGGCAATTAAACATTAAGTCTAATATTAAAAAACCTAGGGCTTCATGAATTTTATATTAAAGCATTGGAAT
Organism: Apricaphanius iberus; assembly: GCA_028564705.1. Lineage (NCBI taxonomy): Eukaryota > Metazoa > Chordata > Actinopteri > Cyprinodontiformes > Aphaniidae > Apricaphanius > Apricaphanius iberus. Next base: position 356,930 of record JAPXFQ010002023.1, read on the forward strand.
CAGTTTCCCCGTTTACATATTTATGAATAGGGATGGGTACCGATATCCGGTGCCATTACGGCACAGGTGTTAGGTCAGTCTGCGTTTCCCCGTCAGTATGTGTTACCCCTACCTCACGCGGCAAAAGTGGCGCGCACAACCTACAAGCTCGCTCCTGAACTGAACTCGTCGTGCTCTGCTCGTACACAGGGGAGTGACGGAAGCTGTGATGGTTCAAACGTTCTATTTTGGCGGAGCTACAGTCCTCAATATTACTGCTCTGTGATTGATAGATTTCAAACATATTTAAAACAGCGTTCCCCTTATAATACAGGGAAATGCATCCTGAGGGCTATATAACACCCGTCATATAACGTTCCACTGTATTATAGGGGGGAACGTTATATGACAGGTGTTATTGAGCTTGCAGGATGCTTTCCCACTGTATTATATGGGGGGAACGTTATATGACAGGTGTAATATAGCCATCAGGATGCATTTCCACTGTATTATATGGGGGGAACGCTATATAACAGGTGTTATAAAGTCGTCAGGATTTTTTTTCCTGATATGTGACGTCAAGATGCATTTCCACAATTATAATAGGATATACTTTATTAATCTCAGAATTAGGAAATTCTGTACATTCATTAGGCCTAATTATTTTTTGTTTTCAAATTATTCTTTTCAGTTGTACATTCTTATCTATGCCAATTTATTTTTTTGAAACTGCACAGAACTTTTTTTTCCTTTTTGTATGTACTACATATTATTCTTAATTCCGTTTTCATACTTTTATTTTGGTATGAATATGAATGCATATATTACCTGCCATTTTCTTGCTGTTGCAGTGGAAAAATGTATTATTATTCTCTACTATTATTTTCTATTTGAAATTATAAAAAAACATTATCTATCTATCTATCTATCACAGAGCAGTAATATTGAGGACTGTAGCTTCGCCAAAATAAAACGTTTGAACTATCACGACTTCCGTAACTCCCCTGTGTACGAGCAGAACACGGCAAGTACAGTTCGGGAGCGAGCTTGTGGTTTGTGCGCGCCACTTTTGCCGCGTGAGCGGCGCGGAGAGGTAGGGAGAACAGATACTGACGGGGAATCGCAGACTGACGCAACACTTGTTATCGGATAAAACCTAAACTATACCCGTCCCTATTTATGAACACATTTTACAGATGAGACAGCCGGCCACTGAGCAGCTCTGCAAACCCTGATGGTTGGTTTAGTGGACAGAAGGGGGACGCGTCCTGAAGCTCTCTGCAGACCATATTCTGATGTTTCACTCCCCAACCAGACGACCAGCAAAGAGAGAGTCAGGGCGCGCTCCCCTGTTTCTGAGGCGTGGCTGAGGAAGAGAGCCTGAAGAAAGGGGGTTGGACTTTATTTCATAACACACCTACCCTACCTTTAAGTCAAGCTAAGGTGTATACAACCATTTCAAAAGTTAGCTTTCAGTAAGTCGGTTAAGAACCTTTGACTTTGCAGGTTTCTCCATCTTAGATCAACTTTCCTAGTGATGTTCCTGGTTGGCTTTGAGATACTCCAATTCTTCAAATACACAAACACACCATAAAAAGTGATGCTCCAATCATAATTTTTTGGTCTATGTTCTATTAAAGTAACACCTGCCAGTTCCAGTTCTCTTTCCAACAACTAACATGTATAAATTCCTTTGCTTGAACTGATTCTTTAACAACTAGATTCACAAAAACCCCATCACCAAAAATATTTCCATATTTCATACATATCTACACAATTTTAAAATGATTCATTTTAGTTGTTTAAAAAGTCTGAAAATATTACCCATCCATCCATTTTCTTAACCGCTTAATCCTTGATGGGTCACGGGGGTGCTGGTGCCTATCTCCAGCTGTCAACGGGCGAGAGGCAGGGTACACCCTGGACAGGATTAGTGCCAGTGATGCAAACTTTTTTCATAACAATATAAAGAAACTTTATAGAATCTATGTTCAAATAATGTTTATATGTTTTTATGTGGCTTTATTCATTAATCATGAAATGAAGACAAAATGACGAGAGCACAAGATAATGCAATAAAAATATCAGAAAAAACAGAAAAGATCCAAGCTCTGGGCGATATGGCCTCAAATCAATATTATAATATATTGAACATTTCACACCAATAACAATAAGAGGAAGAGAAATACCAGATACATTTCTATTAGTAGTTTTTACAGAATAGTTAACAGAATACAAATTACATCAATGGAAAGTCCCAAAATAAGCATCTCAGAAAATTAGATTATAAATTAGAACTGAGGCAAAAAAAGTTTTTTTTTTAATCTTGACCAAATGAAAAGTATAAACATCAAATGTATGAGCATGTACAGCGCTCCATATTTAGTTGGGGCTCCTTTGGCCTGGATTCCTGCAGCAATGTGGCATGGAGTCGATCAGTCTGTGGTACTGCTTAGCTGTTATGAGAGCCCGTTGCTCTGATAGTGTCCTGCAGCTTTTCTGAATTGTTGGGTCTGGCGTGTTGCATCTTCCACTTATATACCCCATAGATTTTCTATGGGTTACGCTCTGGCGAGTTTGCTGGCCAATCAAGAACAGGGATACCATGGTCCTTAAACCAGGTACTGGTAGCTTTGGCGGTGTTTTCAGGTGCCAAGTCCTGTTGGAAAATGAAATGTGCATCTTCATAACGTTGGTCAGCAACAGGAAGCATGAACTGCTCTAAAGCTTCCTGGTAGACGGCTGTATTGACCGTGGACTTCAGAAAACCCAATAGACCAACAACCGGCAGATGACATGGCACCCCAAACCATCACTGACTGTGGAAACTGTATACTGGACCTCAAGCAACATGGGTTATGTGCCTCTCCTCTCTTCCTCTAGACTCTGGGACGATGATATCCAAAAGAAATACAATACAAATTCACGGGAGAACATAACTTTGGGCCACTCAGCAACAGTCTAGTCCTTTTTGTCTTTAGCCCAGTTAAGGCGCTTCTGATGCTGTCTCTTGCTCAGGAGTGGCTTGACACAAGGAATGCGACAGCTGAAACCCATATCTTGCAGACGTCTGTGCGTTTTGGTTCTTGAAGCACTGACTCCAGCTGCAGTCCACTATTTGTGAATCACCTCCACATTTTTTCATGGTTTTGTTGTACAATCCTCTCCAGGGTGCAGTTGTTGCTTGTACACTATTTTCTACTACATCTTGTCCTTCCTATCCCCTCTCTATCAATGTACTTAGATACAGAGCTTTATGAACAGTTACCCACTTTAGCAATGGATACTGAATTTGTGACTTTCATTTATTCTCAGTTATAATCAACAAACTAAAAATAAAAAAAAACTTAAATATATCAGTCTGTGTGATTTAATCTAGTATACAAGTTTCACTTTTTTAATGGCATGGCTGAAAGAAAACTTTTCTGATATTCTAATTTTATGACCAGCACCTGTATGTAATAAAATACATTTATATTCTTAATTCCCAGTAAAACATTTGTCACAAATTGTACAAGAGAAAGGCTTTTCACCTGTGTTAATGCTGTCGTGCATTGCTAAATTATTATTTCAGTAAAGCAGGACAGGTCATAAAAAAGGCTTCTAACCTGTGTGAATTCTCATGTGACTAGTCAAATCAGCTCTCCGAATAAAACCTTTGTTACAAAATGTACAAGAGAAAGGCTTCTCACCTGTGTGAATTCTGCTGTGGCTTTCTAAATGAGATTTTTTAGTGTAGCTTTTACCACAAGATAGACATAAAAATGGTCTCTCACCTGTGTGAATTCTCATGTGAATAGTCAAATCAGCTTTCCGAATAAAACCTTTGTTACATAATGTACAAGAGAATGGCTTCTCATCTGTGTGTCTCCACATGTGACTAGTCACATTACTTTTGATAGTAAAGCTTTTTCCACAAATTGTACAAGAGAAAGGCTTCTCACCTGTGTGAACTCTCATATGACTAGTCAAAGTAGAACTCTGAGTAAAACCTTTGTGACAAATTGTGCAAGAGAAACGCTTTTCACCATTGTGAATTCTTTCGTGTTCAACTAAAATTGATTTTGCAGTGAAGCTTTTTCCACAAGACAGACATGTAAAAGGCCTCTCACCTGTGTGAGCTTTCATGTGATGAGTTAAATCAAATTTAAATGTAAAGCCTTTTCCACAAATTGTACAAGGAAAAGACTTCTCATCTGTGTGTACCCTCATGTGACGAGTCAAAGTACTTTTTAGAGTAAAACTTTTGCCACACATTGTACAAGATAAAGGCTTCTCCCCTGTGTGAATTCTCATGTGACTATTCAAGTGAGCTCTCTGAGTAAAACCTTTGCCACAAATTGTACAAGAGAAAGGCTTCTCACCTGTGTGAATTCTCATGTGAGTGGTCAAACTGGCTTTCTGAGTAACACCTTTGCCACAAATTGTACAAGAGAAAAGCCTCTGACCTGTGTGTACCCTCATGTGACTGGTCAAACTACATTTCATCGTAAAACTTTTGCCACAATTTGTACAGGAGAAAGGCTTCTCACCTGTGTGACTTCTCATGTGACAAATTAAAACCAATTTGTGTCTAAAGACTTCTCCACAAATTGTACAAGAGAAAGGCTTCTCACCTGTGTGAATTCTCATGTGACTATTTAAATGAGCTCTCTGAATAAAACCCTTGCCGCAAGTTGTACAAGAGAAAGGCTTTTCACCTGTGTGAATTCTGTTGTGCCGTTCTAAATAAGATTTTTTAGGAAAACTTTTTCCACAGGTCAGACAGGTAAAAGGCTTGTCACTTTTGTGACTTTTCAAGTGTGATATCAAGTTACTATATTCAGTGAAAGAATCACCACAGGTTTTACAACAATACAAATAGTTTTCGTGTTGATTTTTTTTCTTGCTTTTAGGTTCTGTATTGTTATGCTTTGAGTTTTTCTGACATTTCCTTTTCTGTTTCGGCCCTTTATCTCGCTTTGATCCTGAGTCTTTATGATTGTTTCCTTCTTGATTCTGTTTCTCAGTTTCATTAGAGTACTTAGAGAAGACTTGTTTCCTGATTGGTTCTGGTTTAATGTGGCAATTTTCCACTAGAGTAGGAGTCACCATGAATGGATCTTCAGTCTCCTGCTTTAATATAACCTGGTCTTTTTGTTCATTAATGCAGACCTCCAATACTTCCTCTTTTATCCAGGGATGTTCTGGCTCTTGCTGCTCTTCTTTCATTTGCAGAGGTTCTGGTTCCAAACTGGAATCACTCTCCTGTTTACAGAGCTGCTGGTCAGAGGAAACCTCTTCTTTCCACACATAATCCAGTAGATGGTCTGGAAAAGAAAACATAGGAGAGAGTTTCTATTAGAGCTAAGAAAAAACACTTTTATTTATTACATGCATATGAAGATGTTTTGAAAAAAAATCTTAGAATTAACAAAATAACCGGAGGAAGTTTGGGAGGCAAGTGGGAAGCTGAAGAAACTGTCCAAGGGATTGGGCTGTGCTGCTGGGACTCAAACCTATTCTCTTAATGAGCAGAGACGTAGGCTGGATGTTGTGTCCGGTGATCTGATCGGTGTTTCGGGACTCATACACGGAGTGCCATCCAACATGGAGAAACTATCCGCATGGCATGGAGCAAATTAAATGAATTTCAATTGGATCTGATTATGACATAATAAAAGGAGATCTTCTTATAGACTGAAGGCAGAGAGAAATTGCTCTTCCTGTAAACCATCACAATTTATTTTTATTCAGACTCTATAGCAACCCTTTATTGGTCTACGATGAAATCCCCATAAGATGAATGTGATCAGATGCCCCATATACCCTCTCCCTGGAAAACATGAAGCCGGTGAGCTGCCCAATACAGTACGTCCGGAAAGTATTCACAGCACTTCACTTTTTCCACTTTTTTTATGTTAGTCTCATTCCAAAATGAATTAAATTCATTTTTCCCATAAAATTCTTAACACAACACCCCATAATGATAATGTGAAAGTGTCTTTGAAATTGTTGCAAATTTATAAAAAATAAAAAAACTTGAGAAATCACATGTACATAATTATTCACAGCCTTTGACGTGAAGCTCAGAATTGAGCTGAGGTGCATTCTGTTTCCACTGATCATCTTTGAAGTGTTTCATCAGATTAATTGGAGTCCACCTGTGGTAAATTAAGTTGATTGGACATGATTTGGAAAGGAACATACCTGTCTATATAAGGCCCCTGGGTTGACAGTGCATGTCAAAGCACAAACCAAGCATGAAGACAAAGGAATTGAGTGTAGACCTCCGAGACAGGATTGTCTTGAGGCACAAGGCAGGGGAAGGTTACAGAAAAAATTCTGCTGCTTTGAAGGTTCCAATGAGCACAGTGTTCTCCATCATCCGTAAGTGGAAGAAGTTTGGAACCACCAAGAGTCTTCCTAGAGCTGGCCGGCCTTCTAAGCTGAGTGAACGGGGGAGAAGGGCCTTGGTCAGAGAGGTGATTAATAACCCGATGGTCACTTTGTCAGAACTCCAGCATTCCTCTGTGGAGAGAGGAGTACCTTCTAGAAGGACAACCATCTCTGCAGCAATCCACCAATCAGGCCTGTATTGTAGAGTGCCAGACGGAAGCCACTCCTTAGTAAAAGGCACATGGCAGCCTGCCTGGAGTTTGCTAAAACGCATCTTAGGGACTCTCAGACAATGATAAACAAAATCCTCTGGTCTGATGAGACAAAAATTGAACTCTTTGGAGTGAATGCCAGTTGTTACATTTGGAGGAAATCAGGCACCGCTCATCTCCAGGCCAACACCATCCCTAAAGTGAAGCATTGTGGTGGCAGCATCATGCTGTGGAGATGTTTTTCAGAGGCAGGAACTGGAAGACTAGTCAGGATAGAGGGAAAGATGAATGCAGCAATGTACAGAGACATCCTGGATTAAAACCTGCTCCAAGGAGCTCTTGACCTCAGACTGGGCGACGGTTCACGAATTATTGCCTTAGTCCGACTGCAACCAACCCCCTTGAATGTATTGCATGAAATTATTGCCTGAATGTAGCTGGAAGCCAACCGCTATAAGGCTAACTTGTAGGGGCGCATGCTGCCATCTATCGTTGGGGAGTTAAACGTACTTCATTTATTAATTCGATTTTTTTGATTGACATGTAAACTAGGACTCTGCTCGCTGCAGGCAGCAAGCCCTTAGTCCGATTACTCCAAAAAGCTTGATGTAGCTGTGCATGTAAACATATAGAGTCATGCTCTAAGGTACTGGGAGCAGGAAATAGATGAGTGTTTTTTTCTCCCCTTCGACCGCCGACTCCGACCTACTGTAAATCCTCTCATATCTGCATATGGTGCACTGCTTGACGCCAGCTGCAGTACCACAGTTGGCCAGTATCTGTCATGTAATGATGTTTGTTTACTCTTGATCTGGGTGTAATGAAATAGCATTTCCCCTTGTGGGAGAATAAACGTCTTCATTCATGTGGTTGCAATTGTTTAAATAACTATCTGAGAACCAATCAGAGTCAATGAGCCTCACAGCGCCACTCTCAGCTCCACCTCCTTGCCCATTTGTGGGTTTTGTGAGAGTGAAGATCTTAACTACGCAGTTAACATGGCGCCGTTGGGAACTGCCCTGTTGGCTTCATTTTCGCTCTTCAGAAACCTAAGGGTGACGTCAATGAGGGTTAGTCCATGTTTTTTTACAGTCTATGTGCATTACTTTTAACTGCAAAAAGAATATGCTAGAAAAACAGGCTCCAACACTGCAGCGCAGTCATGAGAGCCGAAGCCAGCAGGTCTGTCCAACTCCTGTTGTCTTTTGTAAAGCGTTTTTTCGCTTCTGAGGACCGGGAACAGAACCAAGGGGAGATTTCGACAGCCACAGATGTTAGCAACGTGACGCTACCTGGGTTAGTTTCTTGTGTCTCTCTGTAAGAGATTCGTAGCGAGCTGGAGACAGGAGTCATGCTTATAAAATTCAGTATCCATTGCTAAAGTGACATCTGAGCACGGCGAAGCTACGGTGAAGGTTACAACAACAGAAACAGCAAACTATCCGTGCTACGAGTTGTCCAGCTGCAAGTTACTGTTTTTTTCAAACACTGCCATTCTACGGATGTACGCTGGGTCGGCCAGTTCACTCCCAGAGACAAGCATCAACCTTTGCTGGCAAAAAAAAGCAAGAGTTTCTGGGAGAAACTCAATTCAAGGGACTCAAAGAGCACGATCAGCTTGTGCTGAGCCTGGTTCTGCCGGAGGTTTCTTCGTGTTAAAAGGGAGTTTTTCCTTTCCACTGTCGCTTCATGCTTGCTCAGTGTGAGGGATTGCTGAGAATTACACGACGCAATCTTCTGTGTTTCTCAAATTTCTACATTAAACATTGTACTGTAATAACTCTTCTTGTAAAGTGCCTTGAGATGACATCTGTTGTGAAACGGCGCTTTATAAATAAACTGAATTGAATTGTTTTTTCCTCAAAGCCTGACGAAACCTCCCCTGAGTTGCAGACCTCCAGGAAAGTAGATCTGGGAACTGATCCGCATGAAACAGCCTGAACCAGCCAGGAGCCACAGATAAAAGGTAAATGCCCTAGCTGGAGAGCTCCAGAAAAGTACTGTACCAGTGAGTGCCGGAGCAGATCTCCACGAAGCTGAGCCAGAGAGAGCTGACGTCCGAAGCCAGAAGCTTCCGGCGCTACTAACCTGCTAGCTAACTAGTTTAGCAATCCTTTGACAGCCAGCTGGTTAAACGCCGTTTGAGCCCCCTCATCGACATGGAGGAGCCTGGATAATGTTAATCGTTTGTATGGTCTGTTCTGGGTGGCGGCAAGATTAGTTTAGGACAACTACGATTTAAGAGTTATGTTTCCACTGTCATTTTGTTACTGTGGATAGCATCAGCAATCTGTTTGGGTAAACCAGGCCGCTCAGACAAAAGTTTTAACCAGTGTTTTAAAAGACCGTCTCGACATAGAGTCATTTAAATCCTGCAATTTGTTTGGATCGTTTCGTTCGCTCTTCTATCATGTCTGTGTAACTACGAGCGTAGCAGTCGCTTGTCCCACCATCAGTCCCCGTGGCGTGTGTTTGTTAAGGGGGAGCAGGCTGCCAATACAGTGTTTGGCTTGTGTTTATATCTTCTGCAAAAAATGAATATGACCTTAATTTTACAGTTAACAGGACCAATAAGGCTGAAGCTTATCGGTCCGGGTGGACCGCCAGAATCAGCTCCCGGGCTAATTTATTACTGTGTTTCTGTACCCATCCCTACACTGGCATCAAGAGCTATTCTACCATGAGCAATCAATATACGTCAGAGTGCATTGTGTCAAGAAAATATGGCTTCCTATGTAGGTAAAAATATGTACTAAATTAGATTTCTAAATCAATTGCAATATTTTAATGTTTTTCTAACATATTTTGGTACAGGAGAGGGCCTACACGTCTTGATAGCCAGGGTTCTTTTTAATGGACACTTGGCTTTTTCAGTGGACACTTTGTCCAGTCCTGAAACACTTTCAGGACTTGGCCTAGACTTTTGATTTTTATCATTTTAAAGCATGTATTTTCTGTGGTTAGAAAGAACAGTTAAATAACAAAAAATTACTTGAAAATAATAAAAATAATTACTCCGCTAAATTAGAAACTTTATCAGTATCAGTGATAGTTAACTTCTTAATTTTACAAAAATGAAAAATAATCAAATAATATTCTGAGAAGATTTTTCTATTCACAATAATAAAAGCAAAAAGCAGCAGTCTCAAAAAGATGATGATTTGCAGCTTTTTGTCACACACAGAAACACATGTGCCAGATATATTAATGATGCTCTCTGCTCGTTTAGTGCAGCTACACGGTTTATCTTACGCAATTCATACGTAAAGACTGTGCTTGAATGTAAACAGCCCAACACAACGAGGTGAAAGGGGAACTCATACCGACGTAACATGCGCAACACCTGCGGTCTGTTCAGTCTAAAAATTAATCAGAACCAGGCATTAAGTGGCCGCTCGTGCAGGATGTCAGATGAGAAAAAGGATGCCGTCCTGCATACATCACACCAGTCAGTTGAAGTATGGTCCCCTGATAAACAAGAAAAAACCCTCTGAACCCGAGGGCGCGTGAAAAATGGATGGTCGTTATATTCACAGCCTCACATTATAGCCTCATTGTAATCTGCATCCCACGAAATCACGCACAGACAAATGTTTCGCATTGATTGACACTTCACAGTCTGCTATTTATTGATCTCTTTAGCACATTTTATTTTATTTAAATTTTTGTATTTTCATATGTTTGCACAAAGTAACACAGCGAATTCCTAACGTTGTAAATCTGATCAACATTTAGCAGTAAACCCTTTGGGATGTTTTTTCTGATGCCCTGCAGCCATTGAAGAAAATCCCCATATATTCCACAAAAATATTTAAATAAAATATTTCACGTCCTATAATTGGAAAAAAATGGGTGTGTCTGGTTCTTTAGATGTATTAAGACATTTTGATATTACTGTGGCGTCCCCTGGTCACATGACCTGAAGACTGTTGAAGGAAAACCTAAAATATTACAGTAAAAATCCATAGTGTTCAAATTGGAAATCCGTTGTAGTGTCTGGTGCATCAGATGTATTAAGATCGATTTGGTGTAACTTGGTGACGTGACCTGGAAGCTGTTGAAAAAAAACAAAATAAATATTACAATAAAATATTAATATAGAATTTTCTATGGATTAAAATTGTAAATGTTCTGTCTGGTTCTTTAGATGTATTTAGACATTTTAAGACACTTGGTCACATGATCTGGGGAAAAAAATCAATATAACAGTGACATTTTAAGAAATAGTCCTTTTTAATTTTTTTCAATAAATCGATGTGTCATGTTGATCGGGTGTCGAACAACAATCAATATTTGTTGGTTACTTTGTCAGGAGCTCGCACAGCACAGGTATTGATTTATGTTATGTGATGTATAGAAATTTAACGATGGTCCCGAACAGAAACCACCGCCTTCAGGAGCGAGACTTCGGCATCGATGTATCCGCTCCATTAGCGCAGTTATCGGTGAGACGTCGGAGGGAGTCTCGGCTTCAATGAAAAGATCGTCTGTCGAATATGAAACTTAAAACCAACTTCACCGCGCTGGAGGAATCTCAAATCAGAAACCTATTTTAGCTTCGTTACCTATTTTAATCTAATGAATCCCCCCAAACGAACGCATTAGCACAGTAATCTGCATCTTGCGACATCATTAAACGTTAACATCAGCAATTTTTCCTACCTTTCCGATCTAAGATGATCTGGGGTGTCTCGGTGAAATCCAGCAGTCTACTATTATCATCCACGTCTTTCTCCTCGGACTTGACGATGATTTCTTTAAACTCTGTGAATGTTTCTCCATCAGGAGTTAACTGCTCGTTGATCAACTCTGGTTGAAGCTGGATTGAAGACATTCTGACTGCAAACATTCAAACATTCAGCCCACAGATGATCAGAGACTCTAGAATGAAGCAGACGGAAAGCTAACGCTGCTAGCATCACATTGTTCTTGTGTTTAGTGGCGGTTAGCAATCAACTTTTGGGTTCATTACCGCCACCTACTGGTTAAGAGTGCGGATCAAGATTGATCTAATCTACATCACATGAGCCAAAAAAAAAAAAAAAGAACCTTTTACATTAGGTGTTATTATAATTTTTTTTTTACATTTTTTAAATACATCTGTGCGTCTAAGAAACTTTAAAATAACTCAATATCATCTGGACAGCAGCTAAAAGGGGCGTTTTGGTTTGTAAACGGGAACACCCACCTTCAAAACCAGAAACAACTTCTTATTCACTCCTGAATTGTAACTTCACATCCGGTCTCAATCGATATTTCAAACATAAGTTATTGTGATAATTATATTAGATTAACACTGATTATACATAAAACATAAGGGCAACATTCAAAAATAAGCACAATATAGTTTGTCATTTTACATTTAGTCATAGAATCAATGTTGTTTGTACAGAGCCCAGCAGGGATCAGGAGCAAAAATAACTTTTGAGGGGCAAGAATCCGTACCTTCGGTTTATTAAACTATGACCGGTTGGGGGGGTCCTGTCCACATGATAATGTACCCTTGTTATTTTTAAATACATTCACTCCTGCATTGGCAGAGTGGTTAATGCATGGTATTTGGACCTGGTTTGCAGTGGTTTGAAACCTGCTCATGTAGTCATTTTGCACTTTGCCACATATCAATGTTTTGGGGTGCCTGCAGGAAAGTATGCTATAAACATAAACTTTGTTCAAACCGGGGACATTAATCCGGCATTATTTATAAATCATAGTTTTGTCCCCACCACATAAAAACCTGATGTGGAATTTTTTAACAGTGCAGATCTAACATCCACTTATGCTCCCAGTGCTATTTTCATATAATCAGTATCCAAACTGACATTCCACTATATTAAACAGTTTCTTTGTGCACAAATGTTCTAGCATTTTTTGCAGAGATTCATGTTACGTCGATTAAATTAAATTATATTTAATTGAAATTAAATAAATTTCAAAGTGGGCACTGTATCAACAAGTAACTGGTTAACTCATATCTCTTTAATGCAAGGTGTGTATGCTGTGACACCTGCTCTATACATCTATGCACATAGCGAAAGGACTATGCCTGTATTCCAAGGGGCAAGGTGGGCATACACTTTACGATTTATGGCCCATTTCTAGGTAAGTAGTAATTTTTCGGCCATGCGTCATGTTTTGCGACTGGTTTGTCTTCAAATGTTGCATTTATTGTGCATGGACCCTGCCAGGCTTCATGGCTACAAAACTGTTATTTATAAATATGTTCACCTACGTTTATAGCCTACTTTCCTGCAGGAACCCAAAACAATATACATAATTTCCCTCTGGGATCAGTAAAGTGTTTTAATGAAGAACGAAGACAGGATTCAATCAACCAATACCGGGGGTGCCAAACATCGGTGTTAACCACTTTGCAAAAGGAGCAACTCAATAATCATCTAGCCAGAGTACATTATCAATTGGACAGGATCCCCCAACTGTTTAGAGAGGTGCTGGTCAGAGGAAACATCTTCCTTCCACACATGATCCAGTAGATGGTCTGCAAAGCAGAGATAGTAGAAAGACTTTTTACTGAAAGTTAAAAAAAGCGCTTTTCTATATTCATTACATGCATATGAAGATACTTTGAAAAGCCTTCAATCCTACAGTTAGCTAAACAAAAAAAGATTAAAAACCCCAACCAAATTTAAACCATTTTTTTTAAACATAAAAAACCATAAGTGAGTGCAACAGTCTATTAAGAAAAAAAAAAACATTCTGTAATTTTTAAACAACTCTATAATAAATACCGTATTGACCCGAATATAGGACAAGGTTTTTTTTCCGTTGAAAACAATGGAAAAACATGGAGTTGTCTTAGAATTCAGGTCTAACCATTGACACATGCCGATAGTTGTCATTATACGACCACAACAACAGAAGACACCAGAGTGGCTTTTGTCCACTGATCAGGCAGTAATTGGAAGATTAGAATTTAGCTTAGATGGAATTAAACTGACTTTTGTTTTAAAGTTTCTTGAGATTACGTCTACTGTGAATCAGCTCTTAAGAAATAAACTGAACTGAATATAATTCAGGCATGTATCAATTTAGACAATATTGGGAAATTATCTGTGACTCTGTGACAGATTTTTAAAAATTACAAACCATTAGAAGAGCAAAGAAAGCTTTTTGATGTTGCAAAATTGCTGCTATTCTACAATCTGTGGTCAGTCGGTTAAGAACCTCTGACTTTGCACGTTTCTCCATCTAAGATCAGGGAAGTTACCTGGTGATGTTCTTGGTTGGCTTTCAGAAGCTCCAATTCTTCAAATATACAACAAAAACCTATAAAAAGTGATGCTCCAATCATGCTTTTATTGGTCTATGTTGTATTTAAGTTCTCTTAAAGTCTCACATGCCAGTTCCAATTCTTTCTGTCAACTAACATGTACAAACTCCTTTGTTTAAACTGATTCTGTAACTACATTCACAAAACACTCACCTCCAAAAAAATTTTTTTTTAATTTAATGTATTTTAAAACAATTGTACAGACATATACATATTAGTTGTAATTATTACGACAATATGAAGAAACTTTTTACAATCTTTTATGATGTTTGATTCATTAGTCATGCTGTGAAGAAAATAAAAAAAACAGCCACAGCACAAAATGTTGCAATAAAAATAGCAGAAAAATCTGAAAAGATTGTAGGAATGGGCGTTATGGCCTCAAATTAATATCATGATATACTGAGCAGTTCACCTCAATAACGACAAGAGGAAGAGAAATACCAGATACATTTCTAACAACAGTTTTTGCAGAATAGTTTCTTTTAAACAGTTATTGGCTGCAAGGTTGTGGTGGAATTGTTATAAGGTTTTCCTTTTTGGAAATGTTTTTGAAATGTTGGGTTTTTATTTGGGTTGGGCCAATACAAGGAAAGGCAAGGTGCTTTACATGAAAAGAAAGTAATCAGTAAAAGAAAGCTTAAACAAACATTTATAATCAACATTAAAATGTTAATATTAAAATATAAGAAATACAGGTACTAGTATCGGAAATACTCGCATACAAAGAAGGTATCAGTATCGCAAGTACTTTTGTTTAAACACAGTCCAATACATGCAAATTTCTTCCTGCCCAACCATACCACATACTGACACAGGCAGTGATAAAATCTGTTTCACTTTGCTAAAATGTAAATCCTGGAGCAACATTTAAAGGCAGCACGCTTATAAAGCATTTGGATTAGCATCATGTGAAAGGGCAAGTGGAGTTTGTTTCTTCAAAGGATATGAGCAGCAACCTACACAGTCGGATCAGTACTCGGTATCGGCAGACACTTAAAGCCCACGTATCGAAATCAGGCAGAAAACAGTGTTATCGGAACATCTCAAGTTTTTATATCTATGATTTTGGTATGAAAATCAGCCTTACAATACAGGCAGTCAGTCCATGGAACATCTCCAATAATCAACTTCAACCAGCTTTTTAAATTTAGACCCACTCCTTTCTGTGTAGAGTCCAGTTTAGACTTGGTGTTTGTTAGACTTTTGTTTGTTACAGAGAAGCGACTACCCTAACCCTGGTGAGTAAGTAACTGAGGCTGTGCATGAAACCAGTGATTTTGTGTGCAGTCGTTTATTTTAGACAAAAAAACTTTTGCATTTGAATCAAAACACAGATAGGATCACACAGCAGCTGCTTCAAGCCTCCACAGTTTATTAGCATTGTGGACTCAGCGGGGTTAATATCTGCTCTGATTGAACAGGACCTGGGCAGGCGGAGCTGCAGCATGCTGTGAGCGCTCTGGGTCCACTGCAGCGCCGCTGAAACATAATCATGCTTCACGTTATGGTGGGTTCTAGGGCTGCCACGATTAGTGGATTCGTCATGACAATTAATAAAAATTAATTTGTCGACATCGTTTTTTATAAAAAAGCTTTGCTTTTCGCTTAAAACTGCACCTGTACCACTCACTGCTCTCTACAATATATACTGTATGTCTAGGGCTAGGTCTGCCTCTCTGCCCCTGACACACGTGCGCACAGAGTAAGCTATAAGTTAAAGTTTCAAATAAGCAGCACACTGCAATTAACTGCAAGCAGCCAAAAAATTAAAAAGAAATCAGTGTGAGTCGCGAGTTATATAACTCTTAAACACCATGGGGATCTTGTCAGTATATATACTATTGAATCTGTGCATTTCATTATGTTGGTTGAATGGTTAGTGCTGGTGATTCCTGTTCAGTAAGTCCGGGTTCACGTCCTGCCACTGCAGTGCTTGAAGTCCTTTTCACAGTACGTTCAGGTTCACAGACATTCTTTCTGGTTTCAGAAAATACTTTTTCTAGATTTGTTTCTAAAAATATTATTTATATTTTATTAAAAAAAATATGTAGGTTTGTTTTAGGTTTTTTATTTCAATAAATAAAACAAAAACACAATTTTAATGGCAGACCAGTACTTTTAATTTGAGATTTTTCAATGCAGTATTTGTTTTTGTGTCAAAATATGATTCCCCTGACTAACATAATTAAACAAGGGCCAAACCCCTCTTATTTTACAGGATTAAAGGTTCAGAATAGAGGGTGAATATTTACAGAAACACTAGGAGATAGGGCTGGGTGATGTGACTTAAAAATTAAATCTCATGTTTCAGGTTTTAATCAGTTTTTTCCTACCTGATTTTTTTTTGTAAGAAGAAATTGCAAGTAATAACATTTTTTTTCAAAAACTTGTTTTTATTGCAATCACCCTGTCCAGCTGACTTTAATTTACACCCTGCAAAGTATCCTTGTAAAACAAGATAGCTAGATTAAGGTCACTCTGAGCTATGGAAGTCTAATTAGTACATTGGTAAAAAAAATGTATCTTCAACAACAGAAGAGAGATGCTTTTTGCTGGAGCTTATGTTAAGCCGCCCACTAGGGCAGGGTGAAACGATTATTTTTATAATCGATTAATCTAGTGAATATTTTTCGATACATCGATTAATCTACTGATTAATTTTTCAATTCGATTTCGATTCGATTATCGATTATTTAACCATTATTTAATTTGTATAGAAATTTGACATTTATTAATTTATGTATTCCAATTAAATAAACACATTTCTTCATTTGAACACATTTTAAGTAAAAAAAAAAAATCCCAAATAAAGTTGTAGTATAAGTACAATCTCCTGTTAGAGGTTACATTTAACAAGAAGTTAGATGTTGTGCACATTTGTTAAATATATTAGACTGTTGAATATCAGCATGTTTTGTACATGTGTAATCAAACATGTATATTGGTGATATAAAGAGAGAAAGAAATAGGCATTCTCCAACTTCCTGTTGCATTCACTATGTGACACAGCACCAAGAGAGGTGAGGCACAGCATAGAGCTACCCCGTCCCACAGGCAATGGGTAAATGCAGTATTATACTATATAATTTCAGTGATTTTGATCCTAACACTGTTAGAATATAGAAAACAGATGAGGACAAACATTTATTTTTAGAGCCAATTTTACCCATAATTATAACTGCACGCCACTGCAAAAATGTCAGGTAAAGTCTGAGCACAATGTCCATATTTGGGAACATGTGCTGTAAGTTCTGATCAACATGTGCCTCATCTGGCATCGAATCAGCAGTGATTGAAAAGTATTTGGCCATTTTTACTTCACTGACGATTTTGTATAAAACAAGACGAACAATCTGCTGAATACACTCCTCTAGTTTTAGGACAAAGATATGAGAGTGTTCCTGCACCTTTATTTCCATTCTATGTGAGACTTCACAAAGGGATCAAACTCACTGATTAACTTCAGAATTTGCTAGATGATTTCCATTATCAGCGCTGCCAAAAAAGAGACTCTAACTTCACAACAGAAAACTCATTTTTAACACTTTAAAGCATTGTTCAGCACTTCTGTCCAACATGGCCACTCTGGATCAAACAGTTTCTGCAGTTCTTATTCTTCCTCCCGCTGATTTATGCAGGTGTAATATACAGTAAACAGTTACCAAAGATATTAGTGTTTAAAATGCAAATAAACCTTCAACAAATACAGAAACAAAAAGAAGAAAAAGTAAACTAAAGAATACACCACAGACCCAAAAATATTAAATAAAACCCTTTAACTTTGGATCGGCTACACCTTCAGCCTCAGTGGGATATCAGGTGGTTGCCCTGGCAACCAGATGCCAACGAAACCCAGTACAACAACTGGCTAGAAACAAAACGCAGAATAAGTCAAAACAGCAGTGTGTAGACCTTTGGGCGCACCACCGGATCAGGAGCTGCAGATTGTGGCGGTTGGACGGCGAGGTGAAGCAACAGGAAAAAAAACGCACCGCCAAATACATCAGATGAGATGGAGCTGTCGCAGGTGGAGTTGTATGATTGAAACAATCCTCTGGCCGAACAGCATGCCCAGCAACACTGTAAACAAACAAAACTGGCATAATCCCCCAGGATTTGAGCCGCCAAACCCCCAAAAAGAGAAAAAATTATGAATGAAGTTGCACAGCAGGACTGAAACATACCAGGTTTAGAAAAACAAAGACTATGACCTTTGATGCTTTTAGTGTTTTGTAGTGTTTTGAAAAATCAAGTCAAACTGTTGCCATAAAAATTAACGGTGCTTACACACCGGACGCAATAGACGCGACCAGTCTGATTTAAATGTAAAGTCAATGGAGAAGCGCAAGTAAGCGCGACTTGGGATCCCGCGACACGTCAGAAGCAGATTTGCATCACGAAAAAGCTTTTCTGCCTGATTTACACAACCAATAGTGCGGCTGATGTGTTTCAAGCACAACTGAAAATACGAGCTGCATTTTATGTCTGACGCAGAAATCTGAGAAATCTCAACTACAGCTTCAAGTTGCGCCATAACAACCAATCAGCTGAGGGGTGTGAGTGATACTGTGAGTGACTGAATGGAGTCACAGCATCAGAAGGACATGTAAACTGATAAACACCGTGGCTAATCACCCCAAACTACATGACACCAGCTGTTTATACAAAGACAGGAATAACCAAATAAACATTATAAAAACTATTTAGACAGAATGCTCTTAAGAGGTTTGTGGGTGGCTCTTAAATGAGCTGTTGTGGCTGCAAAAGGCCCCGCTCTCTCCGCCGCGAAGTGAGCCATAAACAGCTTCCTCACATGGACAGCCTCTCTAAAGATGTTGGCTGCAACACAACCCAGGCCTGCTATTTAAAGAACCCCAGCAGATTGCATCGAATCACTTTAATGCGTTTACATTCAGCAATAGGAATCTGAAATATTGGCTTTTTCCTACTGAAATCTGAATTTTGAAATGCTTAAGGTGACTTAAGGTGTATAGAACAGGAGGTTGAGAAATCGCCCAAAGGTACTCAGATAAGTGATGGGAAAGAGAGCTACCAAACATGAAAATATTGAAATAGTAATTTGTTTCAGTAAATTAGAAATTAAAAGTATTATTAAACAGAAGTTGAGGGAAAGGTGGCAGAAAGAATGGGATAAAGAAAAAAATGGAAGATGGCACTATAAAATACAAAGACAAGTTGGTAAGATGAGCGGAAGGTGGTCAAACAGAAAAGAGGATATAATAATATCAAGACTAAGAGTAGGACATACTGTTTTAAATAGCACATTATTCAAAATAGGAAAACATGTTAATTGGAATTGTATTTATTGTAATCAGGAAGAAACAATTGAACACATTCTAAGAAAAATACAATGCAAAGAAGTATTATGAAACAAAATCTTGAAAAAATTAAAGTAAGAAATAGGATAACAGAAATGTTGGGAGGGAATATTTGCTACCCGGTAGTTTTGAACTTTCTTAAATTTACTGGTTCAAGTTTAAGGATTTAAATAATAGTTGACGATATAACATATACTTCTTACCAGTAGGTGGCGTAATGCGCCTCAAAGTTGATTGCCAACCGCTATAAAACACGAACAGAAGAAGAAGAATGTGATGCTAGCAGTGTTAGCTTTCCTTCTGCTTCATTCTAGAGTCTCTGATCATCTGTGGGCTGAATGTGTGAATGTTTACAGTCAGAATGTCTTCAGTTCAGCTTCAACCAGAGTTGATCAACGAGCAGTTAACTCCTGATGAAGAAACATTCACAGAGTTTAAAGAAATCATCAAGACCGATGAGGAGATGGATGATAAGAGCAGACTGCTGGATTTCACCAGGACACCCCAGATAATCTTACACCGGATAGGTAAGAAAAACTGCTGATCGTAACGTTTAATGATGTCGCAGGATGCATATTACAGTGCTAAGGAGTTTGTTTAGGAATATTTCTAAGATTAAAATAGGCAATGAAGCTAAACTTGAGTTTAAACGAAGCTCAAGATTACCATGTCTTGGATGACTGAGAATCTAAATCCACGTAGTGAAGCTAAAGTTCTCTTTAGATTGAAGCGTCCTCTTTAGGAAGCTGGTAAAGCGGAGCTCTCATGAGAAATAAGATCGCTGGGGTTGAAGGAACAACAGATTAACAGGCTTTGATCGAAGTGGTTCCTCAACTTCATTCTGTTCTCAAAACTGTTTTTGGTATTAAGAAAAATGTCTTAATTTTACATCCTCCTTGCTACTAATAACTGATAAGAATGATGATAACGGGTTAATGTAATAAAGACAGAAATTCCCAAACACACAAATATTTATTTCTAATTCAAAAGGTTAAACTAAAATACACGTTTGACACTAAAGGACACTTTAAACAGCAGATCTCCCCCAGACTTTGAGTGCATTTCTGTGCATTGTGTGAATTAAAGTTTTACGATGGATGTGTTTGTAGAAACTCTTAGACAGTGTTCCATCCGGGTCCAAGACGTTCCTTATTCTAGTCTCGTTTAGTCCCACCATGGAGAAAACTCTGTTTGCGTCTGCATTTGTGGAACAACTAAAACTAACTTTGTGACCTCATACAGCCTTCCAAACCTCATCAGACCTTTCACCTTTTAAAATAATTAACCAAGAAAATCTAATTACTCTACTTAATATGTAAAAAGTTTTCATGTTGATGGTGTAGAAAATGTGGTTGGATCCTGAAGCAAAGGGGATGTCTTTGAGTTGGTCGTCTAGGAGCTCCACTTCTACATTTTGTATAGGGTAAGACAGGAAATCAGACCGCTCGACGTCTGAAAATTGTCTAAATAAAAGAAACTTGCTGCTTTCCAGTTGAATTACTTAAAAAAAAGTCACTCCCTGTGCTGCACGGTGAGAAGTCAGTACCTCGCGGGAGGGTCTCATTTGTGTTTCATCATGGACGACAAACGGTTAATCATTGAAATGGAGAAGCACTCAATCCTGTATGACCCCAGTAACACTTTTTATAAAGACAATATCAAGAAGGATAAAGCATGGAACGACGTATCTGCTGTTTTGGGGCTGGATGATGAGTTTATGCTACTTATTAATAGGGCCTGACAGATATTGATTTTTTTAGGTCTGATACCGATATAAAACAGTAGCAAAGGCAGATATAATGGCAGATAAATTCCAATAATTGAAAAAAGAGCACCTTAAGCTTAAACCCTGCCTTCTCTGCCCATTTTGATGCTTACATATTTCTGCCTGGTCTATTTTTTACATTCTGTACGTATTAAAGGCTAGCAGCTAGCGCTAGCAGCTAGCGCTAGCAGCTAGCGAGCCAACGGCGCATCAGACCTGTCAATGCGACGGTGGCCGTTGCATGACAAACACTACGCGAAGCGAAAATGTAAAAAGGTTCAGAAAACATTTTTTGAGAATCGACTCTCAAACTTTTCGAATCGATTCTGAATCTTGTTAAATAGGAATCGAGATTCAGACGTGAATTGATTTTTCCTCACACCCCTAGTTAACAAGCAGGCTCTCTAATCTGGAGGGAATATCGGCGACAAAGTTTAAAAGAAAGTAGCTAGCGGTGATCAGAATTGTCGGCAGATTTGTCACTAGGCAATTTTTAGAGAAATTAAGAAAAGAATCGCGCCATCGAAACGGTGCATAACCAGCACTTTTGCTGCGTTTGTCTAACTGCAGTTAAATCCCGACCATTGAGCGGAGAGACCCGACAGACAGCAGCGCTGAAAGTATTTATTTATTTATATACCCATCATGACCGCCGCTGAGCTTCCTATGTTTGAAAAACCCTGTTAAAGTAAAAGTAAACAGCACGCAACGATTTACTTCTAAGTATTCTCATTTAAGAACTGGGATCTGCGCCCCTTGTTACAAACACCATAGTGGCGCTCTTTCTGACTTTTTTCTTCTCAAGCCTCCCAAACTGTTTCGGCACGTATGACATACAGTGTATGACAATAGATTTAAGATGGTGGCAAATTTTTACTGCTGTCACTCATACGTCATGAAACCAACACGGACAATTTTAATATGTATGATCGTCCGCTTCAATCTCATTGTTACTTTACTGCACATGTTACTAAAGGGAGTTGTTAAAGTGGGCCCTCTGCTGCTACAGCTTTTTTTTTTTTAAGGCAAAGAAACATTTGATACATTATTTAAACTAATGCACCAGTTAAAGTGGTATTCCTAAGAATTTGATTATGTTTTAAAGTTTTATATATCTTTAAAATTATGTGGGGTTCACTACTTTAATAAAAGGCAAGTGCTCCACATAATTTGTTATTTTTCACAAGTCCCTCCTTTCTCCCTTAGAGCCCTATGCAATTCAGGCAGAGCGCCGAAGTTTCTGTCGTGTCGCCTGGCAATCAATTGTTATTGCGTATTTCACAGTTAGACTCACCACTGACAACAAATAGCCCCTATGCTCAAGACTTTGTTTTTTTTTTACTCACCTCTGCCGTCTTTTCTTTACAAAACGTAATGTAACGGGCTGAGCTGCTGCATGTATTGGGACTCAAATCCCAGGGAGCATTAAGACATGATTTGACAAATCTGGCGCCATCTGCTGGTTAAGTATCTCAATTGCATAATTTGCCATCCCCCCTCAAAAAAAAATAAGTTAAATAAAATTATCAGCTATTAATAGCTACCTTAGATGGTAAAATTATCTGGAGAAATGTATGTTTTGTTTAGTGTGTTTCCATTAAATTAAAAATCATGACATAATCACTTAAAGCTTTGCGATTCATATAATTAGCGGAGTTTTATTATCTAAATTGAAATAACTTTCGGCTATTAATACAGGTATAATAGATAATAATAATAATAATTATTATTATTATTATATCAGAATGACTGTTTTTGCCTCTCTCAGCCTCTTAAAATTCCGAATATAATAAATTAGTGAATGAAAATAAAGAGTAAATTAAAATCAGTCAATCATCGTTTGGGAAACGATTCTGTGACTTTAGAGAGAGAAACGACTACATAATCCGTCCCTGTCACTCCCCTAAGCCATTGATCCATCCCTGCTGAGTACGACTGCATTGGCAGTTGGGAGTCAATCGGATCTTAAGATGGGACTGGCCGACAGACCCGACAAAGACATATGGGTGTCCAAGTTGAGCTTGAAGATTTTGCCCATCAGAAGGCTGTTCTCGCTCAGTCACAAATTGTGTGAAATTGAAAAGCTTCCAGCACCAGACAAACTTGTTCAAAACTTGGAATTCTGTCCCAGACATTTATGTGAACAGGAAAAAGTATTATTTAGGATTAATGTTGTTTTGAAATAATGGAAAAATTGATTCTTATAGAAAACTGATTTCATTTTTTTAGAATAGTTTGCCCTTTTCAAAGCTGAAAAAGGAAAGAAAAGTCCAGACGGCCAAATTAAGTCTTGCATCTGAAAGTTAATACAGTTTCCCATGTTGACCTGGTACTCACACAGTGTTAAGTCGTAGAATTTCAAGCATAAAATCAAGATAACAGTTCAAAAAATTGCTTTAATAGTGCCGACCCATATCAATATCGAACTGGATTAGATCGGATTGGATCGTGATAATCGATTCTCACTCTTGAGAATTGGAATTGAATCGATTCTTGAAATTTGAATCAAGCCGTAATCATAAGTCATGTCGATCCTTGGATCCACATATGAGCGGGTGTTTTCAAACTTGAACTTCATTCAAATCTTGCCTCACAGATGACGGCTTTCGCTCCTATGTAAAGATGAAGGTGACGTCATACAGCCCTGATGCACAGTCGCTGTGCGCTGAGGTTCAGGCACAAATATCACATTAACAAAGTATGATAAATATTTTAAATGCGTATTACTTTGCATATTTTATTTATTTATTAATTTGAATACTCCTTTTATTATACAGGTTGACAGCTGACTGCACGCCCCAGTAAAAGGATGATGGCAAACAGAGACAGCAGTACTTTTGGTTTGCTGCTGATGGATAATTTCAGTGTTTTTTTTGTTTTTGTTTTTTATAAATACAAGACGATTAAAATATACATCAAGTATTTTACTTGAAAGCTTTGATCCAACATCTTTTTTTCTAAGTTCATAATGTTTTAGTTGCATGCTAAACAGGGTTTTTCCTTGGTCAAAAAACGTTAATGGTGACACCAACTTGAGGATGTGTTTTTTAAATTTTTTTTAATTCTTTTTCTGGTGGCGGTCTTATTTTTCTCCTCCAACATTCAATACCAATAAAACCAGTTTGCAATGAAACCAGTCTGCAAAACCAGTTCAGATAAAATAAAAATAACCCATAGAACAGAAAAAGCAGTCTCATAAGGTCAAGGAAAGATTGCAGAAAGTTTGGGATAAAACATTCTAACAAGGAAAGTTGGTAAAATGAGGAAAACAGAACAAAACAAAAAGGAGGAAATTATTATATGTAGATTAAGTTTTTTTCTTATGAGTTGAATTATAAATGATTTGAACTGGGGAAATGCTACAGGGAAATTGTACTTTGGTCTTTAAGAAAAGAATGGAACATTTGACTTATTTTTTATTTTTCCTGAAGCACACTGTTGAGAGAAGGGAGCTGTTAGAAAATTTACACCTGGACATTCCTTTAAACTGAATTTTTTGTTTTAAAAAAATTAGATGTATTAAGAAGATGAAATAAACGGAGTGAATATATATATATTTTTATTTTTTCCAATACTCAGTAAAAATACGTAAGGCATATTTAGTATACATCAAACATTGATTGCCAACCGCCATTAAAAATGCTTGTTTTGGTTCACTGTTCTTTGTTTTGTTTTTAAATTGCGGATGCAAGTTTCTGCAGGTTGGAGAATGATGTTCTTGAGTGGCTTATAAAATGAAGATGGATCTTGCATACCTGCATATTTCTTTTTAACTTTTCTGTTAATTTTAAAGAGAAAAAAAAGTTCATTTGCGACTGGGTGAAATCAGCATCTTCTCTTTTTATGGCTCCCTGTGAAATGAGCTGAGCTGGATGCACTTACAGTCCGGTTGCAAAGCAAGTCAGGTCTCTAATCTGCAGGAAATATCGGCGACAACGTTTTTCATAAAGTAGTTAAAGGCGATCCGAAATTTTGCTAGACTTTTGCTATGCATTTTTGGAATATAGGGTGTCTAAAAAGTGGTTTTTAAGAATCTGTATCGGCATTGGCCTTAAACAAACCCATATGTGTCTTCCTCTACTCTGTACGGTACAATAAATGTCTTCAATAGAGGCACACTTTGTCTCAGTTATTACACCAGTATGACATGGT
This sequence comes from Apricaphanius iberus, assembly GCA_028564705.1. Taxonomy (NCBI): domain Eukaryota; kingdom Metazoa; phylum Chordata; class Actinopteri; order Cyprinodontiformes; family Aphaniidae; genus Apricaphanius; species Apricaphanius iberus. The sequence continues at coordinate 382,049 of JAPXFQ010002023.1, forward strand.
GGAGATCAGCCTGTATAACTATGGCATATTGTATGTATGCCTAGCATGGCATAACTAGGCATACATACAATACATTTTTGTATGCAGCTAATTCTAGGACTGAAGACTTTTCAAAGCATTTTCATATGCATGTAATGAATAAAGCAACGTGTTTTCTTTAACTTCCAATAGAAAGCCTTTCTCCTACGTTTGCTTTTTCAGACCACCTACTGGATCATGTCTGGAAAGAAGAGGTTTCCTCGGACCAGCAGCTCTGTAAACAAGAGAGTGATTCGAGTTTGGACCTGAAGGAACCAGAACTTCTGCAGATGAAAGAGGAGCAGCAAGAGCCAGAACATCGCTGGATAAAAGAGGAAGCATTAGAGTGCTGCATTAATGAACAAAAAGACCAGGTTGTATTGAAGCAGGAGACTAAAGATGCAATCCTGCTGACTCCTACTCTTGAGGAAAAGTGCCACATTAAACCAGAACCAATCAGGAACCAAGTCATCTCTCAGGACTCTAATCAAGCTGAGAACCAGGATGAAGAAGAAAACCAGCATAAAGACTCAGGATTAAAGCAAGATAAAGGAACGAAACAGAATAAGAGATGTCAGCTAACCACAAAGCTTAACAATTCAGAACCCAAAGGGAAAAAAACTGAAACGGAAAAATATTTATATTGTGAAATTTGTGGAGATTTCTTTACTGCATATTGTAAGCTCATATCACACTTAAAAAGTCACAAAGGTGAAAAGTGTTTCTGTTGTACAGTTTGTGGCAAAGTCTGTAGTTATCAAAGTAGTTTGACTAGACACATGAGAAGTCACACAGGAGATAAGCCTTTCTCTTGCACAATTTGTGGCAAAGGCTTTACTCAGAAAAGTCACTTGAAAAGACATATGGAAGCTCATACAAGTATGAATCCCTTTTCATGCAAGAACTGTGGAAAAAAGTTTAAGTGCAGATACCAGCTGAAGATTCATATGAGAATTCACACAGAGGAGAGGCCTTTCTCTTGTACAATTTGTGGCAAACGTTTTAATCAGAAAACTAATTTGAATGGTCACATGAGGAAACACACGGGTGAAAAGCCTTTCTCTTGTACAATTTGTGGCAAATGTTTTAATCTGAAAAGTAATTTGAGTGGTCACATGAGGAAACATACAGGTGAGAAGCCTTACTCTTGTACAATTTGTGGCAAAAGTTTTAGTTTCAAAGATCATGTGACTCGTCACATGAGAATTCACACAGGTGAGAAGCCTTACTCCTGTACAATTTGTGGCAAAGGTTTTACTAGAAAGGAGGGTTTGATTTATCACATGAGATGTCACAAATGAAAGGCCTTTTCACTGTGACACCTGGGAAAAATCTTTCAGGTCAAAACGCTTATTGAATCAACAAATAAGAATTCACATACATGAAGTCTTATTCGCGTAAGACCTTGATTTCACCCCACGCTTTCTTCAGTGATCCTCATATAGACAGGATAGCAAACTTGAAATGCATCCAAAGTTCCATGAAAACGTCTCATTTCTCACAGGCCGGATGGAGTGACCATCATCTACGTCACGTCAAGTCATACTCAAGTCCTAAATCATCCAGTCCAAGTACTATTCAAAGTCCCATAGGATTAGCCCAAGTCAGAGTCAAATTACTAGGTCTAGGGATCGTAACAGAAATTTGGTACTATAATGACACCGGTTCTGACATAAACGACAGTAACCAGACTGCAAAATAACACACATTTCGGTGCCTTATTTCGGTTCTTTTTTTCCCAGAGATGCCAAGTACTATGGATTCTAGGCATGCCATATGCCAAAAGCGATTCTCTATGACACCAGAAAAGGCTAACCTGGCTCTTTTTGCGTAAAAAAAAGGGCAAAATCCTGTCAAAATTAACGCATTAACGTGGAATAGTTAATTCCTAGAATTAACTGAAAAAAATGTATTCATACACTGAACACCGCCCTGTTTATAATTCAACTTCTGCCAAATCAGTTCTTCCTAACAAGCCAAACTGCAAATTGAGGTGCGTGCAAATCGATGGTACTTGCATGTTTTGTTGTTTTTACCCAAGTGATTTGTGCAACATCTTTCTGCTGACGACATGATCAGTAGAGCAGGGAGTGTCATAAACCAACAATCCATCTACGTTCACATGGAACCATGGATGCAGTTCTGGTCTCCAGTGCTTTGACATGACGAACACTGAAATCAGCTCAGGTTGAATTGTGAGATAAACAGGGCGGGTCATTCTGTGCATGTGTTAAAAAAATCATAATCCTATAAAATAATTGACCCATGTTAAGTTAATTTCAGTCTTATTTTAAAGAAATCTTACAGTTTGCTAGAATTTAAAACTTGTAATAGTTAACTAGTAATAGTTTTTAGTGCCCAATCTTTTATAAACCAATTTTATTGCATCTGTTCTTGATTTTACAGATTTTGTTTTTCCCTGTTTTTTTTACAGACGGTTAAAAAACGTTTCTTCATATTTGTTATGAATTGTAAAAATATTTTTATGTTTAATATTATCAGACAACTTGACGCATTTACATGTTTTGTTTATAACTATTAAAATGGGGCAGTATTTTATTTTTGAGAACTTGCTTTAAAAATGTAGTTGTTTCTGAGCAAGCTCTGCACTGGTGTCACTCCGATCCCGCAGCCGAATCCTCTTTAGGAGACGATCCTGGCGCCTGCTGGACTTTCTTGGACGCCCTGAAGTCTTCTTAACAAGAATTGAACCTCTTTCCTTGAAGTTCTTGATAATCCTATAAATTGGTGATTTAGGACAAATCTTAGTAGCCACAATATCGTTGCCTGTGAAGCCATTTTTATGCAATGCAATGATGGCTGCATGCGTTTCTTTGCAGGTCACCATGGTTAACAATGGAAGAACAGTGATTTCAAGCATCACCCTCCTTTTAAAGTGTCAAATTTGCCATTCTAACCCAATCAGCCTGACATGATGATCTCCAGCCTTGTGCTCGTCAACATTATCACCTGAATTAACAAGACAATTAGAAAAACTTAAGCAGCAACTTTTCCAATTTCTAATATTTATGTAATTTTAAAAACTTTTGGCCACGACTGTAGCGTGCAACAGAGCAGGATACTGAAAGATGTTTAATAATTAAAAAATATTTAGAAATATGTACAGAAAATGCATTGTATCTGTGCATTAAAAATTGAACTTATAACTTCCACAAATTTAGTATATATAACTAAGAAAAATAATGTGCAATTTATAACATTAGTGGTATTCGGTTGATTAGTACAAATTAAAGTGCTGATGGAAACATTTCTGTTTGTTGGGAGCAGTTTTTGTTGAATAGTCAGATAACCTTAAATAGATTTTAAAAATATATGAAAAATCTATCAGATATTTAATTATCTTCAAAGGTGTCAAGTAATGAAGTACAGATACTTTAACTTAATTAGAATTTTGGGGATTTATACTTCAATGAAGTAATCATAGATTGGGCTACTTTTCACTAATACTCCTTACATTTTCACACAATTATCTGTAGCCTACTTTCTATGAAGGCATCTTAGCATCATCTCAGACCAGGAGGCTTGTGAATGACTGTTACTGGAGCGGCTGGTTAAAGACTCTCTTCAAAGAGCCCGGTGCCGTTGTTACGTGCAAAAGGAGCGCCTGCAATGACTTTATGTGCCACTGAAGAGATGGGAAGCTGGAATCAGACACTTTCCAACTTCTGATCTCCTTAATTAGAGAATTTTCCCTGTTTCAAAACCTTGGGTGAAGAGCAGCTTTTAATTCTAATCTCTACTGTGGCAGCAGACGGTGGTAATATATATTTATACACATTGTGATACACAAAACATTTTATAGATATTGATCTATCTCAAGTCATCTTTCTGTTATGAGGAAAGCTAATTAAAAATAAAACAAAATATAAAAAAATAACTGACTTAAAAATACTGATTTATTTAGATGACCTATAGCTGATACAAATAGTTCTTTAATGTATTTACTTTGCACTAAAATGCATTAATTTTGATGAAAATATGCAGCGGAAATAGTTACCTACATCATTATGGTCTTTGGTAAAAGTATATTTAGGAGGTGTGGTAGCGCTGTGGTGCAGATTGAGCTTTAGTTTTTAACGGCATTCAAAAATTAATAATTAAAACTTGTATTTTTATACTTTGAGCAGTTTTGAATACAGTACTTTTTTTTACTTGTGTAAAAAGCCTGATTTATTACTTCAACTTCTACAGAAATCAGTTTAACCTATACTTCTAGTTTAGTTTTGAATGTGAATACTTTTGACACCTCTGATTATCTTAAGAGTAACCCTATTCTATTAAATGATCTTATCCTAAATGGGTGTTGCAGCCAAACTAGATAATATCTTTATAAAAAAAGCCAAAGGAGCCTTCATAAGGTCGAGCGCAAAATGGATGGAGGAAGGAGAAAAAAATACAAATTACTTTTGTAGATTGGAGAAAAAAAGACAAGAAGATAAAGCAATTACAAGTTTGTTAATTCAAGGACAAGAGTGTAAGGATGACAAAGTAATTGAAAATGAAGTTTATAAATTCTATTGCAACCTTTACACGTCAGCTTACTCTCCAAGTGAGTCTAATTTTTTTTTTTACCAAATTTTAAACTCTATTCCCAGAATAGATAATTCGTTTAAAGAAATATGTGATTCTGAATTAAAAATTGAGGAGCTCGATGCCGTTGTTAAGAGGCTTTCAATAAATAAAGCTCCTGGAACTGATGGTCTGACAGGGAACTTTTATAAATTCTTCTGGGGGAATATTCGAACTATATTATTTAAAACACTACTGGAATGTATACAAAATCAGCAACTTACACCCACCATGAAACAAGGCATCATAACTTTAATTCCTAAGCAAAAAAAAGATAAAAGGCTCTTGGATAATTTGAGACCCATTACACTCCTTAACACAGACTATAAAATACTTTCAGGATGTATAGCAACTAGATTGAAAACTGGTCTATCTAGAATTATTGATGAAACTCAATCAGGGTTTTTAAGGGGTTGATCGGTTCATAATAATATACGGTTAGTTTTGGATTTAGTGGATTACAGTCAGGAATTATCGGTTAATGGTTTTATTCTTTTTCTTGATTTCTATAAGGCCTTCGACTCAGTTGAACACCCGTTCATTTTACAAGCATTAAAGATGTTTGGATTTGGCCCTAAACTAATTAACCTGATAAATACATTATACAAAGACATTAACAGTAGTATAGTTTTAGAACATGGCACTTGCCCAAGGTTTAATGTGAACAGAGGCATCAGACAGGGGTGTAATAGCTCACCCTTACTCTTCATTCTGATCGCTGAGCTATTATCAATCATGATTAAAAACAATGGCACAAAAGGCATACATATTTTAGAAAAACATCTAGTAATAAGTCAATTCGCGGATGACACAACCTTATTTTTGAAAAGTGAAAATCAAATCCCAAGAGTGTTAGACTCAATTGGTCAATTCTCCAAAGCGTCTGGTTTGAGATTAAATATGGATAAATGTGAACTGCTTGCTCTCCATGACCAAACGGCACAATCTATTTGTAACATTGCTGTGAAAACACATGTCAAATATCTGGGTATTGTTATCTCCAAAGATAAAATAATTAGGGAAAGAGAAAATATTAGTAAAAATATAAACAAATGTAAAACCATTTTGAATTCTTGGCTGCAGAGGGATATAACTATCTTTGGAAGAGTTTTCTTATCCAAATCTGAAAGTTTGTCTAGATTCATATACCCGTCCTTTTCTTTAGAGATCTCGGATAGAATGACCAAACTTATTAACACTCTTAATTTTAGCTTTATCTGGAAAAATAAATGTCAATATATTAGAAGAGCGGACTTGGTTAAGAAAATAGAAGAGGGAGGTTTAAATGCCATAGACTTTTCAGTTATGAATGGGATTCTTAAACTTAGATGGTTGAATACCTTTTTTTTAAATAAAACCTCGGTCTGGTTTACCATCCCGAGAGCTGTTTTTCAAAAGCTGGGTGGGATTGATTTTATTTTATGCTGTGACTATGATGTTGCTAAACTGCCTGTGAAATTATCTGATTATCATCGACAAGTTCTCCTTTACTGGAATTTAATTTTCAAACATAATTTCTCCCCGCATAACTCACCTTTATGGAATAACAAATATATTCTTTTCAATCAAAAATCTTTGTTTATGGAAAACTGGTTGAAAAAGGGAATTTGGGCAATTTCTCATCTGATGGACCAACAGGGTAATTATCTTAATCATGAAACCTTTTGCTTTAAATTTGATCTGGTTTGTTCTCTTAGAAAATATAATAAAATAATTAAATCTATTCCAATCCCTACAAAAACTATGGCTCAGCAAATAATGTTACAAAATCACCCATCCAAAATGAGGAAACTTTGTGTGGAAGGACTTTATTTGGGTGATAAGAGATTAACCAACAAATTTTTTCGAGAGATTTTAAACCAGTTATTCTTCCCTTCCCCAATTAAAAGGAAATATATTTTACAAATCTACAACTCCACAGAAACTAAAAAGATTCGGAATTTGTATTTATCATACCCTGTCCCACACAAAGCAAAAGAAGTAATGTTTAAGATATTAAACGAAATTTATCCTAGTAACAACTTTTTGCATTTGCTTTTTGGCTGGGAAAATAGTCTTTGTGATTTTTGTAGAACTGATGTGGAAACTGTGGAACATCTTTTCTTTGAGTGTGTACATGTGAAATCCTTTTGGTTTTCCTTTCAAAACTGGTTAACTGCAAAGAACATAGTCATACCCCCTTTAAATTGGAATTCCATTAAAACTCGACTACAAATAATGGACAAGAAACTTGAACTTTTGGTGAACGTCTTAATTTTGATTTCTAAACACTTCATACATAATTGTAAATTCCTTAAGGTGAGACCCCACATGAATCACTTTTTGAATTATTTTCTGTTGTACTCCAAGTCCCTTACCTTCATGGAAAATAGATTTGCCCTTACTTTATCTGAATTATTAGTTTCTTTTAAACTTTTAGATTGACCCCTTATTATTTATTATTTATTGTTTAGTTGGTTTTATTTTCTGTTATGTCTGTATATGTCTGTTTTTGATTGTCGAACATGTCTATTTCAATACTGTTGGATGACTTTGTTAATGACTTACGCCATAATTGTTTGTGAAAAATTGTCAATAAAAATAAATAAATAAAAAAATAAAAAAATAATAAAAAATGGGTGTTGCAGGTTTTTATTCCACACCAGCTGGTGGCAGAAGTGACCTAAACACGAAAAAGAAGAAGAACCTGCTGCTAGCAGCGTTAGCTTTCCTTCTGCTTCATTCTAGTGTCTCTGATAATCTGTGGGCTGAATGTGTGAATGTTTGCAGTCAGAATGTCTTCAGTTCAGCTTCAACCAGAGTTGATCAACGAGAACTTAACTCCTGATGAAGAAACATTAACAGAGTTTAAAGAAATCATCGTGAAGTCCGAGGAAGAGACGGATGATCAGAAGAGGCTGTTGGATTTCACCCGGACACCCCGGATCATCTTACACCGGATAGGTAAAAAAACAGCTGATGCTAGTTTAATGATGTCTAAGGACGAAGAATGATGTTTTAACCCGTTCATTTAGGAATATTCATTTGTAGGAAAATATGTAACGAAGCTAAATTTGGCTCCCGATTGCAGCTTCTTGTAAAACAGTTTTAAGTTTGATATTCGCAGACATTCAGTCCATTGTTTACTACGGTCGGTGATGGGTTTTTTGTGCACTATAACAGAGACACCGCGGTCAAGTGAGCCGACACTTGTAAAAACGCCTCACGACGCTAGCGCTGTTATAAACATTAACTTCGTGCATACACAGTGCATTACGGTAATAAAGCACTGGGGCGCCCTTACAGGCAGAACTAGTGAAAGAAAGGTGAATTAAGAGGCATAGGAAATGTTTATTTATGACCCATATACCACGTATTCGTACTAAATACAGAATATTTTATATATAATGCGGATCTTTGGAGAAACCGAAAGTCAGAGGACAGTACAATGCATATCTGTCCTTTGTTTCTCAAACATCTTTAAGAGTTGACCACATACTATTTTTAAGATTATGTTAGATGGTCACCATAGACTATCACCAGAATAAATATTTCATAATTTTACTGTAGAATTGTGGAATAAAATTATATTAAAAGTAGCCTACAGTATAATGCCTTAGAATAGATTATTGTAACAATTTCAGGATTCTATTTCTACAAAATTTGAAGAGTTGACAGCAACTCTTTTCATTTTATGGTAGCAGATCAACTAAAGTACCACAAGAAGAAATATTCACGATTTTTACTTTACAATTTTGGAAAAAAATAGTATTAAAGTACAGTATAACACCTTTCTGGAAGTTAAGAGGAAGTTAAGAAAGGTAGTGCACAAGCTCTTACAACAGCTTAAAGAAACTAATAAGTTTACCAATTCATAAAGAAATATGGAACCTGTGCTTCTTTGTCATTTGGATGAAAAGGAAACTCCAAGATGAAGGCAATTCCAGTGAGAGGCCGAAATAACAGCAGATGCAAAAGACATTGTTACACATAAGTGAAGCACTTAGCACAATGGTGACTCGTGTACCATAATAACTTGATAGTTACAGACTCGCATATCTTGGCATTGATTGGTCAAAGCTATCAACGTCACTAACCGGATTTCCCTCAATTGAGAAGCACTAGAAGCACTAGTACTTTAAAAAGATTATTTAAAATAATATATTATAAAAGAAGTATGGCTCTTGAGTCGGACTTTAAAAAATGTAAATGAAAAATGTGAAACCAAAGTAATTTGGTCGCCGATACCCGATATTTAAAGCCGATTATTAAGACAGATATATATATATATATATATATATATATATATATATATATATATATATATGTATCCTTTTTAGTAGCACATTGATTGTGAAAGCCAATTTAACACTCAAGGTGTGCAATATAAATTACAAAGTCAAAAAAACTCTTTAAATATATATTGAACTTCAAATATGACAATATAAAAACATATTCAAAACAGTAACCTGAGTGCATATGGTTTCACAATAGAAAATAAAATGGATTCAAGTTTATTTAAGTGTTAAAATAGTTAAGTAAATTAAAATGGTAACCAGAATAATGGTGCTAATGGCTGGTTGAGGTAGAATCTTGACTTCAAGTATCATAGTAAAGCACACTACCACATGGTAGTAAATAATAAAATCTAAAATATATATAAAAATAATGTAAAGATTAAACACCAAACTTCAGAGTAAAATGTGAGTGGGCTGAGTCGCTATGGTTCTGAGTGTGTGGGGTCCTTCCTTTAGTCAATTAGTGGCTGTTGTTGGCCACAGGTTCCTAATCTTTTGTATTTTTTTTATATTGGCTTTTTAAAAAGAAATTTTGGCCAATGGCCGATATAGAAAAAATTGAATATATCAGCCTGATATATCGGTCAGCCTCTAGTGGAGCCTTGGGGCGAAAAAAAGGCATGGCTATTTTATTTGTAGAGCACACTTTCAGCAACAAGATCATTCAAGCTGCTTTACATGGTTTGGTGGTAAAGAAACAAAAAAATAAATGCAAGACAGCAATTAAGTGTATAAAAACATTGATTCAATTAAGCATAGATTACATTAGAGAAAACAACAAAAAAAACAACTAAGCATAATACTCACAAAATGATATTAGAATATTACTCAAAGGCAGCTCCAAATGTTTGTTTTTTAAAAATCTTTGATTTAAAAGAGCTTAATGATTTAGCAGCCGTCTGGAAGTTTGTTCCAGATTTGTGGAGCATAGAAACTGAAAGCTGCTTCTCCTTGTTTGGTTTTAATTCTAGGGATGTGTAAGGACTTTAGAACTGGGGTGATGTGTTCTACTTTCCTGGTTCTAGTGCGGATGTGAGCAGCAGCGTTCTGGATCATCAGTAGCTGTCTGATTTACTTTTTAGGTAGACCTGTGAGGACGCTGTTGCAGTAATCAATCCGACTAAAGATCAATGTATGGATGAGTTTTTCAAGATCCTTCTGTGACATTAGTCCTTTAATCCTAGAAATTTACTTCAGGTGACAGAAGGCTGACCTTGTTATTGCCTTTATGTGACACTGGAGGTTCAGGTCTGAATCTATTATTACACCTAGATTACGGGCCTCATCAGTGTTTTCTAGCTGGCTTAACTGAAGCTGTGTGCTGATTCTTGATAGTTCCTCTTTAGGTCCAAAAATAACTACTTCAGTTTTGTTTCTGTTTAGCTGGAGAAAGTTATGGGAAATTATGCTATTGATTTGCTAAATGCATTTATTTAGTTCTTGGATCGGTATATAGTCACCTGGTGACATTGAAATGTACAGCTGAGTATCATCTGCATAGTTATGGTAATTTATCTTATTGGATATTATAATCCCGGGCAGTGGGACCATGTAGATATGAAATAGGAGAGGTCCCTGGATGGAGCCTTGGGAACCCCACATTTGATTTATGTTCGTTTTGATGAAAAGTTTCCTATGGAAACAGTGAAATGCCTGTTCTTCAGGTAGGACTCAAACCAGCCAAGTACTGTACGAGAGAGTCCGACCCAGCTCTCCAGTTGAGTGATGTGTTCTACTTTCCTGGTTCTAGTGAGGACGCAAGCAGCAGCGTTCTGGATCAGCTGCAACTCTAAGATTTACTTTTTAGGTAGACCCTTGTGCAGTAATCAGTCAGACTAAAGATAGCATGGATGAGTTTTTCAAGGTCCTGTTGTGACATTAGTCCTTTATCATGAGAAATTTTCTTCAGGCGATTGAAGACTGAACTTGTTATTGCTTTTATGTTGCCTTGGATGTTCAGGTCTATTTACTTGGAACAGTAATTTAATGAACAGGGCCCAAACCATGCCAACCACCATGGATCAAATACAGCACAAAGCTAGGAACAAGCAATAAATCTTTATTATAAAAAATACCATTCTCACACATCATAGATATAAGTAATTAGAAAATAACAAAGTCTATGGATCAAACCACTGGACGCTTGGTTGTATTTTTGACAAGCGAGGAAGCCCATTGTGGTTTGCTTAGCTTCTTTTGTCAGAGGTGGATGCAGAGGATTCCTCTGAAGACATTCTGGAGCCATGCTGGGAGTGACACCGTTCGTGTTCCTGGGGGTGCGAGCGGCTTGGATGGTAAAACATGTTAGTGATGTTACCAATAGGGATGGGTATCGTTTAGGTTTTATCCGATACCGGTGCCAAACCGGTACTTTTGAAAAGGTGCCGGTGCTAAAACGGTGCTTAAAGACTGAAAAACATACTAAATTTGTCCAAATACACTCTTATTTTTTTATCTTTAGTAGTGCTGTCAGACAAAATTTTGTTCTAATTAATCACAGGGTAGCTGTGAATTATTCAACATTCCTAAATATTACCAAAAAAACTAAAATTTTCAGTGTAAAATGGACAAATCTAGATGCAGTTGCTCTTTTTAAAAATTAAATATAAGAGAAATCAATTAAGTTTTTGTTTTGAACTCCACAGTCACATTCAAAACGTTTGTGGGAAAAATAATAAGAGGTAGAACTAAGCGAAAACATTTGGATATCAGCAGTCTGTTAAATATCACATAAATTAAATGTAATATAGACTTACTAATCTAATGTCACAATTTACCATTTTCTAAAAGTAAACACAGCAGATTCTCCATCACAACAGTAAATAAACACTCTTATTGTGAAGTTGTAAATATCTATTCTTGCTAACAGTTAGCACTAATTATAATCAGAAAACATCACTTTCACTGAATAATTTCGTATTTTCTACACTGCAATATCTCACTATGAAATGTACTGAAGCTATACAATGAGCCAACATGCATAAATATACATAAATACGGAGCATTTAAACTCTTCACCGCACACAGCAAGCTGACATCCAAAGCGAACTGAAAACTCCCACGGGAAACGTAAGAACGGACAGTAAGGAAAATTCCCACACACAACATATGAACTTATCATATCACCACAAAGCCAAAACGGCAATAATAATATACTCACATGTGATTTAGGATCACAAACACATGCTGCTGCACAACAATCCGCAGTTTGGCTGGTTAGGAAGCAGAGCTCATGTGGTGCGGCCTGAATTATAAACAGGGCTTTGTTATATGCGTTAATTGCGTAAAAAAGAAAAAAAAGTTTATTCTAGGACTTAATCGACCCATGTTGGTGCGTTAATTTCGACAGCACTAACTTTTAGCAGTCTAACTTTTCTGGTGATGTAGAGAATCGCTCTTGGCTGGTGGCATGCCCAGAATCCAAAGTGTTTGACATCTCCGGGGGGGAAGAACCGGAATAAAGCACCGAAATTTGTGCCGCTTTTCCGTCTGGTTACTACCGTTTATGTCAGAACTGTGATCAATCCCTACTCTACTGTCTTTGTCAACATCGGTAACAAGTTATTCAGGGGTTAAACCTGCCTGACTGGAAGATGTAAGAGTTGTATTGGTGAGGTGGGAGGGATTACAGCACACTGCTCGTTTAATGATTTAATTACAGTTGCAGAGTCCCTTATTCCCCAAGTAGCCGTGGTGTCGACCTCTAGAGTTTCTTTTTTTATACCCTTTTTTTGGGAGAAAAATGGTTAACATCAAGCTGAATAAGGCCTGGTTCACACGGCAGTATTTTTAGTCTGATTTTCAGATTAGCAATTATAACCACACTACGATTATTTTAATTCTGTTCAGTTTATTTATACAACACCAATATAATGATATGGGTTTGATATCACTAGTTTAAAATGTTGTAGTTTTAATATGGCTATAAATAAAGGTATACTGTAAATGAGAAAAATCTTCAGCATGATCCAAAGTTTATGATGAGAACAAATTTTCACAAGTCATTAGCATCTTATGACATCCTCATTCATTGGCAATTTTGTTTTGCAATAATTTTACGGGCCTTTATCTTTCTCACATAGTTTAAAATGTACTTTATTTTGAATATTATTTTAATTTTCTATATAGGCCTATGTATTTTTTACATATGTATTTTTAGTATTTATTGGCCATTTTTTCAAGAATCGTAGGACATATCTGTTTATTTCCTTTGTTATGAGCCTCCAGTAGTTTATTCACTACATGAAACAGAATAGAAATTATTGGGCTCAGAATTTTACAGAGCCATCTCCAAAATAACCAACAGGCTCATCAAATTGTCTGAACCACTATTGATGCTCTTCATCAAACTCTTCCTCATACCTCCCTATCATCATCATTTGCAGCGGGAAAGTGAACTTTACGGCTGTTTACCAGCTTATCAGCAGTCTGATTTCTGTCGCTTTTTTTATACCGCGTCTGTTACTATTTCCACGGATTTTTACATTCCTACTTCTTCTGGATTAGCTTTCTTATGACCACCCTGCTACCCGATCACATACCTTTCTCCCAGCGGGAGAATGTGACGAACAGCATCTGTTGCTGCTGTGGATCGTAATGGCAAACGGGACCGGCCGACCGGCTGCTGCTGTGTGCTGCTTGAGTTTCGCTTTCTTTCTCCTTGGACAACTGGACATCTTGATCAGAGGGTAGGCTAAATATTCCTCTTCAGAATCTGAAAAGGCCAATACTTTCCGGTGGGGAACTCGGACGTCTCGGCATCATAAGTTATATCTTTCTAAAACTCGCTCTCTGTGCTGTGACCGCAGCAGCTGCACGCTGTCTCTCACTCGCGGAGGTGCATAAAAAGGTAATTTCCTCCAAAAGTTTCGATGGTAACACACCCAAAAATGTGTCATAGATTAAAGGTACACATGTCCACTATTTCCTGACATAAAGTAGTAATTAACTTAGTGGTCATATTTGCAGCTGTGGCTTGTTAAAGTCAGCGATGTTGCTTGTCGCAATATTGCGACTTTGGCGCTTAGAGGGTTAAAGCATATTTACGTGCATCGAATAAATAAAGCAAAGTGTTTACTTTTACATTGAATAAAAGGGTTTTCTTCTACGTTTGCTTTTCCAGACCACCTAATGGATCATGTGTGGAAAGAAGAGGATTTCTCTGACCCACACCTCTGTAATCATGAGAGTGATTCCAGTTTGTACCAGAAGGAACCAGAACCTCTTCAGATAAAAGAAGAGCAGGAAGAGCCACAGTATCCCTGGATAAAAGAGGAAGCATCAAAGCTCTGCATAGAAGAACAAAAAGACCAGGTTGTATTGAAGCAGGAAAGTGAAGATACATTCATGGAGACTCCTAGTCTTCTGGAAAAGTGCTATATTAAACCAGAACCAATCAGAGAACAAATCTTCACTGAGGATTCAAATGAACCTGAGAACCAGGATCAAGAAGAAAACCATCATAAAGACTCAGAATCAAAGCAAGATAAAGGCGTGAAAGAAAATAAGAGATGTCAGAAAACCACAGAGCAAAACAATTCAGAACCCAAAAGGATGAAGAAACCTCAACCAGAAAACTATTTTTATACTGAATATCGTAGCTTGATATCACACTTGAAAAATCACAAAGGCAGCAGGGCTTTTACCTGTCTGTCCTGTGGAAAAAGCTTTCCTAATAAATCTTCTTTCGAAAAGCACCACAGAATTCACACAGGTGAAAAGCCTTTCTCTTGTACAATTTGTGGAAAAGTTTTTTCTCTGAAAATCTGTTTGACTCGTCACATGATCGTTCACACTGGTGAGAAGCCTTTCTGTTGTAAAATTTGTGGAAAAGGTTTTACTCAGAAAAACAGTTTGACTCGTCACATGAGAATTCACTCAGGTGAGAAGCCTTTCTCTTGTACAATTTGTGGAAAAGGTTTTACTCAGAAAACCAGTTTGAGTATTCACATGAGAATTCACACAGATGAGAAGCCTTTCTCTTGTACAATCTGTTGCAAAGGTTTTACTCAGAGAGCTCATTTGACTAGTCACATGAGAACTCACACAGGTGAGAAGCCTTTTACCTGTGTGTCCTGTGGAAAAAGCTTTTCTAGTAAATATCATTTAGAAAGGCATAACAGAATACACACAGGTGAGAAGCATTTCTCTTGTAAGGGGATGTAGAGAACCAAAACAGTTTTAGAGTATTATATGAGCTGCACTTCTCGTAGAAAGCTTTACAGCTTAATCCAAACTTACTTTCTGTCGTCCGTTGCTCCTTGAGGGGAAAATGCATTCAGAAGCTGATGAAAAAAATTCGAATGAACCTGAAAGTAATCTGCAACAGTAGGCAAAAGTTGTCAGCCCCTGCTGTCCCGGTCGGTAATTGCTTTGCAACACAGACAAATCAATGGAGAACGGAGAGAAAGTAACTGAGTACTATAAACAAATAACTTCTCCCTCAATACATCAGTGTCTGGGTGAAAAGTTGCTGTTGGAGACGTATAAACTAGGCATTAGGATTCTCCCTTTGGAGCTGGGACAGGGAAGTCTGGGCCTCCTTATTTGAGCTGCTGCCCCCCACAATCCGACTCCAGAGAATTGAAAGACGATGGATGCATGTATTCAAGACTTGATTTGAACATATTTAAAGTATGAATTCTCCATTTGGTTGGAAGGAACAGTTAAATAACAGAAGCACAAGGTTCCCCTTTAAAACAATGAAAAATCTGTCATTTTTCATCTATCTATCAAAGCCCCCAGGACATAAAGTGAAAATTCGACATGTCTGGGAAAAGAGGACAGTAGGTCACTCTATTTCTGCTCGTTCCAGTAATTTATTTAAAAAGTTTGCGACCAAAGACGTCTTTTGTTTTGCTTAGGAGGCTGACGAGTTTATAGAATTCTGTTGAACTCTCATCTTTTGTTGTATTTATCAAAGTAATTCGTGCAACCTCTTTCTGCTGACGACATGATCAGTAGAGCAGGGAGTGTCATAAACGGATAATCCATCTATACAGCCTGCTACGGAGAAGAGACTTTCACATGGAACCATGGATGCAGTTCGATCTGCATTACTGTTGACAGGACAAATGCTAAAATCATCGTGGCTTGTAACCCTACAAGTTGATTAATTACATTTTTTAAAACAATTCCATTTGAAATGTTATGGGGGGGGGGGGGGTTCTTACTGTTTTTATTGCAACGTCATTCTAATAAGTTTCTTCATATTGTTTTATATGAATTACAAAAATATTTTTTTCTAACACTTAAATAATTAACATATGGCTGATAACTATTAAAACGTTTAAAATGTCAGTATTTTATTGTTGTGGTCAGTGTTTTGTCACTATCATTGTTCCAGATTCAGTTTACACATATGAGTTTCTACATGTTAGTTGTCGGAAAGGGAATTGGCACTGGCAGGTAAGGCCTTTTTTTAGGCCAATTTCCCCATTTCTGACACCACTGATTATCAGGATGGTTCTTAGGATAATCCTGACGGATATTCCTGCAATGTGAGGTGTGTTTAGAGCTCTCTGGTCTGTTCAGGACGGGACAACGGTTGTGGAATCTCAAGAGTTATTGTCTGGTTAATAATTTGGAAGCAATTACACCAGTAATGTAATACTGGAATAATTGTTAATATAGCTCGAATCATCAATGATAAAAGGGTACAAGCTTCTTAATCTATGTAAGAAACAATATTAATTATTGAACCAAACTATTAGTCTATCTGAAAGGCGAATTCTTTTGACTGATGTATCAAAGTATCCCAGCTTATAATTCGAATAGTCACAAACAAACACACTGCTTTTGCTTACCAGTAAAAGAAAACAGCAACTTTAACACAAACAGCCAGCACTTTATAATCTAAATCAGTATTTCTCAAACTTTTACAATGGGTACCACCTGAAAAAATATTGAGCTCTTCAAGTCCCACGATCATGACCAACCTAAACATACAGTAGAGAAGGCTTACCCTCTTAACTATAGACAATTAAAGGTTTATTTACTCCTAATCAGAATTATTTATTGGTAATTGTTGCCAGCCACACTGTGAATTATACATTTTTTAAATAATTTTATTTTAAAAAACTATTTAGAACTTTCCTTCAAGTACCACTAGGGAAGGCTTGAGTGCCACTGATGGTACGTGTACCACAGTTTGAAAATCATGGATCTAAATAAAAGAAACCGCTCCACCCAGAAAATTAAGAAAATGGAATACTGTGAGAAGTTCTTCAGGCTGGATTGGAGGACGAGGCTTTGAAGAAAGGTTATCCTTGGTTGAAAAAAGGTTTAATCCGTTCACCTCAGTTGAGAGTGGAACAAATCGAAATGTTCCGTCGGCCGATTGGAACGCGCTCCTGGAACCGCGCCGGCTGCAGGCATCTTTGGTTCGAATGGTGGGGAGACGAAGGAGCCCAGGCAGTTTGGGGTTGAATCTGTCAGACCAGCCGCTAGAATCCAGAAGTACAGAGTTGTTCTTGTGAACACCAGATCGTCATCAGATGGAGAGTTTTGAATATCCCCCTGTTAAGTTTGAAAGCTGAGTGGAAAAAAGGGCAGAGCTAACTGATTCAGCTGGCTTTATAACCTCCAGTGGTGTCATCCAAGATGGCCGCCGACACTAGCCGATGGGAAGCTGTTCTGGGTTTGTGAAATGGCCGATGGTCCGGCTGGCCCAGCCAATGAGCTTCGGGAAGACGGCGGCTGGCCCGGTGCAAGGGATGCTGGGAGATTGAGTTTATTGAATATTTCTTATTTTTTTCATATTTAGTATTTACTGGACTGACCCAACACCACTTTGATGGCAAATTAGGGATTTTCAACAGGTTGGACTGTGTTGGGCTTAAATCACAGTGTGTGTGGTGTTAGGAAGAGAATGCAGCCCGTTGAATTTGACGAGTAGCCAATCAGAAAGCAAGGTGGTGGGCAGCGATGCGCATATGTACCTTTGAAGAATGTATTATTATTTGTAAGTGTCTGCTCACTAAACCGCAGTCTACAAATGCACAGAAACAGAGATCTGTCAGAGCAAAGTCTATAACGATGTTTTCCAGAGGGGAGGGCAATAATTGACCTTCATAACTTAACATGCTACATAGAGCTCCGGCTCTGTGCACTCCTGTTAAAACTAACCCACAAACTATTTCCAATGCCTCATCCTCTTTTATGCTGATGGGCTACAGCAGCAGAAGACCACACCGGGTACTGCTCCTGTCAGCTAAGAACAGGAAACTGAGGCTAAAATTCGCAAAGCCTCACCAAAATTGGACAATAGAAGACTGGATAAATGTTGCCTGGTCTGATGAGTCAAAATTTCCAAAATTTCTTTCCAACATTTGGATGGTTGGGTAAGAATTGGGTGTTTCCATATATTTTCAGCCAGTTCTATTGTTATATAGAATTGTAACAAAATGTGTTATTTCACAGTTGAGTAGCTGACATTCTGGCTGTAAACAATTTGTGTTAAACAGAAAGCCAACTTGGTGGCGGTGTGTGTGTGTGTCTCTGTGGAAGCAGATTTTTGGCTAAACCGCTCTGTAGTGCTGACCTCAAAATTAAATGTCTGATGCTTGTGATTTTATTAGCCCATTAGTTTATTAGTTTAATAGTTCATCATTAATAACTTTACATGGAAACTATTCAGAAAGCAGACCAGCCGAAGCCTGGAAAAATCCTGACCCTAATCTATTAAGATTATGGGTCTTGCAACAAGTAATGAAATGGGCCAAACTCAACGGGCAGAACCAAGCATGCATTTGCAACTTTCCCTGCACGCAACTGGATAACGCCACAACCAATCCCAACAATATACGGAGTGATGTATCCAGTGCTACCAGTGGAGCTAACTGGTAGATTAAACTCTGATCGTATCCAGTCACCAAAAAGCAAAAATGTCCTTATTGCAAAGGAACGATTCAAGCGTGGTTTTCTGTTCGTGTTGTAGATGAAAAAGCCAAGTCTAACTCATTCATTGTAGCTGCCAAAGCCGTTTCAAACAACTGGTGTTCATCTGTAGCCATCCTTCAGTGTTTACTAAAGGATTTCGAACGTTGCAGCGCTGCCGTCATCAGCTTAGCTCTCCTCTGGCCCGCCTACATCTGATACACCAATTTGATTGGTTCCCCGAACTGCTCACGTAACGCATTAACGTGGTTCAATGCTCAATGCCAGAGCCTCTTGCAGAGACTATTCAAATTGTGCTCACACAAGCCCTCTGGATTTCCAGGGTAAATCAGAGGGTCATTCAAGGCTCATCTGCAATGGCCTCGCTTGATTGGTTACACTAACAAAGCTCAGGTGAATTAAATTCCTGCCAACTCAAGCAAGGGTTAAAAGTGGAGGTTGTCAATCGATGTAAGATGAGTGAGAACTGAAGGAAAGATATGTGTTTTTTCCCCAGTCTGAGAAAGACTTAATAATGCAAGCCTACAAGCTCCACAAACGCATCTCAGTACATACACATAGCCAATGGACACGTTGAATGTTATTGTTCATGTGGGTAATTTTGCGTATGTGTACAATACTGGAGGGCAAAAAGCTAGTGTTTGCACTCGCCTCAAACAAAAACACCAAAATTAAAAATGAGCTCTCGTTATCCGTTTTTTCCATTTTCGTTTTGTGATCCAAAACGAAAAATCAAATAAGGGTTCATGATCCATTTTTTCGTGTGAAACAAAAAAGGAAAAAAACGAGTGTGTTTTTGTTTTTTTCCATAAAAAAACCAAACTGCCTGAATGTGCACGGAACAACATGTTACTTATTTTTAATTTTTCCAGAGGGATACTGTTGAAAGAAGGGAGCTGGTAGAAAATGTACACCTGGACATTCTTTTAAGCTGAATGTTTAGTTTAAAAAAGTTAGATATCTTAAGAAGATGAAATGAATGGAGTGAATTTATTTATTTTTTTCTTCCAATAATCAGTTCAGGTTCACTGTTCTTTGTTTTGTTTTAAATGTCCTATGTTTTTGAAATCACCATAGCCTATGTTTCCAATGTTACTTGAACACAACACAGGTGTGCAGCAGATCGGTGTGGATGCAAGTTTCTGCAGGGTGGAGAATGATGTTCTTGAGTGGCTTATAAAATGAAGATCGATCTTGCAAACCTGCATATTTCTTTTTAACTTTTCTATTAATTTTTAAGACAAAAAAAAGTTCATTTGCGACTGGGTGAAATCAGCATTTTTTTTATGGCTCCCTGTGAAATGAGCTGAGCTGGATGCACTTACAGTCCGGTTGCAAAGCAAGTCAGGTCTCTAATCTGCAGGAAATATCGGCGACAACGTTTGTCATAAAGTAGTTAAAGGCGAGCCGAAATTTTGCTAGATTTTTGCTATGCATTTTTGGAATATAGGGTGTCTAAAAAGTGGTTTTTAAAAATCTGTATCGGCATTGGCCTTAAACAAACCCATATCAGTCTTCCTCTACTCTGTACGGTACAGTAAATGTCCTCAATAGAGGCACACTTTGACTCAGTTATTACACCAGTATGACATGGTGGAGATCAGCCTGTATAACTGGTGGGGTTCTAAGAAGTCCAGATAGGCATACATACAATACATTTTTGTATGTAGCTAATTCTAGGACTGAAGACTTTTCAAAGCATTTTCATACGTGTTTTCTTTAACTTCCAATAGAAAGCCTTTCTCCTACGTTTGCTTTTTCAGACCACCTACTGGATCATGTCTGGAAAGAAGAGGTTTCCTCGGACCAGCAGCTCTGTAAACAAGAGAGTGATTCGAGTTTGGACCAGAAGGAACCAGAACTTAAGCAGATGAAAGAGGAGCACCAAGATCCAGAACATCGCTGGATAAAAGAGGAAGCATTAGAGTGCTGCATTAATGAACAAAAAGACCAGGTTGTATTGAAGCAGGAGACTAAAGATGCAATCCTGCTGACTCCTACTCATGAGGAAAAGTGCCACATTAAACCAGAACCAATCAGGAACCAAGTCATCTCTCAGGACTCTAATGAAGCTGAGAACCAGGATGAAGAAGGAAACCAGCATAAAGACGCAGGATTTAAGCAAGATAAAGGACCGAAACAGAATAAGAGATGTCAGCTAACCACAAAGCGTAACAATTCAGAACCCAAAGGCCAGGCCAGAAGTTTGGGCACACTTTCTCATTTAGTGCATTTTCTTTATTTTCATAACATTGCAGATTCTCACTGAAGGCATCAAAACTATGAATGAACACATATGGAATTATGTAGTACTTTTCCAAAAAATTGTGAAATAACCCGGCCTCCAAAGTGGCCGGACCTGAACCCAATCAAGATTCTTTGGGGTGAGCTGAACCGCAGAGTGAATGAAAAAGGGGCAACATGTACTAAGCATCTCTGGGAACACCTTCAAGACTGTTGGAAAACCATTTCAGGGGACTACCTCTGGAAGAGAATGCAAAGCAGTAATCAGAGCAAAGTGTGGCTACTTTGAGGAATCTAAGATATAACACATGTATTCAGTTATTTCACCCTTTTTGTTTAAGTACATATTTTCATACATCATGAGTTCATTCGTAGTTTTGATGCCTTTATTGAGAATCTACAATGTAGTCATGAAAATCAAGGAAACTCATTGAATGAGGTGTATCCAAACTTTTGCCCTGCACTGTACTGTAGTTCATGAGTTACTGGTGCATTAAAACGGAGAATTTTTAAATTAAAGGGATGTTATCAGACTTAAATTAGTGCTACATCAGTAGTGGAAGTAGCTGTTTACATCTTCACAATAAGCGCATTCGTTTCCTGATGGGATAAACCAGAGATTTTAATCTACTGAGTGTTCACTGTACACTGAAAAGTGTTTTTTGGTCATATTTAGGAATGGTGATTAATTCACAGCTACCCTGTGATTGATTAGACAAAAAAAATATTGTTTGACAGCCCTACTAAAAAAAAAAAAAAATAAGAGGGTTTTTAGATGATTGATAGACCGGCTGACTTCAGCTCTCATTGATTGGACTGGGATCCAGTGTTCTGGGCTCCATCTACTCTGTTATAGGTGAGTTGCTGGTCTGTAACGCTACACTTGCCCTTCAATATACAGCGTGATGCAGGTACCACATCTCAGTGCAGCCATGAGAACAGAGAACGGATCAGTACCGTCCACTAGGCAGCAGCTCGAAGAGGACATCAGACAAGAGAAAGGGTGTCATATTTAATTCATCCAACTAGTCATTTTGTGGTTATTGGTTCCCCTTTAAAAGAATGGAAACCTGAACATTTTTCATCAATCTATTAAATCCCCTCCATGGACAGCATGTGAAAAGTGGACGTGTCTGGCAAAAGAGGAAAGTTGGTCACCCTATTCTTGTAGATTGTTGTATTGTTAATCATCTGCTTGTTTCAATCGCTTCTTCTGATAGTTTGCGACTAAAGACACCTTGGAAGGCGTGCAAATTGATGGTACTCTATAGAGCTTGCATGTTTTGTTGTTTTTACCCAAGTGATTTGTGCAACATATTTCTGCTGACGACATGATCAGTAGAGCAGTGAGTGTCATAAACCAACAATCCATCTACGTTCACATGGAACCATGGATGCAGTTCTGGTCTCCAGTGCTTTGACATGACGAACACTGAAATCAGCTCAGGTTGAATTGTGAGATAAACAGGGCGGGTCATTCTGTGCGTGTGTTGAAAAAAATAATCATATTAATCCTATAAAATAATCAACCCATGTTAAGTTCATTTCAGTCTTATTTTAAAGAAATCTTACAGTCTGCTAGAATTTAACTTTATAGTTTAAAACTAGTAATAGTTTTTAGTGCCCAATCTTTTATAAACTAATTTTATTGCATCTATTCCTGATTCTACAGATTTTGTTTTTCCCTGTTTTATTTACAGACTGTTAAAAAAAGTTTCTTCATATTTTTTAAATGTATTATAAAAATATTTTTATATTTAATATCAGATAACTTGAAGTACTAATATGCATTGTTTATAACTATTAAAATGGGGCAGTATTTTATTTTTGAGAACAGTGCTTTAAAAATGTAGTTGTTCCTGAGCAAGCTCTGCACTGGTGTCACTCCGATCCCGCAGCCGAATCCTCTTTAGGAGACGATCCTGGCGCTTGCTGGACTTTCTTGGACGCCCTGAAGCCTTCTTAACAAGAATTGAACCTCTTTCCTTGAAGCTCTTGATACTCCTATAAATTGTTGATTTAGATGCAATCTTAGCAGCCACAATATCGTTGCCTGTGAAGCCATTTTTATGCAACGTAATGATGGCTGCATGCGTTTCTTTGCAGGTCACCATGGTTAACAATTATTTCAAGCATCACCCTCCTTTTAACATATCAAGTCTGCCATTCTAACCCAATAAGCCTGACATAATGATCTGCAGCCTTGTGCTCGTCAACATTCTCACCTGAGTTAACAAGACGATTACTGAAATGATCTCAGCAGGTCCTTTAATGACAGCAATGAAATGCAGTGGAATTTTCATGGTAAAGAATCACTATGCAATTCATCTTCAATTTATCCAATTTCCAATATTTAAAACTTTTGGCCACAACTGTAGTGTACAACAGAGCAGGATACCAAAAGATGTTTAATAATTAAAAATATTTAGAAATATTTACAGAATGTCTATTAAAAAGGGAACATATAACTTCCAAAAAGTTTGTATATGTAACTGCGAAAAATAATGTGCAAATTACAGCATTAGTGGTGGTGTTCAGTTGATAATAGGGCTGGGAGGACGCAAAAAATGTGCGTTGATGAGAACAGAGAATGGTCAGAGGAAAGAGAGTAAATCAGTACTACTAGAGTTTAAGGAGCTTTAGTTTTCCAGTCAGAGCTTATATTCCAGATATATGGACACATTGCGGCAACTTGCAAAGGGAAAATAAGATGTCCTAAATGTGGTGGAGAACATAAATTTGATGAATGTAAGGATAATGTGAAAGAGAAATCTAACTGTGGTGGAAGCAGTGGAAATTCAAACGATCAAAACAGTCAATAATAAAAGCTATGCCGAAGCAGTAAAAAGAGCTCAAAAAGGAAATGAAATTCCAAGAATGTAAAAACCAGTAAATTAAACGAATCAAGAAAAAAAACGAAACAGAATTGACAGCAGACCAACTTATTCTGTTCATGGCTTATGTTATCAACTGTACAGATCAGGTAAAACACAAAACAGAAAAAAATAAAAATGATAAGAGGAGCAGAAAAATTTCTTGCAATAAAAAATATTTCATGGGAACAGGTAACTAAAAAGCTTGTAAAAGAAGGAAAGTCAGGTGGACCAACTGATAGGACGCATTGATCATCTTACAATGGAATGCCAGAAGTCTTATAGCAAACGGACAAGAGTTTAAAGGATTTATTAAAGAATTGAAAAGAAAGCCAGATATTAATGTATTCAGAAGAAATGCTTAAAATCCATATTAAAATGTAGAATTAAAGGTTATGTTAGTATAAGGAGGGATAGAAAAGAGGGAATTGGAGGAGGATATATTACATTAATATAGGTTAATACAGATAGGTATGGAATTATAATATATAGCAGCTGAAATATGGATAAATTATAATATAATTAAGATATTAAATTTCTATAATTCATGTAAGAAACTTTCTTTAAAAACATTATTAGATACATATTCTAACTCTAATGAAAAGATTGTGTGTTGTGGAGATTTCAATGCTCATAGTACGTTATGGGGTACACATAATGAAGAAAATGTAAAAGTGATAAAAGAATTTATGGATATTAATAATTTCGTTGGTATAAATGATGGTCATGGTAGAAGAATAAATGTTAGAACAAAAGTAGAATCAGCTATTGACTTAACAATAGTTTCTGATAGTTTAGCAGACAAATGCACATGGGAAGTAATTTCACACACAACCATAGGAAGTGATTATTACCCAATTATCACAGAAATAAATATAACATCAAATAGTGGTAAAGGAGAAGGGGTACAGAGGTGGTTATTTAAGAAGGCTGACTGGGATTTATTTACTTATATAAGTGATCAAGAATTAAGTAAAATGAATATTAATCAGGATATTAGAAGAGTGTAACAAAATAATTAAAGATAAAAATAAAGCTTTTTAAATACTGAAAAATAATCATAACTTCCAAAATTTGATTAAGTATAAGAAACTGCAATCTGAGGTAAGTAGAATAATTAAAACATCAAAAAAGAATTTCTGGAGGTCTTTTTGTAATACAGTTGGTAAGGAGACTGATATTAATAATTTATGGGGAATTATAAAAAAAATGAATGGGATTAAAAAACAATATGGATTTCCTGTGATTCAAGACAATGGTTTAGTGGCTGTGAAAGATCAAAAAATGCAGAGATGTTAGCAAGGAATTTTTGTAAAATACATAGTTCACAAAATATTAGTAAAGAAAGGCAGAGTAGAAAACAAGATATGTTAAAGAAAAATGAACATTTATTTAGTCAATGTGAGGAAAATTCAAGTTCATTAAATGTAACATTCACTAAGTCAGAATTAAATCGGGTATTAAAAACAAAGAATCTACACCAGGAAAAGATGAAATATCAAACTCCATGGTTTATTATCTTGGAGATGTATCTAAAAACATTTTGCTTGAATTATATAATAAAGTTTGGGAGGAAGGAGAAATACCTTAGTGTTGGAAAGAAGGTGTAATAATTCCAATATTGAAACCAGGGAAAGATAACTCAAAACCAGATAGCTATAGGCCAATTGCATTAACTTCTAATGTTTGTAAAATTATGGAGAAAATGATAAATAACAGACTTAATTATTACATGGAAACTAAAGGATATATTACTAAATATCAAAGAGGTTTTAGGAAAGGGAGGAATACAATGGATTCAGTATTATTATTACAACATGGAATACGGAGAGCACATGTGAATAAAGAAAGTGTTATAGCAGTATTTTTGGATATTGAAAAAGCATATGATATGATGTGGAAGGAAGGATTGTTAATTAAACTATGTACATTAGGAATATCACGTAGAATGTATAGATGGATTAGAAGTTTTTTGTTGGAAAATAAATTTCTGGAAAATATTTTATTGAAAATGGCACTCCTCAGGGGAGTATAGTAAGCCCTTTATTATTTTCTATAATGATAAATGATGTATTTAATGATATAGATAAAGAAATGGGTGTTTCGTTATTTGCAGATGATGGAGCTATTTGGAAAAGGTGAAAAAATTATATTCATGATTTGGAAAATACAAGAAGCCATTTTAAAAATAGTAGAATGGTCATATAAATGGAGTATAACATTTTCACAAAAATGATTATTTTTACAAGGAAAAGAACTAATATTAATTTACAATTAAAATTACATGGCCAAGAACTAGAAAGAGTTAAACATTTGACATATTTAGGTATGTGGTTTGATGAAAAATTAACATAGAAACTACACATTCAGAAAGTTGTAGATAGATGTAGAAAAGGTATAAATATAATGAGATGTCTAACAGGGAATGGATGGGGTGCTGATAGAATAGCGTTAAAACATATGTATGTCGGTTTAATAAGATCAATAATAGATTATGGGTGCATAGTCTTTGAATCTTCATCAGAAATAAATCTCAAAAAATTTAATTTATTTAAATGTCAAGCATTAAGACTTTGTTTAGGGGCTTTTAAATCAACCTCAGTGACATCCATACAGCTGGAAATGGGAGAGATGCCTTTGAAATTAAGGAGAACTCAAATGATAAGTATGTACTGGGTTAGCTTGAAAGGAAATAATATGAATCATCCAATACATGATATATTAAAATCTTACTGGGAAAAAGAGAAGAGAGAAATAAAAAATTTTATATATAAAAGGTATAAAAGGTAATATACAGAGATAAATACTATAATTGCGTTCAAATTTATACAGATGCATCAAAAGATCCAGGAAATAAAATAGGAGTGGCATTTTTTATTCCAGAATTCAATATTTTATTAGGTAAAAGAATTAGTGATGGATTATCAGTATTCACTGGAGAGATGACAGGAATTCTATTAGCTTTACAATGGATAGAGGAAATAAAACCACTTGAAACTATGATATGTTCAGATTCTAGTTCATCTTTGTATAGTGAAAATAATAGCTATTCAGAAACCTGACCCGATATTTTATTAGAAATCCAACAAATATTATATAGATTACAAATGATGGGGCTTGAAATTATATTGCTATGGATTCCAGCACATATTGGGATAATCGGTAATGAAATGGCAGACAAAATAGCAAAGAGAGCTACCAAACATGAAAATATTGAAATAATACTTAGTTTCAGTAAATTAGAAATTAAAAGTATTATTAAACAGTAGTTGAGGGAAAGGTGTCAGAAAGAATGGGATAAAGAAAAAAAAGGAAGATGGCACTATACAATACAAAGAAAAGTTGGAAAGATGAGGGAAGGTGGGTTAAACAGAAAAGAGGATGTATTAATATCAAGATTAAGAGTAGGGCATACTGGTTTAAACAACTCATTATTTAAAATTGGAAAACATGTTAATGGGAATTGTAGTCATTGTAATCAGGAAGAAACAGTTGGAAACATTATGATTAATTGTAATAAATATAGAATGCAAAGAAATATTATTAAAAAAATATTAAAAAAATTAAAGTAAGATATAGAATAATAGAAATGCTGGGGGAAAATATTTGTTATCCGGTGATTTTGAGATTTCTTACATGTACTGGTTTAAGTTCAAGGATTTAAATAATAGTTAATATATGTAGTAAGATAGATAAGTCTTGATCCACACTCTATACCAGTAGGTGGCGGTAATGCACCACAAAGTTGTTTGTCAACCGCCATAAATCTCCAATAGAAGAAGAAGAAAAATATGATTTTTTTTTCCCCATAACTTTATTGAAAATGATCAACAATACAATCAGAGGAGCAAATGAAAAAGACATACAGAACCAATAGAGAAGGGGGGAAAATAAATTACAAAAAATAAATATGTAAACACAAGATTAATATTCAAATAAACACATTAAACATAGTGAAAATATCAACAGTTTTAACAGCTGTTTTGTTTTGTATTTTAGAAATGGAATATATATATACTGTCCTATTTCAATCTTTAGCACTGAAAAAAAGTGTTTTTTTATTAGTGAATTTGCATTTATGGATGTGAAATTTAGCAACAAATAAAATAAGATTTCCTAAAAAGAGTGTTTCCTTCTTAGAATCACCAAAACAACCAAAAATAACATTTTTGTAGTACAGGGAGAAATCAGGGAGAATATTATCAACTACAAACGAATTAATGTCTTTCAAAAGCTTATATGTAAATTTACAAGACCAGAACAGATGTGATATAGTTTCAGGATGCAAACCACACAAAGAACATTTTGCGTCAATGTCACTCTTAAACTTATTTAAACGCATATTTGTGGGGTAAAACCTGTGTAGCAACTTGAACGATACTTCTTTTATCTTATTAGTTAAAAGGAACTTCTGTGGTAGGGACCAGACATTTTCCCAGTCTAAGCTAAAGTCAAACTTATTCCAATAGAAAGAAGCAGGAGAAGTAGACACTAGGTCAGCCTGAAACAAGGACTCAACAGAAGTTGAGTTGGATCTGGGGGTGAGATTGATAATGTCGACGAGATATCGACTGTCCTGAATAGCATACGGAGACCAGAGGGCACAGCGTCAAAAACTATAGAAAATTATTTAGGGCTTACTGGAATCTATTCTTCTGAATAACTATAACAGTCCATTCTTATTAAAGAGCTGACTGACTGATAAAATACCATTGCTGAACCAATTATCACAAAAAAGTGACTTGTTCTTATAGATAATATTAGAGTTATTCCATATATAACATCTCTGCGGAGAGAAGTTGTGCTTGTAAAGCAAACCCCACGCCAAAAGAGCCTTTTGATGGAAGTTGGAGAGTTTAACTGGGATTTTCTGTATTTCATAATTAGGCTACAGAGCAGAATACATTTTAGGCCGCCTAACTGTGAAAAGACATGATGAGAAATGAAATTCCAAATGGAAGTAGGGTTTTTGAGATATTGCTTGATCCAGTTTATTTTAAAAGCATTGTTAAGAGAGCTGACGTCTATGAAGTTCAAGCCTCCTTTGTTGTACGAACTCAGCACTACAGACTTACGAATATAGTGAGTTTTATTTTTCCATAAAAAATTAAATAGCATCTCATCGACAGATTTACAAAAGAACAAGAAAAAGAAGAATGTGCGTTGATGCGTCATCACTTTCAAAACAAACATGGCGGGAGCCAGTAGTTGCAGCATGAGTGAGTCAGTTGACTTAAAAATACCTCCATCCAAACTCGCAGTTCAAAGGTCTAGAACTATTTTAAAATAACAGGGAGCGATTTTATCGTCTGCCGGCTTTGCAAAATGTAAATGGCTTATAAAAGCACGACGGCATCCAGGAGCAGTTCCAGCAAATGATTACTTCGGTAAAGTTAGAAAAATATTCACAGATTGGACAATACTTAGTCAAATGATTAAACACCGTAAGTTTTCAACTTTTTTACTAACACTATGTATTTTTACCCTATAAATCACCCAAACACCCCCACATAGAGGGCATGTACTCATACAGAGCTGCGTCTGCTGTATGTTACTGCTATCTGTTTGGTTGGTTTTTATTTGTGACCCGTGTTGGCAGAATGAGTCTGAATGCGCACAGACTGATTATGAGCAAAAGCCCAAAATGTGAGAGAGTGTTATTTGGTCGCCATGTTTGTTAACAAAGGTAATGCACTACTTGCTAAACGGAGCCGTCGTGGACATTAATACAACATTGTTTAAGTGCTAGCAAAAGCAAAACGACAAAGAACTCTGGATTATCAGGTTTAATAATGCCTCATCCTGTTTGAATACTATTTCTATTTCATCCCTCCTGACCGCCAGAGGCGGTGCATCAGCACCGAATGATCCTTCTTGCGCATGCGCAGTTCGAGAACTTAATGACAACAAAGTCACCTGTGACCTCCCGGTGACCAATGAGAGGCCATAAAGCCCCATGGCACCGGTAGCACATTCTCTCATTCTTCTCGCACGCAACTTCGAGTTGGTCTCGCGACTTGGTCAGGAGCTACGGATTCGCCTCCTAGAGACAATCTACAAACCGGTAAGTGTCCCGCTCGTGGCGTTTTCGGCTCTGCGCTGACTTAAGTTCGTCGCCCGCGGCAGTTTCGCCTGCTGGTCGAGTGTTGGGTTTCGGGTTTGACGTTTCTGTCCACTCCGTCCTGAGTTGTCGCCGCGGTGAGGTGTCGTTCCACCGCGTGTTTTCTTTTGTTGGCCTACAAATAGCGTTTTCTGCTCGAAATTGGCTGTTCTTTTGTTGTGGAATAGTGCGCGTGTGACGTTTTCTGTCCGCCGCATCCTGAGTTGTCTATCCGGGCGGCGTTATCTACCTGCCCGTGGTCGTTTCTTTTCTTTCTGTTTGGATATCCGGTGTGACGTTTTCTGTCCACCGTGTCTTTGAGTTGCCTGTTTTTGACTGGCTATGGAGTCCTTTACATGCAAGGATTGCATGGCTCCCCTTCTTATGGAAGATGGCCACGATCTTTGCCCGCCCTGTCTGGGGCTTGACCATCTCAGGCAAGGAGTATCTGAGGGGGCGTGCCCCAATTGTCGGGTTTTACCCCTTTCCGTGCGGACAGATCGGCTGGCGGCCCTTGAACAGTGCTCTGCCACCTTGTCCGCTCCGCCTGAGGAGGTGCCTCGCGCCCGGTGCTCGGCCCGGAAGCGCTCTGCTTCGGAGGCTCTGCCGGACCAGGAGCCTTGCGCCCGGAGAAGCCGGCAGGGGACTGCCCCTTCTAGGACGATGGCAGACCTCTCGTCTGAGCTCGCTGAAGTGAAGTCCCTACTACTGTCCCTGCATGGGGTCCAGGCCCCGCATGGGCCCTCGACCTTGGAACAGAGCAGGGACGTCCCA
This sequence comes from Apricaphanius iberus, assembly GCA_028564705.1. Taxonomy (NCBI): domain Eukaryota; kingdom Metazoa; phylum Chordata; class Actinopteri; order Cyprinodontiformes; family Aphaniidae; genus Apricaphanius; species Apricaphanius iberus. The sequence goes on from JAPXFQ010002023.1 coordinate 412,822, forward strand.
CGTGACGAGGACGCTCTGTCTCTGATGGCCTCCGAATCCCTCTTTGGGGAGGGGGTTGGTGACGTGGCACTGGATGCCTCGGATTCTGCATCCGTCGCCTCCTCTCGCTCTCGGGATGGAGCCGACTCTTCTGCTGCCACGGCGGTGCGGTCTGCACTTGCGCGGCTGCAGCTGGACATCCCGCCTGACCAGCCTGGGTCTTCCAGTGCTTTTTTTTCGACGGTCGGGTGGAGCTTCGTGCCTTGCTGTCCCCCCGTCGGCCCCGTATATTACCGAGCTCCATGCATGTTGGGCGGACACAAAGCTGCTGTCTCGTCTCACTACTGACGGGCGCACCCTTGCGTCTATGCAGGATGCACCTCGTTTTGGCCTTGGTCGGATGCCGTCTGTGGAACCGGCGGTATCCTCGCTCATTGTGGCCCCTGACGAGGCCTTACGTCCCGATGTGCGGTGCCCCCGTCCGCAGTGTCGGGTGACTGACGACCTGCTTTGCCGGGCTTATGACGCCGGGGCTAGGATGGGGCGGATAGGTAATTCCCTGTCCCACCTCTTGTTAGGGCTTGGGACGAGCTTGGACACCTTATCTGTTGACGCTTCCACGCAGGCTTTGATGGACACTTCGCTCCAGGCTTTTGCATTAATGGCTCGTGAGCTAGGACGCCTGCTGTCTATATTGACCCAGGCCCGCCGCCAAGTTTGGCTGGCCCAGTCTCCATTGACGGAGACCTGCAGGCGGGTCCTCCGTATGGTTCCGACCACTCCTGGGGAACTCTTTGGCTCCGCTGCGCTGGAAGCTCTTGAGCGTACGGCGCAGGCTTCGCAGACGCGTCGCCAATTGGCGGGGCTTCATAGGCGGGGCACCTACGGGGATGCTACTGCAGCTCCCCCAAATAGAGGCGCTGCGACGCCTTCGGCGGCCCCCTTTCCGGTGCCTCGCCGTCCTAGAAATGAATCTGCAGCACCCTCTGGGGTACGACAGCGGGGGTTGTCTTCCCGTCCTGCGGAGCTCCCGCGTCCGCACCGGCGCCCCTCCCGAGCCACAGAGGGTCGGCGAGGCCGCCGTTGACGGAGGAGTGGCGGTCGGCGTGTTCACCTCGGAACAGATCCGGTATTGGGCCGCTTGCACCAGGGACGCCTGGGTGCTCGCTACCATTCGCCGGGGTTACCGCCTTCAGTTCCGCCGCCGACCGCCCTCCACGGGCCGGGTCCGTTTGACCCTGGCCCAGGATCCCGCCCAGTTTCAGGTGCTATCCCAAGAAGTTTCTGCCTTGCTGGCCAAGGGCGCGATCGTGCCTGTGGACCCCGGGCTGGACCCGGGGGTTTTTTATTCAAGGTACTTCCTGGTACCAAAGAAGACTGGAGACCTGCGTCCGGTCCTCGACCTTCGTGGGTTGAATGTGTTCCTCAAACGCATTCCCTTTCGGATGCTGCGGACCAGGGACATGCTGGAAGCTATCGAGCCGGGCGAGTGGTTCACTTCCATCGACCTCCGCGAGGCGTACTTTCATGTACCTATTGCCCGCGCTCACTGGCGATTCCTACGCTTCGCGTTCCAGGGCAGCCACTTCCAGTTCAGAGTTCTGCCCTTCGGCCTGTCACTGTCTCCCCGGGTATTCACTCGGGTGGTGGCTGCAGCGCTCTCCCCCTTGCAGGCTCAAGGGGTGAAAGTACTGCCTTATCTGGACGATTGGCTTATCTGCGCCCCGACTCGCGATCGGGCTGTCCGGGATACCCGACTGATTCTGGACCACGTGGCGCGTCTCGGCCTACGAGTGAATCTGGCAAAGAGCGACTTGGTCCCGTCGCAGTCCATTGTATTCCTGGGCATTGCCCTGGATGCGGCCGCCATGTCTGCCTGTCCGTCCCCCCGACGGGTGGATGCCATCCTCGAGGTGTTCGCAAGGGTTCTTACGGGCCAGCCCCTCCCCTTCCTGCTTCATCTCAGGTTACTGGGGATGCTGACGGATGCCGTGTCATCGGTGGTGCCCTTGGGCTTACTTGCCCTACGTTGGTACCAGAGGTGGCTATCCGGCCTCGGATTGGACCCTGCTCGGCCGGCTCACAGACGGAGGTTGCTCCGTCTGCCCCCCCACTGCCGACGATCACTGGGCGCTTGGGCAGACCGCTCCTGGATCTCCCAAGGCGTTCCACTGGGGTCCCTCCCGTTTCACCGGGAGGTGGTTTTTACAGATGCGTCGTCCACCGGCTGGGGTGCGACGTGTCGGTGTCAGGCGGTTCGCGGCCGGTGGGAGCCGTGTCACCGCCTGGAGCATGTGAACGTTCTGGAACTGCGGGCCGTTCTACTGGGGCTCCGTCATTTCTTGCCTGTGCTGCAGGGCAGGCATGTTCTAGTCCGCTCGGACAATACGTCGGTGATTGCCCAAATCAACCGTCAAGGGGGGACCCGATCTGCCCGACTGCTACGGGTCGCAGAGCGCCTTCTGCGATGGGCTGTACCTCTCTTCCCCACGCTGAGAGCGGCTTACGTGCCGGGGCCGGAGAACCTGGCGGCGGACTATCTGTCCAGGCGGGGGCTCCCGCCGGGGGAATGGCGGCTTCACCCAGAGGTGGTGGAATTTCTCTGGTCGGTCTTCGGCAAGGCGGAAGTCGACCTTTTTGCTTCCGATGGGACGTCCCATTGCCCCAGGTGGTTCTCCCTCCGGGACAACTCGGGAGGCTTGGGTCAGGATGCGTTGGCCCACGACTGGCCTCGTGTCCTGCTCTACGCGTTTCCTCCGCTACCCCTGATCTACCCAACACTTCTCAGGGTGTTACACGACGGTCACCGCCTTCTCCTGGCGGCGCCCTTCTGGCCAGGGCGGACTTGGTTTCCACTGCTGCGCAGGCTCTGCTGCTGCTCGCCGGTTCGTCTCCCGGACAGGAAGGACTTGTTGGGTCAACTGGGGGGGCGGATTCTCCACCCCGACCCGGGTCGCCTCCAACTGCATGCATGGCTGCTGCAGGGCGGGGCATCGCCTCCACCGCTTTAGACCCGGATGTGTCCCGCACCTTGTTGAGTGCCCGCGCTCCTTCCACTCGCCGGCTTTATGATAACCGGTGGGGTATGTTTTCCATCTGGTGTCGCCGCAGAGGGGCCGAGCCCTCCTCCTGCGATGTCAACCTCGTCCTGCGGTTCCTACAGGACTTGCTCCATGGAGGTCGGTCCCCTTCCACCCTCAAGGTGTATGTGGCCGCCATCTCCTGTCACCACGTGGGCGTGGACGGTGTTCCATTGGGCCGTTATGGCTTGATCTCCCAGTTTCTGCGGGGGGCCCGCAGGTTGCGGCCTCCCCGCCGCTTGGCGGCGCCGGTTTGGGACCTGCCACTGGTATTGCAGGCATTACGATCTGCTCCTTTCGAGCCGCTGGCCGCCGCCGGTCTTCGGGATCTTTCCCTCAAAACGGCGTTTCTGCTCGCCATGGCATCCGCCAAGCGCGTCGGCGAACTGCAGGCCCTGTCTGTACACGAGTCCTGTTGTCGCTGGGCCCCGGACGGCTCGGGGGTTACCTTATGGCCGAACCAGTCGTTCGTGCCTAAGGTCCCGGCTTCGACGCGGTCCCTTCAACCCCTGCGTCTCGGCCGCCTAGATCCTGGCGGTCCGGACGAGTGCCTGTGCCCAGTTCGGGCTTTGCAGGAATATGTTCAGGCGACAGCCAGCTTCCGTCTGTCAGACGCCCTGTTTGTGTGCTACGCTGGGGCGCGTAGGGGTCGAGCTCTCTCTCGGCAACGCCTCTCCCACTGGGTGGTGGCGGCCATTGCCGGGGCTTACAAGATGACGGGTCGGCCTTTGCCTGCTGGGGTAACCTGCCACTCCACCAGGGCTGTATCGACCTCCTGGGCAGCTGCTCGCGGCGTTCCCGCTGGAGACCATCTGCGAAGCAGCCTCCTGGTCTTCTTCCACAACGTTCGCCAGGTTCTACAGAGTGAATGTGGCTGGACCTGGCCCCCTGGAGGGCGTCCTGCAAGGGACCTTGACGCCTCCCTGAGGTGAGTTACCTTTGTGACCTGTGGTTCCCTCGGGACTTTGTTGTTATTGGTCATCCGGTGCTGATGCACCGTCTCTGGCGGTTAGGAGGGATGAAATAGAACGAAAGTTACGTATGTAACTACGGTTCTATGAATCCCGTATGACCGCCAGAGTGTCTCTGGTCCCTCGGGCTCTTGCGTTTTCGCGAGACGAATGAGGGAATGTGCTACCGGTGCCATGGGGCTTTATAGCCTCTCATTGGTCACCGGGAGGTCACAGGTGACTTTGTTGTCATTAAGTTCTCGAACTGCCCATGCGCAAGAAGGATCATTCGGTGCTGATGCACCGCCTCTGGCGGTCATACGGGATTCATAGAACCGTAGTTACATACGTAACTTTCGTTTTTACTTCATGCTTCTCCAGTTTGTTGATTTCAAAGTTGCCATCAAATAACTAGGAAAATGTGCAGCATTTTATTGGAATGAACAACGCCTCTCTCCCTGTTAATCTCTTTTATTTGTGTGCAAATCTTATGTCAGAAACAAGAGAAAATGCAGCAAAGTAAATGTTTTTATGTGACTGAAGAGCACTTCTTTGCATTAAGTGAATGTTCAATTTTGTTTTATATTTTTTGGGTATTTTCTTTGCTTTATTCATATAATTTGGTTGCACAACATTTAACTTCTTGTTAAATGTAACCTCTAACAGGAGATCGTACTAATACTACAACTTTATTTGGGTTTTTTTTTTTTATTAAAATGTGTTCAAATGAAGAAATTTGTTTATTTCATTGGAAAACATAAATTAATAAATGTCAAATTTCTATACAAATTAAATAATGGGTAAATAATCGATCATCGAATCAACATCGAATCGAATAGAAAAATTTATCATTAGATAAATCGATGCATCAGAAAAATAATAGCAAGATTAATCGATTACAAAAATAATCGTTTCACCAAGCCCTGATTGATTAGTACAAATGAAAGTGCTGATGGAAACATTTATGTTTGTTGGGAGCAGTTTTTGTTGAATCGTCGGAGATCCCTAAATAGATTTTAAAAATATATCAGATATTTAATTATCTTCAAAGGTGTCAAATAATGAAGTACAAATACTTTAACTTTAACTGACTGGGAAATCAAAGGGAGGTGGAACGTGCTTCTACATTAACGAAGGTTGGTGCACAGATGTCACAGTGTTAAAGAAGACATGCAGCCCTCACCTTGAGTCGTTCTTCATAAACTGTAGACCATTTTATTCACCGCGGGAGTTCGCCTCGTTTGTGCTGGTCGCTGTATACATTCCACCGCAGGCGTGTGTGACGGAGGCATTACATCACCTCGCCGATCAGATCACAGAAGTGGAGAAAAATCACCCGGACTCTCTGCTAATTGTTCTCGGGGATTTTAACAGAGCTAATCTCAAACTTGAACTGCCTAAATATAAACAACATGTGACGTGTCCCACCAGGGACATGAACACTTTAGATCACTGCTACACCACAATAAAAAATGCATATCGCTCTGTCCCCCGTGCTGCTTTGGGACTTTCCGACCACTGCCTGGTCCACCTCATCCCATCTTACAGGCAGAAGCTGAAATCTGCTAAGCCTGTAGTAAGAACTGTGAGGAGATGGACTGATGAGTCAAAGATGCAGCTACAGGCCTGCTTTGACTGCACTGACTGGAGCGTCTTTGAAGCAGCGGCTTCATCCCTGGATGAACTGACCGACACTGTGACATCCTACATCAGCTTTTGTGAGGACATGTGTGTGCAGACCAAAACCTTCTGCTCATTCAAAAACAATAAACCGTGGTTCACTGCAGAACTGAGACGGCTACGCCAGGACAAGGAGGAGGCCTACAGGAGTGGGGATCGGGACCTGTACAAACAGGCCAGGAACCAGCTGACAAGAGGGATCAAAGCAGCAAAGAGGAACTACAGTGCTAAGCTTAAGGACCGTTTTTCTGCTAACGACCCCTCTGCAGTTTGGAGCTACCTGCAGACCATTACTAACTGTAGGAGACCATCCCCCCACCCTGTGGAGAGCCCCCGCCTGGCTGAGGACCTCAACGACTTCTTTTCCAGGTTTGAAAGGACTTTCACACCTCCCACCTCCCCCACCATCTCCATCACAAAAGACCCAGCTTCACCCCAAACCACCCACGTACCTGCCTTGACGATCTGCGAACAGGACGTGCGCCAGCTATTTCAGAGACAGAAAATTAAAAAGGCTCAGGGACCAGACGGAGTGTCCCCAGCCTCTCTGAAATTCTGTGCTGACCAGCTGGCTCCCATCTTCACCCAGATCTTCAATAACTCCCTGGAGCTGTGTGAGGTCCCCTCCTGCCTCAAACGCTCCACCATCATACCGGTTCCCAAGAAGTCCCCAGTCACTGGATTAAATGACTACAGACCAGTTGCCCTAACATCTGTGGTCATGAAATCCTTTGAGCGTCTGGTACTGACCCACCTGAAGGACATCACAGATCCCCTGCTAGACCCCCTGCAGTTCGCCTACAGATCAAACAGGTCAGTGGATGATGCCGTCAACATGGCTCTACACTACATCCTGCACCATCTAGACTCTGCAGGTACCTACGCTCGGGTCCTGTTTGTGGACTTCAGCTCTGCGTTTAACACCATTGTCCCAGAGCTCCTCCACCAAAAACTGTCCCAGCTCACCGTGCCTTCCACCTGTCAGTGGATTACCAGTTTCCTGACTGACAGGAGGCAGCAGGTGAAACTGGGTAAGTTCACATCCAGCTCCCGTTCCCTCAGCATCGGCGCCCCCCAGGGATGTGTTCTCTCCCCACTGCTCTTCTCCCTTTACACCACTGACTGCACGTCGAGGGACCCTTCTGTGAAACTCCTGAAGTTTGCAGATGACACCACCGTCATTGGACTCATCCGCGACGGCGACGAGTCTGTGTACAGAAAGGAAGTGGAACAGCTGGTTCTCTGGTGCAGTCAGAACCACCTGGAGCTAAACCCGCTCAAAACTGTGGAGATGACAGTGGACTTCAGGAAGAGACCACCATCAACATCTCCTCTCATGATCCTCAACAAGCCAGTCCCCACAGTGGAGTCTTTCAGGTTCCTAGGATCCACCATCACACGGGACCTGAAGTGGACCTCACACATCAACATAATAAGGAAAAAGGCCCAGCAAAGGCTGTACTTTCTGCGTCAGCTCAGGAAGTTCAACCTGCCCCAGGAGCTGCTGATCATCTTCTACACAGCAATAGTCCAGTCTGTCCTGACCTCATCCATCTCTGTCTGGTTCGGATCCGCCACCAGGCAAGACAAGGACAGACTGCAGAGAACAGTCAGGACTGCAGAGAGGATCATAGGAACCGATCTTCCCTCCATTCAGGACCTATTCCGGGCCAGGGTCAGGAAGCGGGCCAGGAAAATCACCTCTGACCCCTCACACCCTGGCCACAATCTGTTTAGGCTCCTCCCCTCAGGTCGGCGTTACAGAGCGTTGTACGCCAAAACCACCCGACACAAAAACAGTTTTTTCCCCCAGGCTGTCGCTCTGACGAACTCTGTCTAGTCACAGTGTGTGAGTGCACTCACATAACAATAAACTATAACTCTGCACTTCTGTACATACTCACTGTAAAATAACCCCGGCTTGGTGTATATATTATCCTTTATTATTTACGATCTGATATTTATTTGTATTTTTACTTATTTTTGTTCATATTTTTCTTTTTTTTTTTTTTTTTTATTTCACTTATTCAAGTTCTGTACTGGAGGAAAAAGTTTGCCGGAGTCAAATTCCTTGTATGTGACATACTTGGCCAATAAACTGATTCTGATTCTGATTCTGATTCTGATTCTTAAGTAGAATTTTAGGGATTTATACTTCAATGAAGTAATCATAGATTGGGCTACTTTTCACTAATACTCCTTACATTTTCACACAATTATCTGTACTTTCTACTCCTTACATTTTAAAATTAGCCTTTTTCTGTTTCATTTAGTCTTTTTTCATTTTCTTAAAAATGAAGGTGGCTTGTTTTTTTTTTGGCATGACTTTGGTGCAGACGCGCTAACGGTTTTAAATTTACGCGCAGAGTACAGGTAACAGAATCGATGTATTAATAAAAAAGATTCCCATGAAGGCATCTTAGCATCATCTCAGACCAGGAGGCTTGTGAATGACTGTTACTGGAGCGGCTGGTTAAAGACTCTTCAAAGAGCCCGGTGCCGGCCACCTGTGCAAAAGGAGCGCCTGCAATGGCTTTATGTGCCACTGAAGAGATGGGAAGCTGGAATCAGACACTTTCCAACTTCTGATCTCCTTAATTAGAGAATTTTCCCTGTTTCAAAACCTTGGGTGAAGAGCAGCTTTTAATTCTAATCTCTACTGTGGCAGCAGACGGTGGTAATATATATTTATACACATTGTGATACACAAAACATTTTATAGATATTGATCTATCTCAAGTCATCTTTCTGTTATGAGGAAAGCTAATTAAAAATAAAACAAAATATAAAAAAATAACTGACTTAAAAATACTGATTTATTTAGATGACCTATAGCTGATACAAATAGTTCTTTAATGTATTTACTTTGCACTAAAATGCATTAATTTTGATGAACATATGCAGCTGAAATAGTGACCTACATCATTATGGTCTTTAGTAAAAGTATATTTAGGAGGTGTGGTAGCGCTGTGGTGCAGATTGAGCTTTAGTTTTTAACGGCATTAAAAATTAATAATTAAAACTTGTATTATTTTTATACTTTGCACAGTTTTGAATACAGTACTTTTTTTTTTTACTTGTGTAAAAAGCCTGATTTATTACTTAATCTTAAGAGTAACCGTATTCTATTAAATGATCTTATCGTAAATGGGTGTTGCAGGTTTACATTCCACACCAGCTGGTGGCAGAAGTGACCTAAACACGAAAAAGAAGAAGAACTTGATGCTAGCTGCGTTAGCTTTCCTTCTGCTTCCTTCTGTGGGCTGAATGTTTGAATGTTTACAGTCAGAATGTCTTCAGTTCAGCTTCAACCAGAGTTGATCAACGAGCAGTTAACTCCTGATGAAGAAACATTCACAGAGTTTAAAGAAATCATCATCAAGTCCGAGGAAGAGATGGATGGTAAAATCAGACTGTTGGATTTCACCCGGACACCCCGGATCATCTTACACCGGATAGGTAAAAAAACAGCTGATGCTAGTTTAATGATGTCTAAGGACGAAGAATGATGTTTTAACCCGTTCATTTAGGAATATTCATTTGTAGGAAAATATGTAACGAAGCTAAATTTGCCTCCCGATTGCAGCTTCTTGTAAAACACTTTTAAGTTTGATATTCGCAGACATTCAGTCCATTGTTTACTACGGTCGGTGATGGGTTTTTTGTGCACTATAACAGAGACACCGCGGTCAAGTGAGCCGACACTTGTAAAAACTCCTCGCGACGCTAGCGCTGTTATAAACATTAACTTCGTGCATACACTGTGCATTACGGTAATAAAGCACTGGGGCGCCCTTACAGGCAGAACTAGTGAAAGAAAGGTGAATTAAGAGGCTTAACCATAGGAAATGTGTATTTATGACCCATATACCACGTATTCGTACTAAATATAGAATATTTTATAATTTTACTGTAGATCTTTGGAGAAACCGAAAATCAGAGGACAGTACAATGCCTAATCTGTCCTTTTTTCCCTCAAACATCTTTAAGAGTTGCCGCATACTATTTTAAGATTGTTACAGGGTCTCCAGAGACTATCACCAGAATAAATGTTTCATAATTTTACTGTAGAATTGTGGAATAAAATTATATTACAAGTACAGTATAATGCCTTAGAATAGATGATTGTAACAATTTATTTCTACAAAATCTTAAGAGCTGACCACCGATACTTTTCAGATTAGGGTAGAGGGTCACCTATAACTAGAATAAATATTTCAGAATTTTACTGCAAACCTTTGGAGAAATGCCAAGTCAAAGTACAGTATAATGCCCTTGCAGAAAAGACGATTGAGCCAATTCCAAGATTGTTTTGCTACAAAATCTGAAGAGTTGACAGCAAACTCTTTTCTTATTATGGTAGAGGGTCACCTAGTGTACAACCAGATTTTTACTTTAGAATTTTGGGGGGGAAAATAGTATTAAAGTACAGTATAACACCTTTCTGGAAGTTAAGAGGAAGTTAAGAAAGGTAGTGCACAAGCTCTTACAACAGCTTAAAGAAACTAATAAGTTTACCAATTCATAAAGAAATATGGAACCTGTGCTTCTTTGTCATTTGGATGAAAAGGAAACTCCAAGATGAAGGCAATTCCAGTGAGAGGCCGAAATAACAGCAGATGCAAAAGACATTGTTACACATAAGTGAAGCACTTAGCACAATGGTGACTCGTGTACCATAATAACTTGATAGTTACAGACTCGCATATCTTGGCATTGATTGGTCAAAGCTATCAACGTCACTAACCGGATTTCCCTCAATTGAGAAGCACTAGAAGCACTAGTACTTTAAAAAGATTATTTAAAATAATATATAATAAGTCAAGTGGGTTGAGTGTGTGGGGTCCTTCCTTTAGTCAATTAGTTGCTGCGGTTGGCCACAGGTTCCTAATCGTATCTATTTTTTTTATATTGGCTTTTTATAAAGAAATTTCGGCCAATGGCCAATATAGAAAAAATTGAATATATCAGCCTGATATATCGGTCAGCCTCTAGTGAAGCCTTTAAAGAAAAAAGGCATGGCTATTTTATTTGCAGAGCACACTCTCAGCAACAAGATCATTCAAGTTGCTTTACATGGTTTGGTGGTAAAGAAACAAAAAAACAAATGCAATACAGCAATTAAGCGTATAAAAGCATTGAAAGTAAAACAGTAATTATGACATAAGGGACTATCTGGCGTTGAAATTTTGCTAGTTTCGGAACAATTAGCAATTATTTTACCTCCTGACTGCCAGTAAATTTAACAGAACAACATGAACGGAAAATAAGAGAAAGTAAAACAGAGTATAGAGTACATTAGAGAAAACGACAGGTGATTGAAGACTGAACTTGTTATTGTCTTTGTGTTGCCGTGGAAGTTCAGGTTTATTTACTTGGAACCGTAATTTAATGAACAGGGCCCAAACCATGCCAACCACCATGGATCAAATACAGCACAAAGCTAGGAACAAGAAATAAATCTGAATAAAAAAAAAACATTCTCACTCAACATAGAAATAAATAGCATAATTAGAAAATAACAAAATCTACGGATCAAAACCACTGGACGCTTGGTCGTATTTTGGACAAGCGAGGAAGCCCATTGTGGTTTGCTTAGCTTCGTTTGTCAGAGGTGGATGCAGAGGATTCCTCTGAAGACATTCTTGAGCCATGCTGGGAGTGACACCGTTCGTATTCCTGGGGGTGCGAGCGGCTTGGATGGTAAAACAGGTTAGTGATGTTACCAGAAGGGATGGGTATCGTTTAGGTTTTATCCGATACCGGTGCTAAACCGGTACTGTAGAAACGGTGCCGGTGCTTAAACCACACACCACACGTTGGGACCAAAAACACAAATATCTGTGATTTTGTTTTTGTGTGTGTGAGGTCTGAAACTCAGAACATTCTGCTGTATTATCCAGGCCTTAGTTTAGTGGTTAAGAAATAGCTCAAAACTCCACATCTTCAATCATCTTTAGCCTGAAGATTCCCAGATTAAGACTCTTGTGACCTGGACTTGATTGTTCAAGACTAATCAGGAATCATTCTAATCTTGTTTGAGGTCTGAGAAAGTTCAGTACTCCGTGGTATTGTCCCTGATTTGTTTTCAGATAAAAAATTACAACCACACTACGATTATTTTAATTCGGTTCAGTTTATTTATAGAACGCCAATATAATGATATGGGTTTGTTGAATATGCTTCATAAAATAAAACCTGATGCTGTTGTTGATGAAATAACAGCATATACAAATAATGATGTAATATTATGCCACCGTAAAGTACATAGACATATTCAGTTTTGATATTTAAATCTGTGTTTGCACTCAGTTTCATTTTTGTGTTTAGCTAATTGTAGGACTGAAGACGTTTTAAAGCATATTTACGTGCATGGAATAAAGAAAGCAAAGTGTTTACTTTGAATAAACGGGTTTTCGTCTACGTTTGCTTTTCCAGACCACCTACTGGCTCATGTGTGGAAAGAAGAGGATTTCTCTGACCCACACCTCTGTAATCATGAGAGTGATTCCAGTTTGTACCAGAAGGAACCAGAACCTCTTCAGATAAAAGAAGAGCAGGAAGAACCACAGTATCCCTGGATAAAAGAGGAAGCATCAAAGCTCTGCATAGAAGAACAAAAAGACCAGGTTGTATTGAAGCAGGAAAGTGAAGATACATTCATGGAGACTCCTAGTCTTCTGGAAAAGTGCCACATTAAACCAGAACCAATCAGAGAACAAATCTTCTCTGAGGATTCTAATGAACCTGAGAACCGGGATCAAAAAGAAAACCATCATAAAGACTCAGAATCAAAGCGAGATAAAGGCGTGAAAGAAAATAAGAGATGTCAGAAAACCACAAAGCAAAACAATTCAAAACCCAAAAGGAGGAGGGCTTTTACCTGTCTGTCCTGTGGAAAAAGCTTTCCTAATAAATCTTCTATCGAAAAGCACCACAGAATTCACACAGGTAAAAAGCCTTTCTCTTGTATAGTTTGTGCAAAAGTTTTTTCTCAGAAAACCAGTTTGAGTATTCACATGAGAATTCACTCAGATGAGAAGCCTTTCTCTTGTACAATCTGTTGCAAAGGTTTTACTCAGAGAGTTCATTTGACTGGTCACATGAGATCTCATACAGGTGAGAAGCCTTTTACCTGTGTGTCCTGTGGAAAAAGCTTTTCTAGTAAATATAATTTGGAAAGGCATATCATAATTCACACAGGTGAAAAGCCTTTCTCTTGTACAGTTTGTGGAAATGATTTTTCTCTGAAAATCTATTTGACTTGTCACATGGTAGTTCACACTGGTGAGAAGCCTTTCAGTTGTAAAATTTGTGAAAAAGGTTTTACTCAGAAAAACAGTTTGAGTATTCACCTGAGAATTCACACAGGTGAGAAGCCTTTCTCTTGTACAATTTGTGGAAAAAGTTTTACTCAGAAAACCAATTTGAGTATTCACCTGAGAACTCACACAGGTGAGAAGCCTTTTACCTGTGTGTCCTGTGGAAAAAGCTTTTCTAGTAAATATCATTTAGAAAGGCATAACAGAATTCACACAGGTGAGGAGCCTTTTACCTGTGTGTCCTATGGATAAAGCTTTTCTAGTAAATATCATTTAGAAAGGCATAACAGAATTCACACAGGTAATTAGCCTTTCTCTTGTAAGGGGATGTAGAGAAATAAAACAGTTTTTTTCCAAGTGTTTTAAATTATTATATGAGCTGCACTTCTCGTAGAAAGCTTAACAGCTTAATCAAAACGTACTTTCTGTCGTCCGTTGCTCATTGAGGGGAAATGCATTCAGAAGCCGAAGAAAAAAACTCGAATGAACCTGTAGGCCAAAGTTGTCACCTCCTGCTGTCCTGGTCGGTAATTGCTTTGCAACACAGACAAATCAATGGAGAACGGAGAGAAAGTAACTGAGTACTATAAACAAATAACTTCTCCCTCAATACATCAGTGTCTGGGTGAAAAGTTGCTGTTGGAGACGTATAAACTAGGCATTAGGATTCTCCCTTTGGAGCTGGGACAGGGAAGTCTGGGCCTCCTTATTTGAGCTGCTGCCCCCCACAATCCGACCCCAGAGAATTGAAAGACGATGGATGCATGTATTCAAGACTTGATTTGAACATATTTAAAGTGTGACTTGTCCATTTGGGTAGAATGAACAGTTAAATAACATAAACATAAGGTTCCTATTTAAAACAATGAAAAAACAGTCATTTTTATTCATCTATGAAAGTCCCCAGGACATAAAGTGAAAATTCAACATGTCCACAGAGACTAATCTCAAATTTTAAGAAATTTTAGTAACCAAATGCTCACACAATCACAAATGAAATTCAGTCAAGTCTAGAAATGAACTATTCTACTCTGTGCTAAATAATGGCTCTATGTTACCGGAAGAAGACAAATTAATGATGGAAGGCAGTAGTCACCAGATAGTGGCGGTGGCTTCTTCGTTCTTTCAGCGCGACTGCGTGACAAAGTATCCCATCTTAATATTCAAACAGTCACAAACAAAACACACTGCTTTTGCTTACCAATAAAAGAATACAGAGCAACTTCAACTAATACAGCCAGCTCTGGCAAAAACACGCACTTTATAATCTAAATCAGTATTTCTCAAACTTTTACAATGGGTACCACCTGAAAAAATACTGAGCTCTTCAAGTCCCAGGATCATGACCAACCTAAATATGCAGTAGAGAAGGCTTACCCTCCTAACTATAGACAATTAGAGGTTTATTTACTCCTAATAAGGATTACTTATTGGTAATTGTTGCCAGCCACACTGTGTGTGAATTATACATTTTTTAAATAATTTTATTTTCAAAAACTATTTAGAACTTTCACGGAGTGACGTATCCAGTGTTACCAGCGGAGTTAACTGGTAGATTAAACTCTGACCGTATCCAGTCGTCAAAAAAGCAAAAATGTCCTTGCAAAGGAACGATTCAAGCGTGGTTTTCTGTTCGTGTTGTAGATAAAAAGTCAAGTCTAACTCATTCATCGTAGCTGCCAAAGCCGTTTTAAACAACTGGTGTTCATCTGTAGCCATTTTTCAGTGTTTACTAAAGGATTTAGAATGTCGCAGCACTGATGTCATCAGCTTAGCTCTCCTTTGGCCCACCGACATCAGATACACCAATTTGATTGGTTCCCCGAACTGCTCACGTAATGCATTAACGTGGCTCAATGCTCAATGCCAGAGCGTCTTGCAGAGACAATTCAAATTGTGCTCACGCAAGTCCTCTGGATTTTGAGGGGAAATCAGAGGATTATTCAAGGCTCTTTTGCAATGGCCTCGCTCGAACAGTTCACGCCAGGCTTGATTGGTTACACTAACGAAGCTCAGGTGAATTCAATTCCTGCCAACTCAAGCAAGGGTTAAAAGTGAGGGTCGTGTGCGTCCACAAGGCTGGCCTTGTCAATCGATGTTAGATGAGTGAGAACTGAAAGAAAGATATGTATTTTTTTCCCCAGGCTGAGAAAGACTTAATAATGGGAGCCTACGAGCTCCACAAACATATCACAATACATACACATAGCCAATGGACACGTTGAATGTTATTGTTCATGTGGGTAATTTTGCACATGTGTACAACACTGGAAGGCAAAAAGCTTCCTCATCAGCTATGCAAAGCCATGAAGTCGCATTTGAACAATTAGACTAAGGAACTAAAACCTAAACTGTCTTTGTGCAGATGATGGAAAAAGAAACATCACAAAGCTAACTATGTGTAGTACATAGTCTCCAGGGGTCTCATTTAAAAAGCTTGGTTACGCACAAAATGGGGTCTGAAAACTACGTGAGCAAATTTATACGCAAAGTTTGGGATTTATAGAAAAGAAGGTGGCAGAAAAATGTGTTCAACTTTAAGCACACTAGGATCTTGCTCACGCACATTTTGGACACGGAGGGCACTGACAGCGCAGCAGCACAGGATACCAAAATTGGGAATTTAAGCCACATTTACAGACTTGTAGAGCATTGCACACACAGACAAACACAACCAACACACAAACTTCTCCCTTGTCCTGTATGGAAACTGAGAATAAAAATGAGAATTTGATTTAAAATATGTTGCATTTAAGGCAAGGCAATTTTATTTATATAGCACACTTTCAACCCGAAGGCAAATCAAGGTGCTTTATATGATTCAGTGATAGAGAAACCAAATACATGATAAAAATAAGAAAATTTAAACATCATTAGCTACTAAAAGAAATACATTTAGTAACTGAAGCATGAAAAATTAAATGTATGTATGACATTTAATAACAAATAAAACAAGAATAAAAAGAGAAGGTGTAACGTTTAAGAATTATGTTCATATACAGACGTGGACAAAATTGTTGGTACCCTTCATTAAATCAAAGAAAAACTCATAATGGTCACAGAAATAACTTTAATCTGACAAAAGTAATAATAAATAAAAATATATAAATGTTGACCAATGAAAGTCAGACATTGCTTTTCATCCATGCTTCAACTGAATTATTTAAAAAATAAATGCATGAAACAGGCCTGGACAAAAATGATGGTACCCACAACTTAATATTTGGTTGCACAACCTTTTGAGGCAATGACTGCAATCAAATGATTCCTGTAACTGTCAGTGAGACTTCTGCACCTCTCAGCAGGTATTTTGGCCCACTCCTCATGAGCAAACTGTTCCAGTTGTTTCCGGTTTGAAGGGCGCCTTTTCCAGACAGCATGCTTCAGCTCCTTCCAAAGATGCTCAATAGGATTGAGATCAGGGCTCATAGAAGGCCAGTGTTTTCCTCTTAGCCCTTCTTGGGTGTTTTTAGCTGTGTGTTTTGGGTCATTTTCCTGTTGTAAGACCCGTGACCTGCGACTGAGACCATGCTTTCTGACACTGGCCAGCACATTTCTCTCTAGAATCCCCTGATAGTCTTGAGATTTCATTGTACCCTGCACAGATTCAAGACACCCTGTGTCAGATGCAGCAAATCAGCCCCAGAACATAACCGAGCCTCCCCCATGTTTCACAGTAGGGACCGTGTTCTTTTCTAGATATGCTTCATTTTTCCGTCTGTGAACATAGAGCCTGCATATATATATCTTCAGATATTATAGCAATTGCATGTATTGGTGCATGTGTGAAAAACAAATATGCCGCAGCATCCCAGCGTTATTCTGCACAATGGAAGCACTGGCACTCATTGAAGACTTTTTTTATTTCAGGCACGCTGCTGCATCAATGCTGTGTCACTTGTAGCTCTTCCGTTTATTTTTATGACCCTAAATCAATATTTTTCATGGATGATACTTTTTAAAAGTAATTTTGAAATGCATCTTTTTGCCAGGCTTTAAAAATATAGGAGTGCTTAAACTTATGTTCTATTGTGATTTAGTTTTATATTTTAATTTTTGATTCCAGTCTTACTGTCACAATAGAAAATCATAGCCTAAAATTGAAACTTTATATTCAATGTTCTCATTTGTTTCATTTATAACTATATTTTTCTTTTAATGTGAAACCTTTGGCTGAGTAAAGCTCTATATAGATCAACATTGAAATGACTTTTGTTGTAAAGTGCCTTGAGATGAGATTTTTTATGAATTGGTGCTATATATATATATATATATATATATATATATATATATATATATATATATATTTGAATTTAATTGATTAATTGATTGAAATAAAACAGTCTTCTCTGTCTCTGCAGGCCTGCAGCTGTGTCTTTCTCCGCCTCTCAGTTGCCATGGTTACCCGTGAAATGCTCCATATTAGCCGTCTTAAGTCGATGCAGAATATTCACGAGACACTTTGCATTGAACGTTTATGGCAGAAAGTGGGTGTAGAGGAGGCGGGATATGATCCAGAAACAGCTGAGCACATTTCTACAAAGAGTGATTTATAAAGCGGAGATTGCGTCCAGCTGTGCGTACTGTAAGTTTGATAGATCAGAAATTACTAGGTGCAAGTAAAAAAAGTTGCTGAGCTGAAGTTTGGTTTAAGTGAGGATTCTGTACAAAGTTTTATAAATGAGACCCCAGAGCTGTTTCAAATAGCTAACAAAATATGGGATGGAAGCCCTCAGATATGACCACCACCAGTTCATTATGGAGGTATCTACAATTATTTGATCAACATGCCTCGACTTCACGCAGCAGAAAAGAAGGCATACAATCATTATGACAACTCCCAGTGCTCAACTCTTACAACACATTTTATACCGATCAATCATCGTCATGGCAGTTTGACGAGTTACAACTACCGAGTTACCATTCAACCTGCTTAACCCCCAACAGA
Organism: Apricaphanius iberus; assembly: GCA_028564705.1. Lineage (NCBI taxonomy): Eukaryota > Metazoa > Chordata > Actinopteri > Cyprinodontiformes > Aphaniidae > Apricaphanius > Apricaphanius iberus. The sequence continues at coordinate 430,781 of JAPXFQ010002023.1, forward strand.
CCACTATTTATAACTTTACCAGATTATTAATTTGTCATAGACATATTGACAACCCAAAGAGAAAAACACATTACAGAGTTATTATGGACCATGGCAAAGAGAACTGACAGCTTACACTGGGCAGGCTTTTTTCTTCTATTTTTTCAGCCTACAGTGCTGCTAGTGTTAACCATGCTGACAGATTTTTACTTCACCATCATGCAGCGCAATCTTTTGGCAACCAGTGTTGGGCATTTTACATTAACAAAGTAATTGGTTATAGTTAAAAATGAATTTTTCCAAAATGTTATTCAGTAAGTAAACTATTAGAGTAAATATTTACTCATCCAAGTAACTGTGCTGTTATTTCTTTGTTCTGTAACACAGTTACGTTTTATAATATCTGTAACATTTTTTATTACTTAATGACCAATAAAAAAAAAAACACAATATACAGTATTTTAGAACATTGGGTATTTGAACTTGACCGAATAAGATAAGTTGTATGCAGAAAAATAAAACAAAAATATACAAAAAGTAAATATTGGTCATACATAATCACACACTTTTCATTAATGTGCAAAACTAAGACAATTTTGTGTAAAAAGAAATAAGGGACAATCCGTCTATTAGGTTTTTTAAATCTATGCATCTGTAATATTGCACATTAAATGGAGCACTATGTAACTGCCTGTAATGAGACATTTTAAGACTGATTTGGTATCACCTAGTCACATGAACTGGAAGTTAATAAAGAAAAATCTAATGTTACAGTGGCATATTAATGATAAATGTTACATATGTTAATCAAAAAATAAATAAATCATTGTGTTACTTTGTCAGTAGATCTCTCAGGTATTTTCTGGGATGCATGGGCGTTTATCTAAAAAAACTAAATCTTAATCCAAACCACCGCCTGCGATGGTTCCACTCAGCGGCAAGGAGCGCAGGCAGTGGAAATTAGGGTGAAACGGAGTGAGTCTCTCCACTTTAAGGAAACTAATGTCCATCGAATATCCATCTTAAAACTGAGTTCACTGCAGTTGTTAAAGCACACAGTGAGACAGCGAGAGCACTAAGGGTATCCGCCCACAATCATCACCGACGTCTGCTCTCTCTCCCTGCACCCTGTCTGTCAGAAATCCTGACATCGCTGCACTTCATTCAACCAGTTCGTAGTAACGAGCCACTTTACATCCCCAGTGACGGTAACGGCGTTGTAATGGTGGGAAAAGTAATTAATTAGATTACTCCTTTACCTTAAAAAGAACACAGTTAGTAACGCTGTTATACTTAAACGCCGTTACTCCCAACACTGGTTCTGCCTGGTTGCGTGAAGTCACGTTTCAACATGTCCATAAGGGGAACACAAGCTGCATCAGAAGGCTTCTAGCTGCAATTTGTGGCACTGGCATGTTGGAGTGGCACTTCTGCTGGTAGCTGTGGCAACTTCAGGGCCCACGACGTTTGTATTGAAAAATTATGTGAAGAAGCTTTTATTTTTTTCCAGAAACCACATTAGTAACATCCTATTTTAGACATTTACAACTCCTCTGGCAACTCCCAGCAGCCTTGGTCTGTGCCACTCCAGTCTGCCATAACTGCAATGAATTCTTCTGGAACCATAATAAGAATATTGTTGGGAAAAAGAAATGCATTAAAGCTTCTGACTGATTAACACTGTATATGCTGTGAGTGTTTGTGAAATGTATTTTTATTTACTATTTTTTATTAACCTTTGTTGTGCGTGCTTTGTAGTAGTCTATGTTTGTATTTGGGGAGGAAAATATGATTTTTGTAACAATATTTACCATGTTTACCATAAAACATCTCTAAATAGATAAACAATTATATAAGAAGCAAAATGTATCTGATAAAATTTAATTACCTTGGACTAAGGCATTTTAATGAAATTATCTTATTTTAAAGGGTTGTTGAAGGTTACCCTCCAGACCAGCTGGTAGCAGAAATTCCCGATGTATTGTTAACCAATACACACGAAAAAGACGAATGTGATGCTAGCAGCGTTAGCTTTCCTTCTGGTTCAGTCTAGGGTTTCTGATCATCCGTGGGCTGAATGTTTGAATGTTTACAGTCAGAATGTCTTCAATTCAGCTTCAACCTGAGTTGATCAACGAGCAGTTAACTCCTGCTGAAGAAACATTCACAGAGTTTAAAGAAATAATCAAGTCAGAGGAAGAAATGGATGATCAGAGCAAACTGCTGGGTTTCACCAAGACACCCCAGATCATCTTACACCACATAGGTAAGAAAAAATGCTGATTTTATCGTTTAATGACGTCGTAGGATGAAGAATAAGGTTTAACGTGTTAAAGTAAGAATATTCATTTAGGGAAAATGAATAGCGAAGCTAAGGTTTGCTTCCGATTCCAGCTTCTGCTTCAAAAATCGTCTAAAAGGCGATTCCACCACTGCAGTGAAGCTAGTTTTAAGTTAGATATTTGACAGACATTTGTGGTTTACTACAGTCAGTTACGGTTTTTTGTGTCGTGCGCTGAGACGGTGTGATTTATTATTAAATGTTTGAAATCTATGCGCACTGCAGATGTTTACAAAGTGTAGGTGGCTGCGTAATGCCTGAATAAAAATGCGGGTAATGCAACAAAACGTCGTTATCACTTATATTTGACTAGCATATCGAGCTTTTAACACATGTAATTATGTTACAAAAAATTGATTTCGTGTTTTTCACCCAGTTGGCTTCCTTTAGTGTGAGCTACTCGTTACAGAGATTGTAGTCTACTGAGTGCGTTGTTTGTGTCTGGGATCCGTTGTCATGTAATCACGTCGGACCATTTCTGAACTGTACTCGGAGTATGTAAAATATAAACAATTCCAGCCATGTAATAAAATCCAGATCACATAGCTTCTGATGTCTTTGTTTTAATCTTTCCAAAGTAGTGTATTAATAAGTAGTCCATAAAGTAGGTGGCAGGTAAATAAAACAAATTTAAATGACAAAGTTAGCAGCTCACACTGCAGTTCGAGGTGTTATCCAAATGATCAACGCCCTAAACTTACTGTCAAATATTAACTCTCTATAGCAGGGCTGGGCAATTATTTTTCTCTATGGGGCCAGATGAGAAACATAAAATATTGTGAAGGGCCGGGCAAAAAGGTTTAACTCGATTCTGCATAATATTTAATCGTATTTCTTTATAAAAATGCAGCATTGTTTTTGATAAGATGGTAAAACTGGTGAGAGTATGTTTTTGATAAAAAAATGAAAAGGTGAGGTTGTCTTAGAAAAAATGTCAGACAAATTGTGAATGCTCTTACCATTTGAGAGTCATATGAGTGATTATTTTTATTATTTACATTGTTTTAGCTTTCTGAAAACATCACAATATTGTCTTTTTACTTCAAGTATTAAGCAAGATACAGTCGAAACCAAAAGTTTACATAAACTATGTGGAAACGCACATTTCCTTGCGGAGCAGCAAGACAGGAAGAAAAATGGTCAGAGAACATTTCATTCCCTTCAAAACTGTGAACAATCTTTCTGTTTTTGTCAAACTGTTGCTCAGTTTAGGTCAATTTAGGATTATCTTATAAAACCCAGTGTTTAATAAGTGTTCTGTGTTTTGTGTGGTCCGCCGCTGTGAGTGAGATGTAGAGATACAGCAGGATGTATGGATGCTGAACTAGCTGTGTTGCTACTGGATTGGTAAGAAATAAATGTTCCCTCCGGGATTATTTGGGCATGGTGATGTGATACAGTGCCAGGGAAACTGTTTGATGGTTTATCAACTGACATGCAGTTAGTTTTATGTTTTTCTGTTTTGGCTGGCAAGCTTGTAAAACTTTCAGTACACTTGTTCAGATGTGCCCCATAGAGATTTTTTTAAATCCACTTTCACTGTCGGTTCCATCTTGTTAATAGCCAGCAGCCCCCATGTCACGATCCAAAGAGTATAAAGCCGCCGTATTTGTTTGTTTTATGCATTTTGGTTCACTGTATAGTTTCAGCACATTTCGTAGTGAGTTACCGCTGCATTAAAGTGTGCAATATTCAGTTAAAGTTATGTTTTCTGACTTAAAATAGTGCTCACTCATTTGTGGAAGTAGCTCTGGAGATCTTAACAGTATTTCGTCATGATGATGTGATACAGTGCCGTGTTGTGCCAAGATGGTTATCCCCATGAGAAATTGTATCCCATGAAGCAGAGCACGCGCTCACTCACTAAAGCAGTGTCTGCTTTCCTCCACTGTTTGACATCTTATCAATTGACTGGCCGTTAGTTTGATGGGGTTTTTTTTGTTTGTTTTTTTGCTGGCAAGCTTGTAAAACCATCAGTACATTCGTTCATATGTGCTCCATATTTGGTTTTACGACAGTGATATTACACCGCAAGCAATGAGAGGGCGACAGAGGGAAAATATCTGCGAAGTTACAGAATGTATCTTTTAGAGCTCTAATTGTAATCAGAATAAAAAATACCATTTTCATTATTTTATTTGTAGGGATTTAAAATGTAATCAGATGACGGATTAGAAATGTTCATGTATAGACTGGACAGAAATACAGTTTTGATGTTTAAATCCGGATTTAAACTAATTTTTTTCTTTACATTTTTGTTTTCAGCTAATTGTAGGACTGAAAACTCTTCAAAGCATCGTTATATACACGAAATAGAGTGAAGTGTTTTCTTTTACCTCCAATAGAAAGACTTTCGCCTGTGTTTTCTTTTCCAGACTGTCCTCTGGATTCTGTTTGGAAAGAGGAGGATTTGCCTGACCAACAGCTCTGTGACCAGGAGATTGATTCCATTTTGGACCAGAAAGAACCAGAACCTCTGCAGATGAAAGAAGAGCAGCATGAACCAGAAAAACCTTGGATAAAAGAGGAACTATTAGAGGTCTGCATAGGTGAGTATGAGGAGCAGCTGTTATTGAAGCAGCAGACTGACTGTGCATTAATAGTGACTCCTTCTCTCGTGGAAAAGTGCTACAAATATACCAGAACCAATCAGGAACCAAGTCATCTCTCAGGATTCTAATGAAACTGAGAATCAGGATCACGAAGGAAAACCATCATAAAGACTCAGGATTAAAGTGAGATTAATGCCCGGGAAAAAAGGAGACGCCAGAAAAAACAGGAAACGTAGCAATTCAGAACCCCAAAGAAAAAAAAAAATGTAACCAGAAAACTTTTGGTCCATCCATCCATCCATCCATCCATGTTCTGAACCGCTTAATCCTTAAGGGGTCGAGGGGGGGCTGGTGCCTATCTCCAGCTGTCAATGGGCGAGAGGCGGGGGTACACCCTGGACAGGTCGCCTGTCCAACTATTGGTATTGTTGTAAAAAAAAAAAAAAAAATTCTGAATCTATTGTCTTGATATCACACTTGAAAGGTGAGAAGCGTTTCAAATGTCCATCATGTGTTAAAAGTTTCAACAAAAAAAAATTTCATTTGCAGGAGAGTTCACACAGGTGAGAGGCCTTTTAAATGTCTGTAAAGTTGAAATAGCTGTACTACAAAATTTTGCTGCGATATTCACGTCAGAATCCACACAGGTTAGAACCCTTTCTTTAGTGCAGTATGTGGCATAAGTTTTACTCTATTTTCTTTCTTCTTTTATTTGGTTATGTCTGTTCCTCTTTCTGTCTTTCTTTTCTGTTTCTAACTTTTGTAACTTAATTACTTGTCTGATGTTCCCCCTGTTTAGTAACCTTTTAACAGATTTTAAAAAAGCCGAAATAAGACCGTTTGTAACAACAGCTGCACTCTGTTTTGCATAGATAGCCATGATCCATTTAAAGAATCCCTTCCCAAACCCAAATTTTCCTTGCGTGTTCAGTAAGAATCTCCATTCTACCCGGTCAAATGCAGAAGTATTGACGGAGACGTTTTCTGTTTATAGTACTCCGCTCTTCCACTCCATTCTCTGTTCTTTTCAGCGTTGCCGGACCAGGACAGCAGGGGGTGCTAAGTTTTCATGTCGTCTGCCTACTATCACATAGCGCCGCTTCTGTTTTTTTCTAGGCTTGTGATCGCATTTCTTCCTCAATGAGCAATGACCGACAGAAAGTACGTTTTGATTAAGCTGTAAAGCTTTTTACTAGAAGTGCATATTATAGAATAGTGTAGAAACACATGGAAACAAAGCACAGCAGCCGTTTTTTGTTGTTTTCCTACACCCCCTTGTGTTCAAAATCACCAAAAGAACAGATTAGATAAGTTATACTTTCAATATAAAGCATATAGTGGCCAAACGCTGCATTAACTACTGATTACAGCGACAATAGAGCCTACTTAGTAGAACTTCCGGTTTGCAATAAGCCAGTAAAATCGTTTTCAGGTACATGTTTGTGAAGCTGTGGCAGTAGAGTGCAACACAGAGGGGATTAGATGTTTCTTTTATTTATGATGTATAGTATAAATAGATTAAACCATCATTCAAGTTTCAGTGGTGGGAATGGTAGAAGTGGCTTTAGCTCCACTCCGCTGCTTCTTTCTTTCTAGCCATGTTTTAACTGTAGCTTAGCTAATAGCTACTTGCTAGTGTCAGCTAATATGTTCCGTAGAGGTGCGCTGTGTTCACGGGGATGCTCTTATTGTGTTATAGGGGTTATTAATGTTACCAGGTGTTGTTGTGAGCTGTATAAGATCTGGTGACTTACTTGTTTGGGAAAATGCAATGTGTGGTTCCTTCTGATAAAGATATTAGACTAAATGCACGATTGCTGGCTAACTCTTGCTACGGAGACCGAGTGGGACATTAATGACACTACAGTATGTAAGCAAGGGATGAGGCGATCCTCTTTTGGGTTTCGATGCGCAAGGTCGTAATTTTATTTTTATTTTAAAAAACTAGATCGTTACACCCCTACACAATATTGTATCATATTCAAAAGCAAAGTATCGTTATTTTTTTAAAGAATTTGAATTGAACCCTTGATTATATTTTGCTTTTTTTAACCCCCTTAATATCGCAATATATAGTCTTGGTCATAGTATCTCAATATATCGCAGTATATTGTATTGTTCCCTTAGTAAAGTGATACATATCGTATCGCCAGATTCTTACCAATTGACATCCCTAGTCTTTAGCGAATTGTAGGACTGAAGACGTTTTAAAGCATCTTTACATGCATGGAATAAATAAATCAGTGTTTACTTTCACCTTGAATAAAAAGGTTTTCTTCGGTTTGCTTTTCCAGACTCTCCACTGGATTCTGTTTGGAAAGAGGAGGATTTTTCTGACCAGCAGCTCTGTAAACAGGAGAGTGATTCCAGACTGGACCAGAAAGAACCAGAATCTCTGCAGATGAAAGAAGAGCAGCAAGAGCCAGAACATCCCTTTATAAAAGACGAAGTATTGAAGGTCTGCATAGGTGAACATGAGGAGCAGGTATTGAAACAGGAGACTGAAGATGCTTTCACAGTGACTCCTACTCTTGAGGAAAAGTGCCACATTAATCCAGAACCAATTAGGAACAAAGTCTTCTCTAAGAACTCTAATGAATCTGAAAACCAAGATCAAGAAGGAAACCATCATAAAGACTCAGGATCAAAGCGAGATAAAGGGCAGAAAATAAATAAGAGACGCCAGAACACCACAAAGGGTAACAATTCAGAACCCAAAAGGATGAACAAAACTCACATAGAAAACTCTTTGTATTGTAAAATTTGTGGTATTTTTTTTACTGAATATAGTAAGCTGAAATCACACTTGAAAAGTCACAAAGGCAGGAGGGCTTTTACCTGTCTTTCCTGTGGAAAAAACTTTACTAAAAGATGTGGTTTGAAAAACCACGTCAGAATTCACAAAGGGGAAAAGCCTTTCTCATGTACAATTTGTTGCAAGGGTTTTACTCAGAAAATCAGTTTGACTCGTCACATGAGAATTCACACAGGTGAGAAGCCTTTCTCTTGTACAATTTGTGACAAAGGTTTTACTCAGAGTGGTCATTTGACTCGTCACATGAGAACTCACACAGGCGAGAAGCCTTTCTCTTGTAAGATTTGTGCCAAGAGTTTTCCTGATAAATGTAATTTCACTCGTCATACGAGAACTCACACAAATGACAAGCATTTCTCTTGTACAATTTGTGGCAAAAGTTTCAATCGTAGTGATAGTTTGATTTATCACCTGACATTTCATTCAAATAAAAGACCTTTTCCTTGTAACACCTGTGAAAAATCTTTCAAGTCAAAACGGTCATTGAATCAACACGTCAGAACTCACATAGGCAAGAATCCTTTCTCTTGTACAATTTGTTGCAAAGGTTTTACTGAGAAAGAAAATTTGACTAGTCACATGAGTATTCACACAAGTGAGAATCCTCATCCATTTACAACTCATGAAAAAATTGTCCATCTAAGGTTTCATTAATGTTGAGACCCAGGGCACGCTAGAGGGACGATGTTCTCGGCTTACCTGGAAACTCCTTACTTGAGCTGCTGCCCCCTGCAATCTGACACTGGAGAATTGAAAGACGTTGGATGAATGAATATATTCAACACTTTTGATTTGAACATATTTAAAGCGTGCAATCTTCATTTGGTTGGAATGAACAGTTAAATAACAGAAATATAAGCCAACTCTGTACGTCAGTGAAACTGCACTTTTGCCCTTTTTCCTCTAGGGTCTGTTTCCACTACTGTTGTCAGTTTAAGTAGACTTATTGCTTCCCCTTTAAAACAATGAATAACCAGTAATATTTATCTATCTATGAAATCCCCAAGGACATCAAGTGAAATTTCTACATGTCTGGGAAAAGAGGAAAGTTGGTCACTCTATTTCTGCTCGTTTCAATAATTTCTTAGAAAAGTTTGCAACCAAAGACGTCTTTTGTTTGCCTTAGGAGGCTGACGAGTTGATGGAATTCTTTTGAACTCTCATCTTTTGTTGTATTTATCAAAGTGATTTGTGCAACCTCTTTCTGCTGACGACATGATCAGTAGAGCAGGGAGTGTCATAAACAGATAATCTATCTATACGGCCTGCTGCTGAGAAGAGACTTTCACATGGAACCATGGATGCACTTCGATCTGCAGTGCTGTTGACGGGACAAACACTAAAATCAGCGCGGCTTGAATTGCGGGGCGGGTCAATCTGTGTGTGTAACCCTACAAATTGATGTGTTAAAGCATTAATTAATGACATTTTGCATTCTTCTGGAAGTGAAAACTTTATAGTTTAAAACTAGTTATATTTCTAGTGCCCAATCTTTGATCAATTTCATTGTCCGTTCTTAATTGTAGAGGTATTCTATTTTTCCCTGCTAAAATGTTACTGTTTTCTTTTTTTCCTGCTGTTTTTATTCCATCATACATTTTTTCTGCTGTCACTCCATTGTCTTCACTTCTTTATTTTGAAACAAATGGGATAAAATTAAAATTGTTTTAACACAGATTGTAAAGAGAAGTTTCTTTATATAATTTTATATGAATTACAAAAATATTTTTTCCACTTTCAGATAACTTAAAGAATTACCTGATAACTATTAAAACATTTAAAATGTCAGTATTTTATGTTTGTGGTTAAGCTGCTCTAAATATTGTTGGTATTTTCTGTACCAGCTATGCCTAGTAGTTTGTATTACTTTTCTAAATACGGTTTTATTGTATTTTTTGTTAAATCTGGCACCCAGAAGCTGGCAGTGCCATAACTGCCACAAATTCTTCTGGTAGCCATAGTGGCAACCCCTGTTTATTGTTTACCAATATTTACCATGTTTACCATAAACATCCCCAAATACAAAAGGAGTAAAATGTAACATTATTTAATTATATTGGACTAATGTATTTCAAATAAATGAGCTTATCCTAAAAGGTTGTTGCAGGTTACCCTCCAGACCAGCTGGTGGCAGAAATTACCCGATTTATTGTTAACCAATACACACGAAAAAGACGAATGTGATGCTAGCAGCGTTAGCTTTCCTTCTGTTTTATTCTAGAGTCTCTGATCATCTGTGGGCTGAATGTTTGAATGTTTACAGTCAGAATGTCTTCCTTCCAGCTTCAACCAGAGTTGATCAACGAGCAGTTAACTCCTGATGAAGAAACATTCACAGAGTTTAACGAAACAATCAAGTCGGAGGAAGAGATGGATGATCAGAACAGACTATTGGATTTCACCAGGACACCCCAGATCATCTTACACCACATAGGTAAGAAAAACTGCTGATTTTGTCGTTTAATGACGTCGTAGGATGAAGAATAAGGTTTAACGTGTTAAAGTAAGAATATTCATTTAGGGAAAATGAATAACGAAGCTATGGTTTGCTTCCGATTCCAGCTTCTGCTTCAAGAAGCGTCTAAAAGGCGATTCCACCACTGCAGTGAAGCTAGTTTTAAGTTAGATATTTGACAGACATTTGTGGTTTACTACAGTCAGTTACGGGTTTTTTTGTGTCGTGTGCTGAGACGGTGTGATTTATTATTAAATGTTTGAAATCTATGCGGACCGCAGATGTTTACAAAGTGTAGGTGGCTGCGTAATGCCTGATTAAAAATGCGGGCAATGCAACAAAACGTCATTATCACTTATATTTGACTAGCATATCGAGCTTTTAACACATGTAATTATGTTACAAAAAATTGTTTTCGTGTTATTCACCCAGTTTGCTTCCTTTAGTGTGAGCTACTCGAGATTGTAGTCTACTGAGTGCGTTGTGTTTGTCTGGGATCCGTTGTCATGTGTATAAACGATTCCAGTAACGTAATAAAATCCAGATCACATAGCTTCTGATGTCATTGTTTTAATCTTTCCAAAGTAGTGCATTACTCCATAAAGTAGGTGGCACGTAAATTAATCAAAATTAAATGTCAAAGTTAAATTAGCAGCTCATACTGCAGTTCGAGGTGATATCCAAATGATCAACGTCTTCCAAAAGTTTCTAAACTTACTGTGAAATAACAAATCTCCACAGCAGGGGTGGGCAATTATTTTTCTATGGGGCCAGATGAGAAACGGAGCTAAAAGTTTGAACTCAATTCTGTGTAATATTAATTGTATTTCTTTAGAGAATGCAGCATTGTTTTGACAAGGTGGTAAACTGGGTAGAGTACATTTTTGATTAAAATATGAAAAGGTGAGGTTGCCTTACAAAAATGTTATGTATTCAGTAGAATTTTCCCCAAAACAATAGTAAACAAATTGTGAATGCTGTTATCATTTAAGACTCACATTAGTGATTATTTTTCTCACATTATCTCCTAAACACATTTTGAGTTTCATGTAGCTTGAAACATTTTTTTTTTTTGCTTTTTGAACACATCTTTAAGATCCAGATATTGAGCAAGATACATATGGTTGTCATTGAACTGCAATTTTGAGGAAAAGACCTCCAAATAAAGTGCCCAAGTTCAGTGGTTGTTGTCCTTGTTTGTGTTCTAACCACATAACTTGGCATTTTTCTCTTTTTTGTTACTTTTTTTCTCATTCAGTGAGAGAAATCTAGGCCATGTACAAATGTAGGCAGTTTTTTTTTTTTTAATTAATATTGTTTTCAGCTCGTTTAAAAAAAATCCCCATCCACACATAACTAGCCAGCAAACATTTGGATGTTGAATGACCATTGTAACTATGTCAATCCGAGACGTCCCGTCATGGTTGAAAAATAGTTCCACAATAAAAGTTGAACCGACGTATAAGACGCCATCTAAGCGTAAATTCCACCTCTTTTCTGCGCATCCCTGGACGTCATAATGAATTATCTTCTTGATGTTTAAAAATGTGTTTTTCAACATTTAGTGCAGGCATATAAGCTCGCATATAAAATAATAATTGTATTAAAAAGTCACCGACGATCTAGATGATGCACATCTAAACTTGACAAAGGTTCTAAAAAAAGGTCCAAAACCAGTCCAGTTATACCTGAACATCTATAGCACTGTATAATCACATATAGACCAAACATCACTTTACTTGTACTTTTAAGGACACTGTAAAATAAATGTAATTTTAGTTGTTCATTTGTAGATCAAAGATAATGGGGTGAAATAAGAAGCCACAAAATTCCACATAACATTTATTTATTTTACAGATTATACAATACAGATTCACCCGGGAAACATGAAAACCATGTTCATAACTTTGTTACACAGTCCCTGATGGAAGATCCTCCACTTTAGGAAAGTTGCTGCACCTCAATGTGAAGACAATTGAAATAATGCTTGAAATGATCACTCTCAAGGTGCTACAAAGCATTTAATAATAATTAAAAAAAACACCTATATAAAATTCTAATCCAGGTGATTTACCTCCTAAATATTCTCTCGAAAGGCGACAATAATAAGTTACAGTAATAACTTTGACTTTATCGTTCAACTCACTGGTAAACCGTTTTTTTTTTTTTCAAACTAACATTTAGCCTACTAGCGTTTGCTAATGTTAGCCAAACTCTGTTTCAGTTGAAAATGTCGCCATCATTTCTTTTGGTTCATTCATGTCAAACAAGTAAAACTCAAGCAGGTTAATCTAATAATTCAAAATATACCCAACAGTAGATTTTATTTTTTGTATAATATCGATATAAGTATTCCTCCTCTCTTCCTGGTTGTTCTAGTGCATAAATTCTGGAGTCTAAGGAGAGAATGCGTTACCATATCGTGGGATTATGTACTATCGCAAGATATTTTATTAGTTCTTGAAATAAATGCAGAAACTCACGCACACAGAACAAGCAGTATGGCTGGTGACATTGTCCTGCTGGAGGATCATGTCTGGATGAGCATGCATAAAGGGTACCACATGAGGGAGGAGGATGTCTTCCCTGTACTGCAAGACATTGCCTGCAATGACAACAAGCTCAGTCCGATGGTGATGTGATATACCGCCCCAGACCATGACGGACCCCCCACCTCCAAATCGATCCCGCTGCAGGGTACTGGCCTCGGTGTAACACTCATTCCTTCGACGATAAACACAAATCCGTCCATCAACCCTGGTGAGACAAAACCGTGACTCATCAGTGAAGATCACTTTTTGCCACTCCTGTCTGCTCCAGCGAAGGTGGGTTTGTGCCCATTGGCGGCGTTGTTGCTGGTGATGTCTGGTAAGGACCTGCCTTACAACAGGCCTACAAGCCTTCAGTCCAGCCTCTCTCAGCCTATTGCGGACAGTCTAAGCACTGATCGAGGGATTGTGTGTTCCTGGTGTGACTCGGGCAGTTCTTGTGGCCATCCTGTACCTGTCACGCAGGTGTGATATATTCGGATGTACCGATCCTGTGCAGGTGTTGTTACACGTGGTCTTCTACTGCGAGGATGATCAGCTGTCCTTCTTGTCTCCATGTAGCGCTGTCTTAGGCGTCTCACGCAGATGAGCAGGGACCCTGTGCAGCTTTCTTCGGGGGTTTTTCACAGTCGGTAGACAAGTCTCTTTAGTGTCCTGCGTTTTTAGAACTGTGACCTTAAATGCCTACCTTCTGTAAGCTGTTAAGGTCTTAACAACCATTCCACAGGTGCATGTTAAATAATTGATTATGGTTAATCGAACATGCATGGAAAACATTGTTTAAACCCTTTACAATGAAGATCTGTAAAGTTATTTGGATTTTTACATTATTGTTGAAATACACAGTCCTGAAGAAGGGACGTTTCTTTTTTTGCTGAATTTATTTCGTCATATTGCCAGCCCTACGTGTAAGTGTGTTTTTAAGCACGTTTAAAAACGTGGCAAACCTGTAGGGGGCAGTAGTTTTTCCCAATTCCTTTCCACTCAAAGTAACTTTCTACTCTCTAACTTCTACATCCAGCGTATGCAGTATTTATCTGCATACGTTTCAAAAGTCCGACATTTTTTAAAGTGAGACTTGGACAATTGTCCGTTGTCAAACTTGCCAGTCTGTCCCATTTAAGTCCCAGCGTGTCCATGTTTGCATTTACCTCCGTGAACAGATTGCTCCTTGTCGTCGTCCCTGCCAGCTCCTCAGTAATCTTGGAGTCCGTTATCCCACCGACAAATATGAGAAGCTGGGCTTTGTCTCGGAAATAGTAGCAGCAGAATCCACCAAGCACTCTTTGACAAACTCCCCCTCTGGAAATGGCTCAGAGAATGGCTTGCTACTGTATTTTTGTTAGATGTTACAAAGCTGGTCTTGGTTGCTGCTCCCTGGATCTGCGAAGCTTGGTAATAAGCCTTGCTGCTTTTGTAGCTTAGCTAGCAAAGCATCAGGTGTCTGCACGCTTTCAGCATCAGTCAAGTTCTTGTATTTCTCCACATTTTGTCTCATAACGCCATCTGCCAAATTGTAATCCTTAAACATGCCGATCTGCTCTCCATAAACTAAACACATGGCGCTGCCTCTGACTTCTTTAAATAAATACTTAGTCCAGTTGAAAGCTGCATTTGACATCTACCTTAATTTTTGTTTGTTTGTGTTATGTCATTATGTATGCAATAAAAAAACCCTACTTATCCTATAAAAGAAATGCAGCTTTAGTCCATGCATGATGCCTTTTTTGTAATATCCATTCACTGACACAGAGCAGTGGGGAAACCACTTATTAAGCTGCACGTAGATGATGGGGGATCATAGCTGTTGTACCATTGCCTGATCAAAACATCAATAAGCTGAGTTGAAAACATCTGTATTTTTCTCTTACCATTTGTCCAAAACATATATTCTTCTTTTGTAAGGAAAAACCGTGGTGTGCATTAGTGTAAAGGCCTGCCTGTGCCCCTTAACATCAACATTTAAGTATTGATAACAATTTAGATAAAAAGATGTAACTGCTGTCAGTCCCATGATGACCATTAACCAATGACTCTTCCTCCATTCCAGCTGCTTACCTTTGTGAGTAAGGCACTTGTAAGTGTGGTGCACACTTTTCTTTTCTTCTTCAACCTGGACCTTATTTCTAGCACAGATTTATTCTCCCAGACATTTTTGGAGCCACTTGGAGTCCGTCTGAAGAACTTTATATCCAGTCGCGATCAACGTATATCCATATAATGGAAGTCAAAAGGGGCAGGAGATTTTTCGGCTGGGAATAAAATCTCCTACCCATGTTTGTATAATTTTACGTAAATTACTTTTCTTGTAAAGTGCCTTCAGATGACATCTATTGTGAATCTGGTGCTATATAAATAAACTAAATTGAATTAATAAGGCATTATCTGGCCCAAAACTACTTCATTTAACAAATGTTTTGTTATTAATTGTGAACATGACTCCCCTGCGAGTTTAGAACATCTCAGAAGTGTTTATTTGTTTGGTTCCGGCGTCATTTAGAGGCTTATAATCCAACTACACCCTGTCCTATGAACATGCCGTTAAGTCACTGTCCCCTCATCCTCCATAAGAAGTTTAAATGAAATGCTCTCAAAAAAAAACGTTCTCCAACCGACCAACCTGATCTGAGACCCGACCAAATTTACAACTGGACATTCAAGACCTTTTAAACCGAATCTTTAGTTATAAAGAAAATTGTTGAGATGTCTTAAGAAGATTAAATTAATGGAGCGAAAATGTTATAGTTTTTTTGATACTTTGTAAAAAATAACTAGTGCATATTCAATATGGATCGAACATTGCTTGCCAACCTTCATTAAACAAGAGTTTATGGATTATGAGCATGGTTTTTTGTAATGTGTCAAATGTCCTATGTCTTTTGAACTCACTATACATTTCGAAAGGTATTTGAAAGCGCCACAGGTGTGCAGATCGTTACAGATGCAGCGTAGTCAAGGACAAGTTTCTGCAAAGTGGAGAACGATGTCTGTGTGTGGCCTATAAAACAAAGATCTTACATACATGCAGATTTCTTTGGAACTTTTTGGTCAATTTTAAAGATAAAACAAATTAATTTGTGACTGGGTGAAATCAGCTAAATTTGTATAGTTTAAGCAGAAAATGAGAGGAACCGTATAAAGAGAGGAAATAAAATGAAATAATTTCACTTGCTTATATAAGATTAAAATGATCCCACATGTTGGAAACCTTGCATTTTCTTTCTGGCTCCATGATGTAGGCACCAGGACTTAGTCTGGTTCAAAAGATAACTGGAGACGCTCTGCTTTTAAACACAGTTTGGCGCTTCAGTGACTGATGAAACAGCAACTGTACCATTCATGCGACCATTTCTTAAAGCGATACACGCATCGATACGGGCCTTCGC
Organism: Apricaphanius iberus; assembly: GCA_028564705.1. Classification (NCBI taxonomy): domain Eukaryota; kingdom Metazoa; phylum Chordata; class Actinopteri; order Cyprinodontiformes; family Aphaniidae; genus Apricaphanius; species Apricaphanius iberus. Next base: position 446,858 of record JAPXFQ010002023.1, read on the forward strand.
TCTATGAGCTACATACATGCGTCAACGCATCGGTGCTGCTCTGTCCATCACTTCCGAACAGACAGCACTGAAAGTATTTATTTATTTATTTAAATCTTCATCGTGAGCCGGTGGTCGCAGTAAATTAGACAGTTGCGCCCGGCTCTGAGGTCCTTATGTAGGACAAACCCTGCACACCCCAGGAAAAATAAATTAATAAAAAACTAAATAATCCCCAAAAAGGCATTTACGGCATAACAGAGTAAAGGGTCAAGTGCCCAAGCCCCTTCAACCCTCTTCATCTTCTGCACATACCTGTCTTAATCTAATTTTCATTGTCATAGAAAATACAAATATATGTAATATTTTATTTTGTGATATTATGCCACTGTACATTAGTGGCGGATTTAGCAGTTTGGGGGGCCAGAGGGAACAAAGACATTGGGCCATCTTTTGTTTAGAACCCATTTCAGTTCAAAGTTAGAAAAAGTCCTTAAAGTTTGAATATGGAACATATTTCTTAAAAACTATCTCTTTAAAAAAGTAATACTTCAACGGGGAGTTTAGAGGTGTTCAGAATGAAAGTGCGCCCTTTCCTTTAAACGTTATATTTTACCTTAAATCATTAAAAAAGATAACTTTTCCAACCATATATTTACGTGTTCTAGCCAACAGCGGCGTGGCATTGTGGGTTGACAAATACTATTGTAAACAACTGCCTGGAGCAGCGAGGCGTACTGTAGAAAATGGAGCACTCTGTAAGTTTTTCTGCTGTGTCTGAGCCACATAGATTTCATAGATTTACCATCCTAGAATTAGCATGCAAATCAATGTTGGGAAAACATAACAATAACTTAACATTCTTAATGCAGCATTAATAAAAGGAAAAATTATTAAATGGTAAATACAGTAACTTTCAGAATGTTCAGTATTTAATCAATTAATTGGTAACTGCATTATACTTTTAAAAAGTGCTGTGTGATTGGCTAGAAGTGTGAAAAAACAGGCTAAATACTATCAAAACAGAAACATTTGTCAATCAACTAATAAAAACTAAAGATAAGGACTGAAGCAGGTTCTGCTGGAACAACGATCAGCAGAATTTTACAGAAATTAATGCAGGGCTGAATGTTAACCATCTATGTTTATCGATTTATTGCTTTTAATGTAACGTAAGTTTCACAGAAATTAGCTGAGGATTGTCCTTGACATGGAGTAGTGTTTTACGATGGCCAAAATGTGTCCAATGTGAACCAGAAACACTCACAAGACAGCTTGGTGCTGTTGCCATTCACTTGCCCCATTCATGGAAGGGTCCATCTCAGTGGGCGGTTAGAGGACATTGAAACACAATGCCTGTAGGCAGCCTGTTAGCATTACAGCATATGTTTTTATTTTATTTTTTATGAATGTGGAATAATGTTGAAGGGAAAAAAATATCTCAAAGATCTCTGTTAAGAGTTCATTTTGGGGCCCTTAAAGTGTTTTGGTCCCCAAGCATTTGCCTGCCTTTACCTAGTGGCAAGTCCACCAATTCTGTACAGTACAGTATATTTACTTGATAGAGATCTTGTTTGCTTCAGTTATTGCTCCAGTGTAATATGCCATGGTGGAGATCAGCCTGGATTATTGCTGAGGTTTTAAAGAAGCCCGGATTGCTTTAAGAGCTCTAATTGTAATCCTGAAATAAAATACTATTTTCTTTTTCGTTTTTTTTAGAGATTTTAAATGTAATCAGATAACAGAATAAAAATTTTCATGTGTAGACTGTTTGGACAGAAATACAGTTTTAATGTTTAAATTTTGTATTAAACTCTTACATTTTTACAATACATTTATTTATTTAGTTTAATTAATTTAGTAGACTGAAGACTCTTCACTCTTTATTTAATGTATATAAATATGCTTTGAAGTGTTTTCTTTAACCTCCAATAGAAAGACTTTCTCCTGTGTTTTCTTTTCCAGACTCTCCACTGGATTCTGTTTGGAAAGAGGAGGATTTGCCTGACCAGCAGCTCTGTAGACAGGAGAGTTATTCCAGTTTGGTCCAGAAACAACCAGAACCTCTGCAGATGAAAGAAGAACAGCAAGAGGCAGAACAACCCTGGATAAAAGAGGAGCCATCAGAGCTCTACATAAATGAACAAAAAGACCAGGTTGTATTGAAGCAGGAGACTGAAGATACAGTCATGGTGACTCCTTCTCTTGTGGAAAAGTGCCACATTAAACCAGAACCAATCAGGATCCAAGTCATCTCTCAGGATTCTAATGAAACTGAGAACCAGGATGAAGAAGGAAACCATCATAAAGACTCAGGATCAAGGCGAGATAAACGGCCGAAACAAAATAAGATATGTCAGAAAACTACAAAGCGTAACAATTCAGAACTGAAGAAAATCCAACCAGAGAAATATCGGTATTGTAAAATTTGTGGTGACTTTTTTACTGAATATAGTAACTTGATATCACACTTGAAAAGTCACAAAGATGAGAAGTGTTTCAAATGTCTGAGCTGTGGAAAAAGTTTCAATAAAAAAACAAACTTTGATTCACATGTCAGAATTCACACTGGTGAGAGGCCTTTCTCTTGTACACTTTGTGGAAAAGATTTTACCCGCAGTTATGGTTTGACCATTCACATGAGAATTCACACGGGTGAGAGGCCTTTCTCTTGTACACTTTGTGGAAAAGGTTTTACCCGCAGTTATGGTTTGACCATTCACATGAGAATTCACACAGGTGAGAGGCCTTTTAAATGTCTGTACTGTGGAAAAAGATTTACTACAAAATTTCTTTTTGATACTCATGTCAGAATTCACACAGGTGAGAGGCCTTTCTCTTGTACAATTTGTGACAACGCTTTTAGTCAGAAAAGTGAATTGACTCGTCACATGTGGGTTCACACAGATGAGAAACCCTTTTCATGTGAGACCTGTGGAAAAAAATTCATTTGCAGACGCACTCTGAAGATTCACATGAGAAGTCATACAGGAGAGAAACCTTTCTCTTGTACAGTTTGTGGCAAACGTTTTACTCAGAGAAGTCATTTGACTAGTCACATGAGAATTCACACAGGTGTTAAACCCTTCTTTTGTACAGTTTGTTGCAAAGGTTTTAGTCATAAAAATCATTTGACTGGTCACATGACGAGTCACACAAGTGAGAAGCCTTTCTCTTGTACACTTTGTGGCAAAGGTTTTACGTCAAAAAGTTATTTGAATTGTCACATGAGAACTCACACAGGTGAGAAGCCTTTCTCGTAAAATTTTTGGTAAAGGTCTTAATATTAAAGATCAGTTGACTCGTCACATGAGAATTTATTCAGGTGAGAAGCCCTTCTGTTGTACGATTCGTGGCAAAAGTTTTAATCAGAAAGATCCTGTGACTCATCACATGAGAAGCCATACAGTTGAGAAGTCTTATCCACGCTGACAGGTGAAAATGTATCCATCTAAGGTTTTGCTTGTTAATCAAACAGTCAGCATGAAAACCTATGACGTAAAAGACAAAACCTTATGAAATATCAGAGTTTGGTGTCTATAGTTCACTAAAAAAAATGAAATCCTTAAACTTTTGATAAATATTTTATGAGCTAAACAAGATTCCCCTGTTTTTTTCCATTGAATTTAAAGTTGAAAATAGATGAGTTTGAAAATAATTTGAATTGGTAAAAACCCCGATTTAATTCAGAATATTAATGATTTAAAATAATCTTTCATTTATAGAAGTTAAAACTTTGATGTACTTTGAAACTATTTTGAAGTGCAACCTTTGTTATCAGCTAATTTAATTGCTCTGTTCTTGATTCTAAACCTGTTATTTTCTTTTCCTGCTATTTTTATTGCCTTATTTTGTGCTGTGGCTGTTTTCCATTACTGTCTTCACTTCTTTAATTGGTGAACCAAACATGGGGCTGAACAATTATGAAAATAATATATTCATGATTATTTTCACTATTTTGGACAATCTGAATTTTCTATTCGAGTTTTGTCTAATAGTTATCTAGTAAAACGCACCAAGCAATTAACGTTATTGAGCTTTTTAATATTGGAATTTTGATAAAAATGTGATTAAATGCTCAGACGTAACAATGGTATAAAGAAATTAAAATAGTTTAAACACCTATTTGTAATGACTTCATGTTGAAATTTAGAAAAATGTGAGATTTTTGCATGTTTTTTTGTTTACAGACAACCTAAATAACTAATGTGTATTGTTTATTACTATTAAAATATATGTGTATAATGCTGTATTTTATGGTGTGGTTTGTTATGTAGTTGTAACTCAGTCAGTTTAAACAGTTGACTTTCTACATATTGTCAGAGAACTGGAACTAGCAAGGCTTTAAAGAGAAGCTAAACACAACATAGACCAGTACAAGGATAATAAGAGCATCATCAGTGTCGAATTGAAATCAGATTATCTCATTGTTATGGGGAACTTTATATTAAGAATGATCTGTTCTGTGAATTCTTACATACTGAGAGTACTGTGTGCTATTTCAGTATAATTCACTTTTATTTATATAGCGCCAATTGACAACAAATGTCATCTCAAAGCACTTTACAATAAAAGTAATTTCAATAAAATTATAAAAACATTCCAATCAGTTAAAAGTTTTCTATGTAAGGAATCCCATCAGATTGCGAAGAGTCATCGACATGAGGTTGTGCCCAGATCATACAGACTCCAACCACAGCAATTCCTCAGCAATGCCTCATACTGAGCAAGCATGTAGCGACAGTGGACAGGAAAAACTCCACTTTAACAGGAAGAATCCTCTGGCAGAACCTGGCTCAGTACAAGCGGTCATCTGCCACGACTGTCTGGGGGTCTGAGAAGACAGAGAAGAGATATCTTGGAGGATGCTCGGTCACTTTGAGCATCATCTGGACTGATCTTCCCCATCCAGCAGAAGACTTTATAGTTGAGCAGGGTACCAGACCGTGTGGAGCTTCTGTAGAAAGTAGTAGAAGAGAAAAGTAGAACACAGAAGAAAAGTGGTCAGTCTGTCCTCCAACAGTCTAAACCTATAGCAGCATAACTACAAAAATAACTCAGGATAACCTAAGCCACCAACTATAAGCTTTATCAAAAAGGAAGGTTTTAAGCCTAGTCTTGAAAACAGACAGAGTATCTGCCTCTCGGACTAAAACTTTGAGCTGTTTCCACAGGAGAGGAGCCTGATAACTAAAAAATCTGCCTCCCATTCTACTTTTCGAAATCCTATAGGAACTACCAGTAGACCTGCATTCTGAGAACGAAGTGCTCTGTTAGGAACATATGGAACAATCAGATCTCTGATGTACGATGGAGCTGATTATTAAGGGCTTTATACGTAAGGAGGAGGATATTAAACTCTATTCTGGATTTAACAGGGAGCCAGTGGAGAGAAGCCAAAACAGGAGAAATGTGATCTCTCTTTTTAATATTCAACAGAACTCTTGCTGCAGCATTTGGGATCAACTGAAGGCTTTTAATTGCATTTTGTGGACTTCCTGATAATAAGGAATTACAGTAGTTCAGCCTTGAAGTAACAAATGCATGGACTAGTTTCTCTGCATCACTCCTGAACAGGGTGTTTATAATTTTAGCAATATTACGGAGTTGAAAGAAAGAAATCTTAGAAACGGGTTTAATATGGGATTTAAATGTCATGTCTTGGTCAAAAATTACACCGAGGTTCTTTACATTATTACCAGAGGCCAAATTAATGCCATCCAGATGAAGTGATTGATTTAGCAGTTTCCTTTTTAAAGGTTCTGGTCCGAAGACAACAACTTCTGTCTTGTCTGAATTTAAAAGTAGAAAATCCAGAGTCATCCAGGTTTTTATGTCTTCGAGATATGTGTGTAATCCACCTAACTGATTGGTTTCATCAGGTTTTATGGATAAATATAATTGTGTATCATCAACATAACTGTGGAAATTCATTCCATGTTGTCTAATTAATTTACCAATTGGAAGCATATATATAGTAAAGAGAATCGGTCCAAGCACAGAACCCTCTGGTACTCCACAAGTAACCCTCGTGTGAAAAAGATTTATCATTGACATGGACAAACTGGAATCTGTCGGACAGATATGATTTAAACCAGCCTAGTGCTGTTCCCTTGATCCCTAAAACATGTTCAAGCCTTTCTAAGAGAATATTATGATCGACTATGTCAAAAGAAGCACTGAGATCTAACAAGACCAGAACAGTCACAAATCCATTATCTGAGGCCATTAGAATATCATTAGTAACTTTCATCAGGGCTGTTTCAGTGTTACAACGAGCTCTAAAACCTGACTGAAATTCTTCAAACAGGTTGTTGCTGTTTAGATGCTCACATATTTAATTAGCAACTATTTTCTCAAGAATTTTGGATAAGAAAGGAAGTTTAGATATAGGTCTGTAGTTAGCTATGTCATCTTGATCCAGGGAGGCTTTCTTAAGTAAAGGTTTGGTTACAGCAACCTTAAATTCCTGAGGCACATATCCATTTATTAAAGATACATTAATCATGTCTAGAATAGGGCCAGTAACCAGAGGGAATACTTGTTTAAATAATTTGGTTGGTATTGGGTCTAACATACAAGTTGAGGGTTTAGATGAAGCTAATATTTGTGATAATTCCGAAAGTTCAACAGAATCAAAACGGTACAGACATAAACATGATTCTACAGCTATCTCTGATACTGCCTCATTTACTGAAAGAGAGTTAATCATGTTTGGATGCCAATAATTATATTTTTTTATAGAATTTATTTTTTTATGAAGAATCCCATAAAGTCATCGCCACTAAGAGAAGGGGGAATAGTTGGCTCAACAGAGCTATAACTCTGTGTAAGTTTGGCAACTGTACTAAAAAGAAACCTAGGATTGTTTTATTTACCTCTATTAATGGCGAGAAATATGCTGTTCTAGCTTGTCTAAGGGCATTTTCATAAAGTAGTAGACAATTTTTCCAGGTAAGAAAAGAATCATTTAAGTGTGTAGAGCGCCATTTTCTCTCCAGTTTCCTAGTATTCTGCTTTTGAGCAGGCAACTCTGCACTAAACCAGGTAGCCAACCTCCTTCGGCTTATTACCTTCTTTTTTAAAGGGGGTTCTCTATCTAGCGCCAAACGCATTGAGGAAGTAATACTTTGAACCAGACCATCAATTTCTGAAGTGTTAGTGTTGGAATTACTGTCGTCCACTGTGGTATTCTGACACATTATCACTTTCAATGCCTTATGTCAGATCAGTTTCTTCATGACATAGCGATTTAGTCTGATTGTGTGAAAATGTATGACTTAGGTCAGGTCAAATTAACAGGTATAAAAATTGCTACGCCTTGTGTTGCCATGGAGACGGCCCTGTTTCCACTGGACGACCTGTCGTGTTGTGAGATTGTGCCTGCCCTATCGGACGAAGACACCCCGGAGTCCGGTGCGCTCACCCAGAAGAAATGTTTACAGATATGATATGGATAGCAGTGAGAGTGTCTGAATCTATAAAAGTCGGTGTCAGTTGTTCGGAAAGTCAGCTTTTACATGGTTCCCTGTAATACTGTAGCCTTGTTTGATTAAACAAATCTGCATTAAAATCTCCATTAAGCTGAAGGAATCTCTTGCATCCCTTTATTTAAAATGTTTTTTTCCACAACACTCTTTTCTGAATTTTTAAATTTGATTTGGCCTTAGAGTGAAAGGGGCGCAATAGTTTGAAAAGCAGTGCCTGCATATTTTTTTTTTTTTTAATCAGCATGGATGAAACATAAAACTGTTATAATTAAAATAATTGTTCCGTCAGTTGGCCCTTTAGCTAGTCCCTGATTAGGCTTTTAGAAGTCAACTTTTAAATTTTGTCAATTGAAACATCTGAAATAAGATTTTAATATAGTCGATGAGCTTATGCTGATGTTTTACTTTATGTAAACACTGTCTTAATCTTTTTTATTTTCGTATCTAATCCCAAGAAAAAGTTTTAATCAAGAGAATTTTAATTGTGACCTAGCTAGAGGGACTACACAGGTAAAATTGCAGGTTATATTAAACATGTGCAACACCGGATCATGAGGATGCAAACCGTTTTAACCAAAATCATTGACAAAATAGAAGAAAATAATAAGCCTATTTGGACAATAAAACCTATTCCTAGTTGGTCTGAGAGTACTTGTCATCAGCCTCCAACGTCACAGCGCGAATCCCCTTCTATGTCACTGACGTTTAGGGGTTTTCAACCAGGACCTTATTTTAAGCAAATATTTGGTTAATTTACTCACCCAGACAAGTGTGGATATACTTGAAGCTGTCCAGGAGAACTTTATATTGAGTCGCGTTCAGCGTATATGCATATAATGGGAGTCAATGGGGGCAGAAGTTTGCTATAATGACAAACTTGCTGACGGAGAAGTATAAACTAGGCTTAACCAATTTTTTTTAAGTCTCCATCTGAAAGTCTCCTGAAAATAGTGAATGCAGCACTGAGAGCGATCCCTACCAGATCAATCACTGAAACCAATGAGCTGATATACACTTCAGCAGCAGTGATCCTAGAGATGCTTGGCTATAAGAGCAATGATGAGAAACAGTACCCACCATGGAAAAGACGACTGGAAGCTAACATCAAGGTAGCTCGGAGAGAAGTAAGCCAGTTGAAGGAGGCCCAGAGAGGTGCATTGAAACGGCCGATACCAAAGAGGTACACCAAGATGTCCATACCAGAAGCACTCGAAACTGCCAAACAAAGACAATAAGCCTTGGCCTATTGCCTAAAGAGGTACACGAAAGACAATGAAGCCAGACGAATTAAACAGGCTGTTTGCAACACTACCAGCAAAGGTGTACGCTCAGTGGCAAGGCAATAGCAGCAGACTAGACCCACCAAGGCTGTAAACTGAAAGATGCTGGAAGAGCATATGGGAAAAAGAGGCAGCACATAACAGCAGTGCTCAATTGCTGGCCTTTCTGAGAGAGGAGCACAGCAATATCCCTTAGCAGAATCCAGTTACCATCACAGTGGTAGACATCCAAGAAAGAGTCTCAGGTATGAAAAACTGGACAGCACCAGGCCCTGACATGATTCATGCTACTGGCTAAAGAAACTCACAGCACTCCATGAGTGCCTGGCAGCACAACTGAACCAGCCCCTAAGAGAGGGGACTCACCTAGAATAGCTAACCAAAGGGCGAACAATCCTGATCCAGAAGGATCCCACCAAAGGTGCAGTTCCTTCCAACTATCGCCCAATAACCTGTCTCTCCACAACATGGAAGCTCATGTCAGGCATCACCACGGCTAAGATAAGCAGGCACGTGGAGCAAAGCACAGAAAGGAATCGGAAGGGGGCACCAGAGGTTGCTAAATACCAGCTCCTGGTTTCTAGAAAAGTTGCCCAAGACTGCAAATCCCGAAAGACCAACCTATGTACTGCCTGGATTGATTACAAGAAAGCCTATGACTCGATGCCACATACGTGGATAAATGAATGCTTGAAGTTGTACAACATCAACAGAACTGGTAGAGCATTCATTGTGAACTCAATGAATTTTGTGTTTTAATTGGAGCCAGGAGTCTTTAATGATCAGGGGATTTCTCTTGTCAGTACACAAACAATATGTGTGTTAACAAGCAGGCTTTAGTTATGCCAAAATAACAGTGTGACCCCTTATATTTTTTTCTTCAAAAGCGAAACAGTAAATACACAAAGTCCAGATTTTAAACAGGATAGAATGAAATAAATTTAAATTAAGCCTGCATGTTTTGCCCTTGACAAATCTTTAGTATTTACAACACATTCATTAACAATATCAGAATCTATATGTTGAGCTGCTACCTCTGCAATCAGTCCCTGATTAAACCGCTCCCCCTTTCACACTTCAGTTTCCCTAAACTCATCTGCTGCACCTACCACAATATCAAAGTAATGTTTTATAAAGCTTTAGTGCATTTGATACGGAAATGATGTGAACTTATCCTGAATTAAATCCACCTTGTGAAGCAATTAACCCTTATTTATACTGAAACAGGATTTTTTTTGTTGTAAAAAATACTCTAAATTACAACTAACAATGTACTCTTTTAGCTTTAACATGTAAGGTTATGATTACATGATTGATGTAATGATACCCCTTTTTTCAAACCAACACCATACCAGTCCTTGGATCTGGGTACTTGCCGATACCGAGTACGAATGCTACTTCTACCACACAAAACTTACAACGTAATTGAACTGGAAGACGGGCTTTATTTTCTTCTCTGCTTTTTATAACAGATGATGGTGCATTAGATAAAAAATACATTATTAAAAGACTAACTAAAAAACTAAAATCTCAAGCAAAAATGAATTTTTGTTTTGTGAAGTTATTGAACTTTCCACATTTTAAGTATTAGTTTACTTTAACTAATTATGATACGAGTACAATAGAACGGTACTGGTCTGATACCCGATACTGGTACATCCCTAATTCTACTTAAAATAGATTGTGATATAAAGTGGGCCGGTCCGAGGCATGAACATCCAGGGCTGAAAACGAGTCCCTATGTTTTCCGTTTTTTTCTCTCCATTGAAGCTAGGCCTGGTCTGGCATCCTGCTTGGCTCTTGAATGGGATGCATCGAGTGGGTGATGATCCCAGTAACTGCACGCCCTTTGTGTCCTGTTACGAAGGTTTTTATTTCTCTAATGAAGAAAATAATTCTACATCTGTTATTTCTGTGTTCTTTCTTTCTGTTTTTGATCTGTCTTCCCAAACCTCCATTAAGGTTGTGGCAGATGGCCAGAGGCAGGTTCTGTTTCTGCTGGAGGTTTTTCCCTGTGAAAGGGGAGTTTTTCTTTTTCACTGTTGCTACATGCTTGTCCAGGAGGAGTAAATGCTGCACGACTTGAAATGACTTGATACAATCGTCCGGGTTTCCTTTGCATATAAATTTTTAACTGTTTTGAATAATGAACTGAAGGGTTATTCGGTGTGAGAATGAGTGCAGTGTAAAGCACTTTGTGGTCCCCCATAATGAAAACCTGCCATACAAATGAAGGCCATTTACTATTTATTTGGAATGTATTAACAACTAAAATTAAATTACTTTTATTGTTAAGTACCTTGAGATAAAATTAAATTAAATTGGAGAAGAAATAAATAAACTTAACTGAATTGAAATTGAAGATTGTTGACACAATGCAAAAATTATGTTTCACAGTTGTCACTTCAGCAGTGAGAAGTTCATTGTGTTCTTCAGGGAGAAAGTTTGGTGGGAGAAAATATGTTGAAATCAATTTTTTGCAAAATTGCTCTGCAGTGCAGATCTGAAGCTAGATGCAAGGCAAGGCAAGGCAAGGCAAGTGTATTTGTATAGCACACTTTCAACACAAGGCAACTCAAAGTGCTTTACATGATTAAGAACCATGTATTCTTCATTCTCACCATAAGATAAATGGATTTGTTATACTTGAGTTTAAAATAAAAAAGGGGAAAAGCGGAGATGAAAGATTTTCAGTTTAAACAAGAGAAATGCTTGTGATATTACCCATCCAGTGGGTCCGAGACAAAGAACCATTAAGATTGGCAATTTGTTCAAATTCGAGGTCATCATTTGACAAGGAAACCATTCATGAAGCAGACCAGAAATTCAAAGAGAAAGTGAAGGACCTAATGATTACCTTTGTAGCAGCACATTGTGGGAGATGAAAACAGTAGAGAAATTATTAGTTTCATTAAAACAGATATAACACATCCCTAAATAGATTATACTTATAAACATTTTATCAGATATTTAGTTATCTTAGACCCATTTCTATTAAATGATCCTAACCTAAAGGGATGTTGGTGGTTACCCGCCAGACCAGCAGGTGGCAGAAATGACCCGATTCATTGTTTACCAACAAACACGAACCGGAAGAAGATAAATGTGATGCTAGCAGCTTTGGCGTCCCTTCTGCTTCATTCTAGAGTCTCTGATCATCTGCGGGCTGAATGTGTGAATGTTTACAGTCAGAATGTCTTCTGTCCAGCTTCAACCAGAGTTGACGAATGAGAAGTTAACTCCTGATGAAGAAACATTCACGGAGTTTAAAGAAATCATCATCAAGTCTGAGGAGGAAGAGATGGATTATCAGCGCAGACTGCTGGATTTCACCAGGACACCCCAGATCATCTTACACCGGATAGGTAAAATAAAACTGCTGATGTTGACGTTTAATGATGGGTAAGGTTGAAGAAATGGTTTATGGTGTAAATTTTGGACGTTTTTTTGTGTGTGGGAAAATGGCAATAAAGCTGATGTTGCCGATTGCAGCTACCTTTTTTTTAGCCAGCCCACGCTAGCGCTGTTATAAACATTAGCTTCGCACATACACATTGCATTACGGTAATAGAGCACTGGGGCGCCCATACTGGCGGCAATAGTGAGAGAAAGGTGAATTAAGATGCGTAACCATAAGAAATATTTATTTATGACCCATACACAACGTATTCTTACTAAATACAGAATAAATATTTCATATTTTTACTCTAGATCTTTGGAGAAATGCCTATCTGTCCTTTTTTCCGCTCAAACATCTCAGCAGATTTGACAACGAACTTTGTTCATATCATTATAATGGGTCACCTGGACTATAACCAGAATACATATTTCAGAATTTTATTGTAGAATTTTGGAATAAAATAATATTAAAAGTAAAGTATAATACCGAATCCAAGATTTTTTTTCTCAAACATTTTAGTTTAGTTTTAGCTAATTTCAGGGTTTTAATTCTGCAAAATCTTAAAAAAAACTCTGGGTTTCTCCTGTTCTTAAGTTGAAGTCTGCAGTCTGAAAGCAGTGGTGTTTGTTTTTCAAAAATCACCAGTTTTATCCAATTAGAAACTTCTGTGAGAACTGTCAGGAAGCATCATCTAACCCCTGAAGTGGCTGCAGGTTTTTTTTTTTAAGCTTTTAAAAAGTTTCCTCCTATACCTTTACTTGACCCCCCCCCCTGTAATTTTAATACAGTAGACTTAAATCTGCTCTCGACCTGCTGGCTCCACTTAAAGTTATAAACATACATTCGAAACTTACAGTACCACGGAGAAACGAAGATCTTAATAAATTAAAGGGGAGCTGCAGGGTGGTGGAAAGGAAATGGAGACAAAAATAAAAACACAATAAATCATCAGATATATATAAAACATCTCAAATCACACGATAGTGTTTTAAGAAAGTCCAGAAATACATATTTTTCCAGAATCATCTCAGAACATAAAATAATACAAAAATTGTTTTCCACCATTGACAACATTCTCAATCATTCCTTTAATACTTTTCAGAAAACATCCTTAAACAATCTCTGTGAGGAGTTTGCAGTCCACTTCAGAGGGAATGTAGAAACCCTCAGATGTAATATTTTATCCTCTCAAACTAACATGGTTTTAGACAAATTAGAGTGTCTGCCTTCAACAGAGGAAACAGTGGACAGTTTTGTCCTAGTAGAAGCTGGGACCCGTGATAAAGTTTTCTCCTCAGTGAGGCCCACCACAAGCGCTTTGGACCCGATTCCCACACGGTTTTTTAAGCAATTTTATGGTTCTTTTAAAGATGAGATTTTAAACTTTATGAATTGCTCTCTTCAGACGGGGTATTTTCCTGCTGCCTTTAAAGCGGCGGTAGTGTGGTCCCTGCTGAAGAAGAGCAATTTAGATTTGAATGATTTAAACAATTAATGACCGGTATCTAACTTGCCATTTTTAAGCAAAGATATAGAAAAACTTGTTTTTATTCAACTCAATGATTTTATCAACGCTTATAATATCCTAGAGAAATTTCAGTCTGGTTTTAGGGTGAACCACAGCACAGAGACGGCGCTTTTAAAGATTTTAAATGATTTTAGATTAAACTATGATGCTAAAAAGGTGACGGTGTTTGTTTTACTGGATCTAAGCGCTGCCTTTGATAAGGTAGACCACACTATTCTTTTAACCAGTTTAAAACAGATCGGCCTCTCTGGTGCTATTTATAAATGGTTCACATCATATCTCACAGACAGGACTTTTATGGTATGTTTAGATACCTTTTCCTGTAAGGTCCATAAGACCACCTGTGGTGTACCCCAGGGTTCAGTTTTAGGCCCAGTGCTTTTTAACCTGTATATGCTCCCTCTTGGTGGTGTTATCAGAAGACATGGAGTTAACTTTCACAGTTATGCTGATGATACACAGTTGTACATCTCCATGTCTCCTGATGACACACGGCCAATGGATGCACTTTTTAACTGCATTTTAGACATACAATTCGGGATTGCAGAAAACTTTCTCAAACTCAACCAGGACAAAACTGAGGTTTTAGTTATCGGTCCTGAGGCTCAGAGAGAAAAACTTTTACCAAAACTACAATCATTGTCTTTTAATTCTTCTTTACAAGTGAAGAATCTGTGTGATTTTTTTTTTTGACTCTTTATTCCACACATTAAAAATATAACTAGAATAGGATTTTATCAGCTAAAGAACATCGCCAGACTCCGCCCCATTCTCTCTCGGGCCGATACGGAGATGCTAATGCAGCTTTTATCACCAGTAGAATTGATTATTGTAATGCCCTGCTTTCTGGTCTTCCGAAAAAGACAACCTCAAGTTTACAGCTTTTACAAAATTCAGCAGCTCGTGTCCTGATGAAGACCAGGAGGCGGGAGCACATTACACCGGTCTTACAATCACTGCATTGGCTCCCCGTATGTTTTAGGAACGATTTTAAGGTTCTTTTAATAGTTTTTAAGTGTCTTAATGGTCTTGGGCCTTCTTATCCTTCTGAATTGCTTTACCATATGACCCCTCACGGTCTCTGCGCTCCTCTGGCAGCCGTCTCCTTATCATTCCCAAAGTCAAGACACGGACTCACGGTGAGGCGTCTTTCAATTATTATGGCCCTCGTCTCTGGAACAAGCTGCCAGAGGACCTCAGGGTCGCAGAGAATGTTAATGATTTTAAGAGCAGACTCAAAACTCACCTTTTTAGCCGAGATTTTAACTTATTATTATTTATTAGTATCTGTTTTATTGCTCTGCATGTTTTATTTGGTTGAATTTTTAGTTTAGTTTTAAACTGATTATTATTTATCTGCTTTACACTTTTATATGATCATATCTTATCATTATTGTTTTGCTTGGTATAATGCTTATTTGAATAATGTGGTGCCTCTATTGATCAGTATTTTTCTTAATTAACTAACATTAGGCAGGATTACATAATGCTGTCCCCCAACACATTTACTTGAACCAATCAGGGAATGCCCTATACATTTTTTTTTTTTTGCTGTAGATTCAGTAGGCGTCATCGTTATTTTACTAGTACTGATAACACTTTAAAAAATAGGCCCAATGTATAAATGAGCTATTGGAGTAATATAGTCCTTACTCGTGGTGCTTGAATTATATTTGAAATATCATAAATTAGATTTAAAATTGAAATACAAGCAACTACATGGTGCACATAGAGTAGATCTGTGCATATATTTACATTTACAAACTTTACAAGACCACTAACTGTCATATTTGATCAATATAAACAATTTACCACGAGCGTTTGCTGTCATACCAGACTGGATCAAACTACCTACAAGTTTGCATAT
The DNA here is from genome assembly GCA_028564705.1 of Apricaphanius iberus. Classification (NCBI taxonomy): domain Eukaryota; kingdom Metazoa; phylum Chordata; class Actinopteri; order Cyprinodontiformes; family Aphaniidae; genus Apricaphanius; species Apricaphanius iberus. The sequence goes on from JAPXFQ010002023.1 coordinate 462,402, forward strand.
CACCATGATCAGGATTGTCAGTGACATACAGACAAAAGAGATTTTAAAAAGTATGTTCATTTTCAACATAGCAGTCATTAATATTTACAACTCCACTTGGGAGAAATAGGAGGATCTAATATTTTTTTTACTTGTTCCCATAGTGAAATTCCCATCAATGAGGGCTATTTGTATTTAAATTTATTTATATAAGTGTAACTCAGGTAACTTTGACTCAGACTTGATTGAGCTTATTCTTAACACCTGTTCTGATACCAAAAACTCTTGAGTTTGACAGCTGATCCAATCTTTAGTCCAGATCAAATATTTTGCCTTTTTGTATTGAAATTCATAAAACTGAAATAAAACAATTTTAATCAGTAAGCATTACAGTAAAAATATGTTTGTGAAGAGCAGCAGAGCTCTGCGTCCAGTTAGAAGACCCATAGCTGGTCTTGCCGCTTTATTTTGTGCTGTTTGAAGTCTAGTCAAGTGCTTTTTGACTGCGCCAGACCAGACCACTGAACAGAATACTAAGTGGGACAGCACCAAAAATGTAACCTCGTGGACTCTAGAAGATGTTAACTGAGATGAGTTATGTATCGTGACAATCGAAATGTCTTGGTCCATCTTATTTTCAATTAAATAAATGTTTCCCCTTCTGTACTGGACCTTCATTTATCAACTGTGCTTAAGCACAAATCTGTGCATATTTAATTCTACTCATTGTGTGGTCGATGAAGCAGACCTGCAGTGTTTTCCACTCATAGACGAATCTGTGGCGGCACACCACAGAAACAACACCAACCCCCCAAAAAAACAACCAACACCGGCCGTCACATATTGCGTTCCATTTTTCTTTTTTATGCTATTTTACGCACACCTCCAATAAAACCCGACTGCAGCCGCATCATCTCCACCTCTTCCTCTCTCTATCTCAGACAGCTTGGGTTGTGTGGTCTGAGTGAAAGCAGGGGGATATTTCTGCAGGCGGAAAGTTTGCGCAATGTTTATGATTCCCCTTAAATTTAGAGGGACCCCGCGGGAGAGGAGAGCAGCACTGTCTGGATTTACTCCTCAGCCAAAAGCAAGCAAGCGAGGTGGCATTCTTACGATGTTTTTCCAGGTAGGGAGGAGTAAAGCGGGGGAAACCATAAGACACTGCATACATGGACATACTTGTAAACCCTCCCAATTTTCCCAGGAGAGTCCCGAATTTCTGTGCCCCTCCCAAAAATCTCCCAGAGCCAGCATTCTCCCAAATTCCTCACGACATCTGATGACGTCACATACCACGTCCACTTCCTGTTTCTATGTGAGAGGCATGGAGAATAAAACATGTTTCCTCATTTGTGACATGAAAATCCTTCATCTGTGGGCGAAATTCGCCGTTTTCAACCCAAAATATGTTTCCTACGTGATTCGTATGTCCGATGAGGAAATAAATCAGCTGTAGATTCAATTATTGTTTAAAACTTCCGAGTTATTTAGGATTAAAAACCGTTTCAGACCTCAGCTCTAGTTTCCTTTTATTTCAGCTGTGATGCTTCAGCAGCGGATCAATGATCTTAATGCTGCAACAAAAGGGATAAAAAAATACTTTTTACTGACACAGAGACTGCTGTGAGTTTATAGAATGATTATCGAGTAATTATTCATAAATATTCAAATATTGTTCCTAAATAAGAGCGTCTAAAATCTGTAGAGATGTCCCAATCTGGACTATTTTTATCTATTAAAATTACATTTAACGTCATTTTATTTTGCTAAGGTTTATGGGACAATGTGGCCTCTAATTCTGATTGGTCTGAAAACAATTTAAGTGATTTGTGAAAAAAAAAAAAAAAATCACAAATAAAATATTGCAACTTTTCACCAAAGATTTTTCTTGCAAATACACGAATACTGTAAAATTCAAGTATTTAAGTTGCATTTTTTTAATTAAAGATCAAATTAATGTAATAACGTCTGTGTAACCAATTATTAACTTTAAAAAATTTTAATTAAAGAATTAACCTTTAGGAATCATACTCTAACCCCCCCCCCCCCCCCCCGGTCCATATTTATTACAATCTACATGTGCCAGTAGTCGATTACTTGGCTGCAGTGATGTTGGTAACGCGTTTCTTAGTTGCACGTTACTCCTAATTTTTAGGTTTTCAGTAACAACTAATCTATCGCGTTACTATTTCCAAACCACTAATCAAAGTAAAGTTACTTGTTCAAGCCACAGTGCGTTACTATTTTTGTAATATACTTTAAGCAAAAAGATTAATTTGTTACTCAGCAGCAAAAGCAGTAAGAAAACAAGCAAAAATATCAATAAATATGGTCTATACCTTCTATGACACTGCTGCTTTTTCTGTCATAATCTGAAAAATAAACAGCTGATTATCTCCTCTACAGTTGCCATGGTTTTTTTTACTACCATACATGCAGTAAGGAAGCAAAAACGTACCCCAGATGTAGCCTGTTGCTGTTGTCAACATGAGGTTAAAAATCCCGGCCTTACTGTTAAAATGCACTTCTAGTAAAGCGAGTATTTGCAAAACTGGTTGTTGTTTTTATTTTAAGGCCTTCCAGCTGCTTAAATTAACTAATAAAGTAATTTGTATTCAAACTTAGTTTCTTTTAAAAGTAGTCAGTAATCAGATTACTATTTCAAAGTGGCAACACTGCTTGGCCTATAGTCAAAAAGAGGGGCCCGATAGTAGAGAACGTCCGAAAGTGGGTTTGGCCAATAGTTACTCTTAAAAAGCCAGATAGTTGATTGTTGATTTCTTGGCCAATTGGGCCGAGAGTAAAGACAATTGCTCATTACTTGGCCGATAGTCATAATGTAAAAAAGTGAATCGGCCTGGTGGGTCAGCCACCCAGGGTTTCGGCCTTTTCTCTAGTTTGGTGTTGATTGGGGATGATATCGGTAGTCGGTTCAGTACTGAAGTATAGACTGAACATTGTTAGAATCTTTTCAGTGAAGAAGCTGGCAAATTCATTGCAGGACCTGGTGGAGTTTAGTTCAGTAGCTACTGCCACTGCAGGATTACTTAGTCTCTCAACTGTTGCCAACAAAGTCCTCACATTATTAAGGTTTCTGATTATGATTTCAGAAAAGAAGGATTCCCTTGCATCTTTCAAAGGTAAATGGTATCTGTTCCCCCTGTCTTTGTAGATCTCATAGTGAACCTGGGGTTTAGTTTTAAGCCACTTTATCTCAGCTCACTGACTCACTTTTTTCACTACGCACCAATGGATCCCTAGTACACGGAGACTTATTTTTACCCGAAACTACTTTAACTTTAGTTGTACCAATAGTATTGATAATGTCTGAAGTTTTTGCGAAAGCATCTCCAAGTTTGATTCAACTTTAATGTACAAGTTCTGAAACAGCAGCCAGGTTGGCAGTCAACGCGTCCAACCTGGCGAGGTTCTGTTAGTGTGCGATAGAGAGTGACAATTTTTCGGGATTCCCACGGGGTCACGGGATTCCTGCAGGATTCCCGCGGGACGGGAGTCAATTTCACTGTTGGTAACATGATTTAGACCAATGGAAATAATCCACGGGATCGGACGGGAAACCGGAAATTAGAATTTTTAATTGTTTTTTTACATTTATCTTGTCAGATATCAGGAAATTAGCTTTAAAAAATGATGCTGCGATGCGGTGCCAATGTGTGTGGTTATTTACTCCGCTGCAAAATGCAATCTGACAGATCGCTTTCTTTAGTTGAATTCCATCGGGTCTGCTACACTGCAAGCACCAAAACTGAAACTGCTACGTTGTTGCTACACCACCTGGATAAACTGGTAATCATATGATATCCGACTGAAAATGCGTGTATCTTAATAGTTTGGTAGTCAGACGAATCGAGTCCATTCATGACGTGGTAAGGTGGCCAAACAACGAGAATGCAGGATATGGTTAAAGATGGCGGATAAAGCTAAATAGATGATATTTGATACTGTGCTAGGCTATGGTTTAAAGGGGGGTGGGGGAGCGAGTGCCATAGGAAGTAATTTACTAATCTACGGGATTCGGGTCGGGACGAGAGTCTTTCTCTCTGGATTTTTTTGGGACAAGATTTTTTGGGGGGGCTGTCACGTGATCGGGACGTGACGGGAGTATTGTTTTGGGGATCGGGACGGGACGGGAGCGACAAATGATTCCTGTGTCACCCTCTAGTGTGTGAGTCTGATTGCTGGCAGTGCAGCACATCCCCATGTGCTGTTCAGGTAGCTTGCCAGTTGCTATTGAAAACTCACAAAATTCACTATAAACCAGGAACCCATCCACTCCAAACAGTAGAAACCGAGCAACCATAAATCCGATTACATAGATATCTTCAACATCTTTGACAGAGAGTAGTGAGAGACATATGAGTTTTCACTTTCCCCAGGAAACCATTTTATACTAAACAACAAACTGTCAGGACATGAGGGTTCCCCAGGGCCTGCTCTTTGAATTAGAAAAGATTTGATCAATTTTATTTATAGACCAGATGACCAGATTCATATTTTAACTTGGTTGCTTTAGAGGAAAATGCAGAGAGACGCTTCAGATAGACTTGGCGAGTCAAAGCAGCAGGGATAATACATGAAAGGGAGAGAAGAGGGAAACAAACATTCATCCTCACCAAGGACTGGAAGAAAAAGAGGAATTTGACTTCAGTTTAAGCGGTGTGCCTCAGTTTCATTTTTGTGTTTAGCACATTTTACTGCAGAATATTTTTTAAAGCATCTTTATATGCATGGAATAAATACAGCAAAGTTTTTTTCTTAAACCTCCAATCAAAAGCCTTCATCTGTGTTTGCTTTTCCAGACCACCTACTGGATCATGCCTGGAAAGGAGAGGATTTCTCCGACCAGCAGCTCTGTAAACAGGAGAGTGATTCCAGTTTGAACCAGAAGGAACCGGAACCTCGTCAGATGAAAGAAGAGCAGCAGGAACCAGAACATCCCTGGATTAAAGAGGAAGCATTAGAGCTTTGTATAACTGAACAAAAAGACCAGGTTGTATTGAAGCAGGAGACTGAAGATACATTCATGGTGACTCCTACTCTTGTGGAAAAGTGCCAGATTAAACCAGAACAAATCAGGATCCAAGTCATCTCTCAGGACTCTAATGAAACTGAGAAGCAGGATCAAGAAGGAAACCAACATAAAGACTCAGGATCAAAACAAGATAAAGAGCCGAAACAAAAAAACAGATGTCAGAAAACCATGAAGTGTAACAATTCAGAACACAAAAAGAAGAAAATTCACACAGAAAACTCCTTGTATTGTAAAATTTGTGGTGATTTTTTTACTGAATATAGTAACTTGATATCACACTTGAAAAGTCACAAAAGTAAAAAGCGTTTCAAATGTCTGACCTGTGGAAAAAGCTTCTATAAAAAATCTGATTTGGATAGGCACATCAGAATTCACACCGGTGAGAAGCCTTTCTCTTGTACTATTTGTGGCAAAGGTGTTAATCAGAAATACAATTTGACTATTCACATGAGAATTCATAAAAATGAGAAACCTTTCTCCTGCACTATTTGTGGCAAAGGATTTACTCAGAAAGATTGTTGGACTAGTCACATGAGAATTCACACAGGTGAGAAGCCTTTCTTTTGTCCAATTTGTGGCAAAGGTTTTACTCGGAAAAATCGTTTGACTAGTCACATGACAGTTCACACAGATGAGAAGCCTTTCTATTGTCCAATTTGTGACAGACGTTTTACTGAGAAAGCCAGTTTGACTAGTCACATGAGAATTCACACAGGTGAGAAGCCTTTCTCTTGTACGATTTGTTGCAAAAGTTTTACTCACAGAACTAGTTTGACTCTTCACATCAGAACTCACACAGGTGAGAGGCCTTTCACATGTCTGTCCTGTGGAAAAAGCTTCACTAAAAAGTCTCACTTTGACATCCATGTCAGAATTCATACAGGTGAGAGGCCGTACTCTTGTACACTTTGTAGCAAAGGTTTTATTCACAGATATGGTTTGACTCTTCACATGAGAACTCACACAGGTGAGAGCCCTTTTACATGTGTGACCTGTGGAAAAAGCTCCTCTACGAAATCTGATTTGGAAAAGCATGTCCAAACTCACACAGGTGAGAGGCCTTTCTCTTGTATTATTTGTGACAAACGTTTTACTCATAAAAGTCATTTGACTAGTCACATGAGGGGGCACACAGGCGAAAAGCCTTTCTCTTGTACAATTTGTGAAAAACGTTTTGCTCGGAAAAATAGTTTGACTGGTCACATGAGGGGACACACGGGTGAGAAGCCTTTTTCATGCGAGACCTGTGGAAAAAAATACATTTACAGACGCACGCTAAAGATCCACATGAGAATTCACACAGGTGAGAAGCCTTTTTCTTGTACAATTTGTGGTAAAGGTTTTATTCAGAGAGGTAATCTGACTAGTCACATGAGGACTCACACAGGTGAGAAGCCTTTCTCTTGTACAATTTGTAACAAAGGCTTTAGTCATAACAGTCATTTGACCTGTCACATGAGGACTCACACAGGTGAGAGGCCTTTCTCCTGTACAATTTGTGACAAAAAATTTACTCAGGAAAGTCATTTGACTCGTCACCTGAGGGGTCACACAGGCTAGAAGCCCTTTTCAGGCGAGACCTGTGGTATAATGTGTTACAGTCGCCAGCTTAAGATTCACATGAGAATTCACACAGGTGAGAAGCCTTATCCATCTTATCAAACAATCACGAAACATTGTCCTTCGAAGGTGTTCTGTTTGGTGCTAATCCAAAAGCTAACGTGACGCCGTATGAAGAAAAGGACAAAACCTTGTGAAAGATCAAAGATTGGTACACCAAATAACTTATGGGGCATTCGCACCGCCCCAAACTCCAGCATCAGTTGCGGCAAGATTACATGTAATGTCTACAGTCAAGTACTTCAGAGATCAGTCGAAGTCTGCTGTTCGTTGTGTGCGTTGGCACTGTCAACTTTTCAAGCGTTACTTGGGTTACAAGCGGCAACGTAGCAAACGCAAGCAACGCAGAAGTTCAGCTAGCTGAACATTTGACGCAGTGCGTCAACCAATCAGTGTCTCACTATAGTGATGTCACTACACGTATCTTGAATGAAGCGTGGGACCAGTGAAAACATTTTAAACAAACGGCGATTTCAAAAATCAGAAATAACATTTACCGAAGACACATGGACAGGCGCTCCTCAGGAGGAACAGAGCACCTGTAGTTGGTGTCCTGGTAGGAGATTTGAGCTCCCATGCGGCCTAAGAGGTCGTAAAATTGGGCGCGGGATAGACAGAAGTAGCGTTAAAAACGAACCTCATACATCAGGATCTCCTGCGGCAAATGGATAAACTCTCCAAACTGAAGGCACCATTAGTTTGGTGTCTATAGTTCACTATCAAAATGCGCTCCTTAAACCACTAAGAAGTATTTGATGGAAGATCTAAACAAGATCAAAGCTTTTTCTGACATTTGATTTGAAGTTGAAGTTAATTAGTGTGAACATACTTTGATTTTGTAAAAATTCTGTTTTAATTAAGAATATCAGAGTATTTAAAGACATTATATACTCCTAGAAGTTAAAACTTGAGTTTTTTTAAGTTAAATATTTTCATGAACTAATTTTATTGCCATTGGTCTTGATTCTGCAAATAAAGTAAAAATTATTTTCACACATTGTAAAAATGAGTTTCATTGTATTTCAAATGAACCAATAGAAAATATTCATACTTTTTTATATTTTGGGAAAACATAAAGAACAAAAATTTTGGTTAACTAAAAAATAAAATTTTAAAAATTAAAAATTAAACTATAAAGTTTGACGGTATTTTGTGGTCAGACTTTTGTGAATTTAAGATTCAATTTACACAAATTAGTTTCTACATGTTTTCAGAAAGACAACTGTAAAGCCTAGTTTATGCTTCTCCGACTGTAAATCTGTACACAAACGTAGATGTATTGACAGAGAAGTTTTTCGTTTATAGTAGTCTGCTTTTTTTCCACTCCTCTCTATTGTTTTTTCAGCGTTGCTCAACCAGGACAGCAGGGGGTGCTAACTTTTCATGGCGTCTCTGCCTGCTATCACAGCGTTGTTTCATTTTTTTTATTACCTTGTGAACGTATTTCTTCCTTAAGGAAAAATGAACGACAGAAAGTAAGTTTTGTTTAAGCTGTTGTAGTCTGAAAAAACATTTTAAATAAAGACGTGTGAGATTCCTTCATTTCTTGGAGGTTTAATTCAAACTTGTTTGTACAAACAAGAAGGAACAACATCTCATAGTATTGCAGGGATCCATGTAACAGCTGACCTGCTTCCCAACAACTGACTGAGAACTTTATAGATTCAGACAAACTTAATACTATCACTATCATATCTGTAGACATTTCTTCTCAGTGGAGTTGGTAGACTCTCAGACGTCTTTGTCTGATAGGACACGTTAGGAGTGTTCAGTGCTCCGAGGATAGTTTCCATGGTGATAGAGGAGTAGGAATCCTAATGTCAGTTAATTTGACCTAACCTAATATTATACAGTGTCACACAATCAGACTATCACTATATCATGACGAAATAACACACAGTTCTCTCAGTATATGAGAATGCACAGAAAATATAATTAATATAAATTTCTCAATATAAATTTTCCCATAACAGTTCCCCATTTTTATCATAACACAGTGATAAACAAACTAAAAAAATCTAATAATTAAGAATGACACATTTAGAAACTACCACTACTGGGAAGGCAGGCAGCAGGAAAAAACAAATATAATGAATCAAGAACCAACGATCTTTTGCATTACAAGTCACAGTAAATCTTCTGAACAAAATGGTCTAATCAATACATCCTTGATGACATTATCTGATCCAACACAGAACCACATTCAAAATCCCACCGGGCGTAAGATAAACAACCTCCGAGCCTATGGTCGTGTTTGCGTCTTTCACAACTGTGTGGGACAAAAGAATGCGGCGGTCCCCAAGGCCCCCCTAGGTGGCACTTCTGTATGGCTCATCAGTCAGGATGCCTAAAAATTACTGCAAAACAGAGAGAGGGCACAATGTTGTGCAGCATCAGTCAAGTACACACACGGATTTATTTTTTAATGGGAGGGCAACTTCAAATGAAGACTCTTATAAGACCCTTATGGATCGGACCAAATTTATCACTCGAAACGTCCAATTAGTACACTTTTTGGTTAATTTTTGAAATAAATTTTGGTATATTTTTACACGGTTTATCATTACTTTTATAGCTCAGCTTTTATAAGTCTTCCCCAAAAAGGAAGCAATTTTTTTGGGGTACCCAGAAACGAACGTATTTTAATATTTATGGCCATTTTTCATGGTTGACCTTTTGGACAGTCTGATGGCAGGAAACTCTAGGCAACAGATGCCTCACATCTGTCTAAACAAGCTAGCTCATTTTTATCAATTTTTACCTGCAGGAATGCACTTTTTCCTGGAGAAAAGGCTAAACCAATCACTGTTTAACGAACAGCCTTTGAGTGTGGGCTCTCAAAGCCCCACCACACAGATGCACCGTGACGAGCGTTGCATTCTCCTGTGTAAAAACAGACAAGAAGCACCGCCAGCCCACCAGACAAGTGCTGCTATGTGCACCTTGTCTCTGCTTCTTGTATTTTACAGAGGAAAGAAGTCATAAAAAACTTGCTAGCTTGTTTACCGTTACTTTAACCTTTAGAAAAGACAGCAACCAAAAACACACATGCTGAAATGTCAACCATCAGACTGCTAGAGACTAATTAAATTAATTGAATATTGTGTAAGGAATCAAAACTCACCCGCGACGAACGTTCTTGAATTCCGGATGGCGAGGGATCAATTGGGCAGGCTACAGCACCCCCCTAAGCAAAATCTACAGCGGTCCGGGGCCCAGAGAGACTTTTCCTCCTGGGTCTAGGCCATTTGACTCCTGGACCCCCCGAATTCTTACTTTAATCTAAAAATTCAGACTTTTTTTCAGAATTCAGACTTTTTCTCAGAATTCAGACTTTTTCTCAGAATTAGAATTCTGACATTAATCTCAGAATTCTGAGTTTTTTCTCAGAATTCAGACTTTTTTTTTCTCACCCGGGCTGTCCACCGGAATCGCCAGCAGCATGTTACGGAAGCGGCACGTTTCAGTCGCGTATCCTGCTGCTTGGTCCTTTCCACCCGGGGCGTATGAGGCGTGTAGCAGCAGGGAAGCAGCTATCACCAAGAGAGCATGAAACTGTATTTATTTTGCTAGTTTCACTGTAGTTTTATTATTAAACCTTCAAGGCTCATTTATTTAAGCTTGCATAACTGAAAAGGGTGCATATAGAATGGGGCGGGGCAGGGGAATTCACGTTCATAAGTAGGATAAACTCACCATCTTGCCCCATAACAGCAGATACGTCACTGCATGCTTTATCCTGTTTGACGTTGTCTTTATAAAAAGTGTGACTGGGGTCATACAGGATTGAGTGCTTCTCCACCTCAAATGATCAACCGGTGGTCGTGATTGAAGAAACACCAATGAGACCCTCCCGCGAGGTACTGACTTCTCAGCGGGCTGCAGAGGTTGTGAACTATTTTTAAGTAAAGCAACCGGAAAGCAGAACTTTTCTTTCATTTTGAAAATTTCCGGATGCCGAGGCGTCTGATAAATGTTGAAATTTACACGTTTCAGAGGCGTACTGCGTAGAAAATAGGACTGCTACGTATATTTAGAAAAGTGACGGGGCAAACTCGTGCTGCTTTCTCCTCCGGTGGAAAGGATTGTATTGACTGCAGTGATGGCTATCAGCTTCGTATGACATGCTGCTGCTGTAACGTGCTGCTGACACATCCTGTGGAAAGGAGGAGTCGATGAGCACCAACTTGGGAGCATGCAGCTTCCATGATAAGAGGGTAGATGTGCAGGGGGAGAAATGACTTGCAGGTCTCAAGCAGATCGGTTACAGCTATCTGTTAGCATGTTTGTTAGCTTTCATGGTTTATATTTCACAACACATCACGTCACATTTGACTAGCATAACACAATCACTGATTTATGGAACTGGAGATCCTTCAAACAGAAGAATGGTGAAATACATGCAACAAACCTTTGCAGATTCAGCAATAAATAATAGTCAGAATTTTGGAAAAAAAGTCTGAATTCTGAGATTAAAATCAGAATTCTGAGGGAAAAAAATCAGAAATTTATGTTTTTTTCTTCATTGGCTCTAATCCTCTTCCATACCTGAGGGTTTTGAAAGAGGGGATTGCTAAGAATTCAGACGTACATACTGGTCTGTGTGGTTGGTGAGATTCTTTGCATGCTAGTGGAAGACAAGGATTGTTTCTGTTTTTGGAACTTGTGTTTCTGCGACAACAGTTTTTTTCCTTGTGCGGGTGTTGTGTTATTCCTAGTATCCGAGGAATGATGGTCAGAGTGTTTGTACACATGCTTTCAAAACCTGTGGCTGGGTTGACAAGTTGCGACGGACCTGATGCAGATTCCGAAAGGCGAGAAGGGAATGAAGAAGAGGAGTATGACGTGGAGGAGCTGTATGAACTGGAGTTATAAGAGTAATTGGAATTACAGGTGTATGATGATTCCCTTTAAAGCACTCTGTGAATTGGGTTTTCTGAGGGGTTTTTTTTTCTGTAACTGATGTCTTGTGTTCCTCCATGTGAATATGGCTGTTCCATGACATTTGGCAGGGTTTCTCATCTCGGACCCAGGAAGAGCACAGAAATAAGGGGTTTGTTTTTCTCCTTATTTTCATTCTATATCATTTTTCTTAAAGTTAGTTCATTTCTTTAAAAAAAATTTTTAGAGTCCATTAAGTTCCATTTGTTATTTCTCAATTTTTAAGTCAGTTTTAAGCTTGATTTGCTATTTCTAATTTTATTAGTCAGGTTTAAGTTAATTTGATATTTCTCATCTAATTAGATTTATTCTTTGAGGGTGATTATGAAAATGTTTGATTCTTAGCTTAATCTGTGAGCAGTGGAGTTTACCTAATTATAACTGTTAGAGTTTTTTGTTATGATGGATTCTTTTATAATTGTTGACTACTACTAATGTGTTCTTATGTGACCTATTTAAAGGTCACCGGGGTGCTGGGCAATGAGTGACTGACGATCTTTTCCTTTTTGTGGTTCACACCGTGGATGCAAGCCTCACATGAGGGAAAAATAGACATTTCAATTTGTTGAAGTTTTTTTTTTTTACTACGTATGGTATACTTGACTGATAACGCCTAATTGTTTTTTTTTTCTTTTTCTTTTTGGTATTTATTTCTTAGGCATCCTGACAAATAGGGTAGTCGAAGTCTTTTTCCGCACTCACTGTGAGCAGTAGGCACATACACGACACGATGTTTTGGATGCTGGCAATAACAAGCCCGTTGGGTTTTTTGGCCACGATGCGCATGGGTTCCAATAATGTCGTCAACAGGGATGCATAGGTCTCATTCTATGCAGTTCATGAGTTTATTCATTGAAACATATAATGCATGATTTCACTTGATGTTGATTTATTGGTTTTTTTCTGCTGCCTTCCTTCCTACTAGTGGTAGCTTCTTGTTGGGCTTAGTTTTTTTTGTTATGACTGGGGTTGGTAATAAAAAGGGGGCGCTGTAGAGGAAAATTTAAAGTTAAGGATAATTTGCTCTGCAATCTTAAATGCTGATGGTTCTGTGTTCTCTACTTAATTTTATGATAATCAATGTGATAGTATGACACTGTATGATGAAAGGTCAGGACAATGCGTTTATGCATTTTGCTAGAATTCTGGTGGGCATGGAAACTGTCAGATGTCTGAGGAAACTTTGACATAAGCAACATGAAGCCTTTTCCTATCAAGCCAACTGATGCCAGTGTGCTCAGCTTCGGAGATGCATCTGTTGAAAAGTTGACAGCTCTTATGATTACTGAATCTATATAAGTCTGTGTCAGATTTTTGAAGGCAGGTCAGTATACACAAATGTTCTGTGTAACACTGTGCCTCCTTGTTGTTTGATCAACAAGCCTATAATTAAACCTCCTAAACTGCTGAACAAACTCTTTCTCATCTTTTGTTAAAGAAAAATCCACTATACCAAGATAACATTTACAACTGATAGACCACACACTACACCCTCCTGCTCCCTAGTACTAAACAGTAAAGAGCATGTAAAGAAAATAGCTTAATTTAAATACAGGTGTCAATAATAAAATATAGAAATTAAATTCTTACTGTAGCACAGATGTACAGAGTTTACATTCTTGTCTTTATTAATAATACAGGTTATGCATTCATCTTAATTTGACCAATTATACAAATACTAAGCATATTTTACATATTAAATATACAAACGTGAATTTTAATTATCTTAAAATGGATTAGAATATATTTTCCTGTTTTAGTCATTGCTTGAAAAAGCTTAGATGAACCGATACATGTCAATTGACTTTGCTTTTCTAGCCTCAGTGCTAAGGACACCCCTGTTGCATAGCCTACCATTAGACATAGTTGTGTGCAACTGGGTTTTGATTAGTTTAAGCGCTCACAAGCCTCTCTGACAGGCTGCAAAAAGAGAGAATGGAAAACATAATTGTGAATATGAAGAAACACTTTAAACTCCGATTAAACTTACAATTGGCATATATCCAATAAATGGGAGTCAATCAGGGCAGGAGATTTGCAGCCTCTATAAAGCATTTTCTACCCCAAAACTTTTTAAAACTTCAGAAGCTGTTGGATCGGACCTTTTACCAGATCTGAGATACCCTGACATACAATTTCCTTATCAATTTTCCCTCATTCTTCTCTGGAGACCTACCAAAGACAATTCTGTTGTTGCTGGGAGGGTAAGTCCTGATTTTAGTTACCATGAGCAACAGGGAGCGAGGTTAAATCTGCATACTTTTTATGTGTGTCCATATCTGTCCATCTGTCCAACGAATCAATAATTGGTTAAAAAACTAAAAAATAGACAATTAAATTATGGAAATTGAACCTTAATCTGTTCCTTGCTGTGATCACAAGACATGTAAACAGCAGCATGCAGACATCACAAAGATTATGATTTTGCAAAGTTTTATGTGATGATTATATTATTTGATGATTACATACAACAAGACAGAAAAATCACTGTAGGAAGTCTGCTAAGAATCTTTTAAAAGTTAAATATAAGTTTAGTTTACTGTTACACCTTTTCTGTTACACTGCCACTCATAACTTTTCAGCGTTCATAAGCCAGTATCATTAAAACTGTAGACACATTTTGAAAACAAACGTTAGAAACACTAATGTTAAAGTTAACTTTAAATTACACAAGCCAAATCCTTTGAGAGACGGGTTCCAGCGCTCAGTTTTCTTCATCTCTCTCCTCATTTTCTAGCAGAAATCCATCTTTCCCTCCGAGATGGATCTTTTGCAATGTGATAAAAGGCTCTGTCTTTAACTTTACCTTGGTGGTCGGCATCCAGGGTCACATAGTTACTGTATCTTGTTTATATATTTTTTCCAGCCAGTATGGGTCTGGGGTATGTTGTGGAATCATGAGACATCATCTCCCAGATCTCTATTGAGTTAATATTATAAATTATTACAAATATAATGAAGAGCATAGTGTGGACCTGCTATGAAAGGTGCTGATTCAGCACTACAATAATCAAAAATGACGTGTACTAATCAAAGTCCTTGTAAACTTGGGAGATTTGTTCGGAGAATTATGACCATTTGGATATGTGAGTTAGTGTCTAAAGCAGAGTCGGGAGTCAGTAGTGATGAGGGGATTTCTCTTGTCAGTATAGAAGTCATATGTGTGTTAACAAGCAGGCATTAGTTCCATTAAAACCACTTTCTATGCCCGAATGACAGTGTGACCTGTTTTTTTTTTCTTCTTTAAAAGCCAGACAATAAGTACAGAAAATCCAAGATTGAAAGAGAATAGAAAGTAAGTAATATAAATTAAACCTGCATATTTTACCATTGGAAATATATCTTGCGAATAATATTGGTTAAGTCAAATGTTGTTGTTTTTTTACATATCAAATGCACTAAAACGTTACCGAATATAATTTTTTTGCTTTGGCAGGTGGAGCAAATTAATTTAGGGAAAGTAAAGGAAGTGTGAAGGGTAAAGCAGTCCACTCAGGTAGAGATTACAGAGGCAGCAGCTCAAAATTTACATTTTTGTAAAGCAATAAACTCCTAATTATACTGAATTAGACATTTTCTTTTAGAAAAATACTCTAAATTACAAGGTTTTACAGAACAGTGTGCTGTTTTCGCTTTGACACGCAAGGTTATAATTACATTATTTTAAACAGGGATGCAACAATACCACTTTTTTTTAAAGCAATACAGATACTTGGATCTAAGTACTTGCCAATACCGAGTACCAATGCCGATACTTCTACCACACAAAAAAATTGAATGAATTGCAAGACTTGTTGTATTATTTTCTTTTCTGCTTGTTACAGCAAATTATGGTGAATTTGATTTAAAAAAATCATTTATAAAAATGATCACAAAAATACAATTTTAAGTGAAAAATATTTTTGTGTGTTAAATGATTGCAGAGTTTCCACATTTTAAGTGTCGGTTAACTTTCTCTGAAACAGTATGGGCCCCAATATCCTTCTAAATCCTGTAATTTCAGTTACTCAATCTGACAGGAGTTTCGTTTCCTTTGTTTAATGATTATTAAATATTTTAGAGTGGCTCTAAACACCATCACATGGGTTAACTGTGAGCTACATGCTAAAATTAGCACACGTGTTTGGTTAAGGCCTGCATTTCATAAATAGGTCAAAATAGAGATTGGTTTAAAGTAGATTGTTTAAGAACAGAAAACAAATCTTATTAGGTGTGTTTGATCCCGTCTTAATGCATCAAATACTGGAATTAGATTGTTTACTGCCATTATTAATGTATACAGAGAAGTAATTTTCCAAAGGTTAATGACTTCTTATCCAGATCATTTTTAAACAAAACATTACTTATTCCAAAAAATTATTTATTTTTCCTTATATTGTTTATTGGTTTAGACATAAATCAGTGGTGCTAATTAGTTAAACTAATAACAATTAGTCAACTAATTTAGCTTTCATTCCGGCATTACAAAATAAAACTTGTTCTTCAAAACAGATTCAGATCCAGATTTTCCAGAACTGTAACATCAGAATTTATGGTTTCTATTTTATTGCATATTTATCCATTAATTATGTTCTTTTATTATTGGTTATTCATTTATTTAAATCAGTTGTGTGTTTCTTACTAGCTTGGGTTATTAAATGTTTGTCTTACATTTCTTGTTTTGTAAATAAAGTTTGTAGAGCCTCAAAATCTTGAAAGAATATAAATGAATCTGTTTCATCAGACCACAGAATCTTAGTCCTTTGTGTGTTTAATGGCAAACTCTATGCAGGTTTTTTGGCATTAATTCTAAAGCCTAGTTTATGCTTCTGCGTTTTGACGGAGACGAATTGATGCAACACCATTATCCGTCAACGCAACGGCTCTCCGTCACCTACGCAAGGACGCACGGAGTAGAGGCCCAAATTTTAAGTATCCGTATTCATCTGATTGGTCAGTTTCATAACAGCCAGAGATCGCTTCACCAGAACAGGGCTGTATAGTCGCTGTAATCAGTAGTGAATGCAGCGTTTGGCCACTAAATGCTTTATATTGAAGGGATAACTTATCTAATCTGTTCCTTTGGCGATTTTGAACACAAGGAGGTTTGGGAAAACAACAAAAAACGGCTGCTGTGTTTTGTTTCCATGTGTTTCTAGAGGATTCTATAATCCGCACTTCTAGTAAAAAACTTTACAGCTTAATCAAATCTTACTTTCTGCCGTTCATTGCTCCGTGAGGAAGAAATGCGTTCACAAGCCTAGAAAAAAACAGAAGCGGCGCTATGTGATAGTAGCAGAGACGTCATGAAAACTTTGCGTCCCCTGCTGTCCTGGTCGAGCAAAACAATAGAGAATAGAGTGGAAAAGCGGAGTACTATAAACAGAACACGTCTCCGTCAATACGTCTGCGTCTGAGTGCAAATTTGCGGTCGGAGAAGCATAAACTAGGCTTGAGTTGTATGTGAGGAAACTCCAGGCACTGCTCATCTCCTGGCCAATACAATCCCCACAGTGAAACATGGTGGTGGTAGCATCATGTTGTGGGGGTGTTTTTTAGCTGCAGGGACAGGACGACTGGTTGCAATTGAAGGAAAGATGAATGCATCCAATACAGAGATATCCTGGAAGAAAACTTCTTCCAGAGTGCTCAGGACCCCAGACTGGACTGAAGGTTCACCTTTCAATAGGAGAATCAGAATCAGCTTTAATGGCCAAGTATGACACATACAAGGAATTTGACTCCGGCAACTTTTCTCTCCAGTACAGAACTTAAATAAGTGAAATTAAAATGGAAATAAAAATAAATACAAATAAATAATAAAGGATAATATATACACCAAACCAGGGTTATTGTACAGTAAGTATATACAGCAGTGCAGAGTTTTAGTTTATTGTTCATGTGAATGGACTCACACTCTGTGACTATTCAGAGTTCATGACCCTAAGCACACAGCTTAAATAACAAAAGAATGGCTTTGGAACAACTCTGTAACTGTTTTTTCTGGCCGACCGCAAAGGGAGAAGAATTAGGCTCCCCATGGGCTTGTTATGCCAGAGTTTAATATCAAAGTAGAGAAAACCATTTATGACTGACTTTCGGTTTACACAGGAGAAATGTTTGGGATATATTACTGGCCAACCAGTGTGTCCATGACACAGAACCATTAAAATCAATAACTTGTTCAGATTCCAGTTCATCATTAGTAAGTTTACAAGTAAACCATTCAGAAAGCAGATGAGACATCTTAACTGAAATTCAACAAACAATATAACCTACAGAGTAAATGTGATGGACCTAATAATTAACTATGATTCAGAGCACATTATAGTGTTAGGGAAATGAAAACATTAGTGAAATTACCACCTTCAGTAAAGCAGTCATGAAACATTCCTACATAGATTATAAATATAATAAGTAAAATTCATCATATATTTCATTATGTTAGAATAAGGCATTTCAATTAACTGATCTTTTCCTTAAGTGATGTTGCAGATTACCCTCCAGACCAGCTGGTGGCAGAAACGACCTAAATCATTATTTACAGATAAACACGAGAAGGAAGAAGCTACATGTGATGCTAGCAGCGTTAGCTTTCCTTCTGCTTCATTTTAGAGTCTCTGATCATCTGTGGGCTGAATGTGTGAATGTTTGCAGTCAGAATGTCTTCAGTTCAGCTTCAACCAGAGTTGATCAACGAGCAGTTAACTCCTGATGAAGAAACATTCAGAGAGTTTAAAGAAATCATCATAAAGTCGGAGGAAGAGACGGATGATCAGAGCAGACTGCTGGATTTCACCAGGACACCCCAGATCATCTTACACCGGATAGGTAAAACAAAACAGCTGATCGTAACGTTTAATGACGTCGCAGGATGAAGATTACGGGTTTAAATCGTTCATTTAGTAATATTTAAGTGTGGAAAATATGTATCGACGCTAAAATTGGCTTTTCCGTGCAGCTTTTGTTTTTCTTTTCTTTAATCAACAATCAAGTACAACACCTCGTTGAGGCGCAATGAACAGTGCGAAGAAAGACAGAAAAACAAGACATCGGACTTTGAAAAGTGCATGCATTGCTAGGCACATAGAAAATGAAAACAAGGCAGCAATAAGTTAAAATAAAAAGAACATACATAGGTCTTAGGATATATTTGGCACAGGATGAGGAGTAATACAGTTTAAATTCGTTCAAAAATGATTAAAACACGGGGCAGAGTCTTTTCACTTTACAGCAATGTATATGATATTTAGCAAGCAAGAAAGAAAACAATATTCATTACATCAGATGTTTTGCTGCCCAGATGGTTGATGTAGTACAAGACTTAGTTGATATTAAACTCCGGAGTGTGAGCTATTTTTAAGGACAATCATTCTTAAATGACAAGCAAAAAGGAGATGTTCTAAGGATTCTGTAGGACAATCACAAAATCACATCTGGACAAATCAAATATAAATTCTATGATGGATTTAAAAATTAGTCTCTTAGGTAAAACGGTCCAATTCAGATATTTAAAGTGTGCCTTTTCTTCTATAACTGGATCTATTGCTGAAATCCTGTCGTTATGATCTGAAACAATATTGATAATTGTGTCATAATAACGATACCTAATATCGGGGCCCTGCTGGGGGGCAGGGCGCCCCTGGTACCTGGGGTCTCGAAGTCCTGGATCGCACCCACCCTGGCGTAGCCGCTGGATGTTGCCCTACCTCTCCTGTCTCTATTTTTTATCTTTCTTCTCTCTTGTTTTTTCATTTCTGTGTATATAAATTCCAGAAATTAAACTCACAGTAATCTCCAATAAAGATTTTTCACACATATATAAAGTGGAGTACTATAGCAAAGGCTTGAGAAAGTAAATTTGTTGGGCTGATACTTGGTACTCAGACACTAATTCTGAGTGCCACGTTGTTAGACAGGACAAATAAAAAAAGAAATTAATAAAATAAAATAAAAACTAATAATAAAAACAGTCGACAGAACAGAATTATTGCACTTTTTATCCTTGAATTCACACTCTCCTATTCTTAATTTGGGTAAAGTTGATGTTAGAGTACATTAACCGGCTTTGGTCAAGATGATTCAAACAGACTAGCTTTATACAATTTCAAATATTCACAAGAACATTTGAGATTGTATTTGTCAAGAAATTACTTGTGATTTAGTAGAATACCATTATTGTCCGTGAAGTCGGTTAAAAACAGAATACCTTCATCATATCATTTAGTTTGAAAAGCTGATATCCTGTTATTAACTATTGTCCTATTGTTTAACAACAAGGTTCCATGTAGGAGTGCAATGATACCACTTTTTTCAAACTGACACAATACCAATACTTTTATCTGTGTATTTGCCGATACCGAATACCAATGCTGATATTTCTACCACACACAAAAAGGCATTGAATTGGAAAACGGGTTTTATTTTCTTCTCTACCTGTTATAAAAAATGATAGTGAATTAAATAAAAAATATATCTATATATAAGGGTAAATATGACCACAAAACTAAAATTTGAAGTGAAAAAAATTTCTGTGAAATTATTGCAGAGTTTACACATTTTAAGTATCGGTTCATGGTATCGGCGCCAATCCCCAGTATCGGTGTACCCATAGTTCCATGTGGAGTAAAGTTTTGAGTAGGACAGGGCAATATGGCCTCAAATCTATAATCGAATGCACTTGGCTTAGGTATAATCTAGACGATATGTACGTTGTATGTAATCGAACGATATGTATTGCGATATTTTATTCTTTATAATTTTTTCACGTCAAAATGACTGCTAATGAACATAATCACGTTTCAGATGCATTGCAGCAGAACAACTTCAGAAAGCTTTAGAATGTCATTAAAATAAAATGTATTGTGCAAAAGGTTTTTTTTTATTCCAATCTTTTTTTCAAAATAATATAACACAAAAATTCTTACAACATAAAAATTAACATATTTCAAGTCAAATAAAAGCGAAATGTTATGAAAATAAAATGGAACATTCTCGGCTTTCCTGGTTACTTATTTAAGAATTTACTGTCACAAAACATAAAAACCTGCACAACTTTTAATTAAAAAGACTTCAAAGTTCAACAGGTTAAAAGCAGGGATGTATTCCTGAACAGGCCTACCAGGCCTGGGGTCCCAACAGCTCTGCTGCTCTACACATATGTGCTTTTGTAGTATAGGCTTGTATTGGGTTTGTTCATCTCATGTCTGAATAATGTCCATTTATATCCACAAAAGTAATCAGAATCTTTAATGCAATAGGTTATTTATCAAAATGTTCTCCCAGGGGAGCACACCCCTGGATCTCGCTTAACATTACGCTGATCGGGGCATATATCTTTGCTTAGGAGCCTCCCAGGGAAAAAGGTTAAGGCTCAGGATTCCTGTATAGGCATTAGCATGGCGCTCCACCGCGGCAGATATTCCAACACCACGGCTACAAAATGTAACCAAGCCAACCTGTAGGCTATGTATTTTGCGCAGCATAAATGTAATTTTAAAATCTGCGTACGCTGGTACAACTCACCCCTCTAAACTATGAAAAAAAAGCTGCGGACATGTGAGTTCTGTGCTAAATTTGTGGTACTCATGTCTGACAACATGATGCAGCAGCGCAGTGAGGGAGTTTTAGCCAATCATTGTAGAAAAGCAGACAATAATGAGTCTATCGAACGTAAATCTGAGCTCCCCCATCTCCATACGTTCTCCTGCCGTCTTCCTCAGTTCTGCCTCCGCTCTCTGTCCTCCGTTCCTCAGTCGCTGCACGTGGGCTAAAAGGTAAACTGCGTTTTTGTGTCGCGGACCTGCAAACTTTTAGTAAATGTGAGCACTCGAGCTGAACTCGAAGTGAAAAAAATAAAATAAAGATCTGTGAGGTTTCTTTTCTGTGCAAATCTTCAGACCTGCTCATAATGAGGTTCTATGTCCATCAGAAGTTTTTGAATAAATACTAAGAACAGTGGTCACTCTTGCTACCTTCTAAAGTTCCTCATCATGCATTTTGCACAGCCTGTAATTATGATGCGGGCATAACTCATCAGGGAGCTGCGGGTAATGTATAAATCAGCCCCGGTGAAGGGTGCATATGAGCTGTAAGCCATTGCATTGTTATTATTAAATCAAATCAAACTTTATTTATAAAGCGCTTTTCAAAACTACATTGCTTCTCAAAGTGCTTTACAGATTAAAATGACCCCACAAGCCCCACCCTTCCAAAACCCAAAATAAATACATCATCACAACTATATATTAAATATATTATAAAGTGTAAAAACAATAAGACATGATCATATAAAAAAGCAAAGCAGATAAATATTTAATAAATAATAATCAGTTAAAAGCTAAACTAAAAATTCAATTAAATAAACCATACAGACTGATTACAACATATATTAATAAATAATAATCATTTAAAAGCTAGGCTTAAAAGGTGTTTCTTGAGCCTGCTCTTAAAAACAATATCGTTCTCTGCGGCCCTCTTGTAATAATGAAAAGAAGTCTCACAATGAGTTTGTATCCTGACTTTGGGGATGAGAAGGAGACGGCTGCCAGGGGAGCACAGAGACTGTGAGGATTCATATGATTAACGCATTTCTGACAGATACGAAGGCCCAAGACCATTAAGAAACTTCAAAACCATTTAAAGAAACTTCAAATTGATCCTAAAACACATAGGGAGCCATTTCAGTGATTCTAAGTCTGGTGTAATGTGCTCCCACTTCCTGGTCTTCATCAGGACACGAGCTGCTGAATATTTTAAAAGCTGTAAACTTGAGGTAGTCTTTTTTTGGAAGACCAGAAAGCAGGGCATTACAATAATCAATTCTACTGGTAATAAAAGCATGCATTAGCGTCTTCATATTGGCCAGAGAAGGAATGGGGTCTGGCGATGTTCTTTAGGTGATAAAAACCTATTTTAGTGATATTTTTAATCTGAGGGATAAAAGTCAACTCGGAGACAAAATTCACATCCAGGTCCTTCACTTGTAAGGATGGACTAAAAGACAGTGATTGTAGTTTTGGTAAAAGTTTCTCTCTCTGAGCCTCAGGACCGATGACTAAAACTTCAGTTTTGTCCTGTTTGAGCTTTTACATTCTTAAAAACAAAACAACAAAAAACTATTCGGATATACGAAACAAATTATTACCCTTTTAATTAAATGCACATCAAAATATGTCTTTTGTTGATTTTAAATAAATATGAAATAATAAAATGCAGTTATCCTATGACTATCAGCTTGCTTAAGCCCAAAAATAATCAAAGCAAGTGGAACTTTTACTGTTCAATGTTAAAATGTCCAATGCAGATATTTTAGTCAGGTCAAATTGTAAAAATGTCTATCACTGAACTAGTCAAAATAAGAACTATGAACAAGTTTGTTTGTGTGTTTTACTGACTTGTCAGCGCCATGTGGAGGGCAAAGAAAGATTAAGGTTCGCGACCATTACATTATAAAATTTCTATGTTCTTTATTTAAAGTATTGCAATCAAAAATTTAGGTTTTGTGTGTTGAGTTCAAAGAAGGAAGCTATCAGGAGAAAAAAAATGACTTTTTCAGATTTGACATGTTTCTCACTGTGTGTCCACACCAAAAGCGTCAAAACGCGCCACATGCCCCCAGCTGGATGCTTGAACATTCGCACCTTGAAGCGTGTACAACGCGAACTGGTCGCGCTCCAAATATTGTATTTTCACGCGCGAACTGGCCTTCAGCGGAGCTGGTGCTACAGTGCAGCTGGCGGTGGATTATGGACCGAGCTGATGGAGGACAGAGTGGATTACGTGTTCGGCCTGGCCTCCGGTAGAGCTGGGACCGCTGCACTGGGGGTTTGGTGAGCTACGGATATGTGGTGCGGGAGCTGCTACCAGGAAACCAGGTGAGGAGGCTGTTTGGAGGCTCAGTTCTAGGCCGAGAGGTGCATTCCTGTCTAACTAGTTTTTGTTTGTTTTTTTCTGTCTCTGTATCGAAAACTGCTTGTGTCATGTAGCTCGGGGTGATTAGCCACGATGTTTATCAGTATTTCCTCCATGTCCTGCTGAGGCTGTGACTCCATGACAGTCACAGAATCACTGAAACCCTGTCCCCTGATTGGTTGTCGCGGCGCGATTTGACGCTGGAGTTCAGATTTTTCCAACTCAAGGGATAGATGCCATGAGCGCGAATGCACAAAATGCACCACATAAAATGCAGCGCGAATTTTCCATAGCATCTGTAGCGCGACTTGTTCGCGCAAATCAGGCAGAAAAGCTTTTTCGCAACACAAATCTGCTTCTGAAGTGTCGCGCGACACCAAGTTGCGCTTCATCACGCTCCTCCATTGATTTTACATGTAAACCTGAAGCTCTAGTCGCTCCTATCGCGTTTGGTCTGGACACACAGTAAGGCAAATTCACAAAGTAGAAACTGAATTGCAAGGCAGTACAGCAGTTTTGTTTGAGCTTCTTAAAGGGAAGCCTGGTGTGGATGATGACAAACACAGACGATAGCCTCTGAGAGCTGTTAGCTGCTAACATTAGCATCAACAGTAGAGCAATTTTCTCCTTTCTATCCAACATGTCGACTTTTTACCTTCTCTCCAGGTATCCAGGGGAATTCATAGATTAATCAAAATGTCCAAATTCTCTTATGTTACGTCCTCTACAGCCTGAGCTGCTGGTTCTGATCCGTTCATACACAGAACAGATCGCATCAGCTGCTGCTGTTATTTTACAAAACATCAAGGTGCAGGTGTCGCAACAAAAAACTGCTGCTTATTATTTTTATTGTATTAAATTAGTATTTTGTCAGAATGTATTATTTACTCTGACTTCAGATGTTAAATGGCTGTGGAAAGGAAGGATCTTTTTGTAAGGATCATTCAGTAGTTTTGATGAGGATCCTGACTGAAGAGGCTGTTGTATTATATCATAGCAGCAACATTAACAGTGTTGATGGTAATTTCACTACGCTCAGCACACGTCACGTTTCTGCTGTATCACTGTTTTATTTTTTATATACTTAAAAAATGTTAAGTGAGTTATCTTTAAAAAAAAGATACTACACAACACTTCGATGTAACACGCAAATATCAGAGCAGCTGCTCGTGCAATAACATGCATTTTACACGCGATCCGATTAGTTGACTAATCAGGTCAGATCAGGTTTCGGAACAACTTATACAGAAGCGTCAATAAAACACAAGAATACTGTCAAATTCCACCTTCTATAGTGGTTTATAATTTCTTTTAAAGCATAGATACACATGTCAATGCATACTTACCTAAAACTAAACTGGTTATCATTAGAATCAATAAATGCACTGTTTCTTAAGCAGAATGCTTTCCAGAACTTTTGAAATTATACTGGCTACTGCTATAGGTCTATAATCGTCTTTATGGTAATTTCATTATCCTGACCATAAGTCGTATGTGTGCTGTATCACTAATGTTTTGGTTTTTATAGCTCATAACTGATAAATGCGCTATCACCTTAAAAATAACTATTTTAGTTACTACATAACGGTTCGAGGTAATGCACAAAGATTAGAGCAGCTGCTTGCTCCCAATCACATACATTTTTACATGTGATCCGATTAGTTGATTAATCTGTAAAATAATTAGTGATTAGTTGATTATAAAAATGATTCTTTGTGGCACCCCTACAATTCATCGGTGTACCCTTATTTATTTGAATTGACATTTGCATCAAGAACACCCCCCTTCCCAGTTGATTGGCACTAGGGCAAATTTGTAGGGGAAACACTGCAAATAGATAAACATCTGTCGAAGTAATTCAAGTTGCAGCACACTGGTTGAGTTAATGAGCGTAATGCATGGTAAATATAAATTCCAGATGAAAAGAAATTTAAACTCTATTTCTCCTTTAAGGAAATAATTTTTTTTATTAGATTGCAGAATAGAGATTTTAATTCATAGACTGTTTAACAGAAATACAGTTTTGTTGTTTAAATCTGTGTTTTAACTCTTTCAATTTTGTATTTAGCTAATGTTAGGACTGAAGATGTTTCAAATCATCTTTATATATGGAGTAAATGAAGCAAACTCTTTTCTTTAACCTCCAATAGAACGCATTTCTCCTGGTTTATCTTTTCCAGACCAGCTACCTGATTATATCTGGAAAGAAGAAGTTTCCGCTAACCAGCAGCTCTGTAAACAGGAGAGCGATTCCAGATTGTCCCAGAAGGAACCAGAACGTCTGCAGATGAAAGAAGAGGAAAAAGAGCCAGAACATCCCTGGATAAAAGAGGAACCTTTGGACCAAAATGAACAAGAAAATCTTCAGATGAAAGAAGAGCAGCAAGAGCCAGAACATCCCTGGATTAAAGACGAACCATTGGAGCTCTGCATTAATGAACTAAAAGACCAGGTTGTATTGAAGCAGGAGACTGAAGATACAATCATGGTGACTCCTACTGTTGTAGAAGAGTCCCACATTAAACCAGAACCAATCAGGAACCAAGTCATCTCTCAGGATTCTGATGAAACTGGGAACCAGGATGAAGAAAGAAACCATCATGAAGAGTCAGGATCAAAGCGAGATAAAGGTCTAAAACAGAATAAGAGACGTCAGAAAACCACAAAGAAGATGGCAATTCACAGAGAAAACAATTTTTCTTGTAAAATTTGTGGTGATTTTTTTACTGATTATAGTAACTTGATATCACATTTGAAAAACCACACAGATGAGAAGAGTTTGAAATGTCTGACCTGTGGAAAAAAATTCTCTAAAAAATCTCACTTAGATAGGCATGTCAGAATTCACACAGGTGAGAGGCCTTTCTCTTGTCCACTTTGTTGCAAGGCTTTTACACAGAGTTATGATGTGACTCTTCACATGAGAACGCACACAGGTGAGAGGCCCTTTACATGTCTGTCCTGTGGAAAAAGCTTCTCCGTAAAATCAGATTTAGAAAAGCACGTCAGAATTCACACAGGTGAGAAGCCTTTCTCTTGTACAATTTGTAGCAAAGGTTTTACTCGTAAAAGTCATTTGACTTGCCACATGAGGTGGCACACAGGAGAGAAGCCTTTCTCTTGTACAACGTGTGGCAAAAGTTTTGCTCGTAAAAGTCATTTGACTTATCACGTGAGGGAACACACAGGTGATAATCCTTTATCTTGTACAGTTTGTGGCAAACATTTTACTCATAACAGTGATTTGACCCGTCACATTAGAGGACACACAGGTGAGAAGCCATTCACTTGTACAATTTGTGGCAAAGGTTTTACCCGTAAAAGTAGTTTGACTTGTCACATGAGGTGGCACACAGGAGAGAAGCCTTTCTCTTGTTCAACGTGTGGCAAAAGTTTTGCTCGTAAAAGTCATTTGACTTGTCACATGAGGGAACACACAGGTGAGAAGCTTTTATCTTGTACTGTTTGTGGCAAACATTTTACTTCCAACAGTGATTTGACCCGTCACATTAGAGGACACACAGGTGAGAAGCCTTTCTTATGTACAATTTGTGGCAAAGGTTTCACCAAGAAAGCTTTTTTGTCTAGTCACATAACACATCACACAGTTGTAAGATCTTTCCCAGTAACACCTTTGAAAAATCTTACAGATTAAAGCTTGGTTTATGCTTGACGTATCCGTGATGTCCGCAAGGCTTCATGCGGCCAAATTATGTCATTTCAACAACCACGCCTCTCCGTGCGGCACCCGGGAAGACCCCAGTTTCCGCAGCGCACACCTAGGAAGTTTTCTAACTATGCAGACAGTCACGCACGAAAAAAACATTGCGGACTGGCAAGAGCTCTTACAGGCGGAGATTCGTGTATACAGACATCTTTATGATTCGGCCCATAGAGATCACTGGGATCAACTGTGTTTTAATGGATGAGTGGACCATCTCCTTTTTTGTCTTTTTTCCTAACAGTACAGTTGTAGCCAAAAGTTTTGAGAATGACACAAATATTAGTTTTCACAAAGTTTGCTGCTGAACTGCTTTTAGATCTTTGTTTCAGTTGTTTCTGTGATGTACTGAAATATAATTACAAACACTTCATACATTTCAAAGGCTTTTATTGACAATTACATGACATTTATGCAATGAGTCAGTATTTGCAGTGTTGGCCCTTTTTCAGGACCTATGCAGTTCGACTGGGCATGCTCTCAATCAACTTCTGGGCCAAATCCTGACTGATAGCAACCCATTCTTTCATAATCACTTCTTCGAGTTTGTCAGAATTAGTGGGTTTTTGTTTGTCCAGCCGCCTCTTGAGGATTGACCACAAGTTATCAATGGGATTACATGGAGACATGGAGTTAACTTTCATAGTTATGCTGATGATACACAGTTGTATATCTCCATGTCTCCTGATGACACACGGCCAATGGATGCACTTTTTAACTGCATTTTAGGCATTAAATCCTGGATGGCAGAAAACTTTCTCCAGCTCAACCAGGACAAAACTGAGGTTTTAGTTATCGGTCCTAAGGCTCAGAGAGAAAAACTTTTACCAAAACTACAATCATTGTCTTTTAATCCTTCTTTACAAGTGAATAATCATTGTGATTTTTGACTCTGAGCTGACTTTTATCCCTCATATTAAAAACATCACCAAAATAAATTTTTATCACCTAAAGAACATTGCCAGAGTCCGCCCCATTCTATCTCGGGCCAATACGGAGACGCTAATGCATGCTTTTATCACCAGTAGAATTGATTATTGTAATGCCCTGCTTTCTGGTCTTCCCAAAAAGACTACCTCAGGTTTACAGCTTTTACAGAATTCAGCAGCTCGTGTCCTGATGAAGACTAGGAGGCGGGAGCACATTACACCGGTCTTAGAATCACTGCATTGGCTCCCCGTATGTTTTAGGATCAATTTTAAGGTTCTTTTAATGGTTTTTAAGTGTCTTAATGGTCTTGGGCCTTCGTATCTGTCAGAAATGCTTTTACCGTATGAACCCTCGCGGTCTCTGCGCTCCTCTGGCAGCCGTCTCCTTGTCATCCCCAAAGTCAGGACACAGACTCATGGTGAGGCGTCTTTCCATTATTATGGCCCTCACCTCTGGAACAGGCTGCCAGAGGACCTCAGGGCCGCAGAGAACGTTCATGTTTTTAAGAGCAGACTCAAGACTCACCTTTTTAGCTTAGCCTTTAACTAATTATTATTTATTAATATATTTTTAATCGCTCAGCATGTTTTACCTGATTTAATTTTTAGTTCAGCTTTTAACTGTTTATTTATTAATCTTCTTTGCATTTTTATTATTTGTTTTACACTTATTGTTTTATACTTTATATACTTTATATTTTATTAATTTTATATTTTAATGTATTTTAATCTTTCTTGCCAGTGTTTCCTCTCTGGGGGCCCCCTGCATCGGGGGCGGTGGTCGGCTGTGGCTGCCTTGGTGCCCCCCAGGTAGCGCTTGGGTGGAGATGGGGGTACCAGCCCTCCCTCCTCAGGGCGCCCTGGGTCAGGGCCTTGGCTGCTGCTGTTGATCTGCTGCTGCTGATGCAGATGGCTCCCATGATGGCGTTTCCTGGCTCATCTGTACTCAGCCCGCTTTTTGTAGCTTCTAAGTGTGTGTGTGAGTGAGTATGGCTGATGGGTTGGGTTGGGAGGGGGTTGTATTTGCACTGATGATTTTATTTTTGAAGGGGGGGGTTGTGTGGTTATTTTAAATCTGTAAAGCACTTTGAGTAACTTTCTTTGTTTGAAAAGCGCTTTATAAATAAAGTTTGATTTGATTAAGATCTGGGGAGTTTCCAGGCCATGGACCCAACATTTCAGCGTTTTGGTCCCCGAGCCCCTTAGTTATCACTTTTGCCTTATGGCACGGTGCTCCATTGTGCTGGAAAATGTTTTGTTCTTCACCAAACTGTTGTTGGATTATTGGAAGAAGTTGCTGTTGGAGGGTGTTTTGGTACCATTCTTTATTCATGGCTGTTTTTGGGCTAAATTGTAAGTGAGCCCACTCCCTTGGATGAGAAGCAACCCAACACATGAATGTTCTCAGGATGCTTTACTGTTGGCATGACACAGGACTGATGGTAGCACTCACTTTTTCTTCTCCGGACAAGCCTTTTTCCAGATGCCCCAAATAATCGGAAAGAGGCTTCATGGGAGAATATGACTTTGCCTCAGTCCTCAGCAGTCCATTCACCATACAGAAGATTAATCTGTCCCTGATGGTTTCTTTGGAGAGAAGTGGATTCTTTGCTGCCCTCCTTGACACCAGGCCATCTTCCAAAAGTCTTCCCTTCACTTTGCGTGCAGATGCGCTCACACCTGCCTGCTGCCATTCCTGAGTAAGCTCTGCACTGGTGTCACTCCGATCCCGCAGTTGAATCCTCTTTAGGAGACGATCCTGGCGCTTGCTGGAGTTTCTAGGACGCCATGAAGCCTTCTTAACGAGAATTTAACCTCTTTCCTCTAAGTTCTTGATAATCCTATAAAATGTTAATTTAGGTGCAATCTTAGTAGCCACAATATCTTTGCCTGTGAAGCCAACGCAATGATGGCTGCACGCGTTTCTTTGCAGGTCACCATGGTTAACAATGGAAGAACAATGATTTCAAGCATCACCCTCCATTTAACATGTCAAGTCTGCCGTTCTAACCAAGTCAGCCTGACATAATGATCTCCAGCCTTGTTCTCATCAACATTCTCACCTGACTTAAGGAGACGATTACTGAAATGATCTCAGCAGGTCCTTTAATGACAGCAATGAAATGCAATGGAATCTTCAATGCAAAGGAGGACTATGCAATTCATCTGATCACTGTTCATAACATTCTGGAGTGTATGCAAATTGCTATTATAAAAACTTAAGCAGCAACTTCTCCAATTTCAAATATTTATGTAATTCCCAAAACTTTTGGCCATGACTGTAGTAAACAACATAAAAGTTATTCCCCTTTGTTAGAGCTCACAGATGTCGCCATCTTGTAAACAGTGATTACTACTTCTACTATGGTGTAGTGTTGTATGCATGCTGTAGAGCCCTACGCTGCCACCTACAGTCTTCAAGAATATTGGCTCAGCAGGGACAAGCCGCAAAAAGTATAGCTGCTAGAATGCGTCTGTCAGTTCCGCACGTCTCATTTCCACGCTGAATCTACGTGTGTCAAGCATAAACCAAGCTTAACACATTCAGACTCATGAAAACCATTACATCTCAGGTTTTATTAATGCTAATTAAACAGGTAATACAAACATGAATAAAGGAAAAGACAAAATTGTGAGAAAAATCGAAGATTAGAGACACCAAAGAACCTAGTTTGGTGGCTGTAGTTCAGTGGAAAAAAATAAATCCTTTAACTATTGAAATTTTTGTACGAGCTAAATGAGAGAAAAACCTTTTCTGTCAATTGATTTAAAGTAGAAATTACTGATAATCGTGAATATACTTTGAATTTGTTTAAATCCTGTTTTAATTAAGAATGTGAATGTTTTTAAATACCGCTAGTACTACTAAAAGTTAATACTACAAATGTAATATTTTATCTCCTAATTTTTTGGAAATGTTTCTCTTTTTCCTCTATTTTTATTGCATTATTCTCTGTTGTGGCGTTTTTCCATAAATGTCTTCACTTCTTTATTGATAAACCAAACGCATAAAGAAGTTAAAATTGTTTTTAAAAAATGGTATAACATAGTTTTTTCATATTATTTGACATAAATTTAAAAAAGACATTCACGTTTTCATGTATTGTATATACTATACATATATCATAAATTGTATATATTGTATTTCATGTTTTGTAATATTTACAGACAACCAAAAAATCTGATCTGCTGTAAAAAAAAAAAAAACTTGAATAAAATGTATGAAATCTAGGAGTATTTTATTTTGTGGTCAGTGTTTTATAGATGTAATGTGGGGCATAAAAGGTATTTAGTCAGCCACCAATTGTGCAAGTTCTCCCTCATAAAAAATAAGAGGCCTTTAATGTTCAACATAGGGATACTATGAGAGAGAAAAACGAGAAACAAATCAAGAAAATCACATGGCCTGATTTTTAAAGAATTTATTTGCTAATTATGGTATAAAATAGGTATTTGTCAATAACAAAAGTTAATCTCATTAATTTTTGTATATGCCCTTTGCTGACACTGACCAAGGTCAAACGCTTCATTTTCACAGCCTGTTCAAGTAATTTGGTTCATTCCTCCCTTCTGTCACGATTAGGCCTACCGGATTATCTGGAACCCCCTTTTTTTTGAAGAATTTCAATTGGTGAACAAGAAACATAACAACTAAGAGGTTATCAGAGGATTCGGAAGAAGTCAAGAATGCCCATAATTTGATGCCAGAGGAATAGAGTAAGGTGGTGAAACAGCGAGTGCGTTTTAACATTTGATTAAAATCAATTTAGGAGAAGCATAAAAAGAAAATTTGTCAAAAATCTATATTAGAACATTACTCAAAAGCATATCTAAACAGGATAGTTTTAATCTTTGATTTGAAAGATTCTAACGATTTAGCAGCTTTGCAGTCATCAGGAAGTTTGCTCCATATTTGTGGGGCATAAAAAGGGAAAGCGTCTTCTCCATGTTTTGTTCTGAGTCTAGGGATGTTTAGTAAACTAGAGTTGGAGGACCTGAGTGGTCTGCTGGGTTGGTACAATGACAACAGGGCCCTACCTCTGCAGTGGCGTTGGTTTTATATGGGTGCCAGCTCATGTGGGGATTATTTGGAATGAAATTGCAGATCAGAGTGAAAAAATGGTTTGTAGCTTTTTGCCAATCAGACCACCATAGTGTCATTAAAAAACAAATTATCTCTCAGTCGCAACATGAGTTGGAACTTAGAAAGGAAGGGTAGGTATTGTTATAATATTCAGAAGCATGTCGAAAACACTGCAAAGGAGCAAGTTCTGATAACAAGACTCCGACTTGGACATTGTGGGTTAGCGTTTGGACTTTATAGCATTGGTAAACATAACGGTCTTTGTGAGAGCTGTGGAAAAGAAGAGACTGTGTTTAATTAGTTTTGTAGATTTAATGTCCAAAGAAAAACTATTTTTTCTTGAGTATTTGATCTGGGATTCAATGGTATTTCTAGTATTTGCTTGCTCCAAGTAAAAAGCAGCTGTAAATTTATACAGCTCTTATGGATTTTATTTTTATCACTGGACTCTATAAGTGTGAAGTAGTGGGGTAGTAATTCCTCCTCGACGTAGAAAGGCAGCAATGCGCCATCTGGCGTCCAGTCTGCCGTAAAACAGAAGAAGAAGAAGAAGAAGACGACGATGTGATGCTAGCAGTGTTAGCTATCCTTCTGCGTGGAGTCCTAGAGACTCCGTTCATCTGTGCGCTGAATGTGTGAATGTTTGCAGTCAGAATGTCTTCAGTTCAGCTTCAACAAGAGTTGATCAACGAGCAGTTAACTCCTGATGAAGAAACATTCAAAGAGTTTAAAGAAATCTTTGTGAAGTCTGAGGAAGAGATGGATGATCAGAGCAGACTGCTGGATTTCACCAGGACACCCCGGATCATCTTACACCGGATTGGTAAGAAAAGATGCTGATCGGTTAATGACCGCGGTCAAATGAGCCGACATTTGGAAATATGTAGTCAAGCCAGCCGACGCTAGCGCTGTTATAAACATTAACTTCGCGCATACACTGTGCATTACGGTAATAAAGCACTGGGGCGCCCGTACAGGCGGAAATATTTAAAGAGATTAATTAAGAGGCTTAACCATAACAAATGTTTATATATGAACCATATACCACGTATTCATACTAGATCCATAATAAATATTTCATATATATAATTCATTTTAATGCAGACCTTAGGAGAAACTGAAGATCAGAGTACCTACAATATAAAGCCTAGTTTAAGCCCAGTTTATGCTTCTCCGACCGCAAATTTGAATTCAGACTCAGATGTATTGACGAAGACGTCTTTCATTTATAGTTCTCCGTTTCTTTCTCTCCACTTTATAGTTTTTTCAGCATTGCTCAACCAGGACAGCAGGGAGTGCAAACTTTTTATGGTGTCAATATAAAACATGTAGTGACCAAACGCTGCATTAACTACTGACTACAGCGAATATAGGGCCCGGTCTGCTGAAACCACCTCTGGCTGTTGCTGACCAATCAGATGCATCTCTACTCCGTGCGTCCTTGCGTAGGTGACGGAGAGTCCTTGCGTCTCTCTAATGGCGTTGCGTCAATCCATCTCCGTGTTTAAGCCTTTTTCTCCTTTTTTTCCTCAAACGTCTTAAGAATTGAAAAACTTTTTTCAAATTATGGTAGCGAGTCACCTAGACTATAACTGGAATAAATATTTGAGAATTTTAATGTATAATTATGGAGAAATGCCAAGTCAAAGTACAGTATGATGCCTTTCCAGATATTTGAGCCAATTTCATGATTTTATTTGAACAAAATCTTAAGAATTGACAACAGAATCTTGTCAGATTATGATAGACTTTCACCTAGACTATAAATGTAATAAATATTAAAGAATTCTACTGTAGAATCTTAAATAAATGCCAAGTCAAAGTACAATATAATGGAATTCCCAGATATAGTTTTAGTTAATTAATAGCCTTTCAAAAAATAGAACACAAAATGCTTTTATTAAAACAAACTTACAAAAATAACTTATAAAACACCTTAGTGCAATATCAATGTGTGTAAAAATTAAATAATGCAGCAAAACCACAAAATAATCGTAATTTATTAATTTCTAATTTGTTTTACATAAACCTAACATAATGGGCGGTCCCATTCTTCATTCTTCAGCTCTTTCACCTTGACTGGATCCATCTGCAAACACCGGAAATGGTACCAGCAGTTGCAGGTGAACCTGTAAATGTTACCAACAAATGTAAAGTCTATGAAAATATAAATATGATAGCATTTTATAAATGAATGTAAATGTTCCTCATTTTGATGGAGACATTTTCTAACAAAAGTCTTTGGAAGGCAGATATACTTAAAAATGCTTAGTGTTTGAGGACAGACCGAGCAAGTTTGTTAACTCTCCTACTTATTTCTTCCATTTTTCTCCAGTTATATTATTTGCTCTTATTTCGAGTGGCAACTTTGCTTTTTCCAAGTGTTTTTCTCTCCATAGAAGCTGCAACTGGTCAGGTATCCCATTTACTTACAATGCCCTGGTAGATGAGGAGCATCGACTGGATGATGCTCCCATTTCCTCATATCAACTTTTTAATGTCTTTAATTTAAAAAGTAATCATAGATTTTTTTCCGTGTCATTTTGTCTCTGCTCTGTTTTGTAGAACCCCCAGACGGTCATGGTAGATGACCGCTTGTACACAGCCAGGTTCTGCTGGAGGTTTCTTCCTGTTAAAGGGTTGCTTTTTAACTCTCCACTGTCACTATATGATTGCTCAGTGTCAGGGATTGCTAAAAGGATTGCTGTGGTTGTAGTCTGCGTCAAAGGGGTGCAACTTCCAGTGCACCAGTCAATGACTTGATGCAAACCCCATGGGATTCCTTACATAGCAAAATTTTTAACTGATTGTATTGGAATTATTTATTTTGTATAGTACCTTGACATTACACCGGTCATACAGTACAGATCAAAAGTTTCGACACACCTTCTCATTCAATGCTTTTTCTTTATTTTCATGACTACATTATTGATTCTCAATTAAGAGCATCAAAACTATGAATGAACACATAAAGTATGGAATTACTGTATGTACCTAAACAAAAAGGGTGAAATAACTGAATTGATGTGTTATATCTTAGGCCACGTCCACACTAAGCCGGGTAATGCCTTAAACATATAATTATTTAGTCTACACCCCCCTATCGTCCACACTAACCCGGCGTCGTTTAAGGTCTGTGGCCGGATAACTATTAGCCGGGTATAAGAGCCGTGTAAATCTTAATTCAACGGCTAAGCGAGCCAGTGTGGACAGCTTCCCCGGATAATGAAAGGAAGTGGCGTCAATGAATGCTGCGTCAATAACAATACGACACTACAGACAAAGACACAACAGCGAAGAGTAATAAAACGATCTCGTCGTCTGTCCACACCAAAAACTCTCTATTCTTCTGAGCATTTATATTTCTCTTCGGTTAACGGGACAAGCAGATATGTGAGTGCTGTAGAGCTTCTTGTATATATTATGTAGGCGCTGGCGTCACGTAGATTATACACGTTTTTCGTGCATCTTTTCACGCATGCCCAGTATTTGCACAGGTCGGTATGGGATTGCGCAATCATGGGAACTTAAACAGACCTTAAACGGGGCGTAAATGCTCGTGTTGAGTGGATGACATTAGGCGTCCCCCCGTATAACCTTATCGGCTTAGTGTGGACGTAGCCTTAGATTCATCAAAGTAGCCACCCTTTGCTACGATTATTGCTTTGCATTCTCTTGAGCTTCAACAGGTAGTCACCCGAAATGGTTTTCCAACAGTCATGAAGGAGTTCCCAGAGATGCTTAGTACTTGTTGGCCCTTTTGCCTTCACTCTGCGGTTTCCCCCAAATCATCACGATTGGGTTCAGGTCCAGTGACTTTAGAGGCCAGGTTATTTCACACTTTTTTTTGTAAAAGTACTACATAATTCCATATGTGTTCATTCATAGTTTTGATGCCTTCAGTGAGAATCTACAAGGTAAATAGTCATGAAAATAAAGAAAACGTACTGAATGAGAAGGCGTGTCCAAACTTTTGGTTTGTACTGTACATCTTCTCTATATAAATAAATTGAATTAAATTTCAATTAATACCCAGGGGATTTATTTAATATAGCACAATAATAAAACTTTATTGGTTATCCACTTAAAAAAATAGAAAAATAAGTTTAACAAAGCAACAACAGTGGGTCTTGACCACTCACCCAGTCAGTGACATAGGACCCTGGCATTGGTGGTTTTGTTGCTGAGCACATTGCACAGTTTGTGTCAATGTCAAACACTTAAGTGGAAAAAGACATTGTTTGCTTATTGTATATACAGAAATGTAAATACTACTGAGTAACACCTAAAATAACTACGTGGTGACTAAAGTAATTCCTCCCCAAAAGAACGGCAGTATTTTTCTATTGCTGGTTTGGAGGTAGAACGTGTCATACTCTGCTTGTTGGGACAAGCTTCCATGACTGCTGTTGCCATCTGTAATAACGGTTTTTACAGTTTAAACCTTGTTATATAAAAAATAACTACACATTCTTAAAAAAATCGTCCTTATACTACAGAGCCAAACAACATAAGTTTCCTGAAATTGCAAAGAAAATAATCTTTCATTGTACCTTGATGACAATGACTCCACAGCTACTTCCACCCCTCTTAACTGGGTGGCTGAGAACGCCTCCTCTCAGTTTCACATCAACCCAGTCATTCGGATTCAGCGATGCCCTTCGCATTTTGAAAAACTCTGTCAAGACCAATGAAACAGAAATCATTTGTTTATACAACAATGTAGGAAATAAGTCAAATTCCTCACCCAAAAAACAGCCTAATTGACAAACTAATTTACTTAACAAATTCTCTTTTTGGAATTTAAAAGAATATTGTAACTATTTTCATCGTAGGTATAATACAAATGGCCTCAAACAGAGATTGTATCTTGTGTCAGTGAAATGGTGTGCATATCACACTCAGCATTAATAACTAACCTAATTTTGTGCTCGGTGGGAAGAATGTCTCCAGCGATTTTCTTCATCCAGAGCAATAACCATTGGTGTTTCAAATGTGTTGCAATTTTTTTGTTGGACTCATGTTGGCAAAGGAAAAGGAATTAACAATATTTTATTATAACTGTTGTCAATGCAATTTCTATGAGCATTCCACACAATAATTACTCTTTGTTTTTATGCCAATGGATCCTTTAACAAAGCTCTGCAGGCCCTTTCCATCTTAACCTTGCTATGCAAGATGGGTTCTTGTGAGATTTGGAGTTCCCCCATGTTGTCACATTCTGCTTGAACATCAGGTCCACCAGCTTCAGAGAGTGCTTTATTAAGTCCTCCATTTTGAAGTAAAGTGTCATTTGCTGAATTAACAACAGCATTCGTCTTAAAGCAACTCAGGTCACCATTCCAAATGTAAAAAGATGCGTCTTTTGATAATGTCTTGTAGAACTGCAGAGCAGCACTGCCATGTTGATGTTCAACATCCTAGACTAGAAAAATAATCATACATGTTTGACTATATATTCGTATAGACAAACAACACGTAGTCTTTCAGATCATCATCAGTGTACATGAAAAAAGTAAAGATATTTTATAACATGTTGTGACTTTTTCTAAGAAGTGCGTTCACCAATGTACCAAGCACCAGAAAAACTTTTTAATATCAAACCATATAAGACTTATAAATTATTTTAGCCAAATATTAAAAAATATTAAAGCGAAAGTCTCCAAAAGTACTAAAATACTCGAAACATGGAGAAGTTGTTTTTAGTTTCTATGCTCCCCTTATCTGGAAAAAACTTCAAGACAAGCTGCTGAATCGTTAAGCTCTTTTAAATCAAAAACTATTTTAAAAAGTATAATTGTATAATTTGGGCCACATTAAAAGAAGGAATGTCCTTAAAGGATCAGTTGTGGCAGAAAGTATTGATAAAACTATGTTTAATAAACCACTAAGATATTAATAAATGTGTCTCAAGGAGTAAATCTTTAAGTATGACAAGTACTTCTTAAAATTAAATGATACTGAACATCTTTTCTCAACGATGTGATTTAGTGATAAATGATTTGGTGCACATTAATAGAACTTAAAGGTTCTATTTATAGGATCCTCTAGACTGTAGAGGGCTACATGAATGTCTATGGTGGGATGGATTTGGCCCTCGGGCCTAAACTTTGACACGTGGTTTAGAGCTTTCTTTGAGTAATGTTGTAATACAAGTTTGTGTGTTATGCTTAATTCTTAATTTCTGTTTTTACACTCAACCTTTGGGGTGGTGCCTCGGTCTGATGGGTCTGCGGAACAGGGCTACGGACTATTCCTGGACCAGATGGGTGTGTTGAACGGGGTATTTGAGCCAGTGGGTGCACTGGGCTTCTGCCCTGGCGCGGCGGCCCTTGTGGTGCTGATGGTCTCCCTTGCTGGCGGGGTGGCAGTCGCCATCAACACAGGTGCTCCCCTCTATGGGGAGTGCTTGGATGGGGTGGGATGGGGCGGAACTGACTCAATCTGGGTGTCTATTGTCTTGTGTTTTTATAGTTGTCTGAATGTCGGGTAGGTTTTGTCGCCTCTGGTCACCTGCTCCATCACAGTACCACTCATGTAGGATCTTGGGACGTCGGCATGTCACTAGGTTGCGGGGAAAAATTTCCATCTTCGCGTACATCTCCGGGGTACAGGGGCAGGTTGCTCTGCTGGGGCATCGGTGTATGATGAGGTGTATGAGTGAATGTAGAGTGTCCCCTCTTTGTTATATTAGTGTGCTAGTGTGAATGTGGTGCGTAAGAGGGAGGGTTTGTATGTATGTATGTATGTATCTATCTACCAGTCAGGTTGGGTCCTTGGCTCCCCTCTCGCCTGGTGCATCTCAGACCCTACACCTAGTGGGGGCCTATTTCCCCTCTGCCACTCCCTGCTGGTAACTGATGCCTCTGGCCGCTGGTGCGTTGGTAGCGCTTCCTGTGTTGGGGCTGGGGGACTGGGTGCGGTCAGGCTGGGCCCTGGTGCGTGCCTGGCCAGGGTGGGCTGGGCGGCTGGTGTATCGGGCTGGGGTCCTCCTTGGATTGGTTGGGGCACCTCGTTTGGGGGTGTCTGTTTTGAATTGTTGGGTGGTGCTTTTCGGGGGCTCGGCGGGGGTCGGACCTGGCGCTCAAATCCACTGCCTATTCTGTGGGTTCGGAGCCTGGTTGGTTCATTGTTGGGATTGTCTGGCTTTGGTTGGGTGCCTGTTCTTGGTGCTCTCCGTGGGGCGGGATCTGGACCCAGGGGCTGGTAGTTCTGGTGTCCAGGTGCTGGCTGGGCATGTCACGTCCTGGACTAGTCCTGGTTTAGCTGGCGGAGCCCGTGGGCTCGCCCCTGTGGCCTCCCGGGTCCCTGCATTGTAGCTGCTGGCTGTTCCCTGGGGGCTTCCCTCCCTTCGGCGGAAAGGTCGCCCCTGCGACGGTTCGCCTGGGGTTCCTTGACTCTGGGGCCCACTGGCCATCCGTGTCCCTGTCCTCCTTCATGTCTACGTCCATTCCTCTTCAGTGGATTGGCGGCTCCTCACACCAGCTGTCGGGCACTCATTTGGGGAAATCTTGCGTACATCTGCATGCTCACACACGCACGGGTGTTTGCGGATGCATTCTTGGGCTGAGGGTGTAAATGGTTGGTTGGCGCCAGGGGCTTTTCAGGGACATTTTATTCATTTTTGCATGTTGTAGATGTGTAGTTTTTAGTTAATTTCATTCTATTGTTTTTTTCCCCTCGCTGTGTCCATAACCTCTAGAAATTAAACCCACAGCCATCGCTAATAAAGAATTTTCATACATATCTATCTGGTTGAGTACTATAGCAAAAGCTGTAATGCTCTGCTTTAGAAAGTAAATCTGTTGGGTTTATACTTAGCACTCAGATACCAGTTCTGACTATCACAGTGCCAGACAGGACATGTTTAAAAGAAAGAAGAAGAAAAAAAATCCCTATTTTAGATTCTACATAGGATTTTGAGGTAACACGCAAATATTAGAGCAGCTCCTTGCTCCTGCAATACCATGCATTTTAAACGTGATTTTCTCTCCATTTTCCTAGTATTCTGT
Source organism: Apricaphanius iberus (assembly GCA_028564705.1). Taxonomy (NCBI): domain Eukaryota; kingdom Metazoa; phylum Chordata; class Actinopteri; order Cyprinodontiformes; family Aphaniidae; genus Apricaphanius; species Apricaphanius iberus. Next base: position 502,633 of record JAPXFQ010002023.1, read on the forward strand.
TTTAAAGTATCCAACTCTATATTAAACCAGGTAGCCAACCTCCTAAGGCAAATTACCCCTTTTTTACACAGGGTTACACAGGTCTAATGACGGATGCAATGAGGAAGTAACACTATGAACCAGATCATCAATTTCTGAAGGGTTTGAGATGGAATTTCACTGTGTAAGAGACACTGAGGGAAGTAACAATTGAACAAATTCTTTTAAACTTGTTACAGCACTGTCTGATAAAGTTCTGGTATATTGAAATTTTCTTAAAGCTTTGGAATTGTAAGAGTGAATTCAAAAGTTATCAAAAAGTGGTCAGATAGGACTGCATTATGTGGGAGGGCTATTAATACCTCACACTAAATGTCATATCTCAGCACAAGGCCCAAAGTGTGCTGACCCGGGTGGCGAGGCCCCTGCACCTTCTGAGCTAAGCCAATTAAGTCCATGTTACCATGAAAGCCTGCATTTAAGCCATCACTGTCCATGTGAATATTGAAATCTCTGGCTATAATTACCTTATCTGTATTTAACATTATATCACATCTAAAAATCAAATATCTGATGTAAGAATTGAGAGTAAATGCCCAGTGAATTATGCAAAATCACAAACCAACGTGGTTTTAATGTTTTGCAACTTGGATCAGGCAAACTAAGCATTGGATGTTCAAAAGAACTGTAGCTATTAATTGGTCTTTGGTTAATGACACAATCTGAATGAAAAGTGGTTCACCCCTCACGCCTCACCCCTTCACTTTTAGGCATATGAAAATTTAAATAATTGGAAGGAGTTGGCTCTACTTGTAAGATAATACATTTTTTGGTGCTAAGCCACTTAATGATTTATAAACTAGCATGAGTATTTTGATGTCTATTCTCTTAGCTCCTAGGAGCTAGTGTAAGGATTTTATAATTGGGATGATGTCTTCTACTTTCCTGGCTCTAGTTTTTAGGTGATAGAAGGCTCACTTGTTTTCTAGCTTTTATGTGATCTTGGAGGTTTGGGGCTGAGTCCATTATTAAACTTAGAATTGAGCACTGATCAGTGGTTTCTAGTTGTATTAACTGAAGCTTAGCGCTTACTCTTTGTTCCTCTTTAAATCAAATAATAATTATTTTCTGTTTTGTTTCTGTTCAGGTAGAGAAAATTATGTGAAATCCAGTTATTGATTTTCTCAATATATTGATTTAGGTTCTGGATAGCATCCACGGTTACTTGGTGACTTAGTAATGTAAAGCTGAGTGTCAACTTCATCGTTGTGGTTACTAATCTTATTTGTTGTAATAATTTGGGTCAGCGGGAACATGTAGATATACAACAGAAGAGGCCCCAGGATGGAGCCCTGGGTAACCCCATGTGTGATTTGATGAAAAACTGCTTATTGACAAAGTTCCTTCTGGTAAGTCTCAAACCAGCCAAGTACTGTACAAAAAATCCTACCCAGCTCCAATTGTTCCAGTAGTATTTGTGACACACTGTCAAATGCCGCACTTAGGTCTAGCAGAACCAGCACTGTGGTTCTACCACAGTCTGTATTTAAGAGGATGTCAGTAAAAACTTTGACGAGGCCATCTCTGTGCTATGGTGAGCACGGAAACAATCATTATTAGGAATCTATTTAACTGTTGAAACACAGCTTTTTCAAAAATCTTGCTGATGAATGTGATATTAGATATTGGCCCGTAGTTCTGCATCAGTGTGTTGTCCAGGTTGTTCTTCTTTAGTAGTCGCTGGATAACTGCTGTTTTTAAAGTCTGGGGGAAGACACCTGACAGGAGGGATGTGTTGATTATTAGAACTAGGGATGCAACGATACCACTTTTTTCAAAAGCGATACTATACTCTGATTAGAGTATTTAACGATACCGAGTACCAATGCCGATACTTCTACCACACAAAAAAATACTATCAATCGGGAGTCAGGTTTTATTTTCTTATCTGCTTGTTACAAGTAATAATGGTGAATTGGATAAAAATGAAATATTAATAGAAATGACCACAGAACTTAAATTTAAAAGTTAAAAACTAAGATTTTATGTGAAATTATTGTGTCATTTCCGCATCTTAAGTGTCGGTTTATGGTATCGGTTAACATTAGCCGATACCAGTAGATTCGGCAGTATCTGGACCGATACCCAAAACCAGTATCGGTGCATCCCTAATTAGAACCAGATTAGACTCGATGACAGGGAAAAGCTGTTTGTAAAATATCAAGGCAACAAGAGGAGGAGCTTAATAAATGATTTTGTCAAGCTGTGATGGGTTTAGTTTGTTTAAATAAGACCTTTTCTCTATATTGATGTTACACGTGGATCACGCTAGTGGTGGTTCGGGGGCTGTTTCACAGATTCAATTCAATTCAGTTTATTTATATAGCGCCGTTTCACAACAGATGTCATCTCAAGGCACTTTACAAGAAGAGTTATTACAATACAATGTTTAATTTAGAAATTAGAGAACCACAGAAGATTGCGTCGTGTAATTCTCAGCAATCCCTCACACTGAGCAAGCACGAAGCGACAGTGGAAAGGAAAAACTCCCTTTTAACAGGAAGAAACCTCCGGCAGATTGACCTTCCAACTGTCAGAATCTTTTCACTAAAGAAGCTGGCAAATTCTTTGCAAGCCCTAGTTGTCCTTAGTTCAGGAGCTATTGTCAGTGGGGGATTATTTACTTAATTTTATTTTGATTATTTAGTCTCGCCTGTTGTGTATAAAATCTGGGCATTATTAATGTTTCTGGTAATGATTTCAGAAAAGAACGATTCCCTTGCATCTTTCAGAGTTAAGTGAGAGCCGTTCATTCTGTCTTTGTAAATCTCATAGTGAACCTGGAGTCAATTTTTCTTCATTTTTCTCTCGGCTTGTTTACTGTTAATTTTGTTATTTTCGTCTTCTTTTTCGTTACGAATATACTTTCTCCCACTCCATGGAGATCCTTCACATACATTTTGACAAACTAAATTAAGTACATAACAAAGAACCATAATACCCAAAACAAACAGAACAAACAAAACCACATTCACTCCTACCCCTCTCTACTCTAACCATGGTTTGTCCCAAATGGGTGATAATTGGACAATCTCCATCAGCTTGGGTCCTTAGGCTGCCCTCATGTGTGCACTCCATGAAGCCACGCCCAGCAAGACCTCAGAGAGAGAGATGTTAGTGAACTTCCCAACTTGTCACAAAACCAAAACATACAAAATGAATGTACAAACTAAACAATGTCTCCATACATGAAATCATTTTCACCTTAGTGAGGGGCCTGCCACATCACACCCTCACACTTCTCCCCTCCTTCAGCAGGCTCGCCAACAGCGTTGCGAGACAAAAAGTCAGCCACAGTGTTCTGCTTGCCTGGCCGATAGTGGATGGAAAACCGGTATGGTTGTAGTGACAGGAACCAGCGGGTGACTCGGCTGTTAGTGTCCTTCATCTGCTCCAACCACTGCAATGCTTTATGGTCCGTCTCCAGCTTGAACTCCCTCCCGAGCAGATAATATTTGAAAGTGTCAATGGCCCACTTCAGCGCTAGACACTCCAACTCCACTGCAGAGTACCTAGTCTCCCTTGGAAAGAGCTTTCTGCTGATGTATGCCACTGGTTTTCGGTCATCTTCATGCCCTGAGAAGCATCTGTTTGGACCGTAAAGGGTAAGTCAAAATCGGGGCTCTGCAGTACCGGTTCACAACATATGGCCTCCTTGAGATCTTGAAAGGCAGCTTCCTGCTCCTTTCCCCACACCCATTTTGCTTTTGTTGTACTGGTGAGGTCAGATAAGGGAGCAGCCCTCTCAGAGAAATTCGGAATGAACCGTCGGTACCAGCCCACCCGACCCAGAAAGGATTTCACCTGCTTTCGTTAAGTTGGCCTTTCCCTCGTCCGAATGGCGTCCACCTTGTCCTGAACCGGCTTTAGAACTCCGTTTCCAAGGATATGACCCAGGTACTGAAGTTCCTGCTTTACAAGGGTGCATTTCTTCGGGTTAATCGTTAAACCTGCTTCCTTGATTTTCCCCAGTACTGCTGCTAGGTGGCTCAAATGTTCCCGCCAGGAAGAACTGTAGATGACAACATCATCTAGATAGGCAGCGGCAAAAGTGTCCATACCTGCCAAGACATGGTTCATCAGCCTCTGGAAAGTAGCAGGAGCGCCGTGGAGACCAAATGGCATTCTGGTGAACTGCCAGAGTCCTTGTGGTGTCCTGAAAGCTGTCACAGGCTTGGCTGCTTCTGCCAAGGGAACCTGCCAGTAGCCTTTGCACAGGTCCAAAGTGGTAATGAATCTTGCCTGACCTACTCGCTCAATGAGGTCTTCCAGTCTGGGTAGAGGATAAGCATCAAATTCAGATTGTGCATTTACCTTCCTGAAGTCGATGCAGAACCTGATACTTCCATCTTTCTTGATGACCAGTACAATGGGATTGCTCCATTCACTGGTTGAAGGCTCAATAACCCCCAACTCCAGCATAACAGCAATTTCCTCTTCCAATACTGGCAACAGTCTTTGCGGAATACGATACATCCTCTGCCTGATGGGGGTGCTGTTCTTCAGATGAATGTCATGCGCCACCAGGCTGGTTGCTCCTGGCCTCTCCTGGAACAGATCTGATGGAATGATGGCATGCAATTCTTGCTGCTCAATTAGAGAGAGATGAGAGAGGTCAAGAGATGCAGAGTTATGTTTGACTGGGATGAACTCATCTTTATCTCGCATTTGCTGAGATAAACTTCTTCAACATGCTTTTTAGCGTGCGGTTGTATCTCTCCACCAAGCCATCTGTCTGGGGGTGGTAAGGGGTGGTACGTATGCCTTTAATGCCTAAGAGCTTATACACCTGCCTTAGAGTGTTAGACAGAAAGTTTGTACCCTGATCAGTCAAAATCTCAGAGGGGAGGCCTACTCTGGAAAATAGCTGCAATAAGGCATACGCTATCTGTTTAGCTGTAATGTCTCTAAGAGGGAATGCTTCTGGATATCTGGTACCATAGTCACAAATGACTAATATGAAGCGGTTTCCTGCTTGTGTTCGTTCTAAGGGCCCAACAATATCCATAGCAATACGGTTAAAAAGAACATCCATTATAGGCAAAGGCTGCAAAGGAAATTTTGGGACATTTTTATCTCCAGTTAGCTGACAGACCGAACAAGACTGGCAGTAATGTTGGATCTCTTTACCCATACCTGGCCAGTAAAACCTGCTTGCAATTCTGTCTAGGGTTTTCTTAGTCCCAAGATGACCTGCCCAGGGAATACTGTGCCCCAGTTTCAGGACTTGTTCCCGAAGTTTCTGTGGCACCACCAACCTTTCACCCTCCTCATCATTGGCTTTATGGTACAAAATGTGGTCTCTGAGGCAAAACCCCTGTCCTATGTCCTGCCCCGCTACCAATACAACTGCTTTTTTGAAACACTCATTGAGACCCGTATCCTGTTTTTGAAGCTGTGAAAAATCACAAACACCATCCATTTCACCAACCTCGGGCCCCAGTTGCCCAGAGGTTGTCCTAACTGTACCAGCCATTTTCTCTTGCCTCCTCTGTCTTCTACTTTTCCTGACTTTAACCGGATACTCTGATAGAACTTCATTGAAATATGGCATTTCGAAGAAAACATGCCGATCTTCCTCAGCTGTACTCTGGTCTACCCCTAAAGATTCTAAATCATGTCGAGATGACACTCTTAGACCCTGAGCTTGGCTGTTATCCACTGGTGCCATTTCATTTTCCCCTGCTACCACCCCCAGCTTTTGGCTCCGAGTCTGTGCCCTGGTGACCACATTTACTGGTTTGCAGCTCTGAATCAGCTCTTGGAGGACAGGGACATCCTGGCCCAGGATAACCTGATGAGCCAAACTATCTACAACACCAACTGAAACCAGGTAGCTCTGCCCATTCACCTCCAGGTACACCTCAGTTACTGGATAAGCCTTGCAGTCACCATGCACACACGAAATGTCCAACACTGACTTCCCTAAAGGCCACTCTTTCTGAACTAGGGATGGGTGTATCAGAGTTTGGACACTGCCTGTATTCAGTAAAGCTTTAGCTGTTTTACCATTTATTTTTACAGTAGTAACCTGCTGTTTCCTACCCCCAAAGAATTTGTTTTCATAGGGCCTTGGAAGTGTACAAACATAAGCAGTTTTAGCTTTTCTAGCAGGACACTCTGGTTTAATGTGCCCTTCCTGACCACAATAGAAGCACACTGGTTTAGCCGTTAACCTTGTCTTTACAGGTCCACTGGGCCTGTCGAGAACTTTAGCTGGCTCTAGCTCCCTAGGACCACCCCCTCCCCCAGATGGCTTACCTCGTGCAGTGAAAGATTTTGAAGGCTCAAACCGATAGTTCTTGGACCCTCTTCGTGCTGCCAGGAAGGTCTCAACTAGAACTGCGGCCTCCAATGCAGAATCTGGGTCCCTCTCCTTCACCCAAATTCTGAGCTCTGGGGTCAAACAGCGATAGAACTGCTCCATGATGATGATATCTCCAACCTGTTCGATGGTCTTCCTTGCTGGTCGGACCCATTTATTATACAGCTCCTTTAATCGATTGTAAAATTCCTTTGGACTTTTACTGGAACGAATGTCAGGCTCCCTAAACCGCTGCCAATATACCTCCTCATTGATTTCATACTTGGCAAGAATGGCTTCTTTGACCCTCCTATAATGAGATGTATCTTCTGCCGCCATGGCCACATACGCTGCCCGTGCCTTCCCCGACAGATGTGGCACCAGCCTCACAGCCCACTCAACCTCTGGCCACTGATATGCCACTGCCAGGCGCTCAAACGTGGTCAGGTAATGCTCAATATCATCATTTTCCTCTAGCTTTGGAACTACAGCTTTTCCCCAGACCTTTCCGGGCTGCACCCTGCGCACATCGGACTGGGAAGCCACATTATCCTCATCCCCTTCCTCTTCATTCTGCTGTGGCGGTGGTGGGGATTTCTGCTGGGGTGGTCTCTCTCGCTGCTGTTGCTCCTCCAGATCATCTCGCAGATTATTCATCTGAACCTGCATTTGACGCCACCGTTTGTCTTGCTTCACCGCTTCCTTGTCCCATCTCTCATTCATATCACGTTGAGACTGAAGACATTGCTGCAATAAACCAGCAATGGAGCTGATGTGTGTTTGTACTGGATTCTCCTCCCTATCATGTGTGGTCAGGGCCATCCCTCCAGCTGCACCCTCCTCCTGGTCATCAGCAACATCAGTCTTTTGTCATTTGGAATGTGCCTTTGGTCCCATGTTGTCAGCTCTCAATGCTTGTCCCCCTCAATTTGGCTGCGATGCATCCCACTTCTGACACCAAATGTTGGGGTTAAGGTGTTGGAGGACCCTCAAAACAGGAATACAGTCAGCGGTCTTGAAAGTTGAAGCACTGGAATGACAACATCTGGACACAAGGTTTCAGAGCTCTGGTTTTTCTTTACTTTAAATGATTTGAAAACTGCTCACCAATAGCAGGACAGTCCAGATCAGGGATTACAATGGTTCTCCAACATACAAACATGTCTCACCTCTCTGTTCCCTTCCCTCTCTCTTTTCCCACTATTACACAGCCCTTATATCATTGCAGGTCATACCATTTCAACAATCACCCTCTATTCCCAAATATACTATATATAAATACTATTTACAGCCCACTCCATGGAGATCCTTCACATACATTTTGACAAACTAAATTAAGTACATAACAAAGAACCATAATACCCAAAACAAACAGAACAAACAAAACCCCATTCACTCCTACCCCTCTCTACTCTAACCATGGTTTGTCCCAAATGGGTGATAATTGGACAATCTCCATCAGCTTGGGTCCTTAGGCTGCTCTCATGTGTGCACTCCATGAAGCCACGCCCAGCAAGACCTCAGAGAGAGAGATGTTAGTGAACTTCCCGACTTGTCACAAAACCAAAACATACAAAATGAATGTACAAACTAAACAATGTCTCCATACATGAAATCATTTTCACCTTAGTGAGGGGGCTGCCACATCACACCCTCACAAGACCCAATAAACAAATGGAAGACTTGCTGATAAGAGAACCAATCAGTGACATTACTGAGACATGACGATATCCACTGTTTGAAGAAGCTCCCGGGAAGGTAAAAATTGATTATGTTATAATCTACTTTTGATGGTAATGTTAGCAGCTAACAAGCTAACTAGCTCACAGAGGCTATTGTCCGTGTTTGTCATCAGCCTTAGCGGTCTTCCCTTTAAGAAGCTCAAACAACACTGCTGTACTGCCGTACACAGCTTCTGGTTTGTGAATTTTGCATTAAACATGCTTCTTTTTTTATTTAATAAAACTATCCCGAATTTTAGGGCTACGTTGTTGGCTCACTGCTGTTAATGCTGTTAAAGCTGTTCTTTTCTAGAAGCTTTTCTAACCTGCAGCTAAGCCCAATAGGCACAACTGCGCATCCACGTGACGGCCAGAAAGGCAGAACGAGCAGATAAAGGGACACCAACCGTTTTAAGAGAAAAACAAACCGCCAAAAAAATAAAAAACATTAATTAAACATTTTTTTTGTTCACTATTTCACTCGTCAACGTTGTCATTACAAATCTACGAATCATGGCAGCCCTATTCTGAAGAAGCAGATAACACTTCAATATTGTCTCAAAGACGAATTCACTTAGACGTTTTGTTTTGATAAGAAAAACTTGAAAACTACAGTGTGTTAACATTATCATCACAGTAAATATGACCAGAAAAATACTAGTTGTTCTAGTACTACCTGCTAGGCAGATAAAATAACTGCTTTACCTTCGTCACATGAAGCTGAAGTTTTCAAGTTTCAACCCTTCTTTTTTTGAGAAATGGCTAAAAGGCTTTTGCTCAGTATTCATCTCTACCGTCAGTGTCACTTTAATCTGCTCTATGTCTGAGTTTAAGACATTTCAAAATGGGACTGACATTTTCTGCATTAATAGCAGAATAGTTAAAACTAAGTCTTTGATCTGTGAAACCTTTATTTAATTTGTCAATCTTCAATGAATGAATGTTCAGTTTTCTAGACGAACAAAAATGTAATCGAACTTACTATCATTACTCTTACGGTTTAATTAGAAATATATATACGAATTTCTTCTGTCCATTTTGTTATTTTGTAATTCCGCTGTTTATTTCTGTAATGTGGGAGATGTGTACTTTTCATAATTTAGATATATTTATTCTTAGTGGTGTGCTATATGTGATCAGTGGTGGTTGGCATGGTTTGGGCCTTGCGTATTAAATTACATTTCCAAATAGATATTTTTGCCATATGAACATTTGCTAGAAGTAGAAATTGATATTTAAAAAAATTATTCATAGGCTATTTTCGTCGCCGTGTCCTTTTAGTCGACTAAATTGGCAACCAATTTTAGTCAGCTAAAATTAGACTAAATTTAAAATACAACCTATTACCAAGTCTTGACTAAAACTAAAATAGATTTTAGTCAAAAGACTAAGACTAAATTAAAATTGTTTGTCAAAATTAACACTGGGCTCGTCAACACTCCTTTGTTCACTATGTACCAGTGGATCAGTAGTCCACGGAGACTTCTTTCTACCTGAGACTACTTTAACTTTAGTTTGAGCAATGGTATCAGTGATTTCTGAAACTTTAGAGAGGAAGTTATCTACCAGTTTGCAATATCAACTACAGAGATGTTAGAGATAATTAAACCTTTGCTGATAATTAAGTCTCGATTGTGTGTTGGATGTTTTACATCCTGGGTCAGGCCAAAGTTATGGAAAGTGTTACTTAATTTCAAACGTGCAAAAATGTTTTTAAATATGCTATTGAATCTAGATGGATTGTTAGATTAGGCATGATGAAGATCAGTCTGTAATACTGGTGAAGCTTTAAGTAAGCCCAGATTGTTTTAAGAGCTGAAATAATTAATTACTCTAATTGCCATAGAAAATACTTTTTGTTTTATGGGGATTTAAAATTTAATTAGATAGAAGAATAGAGATTGTCTTTTGACTGTTGGACTGAAATACCGTTTAGATGTTTAAATTAGATTCTTAACTCGGCTTCATTTTTGTATTTAGCTAATTGTAGGAGTGAAGATGTTTCACATTATCTTTTATATGCATGGAAGTAATAAAAGTGTATTGGAAGTATTTAACCTCCAATAGAAACTCTTTATCCTGTGTTTGGTTTTCCAGACCATCTACAAGATTATTTGTGGAAAGAAGAGTCTTTCCCTAATCAACAGCTCTGTAAACAGGAGAGGGATTCCAGTTTGGAACAGAAGGAACCGGAACTTCTTCAGATAAAGGAAGAGCAGCGAGAGCCAGAACATCGCTGGATAAAAGAGGAAGCATCGGAGCTCTGCTGTAATGAACAAAAAGACCAGGTTGTGTTGAAGCAGGAGAGTGAAGATATGTTCATGGCGACTCCAACTCTTCCGAAAAAGTGCCACATTAAAACAGAACCAATCAGGGACCAATTAATCTCTCAGGACTCGAATGAAGCTGAGAACCCGGATGAAGAAGGAAACCATCATAAAGACTCAGGATCAAAGCGAGATAAAGGGCAGGAACCGAATAAGACACGTCAGAAAACCACAAAGCGTAACAATTCAGAACCCAAGAGGAAGAAAACTCAGACAGAAGACTATTTCTATTGTAAAATTTGTGGTGATTTTTTTGCTGAATATAGTAGGTTGACATTACACATGAAAAGTCACACTAGTGAGAAGCCTTTCTCTTGTTCAATTTGTGGCCAAAGTTTTACTCTGAAAGGTACTTTGACTCGTCACATGAGAGTTCACACAGGTGAGAAGCCTTTCTCTTGTACAATTTGTGGCAAAGGTACTACTAGGAAAGGTAATTTGACTATTCACATGAGGACGCACACAGGTGAAAAGCCTTTCTCTTGTACAATTTGTGGCAAACATTTTACTCATAAGAGTAATGTGAATGATCACATGAGATTTCATAAGGGAGAGAAGCCTTTCTCTTGTAAAGTTTGTGGCAAATGTTTTACACAGAAATGTACTTTGACTCGTCACATGAGGGGCCACACAGGTGAGAAGCCTTTCTCTTGTTCAATTTGTGGCAAAGGTACTACTAGGAAAAGTCATTTGACTAGTCACATGAGGAGGCACACTGGTGAGAAGCCTTTCTCTTGTTCAATTTGTGGCAAAGGTTTTACTCATAAAAACAATGTGACATATCACATGAGATTCCACACAGGAGAGAAGCCTATATCTTGTAAAATTTGTGGCAAAAGTTTTACTCTTAAAGTTAGTTTGACTCGTCACATGACAATTCATACAGGTGAGAAGCCTTTTTCTTGTACCATTTGTGGCAAAGGTTTTATTCAGAGAGCTCATTTGACTAGTCATATGATAATTCACACAGGTGAGAAGCCTTTCTCTTGTTCAATTTGTGGCAAACGTACTACTAGGAAAAGTCATTTGACTAGTCACATGAGGAGGCACACAGGTGAGAAGCCTTTCTCTTGTACAATTTGTGGCAAAAGTTTTACTCATAAAACTAATGTGACATATCATATGAGAATTCACTAAGGTAAGAAGCCTTTCTCTTGTACAAGTTGTGGCAAAAGTTTCACTCTCCAAGGTACTTTGACTCGTCACATGAGAGGACACACAGATGTAAGGCTTTCCCTGTAAAACCTGTAAAAAAACTTTTAGATCAAAACAATTAACACATGAGAATCCACACAGTTGAGAAGTGTTATCCAGGTTTTATTAATACTAATCCAACAGTTAACGTGTAAACGTTTGAAGGAAAAGATACAACCTTGTAAAAATAAAAGATCAGGCACAAAAGAACTTAGTTTGGTGGCTGTAGTTCAAAAAAAATTCTTTAAATAATTGAGAAATCTAAGAGCTAAGCAAGGTCAAAGTTGTTCCATTTCATTTAAATTTGAAATTGCTGATGAGTTTGAACATACTTTGACCTGGTAAAAATCATCTTTTCATAATCATGTATTTAGAGAACTCTTATACTCCTAGAAGTGAAAACTTTGTAGTTTTAGAAACAAGGTTTTTTTAAGTGGAACCTTTTTAATCTACTAATTTTATTGCTGATAGTCTTGAAACTACAGAGGTTTTATTTTTACCTGCTAAAATTTAGGGAAAGGTTTATCTTCCCATCTATTGTATTATTTTCTTCTGTGGCTTTTTTCCAATAATGCTTTAACTTTTTGATTGATAAACTAAACGGCACAAAAGGATTAAAAAATGTCTTCATTATGTTTTATATGACTTACAAAATATTTTTTCATGTTTTTTTTTATGTTTACAGACAACCTAAAGAACTAATATGTATTGTTTATAGCTAATGTATAAAATCTGGCAGTATATTCATTTTGCCGTCAGTGCTTTGCATATGTTAATAAATCAGTATAAACACAAAGTTTCTACATGTTAGGTCTTAAAAGCATTGCATTCAGGAATTTGGAAATAATACCTTAAAAAGACTTGAAAAAGTCTTGAATTTTGATATCTGGGTCTTAAAATTTGTGCTGTGAGTAACTTTTCCGTATTTCATTTTTTCCTCAAAAGTTATTTGTCAATCATGATTATTTTGATTATCTTATCCTCCTTGTGCATTTTTTTGAGTTTTTGTGAATAATTTTGAAAACCTACAATTATTTTACTTCCTCCATTTAATATATTGCTGGCCTCATTAAGTAGCGTGCTTTATCCATTTTTTGTGCCACTGACTCCCATGTAAACTATATTTTGTAATTAGCCTAAATATTAGCATAAATAGTTTTTTTTCTATATTCTGTTTGCGTTTTTACAACTGTCACAAACTTAAATTGTACTTTTTACTGTTTTTGATCAGATGGCATATTTTCTCAATTTATGGCAGGAGTTTTTTTGGGGGGGGGGCTTTGCCCTCTGACTGCACAGTGTAATACATATTTCGAACAAAAACTGTTTTGGTGTATTTTAGAGGTGTCATACAATAATGTGGGTGTTACATTTATTTGGTATACATGTTTGTGCAGCTGTCCAAAAATTTGTCCTTATGTAAAAGTAAACATTGGCAAATGGTCTTAAAACGACCATTTTATACATATTTTCTGTGTGTGTTTGTGCTCCTCTGCATGCATGTAAGAACTGCCAAAATGCTTCACAACTCCTCAGATGAAAGACTCGTTTACTCTTTCGGAAGGTAAGGGTGGGTAGGGGCTGGTCTGTGTGGGGGGTGGTATTCTTATGCAGTCTGTTCAAATCTTATATTTTCATCAATGCATCGCTGTATATGAAAAATCATTCAATATGCTGCAAAAAGTCTAAAACTTACCAAGATATTTATTGTTGCATATTATAATATCAACATCTAAAAAGCAGATGCAAGTATTGAATCTGATCATGAGAGCAAAATTCTCACGGATTAACTACAAAGACGCAGGCTAGAGAATAAACAAAAAACACTTGAACGGTTAGGTTTGTTTACACAGATGTCCTGGTTAAATAAAGTTTATATACCTGACTCAGATCGGGTTTTTCTTTCCACCTCAACCATGAGAAGAAGGTACAACAAAGTTGAAGCCCTAGAACTTTGGCGGCGATTTGATGATGAGGATGCTGCGCTAGCTTCATCCACGGAGGACAGCACTTCTGATAATGAAGTTGAAAATGAAACCAATGCCCTGGGACCTGATTCTGAGGAGGAAGAAGAGGTGGCAGATGATTCAGGTGAGGAGATGGAGGACACTGAGGAGAGAGAGGGAAATACCAGTCCTTTGTGGATTTTCAAAGACTGGTCCCCAACCTCTGATATCTTCCTTCCTTTTCGGCCACAAGACATCCGCCATCCCGGGATTATCCACTGCGCGGTCAGCAAAATTCATAGTATTGAGGTCAGTTTACATTTTTTTAAACTGAAAACGACATGATTCGCGGAAGACAGCCATGGTAAGGCGCACCCACATGCTATGCGCCACATGTGCTTCGGCTTTGATGCAGGTGTGCACAACACAGGCACAGCAGTCTAAGCCGTCGGTTCCAGGCCAGGGACAGATGGGAAGGAAGAAATGCCATCTCTGCAAAGGGAAGATGTCCTTGCATGCATGCTTTTGCAGCAAATGTGGACTCGCTGTGTGCAAAGACCATGAAGTTGTTCTTTACCCTGCCTGCAACCATTAGAGCCAGCCAAATGTTTTTATATTTTGTGAGTACTATAGCTAAGGATGTTTTGGACACTCAGGCGAAGAGAGGGGCAGAGCTATCCACCGAGCACTACCTGGTGGTGAGTCGGCTCCGGTGGTGGGGGAGGGCGGCGAACAGACCCAAACGAGTTGTGAGGGTCTGCTGGGAACGTCTGGCAGACTCCCCTGTCAGAAGGAGTTTCAACTACCACCTCCGGCAGAACTTCAAACACGTCCCGGGGGAGGCGGGGGACGTTGAGTCCGAGTGGGACATGTTCCGTGTCTCCATTGTCGAGGTGGCTGACCGTAGTTGTGGCCGCAAGGTGGTTGGTGCCTGTCGTGGTGGAAACCCTCGAACCCGCTGGTGGACATCGTCGGTGAGGGATGCTGTCAAATTGAAGGAGTCCTATCGGGCCTTTTTGGCCTGTGGGATTCCAGAAGCAGCTGATATGTACCGGCAGGCCAAGCGGAGTGCGGCTCGGATGGTTGCTGAGGCAAAAACTCGTGCGTGGTAGGAGTTTGGAGAGACCATGGAGAATGACTTGCGTATGGCTTCGAAGCGATTCTGGTCCACCATCCGGCATCTCAGAGGGGGGAAGCGGTCTGCCACCAATACTGTTTACAGTGGGGGTAGTGTACTGCTGACCTCAACACGGGACATCTTGGGTCGGTGGGTGGAATACTTAAGACCTCCTCAATCCCACCGACACGTCTTTCTCTTTGCAAGCAGGACTTTGGGACAGGCTCTCTAATCTCTGGTGCTGAGGTCACCAAGGTTGTTAAAAAGCTCTTTGGTGGCAGGGCTCCGGGGTTGGATGAGATTCATCCAGAGTTCTCCAAGGCTCTGGATGTTGTAGGGGCTGTATTGATTGTTAACGTACAGCTCTGCAGTTATTTCTGTGAAATTTGGGTGTGTGCCTGATAAATCCAGGTGGATTGCTTAGTGTTGCAGTTCCAGCAGAACCTGCTTAAATCCTGATTTCTTAATTTTATGTTGGCAGCCATTATTATTTTGTTCTATGCAGGTGTGCTTTAATTCCTCTTGGTAGGAAGGTGTCTGCTCTGTCATTAGTTGATTGTCTAAGGTTCAGGTTTGCTAGTATTTAGCCTGTTTAAGACTTTGAGCAAATCATACATTAACATGGCAGTTTTTAAGTATAATGCAGAATTAGCAAATTATTAAATACTGAACATTCTGCAAGTTATTGTATTTCTCTTTTAATAATTTAACCTTTTTATTAATTCCTGCATTAAGAATGTTAAGTTATTATAGTCGTTGTCCCAATTTGAATGCTAAAACTAGGAAAGTAAATCTATTGGTATATCAGCTCAACCAGGAATATTTTTCTCGAGCTGTCACTACTTGCAGCCTATTTGAAACAACATGAAAGGTCTGCTGAACATGTCAACTTGAATTGGCTTGTTGCTGAAAGTGTGCTACAAAAATCCATTTGCCTTGCCTTTTCACAAACATGGCTGCTTTCCACATAGTTTTACAGGAATTATTATATGTGGAAAATGCATTTTAAAAACTTAAATTTGTTTTTCATACAGATGCAGTTCCAAGCATCTAAATTCTGGACGTTAGTGCCGTTTAATCAAGGGCGTAAGTTTGTTTTTAATATTGCCGGGGACAATATTCATAAACTTGGATGCGGTGTGAGGATTGATGAGGACAATTATTTAATTTTTATTTAGCCTCTAAGTATTCATCTGTTTCATGTTTGATTACAATATGCACTGCAGTGTATTAACATCGTGAAAATCGCATTTTTAATTGTTACGCGTTGTTGAGCACTTTTATTGTTGCGCATTCTTCACCAGCAGAATGTGCAACAAGAAAACCTGCTCTTTTTGCAACTCCAACACCGTTTTGTTTGGAGAAACTTCAAATTTAACTTACAGCTGACAGTGCTGCAATAGAGCAGCTACCTGTGGGCGATCCGCAAAAAGGGGTTTCAGGTGGGGGAAAAAACAAATTGTATTTCACATCTCCGGGAGGAAGTTTATTTATTGCTAGCGGACTCGGAGTGAGACAATATTGTTATGTTTTGTTTAAGACTCCCAAAGAGGAAAATGTTAATATGTTGTTTTGGTGGAGGGAGTAGGAGGGGATTTTTCCCTAAGTTGCGCTAACGATGCTATACTCACTATCCATTAACAATAAACCAAACAGCGAAGCAGCAAAGGATGGACTGCGTTATAGCAAGGGAACTGTATAACTGTATTTTTTCCATCTTGAAACGGGTACCGGTGACATTACAGGACTCTGCCCAGCTAACTACCAGTCTTATAAAACATGACACATCTACTGCAAAGAATGTTCTATATGAGCAGAAACATGACTGCATAAGAAAGTGGAGTGAATTAAACAATATTCTGTTCAGATACTGATGCAGAAACTTGGCTGTGAGCAGAAGTGGCTGTTAGATCAGTGCTGGTAAAGAATTTACGCATCTGGTTAGTGAAGGATTTTATTCTATATTCAATTTAAACCTTAACTCTATAAATTCCATGCGTGTTTATTTTTATCAGAGAGGAGACGAGAGTAATTTAATTTTCTTTCGATTTTAATACAAGAAATCAAATACTGGTTCACAGGGCTGCTTAAAACAAATCAAATATTTAGCTTACAGAGTGGTATAAATTATCCACACTCTGGGTCACCCTACCTATGAGGAATGACAACATATATAACAGAAACATTAAGTTTTATATTTTAACACAAAGTTAGAGAACGTCCCCCCTAACGTTAAATATGGGACACAAAACATGATTGGTTCATTCAAACTTTTGCCAAGACCAGCCTCCTTACAACCATGGTTGCATAATTAATTACTTTCCTGTTATTCTGACTTTGCAAACCAGCTCTAACAAGAGTTTTTGCTGACTGTTATTTCTTACATGTCCTAATCTATTGCCCTATTCTTTTGCAGTCCAGACATCCTCCATATCCTGTTTTTCTCCACTAGTTTGGGTGCAAAGGTTTAACATCCTGTTCTAAAGTTCCTGTTTTTATCTAACTAACTTGTATGCACATGACAAAACATCTCTTTAAGCAGTAACAACACTTCAAAGCGGTTATAATAAAGTCACCAATACATTTCATACATCCCAAAGTAATGTTTTATACTGTATTTCCCATGATTAGGTGGGGACAAACCCGTCAATCATATCTATTGCATGGGACATGTCCCTGGTTAAAATGCGTTTAATGACTAGACCAGTCAACAAGTTGCATAAAAGACATTTTTCTAACTTAAAATTGAAAAACATTCTAAACAGCTTCAGAGGGCCCCATGTCTTTGTTCACCCGGTGCCACCAAACTGCTAAATTCGCCATTGTCCCCAGATGCCTTTTCTTATAATTACTAATCCCTGAATAAAATTAATGGACCTATAGTCCCTCCTTTGCAAAGAACTTCTCAGATAAAAAAATCAGAGTTAAGGCTAGCAGGGTTCAGTGAGCACTGCAGGTTGCTGTATCTTTATTCTGCTTGTTCTAGTTGCTTTTCCAGATCGCTCGTAACCGAAATGTCTTTCAATTCCTCTCAGAAGAAATCTATGTTTTTTTTAATTAGGGTTATTGGTGCTATTTTAAGCATCTTGGCATAAAACATAACCGTGTTTCTACGGTCAGCTAAGAGACGTTCGCAGGCACCCTAGATGTAGGTTGGGTCTGCTATGCTGTTTATATGAAGAGTGAACACTGGAGCAAAGCTGTTCCAATTCAGGTTTTGAACCTTGGATATGTCCTCTTGTTTTTGTGCTAATTATGTTAAATTGCTCCCCTTTCCTTCCCCAAATCTATTACCCTGCATTATAATTTTGATCTTTGCCTTAGAGTGTTGGTATTAGTGCTGAAAATCCTTAGAAATAGTTGAATTGTATTGTGTGAAATTTGTATGAACCCTTTAAATTAAAAGCAAGACAACCATTTGCAAATTATATGATTTTAATAATCTGACTTGTCGTTCAAAGGACTTTGTTTTTAATTCAAGTATTTTTAGTTATGTTGTGGTAGTTCTTAATTTCCTATGTCCTTGGTTTATTCTTGTTTTAATTTCTTCAATATTTGAATCACATCTGTATGTCTTTTTCTTCTTCTTCTTGTTGAGCCATTATTGTATTTCATTCATGCCTTGTTATATTGTTGCTTTAACAACAGGGGCGACTGTGGCTCAGTGGTAGATTAGTTGGGTGCAATCGGAGGGTCGTAGGTTCGATTCTAGCTTCCTCCAGTCACATGTTGATGTGCCCCTGGGCAAGGCACTTAACCCCCAAATTCTACATTGTCCTACCGAGCCATGTTGGGTGTCGGTGTATGAATGCAATGTGAATGGGTGAATGTGGCTTCAATGTAAAGCGCTTTGAGTTGTCAGGAAGACTAGAAAAGTGCTATATTAGTTCAGTCAATTTACCATTTAAAAGGTCTTCGCATTGATCTCCTTTTAATGTAGTTTATTAACTTTGTTGGTAGCATCCTTCCTTAGCTCTTTAATTTTGCATCAAGTGGGTTTACATTTTCTTAGGTAAATAAGGCTACGTTCACACTGCAGGAGAGAGCGCATCAAATCCGTATTTTTTGCCCCTATGCGACCCATATCTGATCTTTTTCTGGCGGTCTGAACGGCACAAATCGGATTTTTTTGTGTGTGAAAATTACTCAATAATCATCCTAATTATTCCTGGTGAACTCAATAATCATATTGATTGCAAATGAAAAGTGAGAAGTAACACAAAGGAATTATAGGAGTTGATTTAGACTTGGGACTACATTACCACAAAGTTCTGCTGTTAGCCGCCACTGCAAGGCAAAAGGACGTGACAAAGCGCTGCAGAAGACATCTCAAAGGTATTTACTCTATTAGTATGAGTACCACCTAAAAAATGTTGAGCTCTCCAAGTACCACGATCATGACCAACCTAAACATAAAGTAGGCAAGGCAAGACAATTTTATTTGTATAACACACTTTCAACACAAGGCAATTCAAGGTGCTTCACATGATTACAAAAAATGTGACAAAACATATAATCATTAAAAGAAAGCTTAAACAAGCATTTATAATCAACTAGCAATATTAAAATACAAAAAAGCATAGACACTAAAACAATGCTATGTAGCATTTGATCAAAATAATTCGTATGAAAATTAAAAATTGGCAAACAAGAGATCATTAGCAATTGAGTAAAAGCAATAATATGATCACTTAATCATAAGAATGTCTAAATAGGTACGTTTTTATTGTAGATGTAAAAGAGTTTAGTGTCTCTTCAGTTTTGCTTTCGTCCGGCAGTTTGTTCCAGATATGAGGAGCATAAAAACTGAAAGCTGCTTCTACGTGTTTGGTTCTGGTTCTAGGGACGATCAGTAGACTAGAGCTGGAGGACCTGAGGGATCTGGATGGTTTGTATCGCAATGGCAGATAATTAATATACTCTGGTGCTAACCAATTCAAGGATTTATAGACCAATAAAAGCACTTTGAAGTCTATTCTCTGAGCTACAGGGAGCCAGTGTAAGGACTTCAGAACTGGAGTGATGTGTTCTACTTTCCTAGTTTTAGTGAGAACACGAGCAGCAGCGTTCTGGATCACTGCAGCTGTCTGATTTATTTCTTTTAGGCAGACTTGTGAAGATATTGTTACAGTAATCAAGGTGGGTAAAGATAAATGCATGGATGAGTTTTTCTAGGTCTCCTTGTGTCATAAAAGATAGAAAGCTGACCTTGTTATTGCCTTCATGTGACCCTGGAGGTTCAGGTCTAAGTCCATTATTACAACTAGATTTCTGGCATGGTCAGTAGTTTTTAGTTGAACCAAGTGAAGTTATGTACTGACATTTAATCGATAAGTACTTAAGTTTTGTTTTTGTTCAGTTGGAGGAAATTATGGGACATCCAGCTTTTAATTTGCTCAATGCATTTATGGAAGATTTGGACAGGTTCAACATCACCTGATGAGATTGAGATTTAACGCTGAGTGTCGTCTGCATTGTTGTGGTAGTTGATATTTGTTTTTATAATCTGTTTTAACGGGAGCATGTAGATGCTAAATAGGAGGGGCCCTAAGATGGAGGCCTGGAGGACCCCGCATGTGATTTCTGTGTTTTGTGATGAGAATTGGCTAATCAACACAAAGAAGTTCCTGTTCTTGTGAGGGTGGGTGTTTCTGTGTGTGCTTGTATGACCTTCTCTCCATCCAGGTGCAGCTTGGTCCTCTTGTTCTCCCTCATCTGGAATCACTCAGCCTGATTACAGAGGAACACTTAAAAGGGGAGTGCCAACCTGGAGCGGACGGCAGATGGTTAAAGCGTATCGCTTGGTAACAAGCTGTTTCCTAGACTGTCTCTACCTCGTGTTTTGCAAGGTGAAATTCTTACCTCCTCGCCTCCATCTCTCAGGAAACCGCTCCTCCTGGATCTGGCGGTCAGGCATCCACAGCCCGAGCGCCTGCTCCCCTCCAGTCTCCTTCGTCTTCCTCCTCAAGCTCCTCTGGCTAAGTTCGAACCTCCACCTGCCTGTTCACCCTCGCCCTGCTCACTGGAAACAAGTATACCTTGGAGTCACTCTCCCCACACAGCAAGCCCACACTCTTCCTAGACCCTCCTGAGCAGAACCTGCACTTGCACACAAGTAAGGATTCCAAACTTCTGTTTTTCCTGTCAATCCACCTCAACATTGTTCTCACCTCTCCACCCTTTGTCTCCAGTGGCTGTCCCGGCTCCCAGTTTCAGACTCGGAGGCTGTCTTCCAAGTTCCTTGTGCGTCCGAGCTCCCCGTGTTACTTAGATTCCTTGCTAACAATGAAGAAAGCAAATAAATTATTTACACTCTCATCCTCTGCTTTGCTGAGTTGTTTGTGTGTCCGCACTAGAGTCCAAAGCGCAATCATGACAGTTCTTGAGGTAGGATTTGAACCAGTTGAGTGCCGTACCAGAGAGACCGACCCATTCTCTAGATGTTTCAGTAATCTATCAATGGTGTCAAATGCCGCACTGAGGTCGAATAGTACCAGTACTGTGGATTTATTGTCAATGAAAACTTTGACGAGGGCAGTGTCTGTGCTGTGGTACCTACGAAAACCAGACTGATAAATTTCAAAGCAATTGTTCATTGTTAGGAAGCTGTTTAACTTTTGGAACACAGCTTTTTCAATATTTTTTCCAATAAATGGAACATTAGAGATTGGTCTGTAGTTTTGAATTAACGTGCTGTCTAGGTTCTTCATTTTTAGTATTTGTTTGATATATACTGTTTTTAGAGCTTGTAAGAAAACTGAAGAGAGGTATGAATTAACTATTTCGATCAGATCTGCCCTGATGACTAGGAGGACTTTTTTAAGAAAACTTGTTGGTAAGAAATCCAAGCAGCAGGTGGCAGAGCTTAGTTTCTCAATAATTTCATCAAAGCCTGATTGATTTACTGTTTGGAAATCAGCATTTACAACTCATTAAAGAAGTTGAATAGTCTGAGCTACAAGACTCGGTTCTTAATCATTGTATTTTTTTTCAGGTTGTATTGAATAACAGCAGAAATGTTATTTGAATTGAGATGACAGTGTTAACAACAGAAAGCATGTTTAAACTTATTGAGTTTGTTGGGTTCATTGATGGTTATACAGTCTAACAGCTGCTATAATAATAAATGCTATTCAATAACTGCATGTGGTTACAATCGTAGCTTGCTTCCACCAGTGAGTGAACGAATAGTGGAACTGTAAAGCACTGAGTTTCTTAAAAAGCGCTATATAAATGCAATCCATTATCAGTGGTGGCCCTTCCTACAGGCGACATAGGCGCTTGTCTAGGGTGCCATCTAGTGAGAGGCGTCAAAAATGCAGCGATGAAAAGTTTTTTTTTTCAACAGTTTTTGTCAGCTATAACAATACTTTTACATAAAAAATAAATTAAACTTAAATAAAAATAAATGACAATTCTGATGTGACCTTTAGATGTCATAAGTCAGGGTCACAACATGCTTGCGCAGGGCGCACACACTGTCGAGCGGTCTGTCGGTTGGCTGTGTGTCGACTGCTTTCTGAAAATGAATCGGCAAAAGCCATCCGGGGTGCAGTTCCGAAAGCGCAGAAAAGAAGAGCAGGAGAAGCGTGAAAAAGAGAAAGGTACGTTTATTTTAAATTCACCAAGCATTCTTTATATAATCACGATAATTAGCCGTACCATCGTGTCATCTTAATAGTAAACGTTAGCTAAAATAGCAATGAGGGTGTTAGATTTCACGCTTCGTTCGGCTAGGTTTGGTCGTTAACATGCAGTCTGCCGCAATATTGTCATAATTATACTGGTTCAGACTACTGGCCTGGGTTGGGTCAGATGTTGTGCTACTGTTCAAGTTAAAAGTTTATTTTTTGTATATTTATTATTGAACAGCTTTATTATTTTGCACACATATTGTTATTGTTATACTATCATTAATTAAATAAATGTGCAATTCTTTGGACAAGGACTTCTTTTTTTTCGTGGGCAAGGGGCGCCATCAGTCAAGGTAGGGCACCAAATGGTCTAGGACCGCCACTGTCCATTATTATTATTATATTAAGAGAACTATATATTCTTCATCCTCATAAGATAAATGTGTTCATTATACCAGAGTTTAGTATCAAATTATGAAAAAGTATAGACAATGTACTTTCAGTATCATAGGATAAATGCTTGAGATGTTTTTATCTATCCAGTTTGTCCATGACTCAGAACCATTAATCAGTAATTTTTTCAGATTCCAGTTCATCATTAGGAAGTTCATAAGTAATTCATTCAGAAAGCAGACCAGACATATTAATAAAAAGTGGAAAAAAATAACACTATACACAGTAAACATGGAATTAATTAGTTATGAGGACCACGTTATGATATTAAGTATATGAAAACATCCATTACATTTTCAGCTTCAGTAAATCAGACATAAATCATCCCTAAACAGATTTAATAAATCTAAAAAGTCAATGTTAGGTCTATCCGATAATATTTAATTATCTTAGACTAATGTATTTTTATTAAATAATTTTATCCTAAAGGGATGTTGCAGGTTACTCCCCAGACCAGTTGGTGGCAGAAATAACCTGATTGTTTGCCAAATGCCAAGAAGGACGAACCGGAAGAAGAACCTGATGCTAGCAGCGTTAGCTTTCCTTCTGCTTCATTCTAGAGACTCTGATCATCTGTGGGCTGAATGTGTGAATGTTTGCAGTCAGAATGTCTTCATTTCAGCTTCAACCAGAGTTGATCAACGAGCAGATAACCCCTGATGGAGAAACATTCACAGAGTTTAAAGAAATCTTCAAGTCCGAGGAAGAGATGGATGATCAGAGCAGACTGCTGGATTTCACCAGGATACCCCAGATCATCTTACACCGGATTGGTAAGAAACACTGCTGATATTAATGTTTAATGATGTCGCAGGGTGAAGTTTAAGGGTTTAACGCGTTAAGTTGGGGACATTTATGTTCGCCGGGGAAAAAGAAAACAAAGTTTGCCCCCGATTGCAGCTTCTCCTTTAATAATCTGTTGGTTTTTTTTATTTGTTATTGAACATGTAAAAGTTACAACGACAAGATTTCACAATATGTAAACAAAATGACAAATTACAGAAAAGCTCCAAAGACCATGCTTTTGAGTTTTGAAGTTATTTTGCAGTTTGGTATAAAGAAAGCAACAATACAGTATGAACCTCGAACTAAAGGGGAAAAAATAAATAAATAAAGTAGATGAGGATAAGTAAAAAAAAATAAAAATAAATAAAAAATAGATTCACACAAGGGGAGAGTTAGTAAGGAATAAGGTATTCATCGATATTATATTCTTATTTAAAAGGGGATTATAAATTTTACATTTTTAATTAAGTTTTTTAATGAATTCGTGAAGTGTAAAAGCCTTTGTTGTGGACATTTTATCTAATGATCTCATCAGCAGTTTCAATTAATTTTTAAGATTATTTAAGTTAGGTGGAGTTTGGAGGTATCGGCATTTGTGTATAAAGAATTTTGTGATGATTATAAGATTATTAATAATAAATTCACTATATTTATCTTTTAGTATTATCCCAAATAAAACATCCTCAGCCGTCAAATTATCTATATGATTTTTATTGGTGTTAACCCACTCCTGAAGTGATTTCCAAATTGTTGAAATTTTATCACAATCATAGAAAAGATGTTTGGTCAATTCATCATTTTGTTTACATAAGTAACATTTTTCTACATTAAATTTAAATCTCGTTTGTATGAAATGGTTGGATGGGTAAATATCATTTAGGGTTTTAAAGTGTATTTCTTTATATTTTGGGGGTAGAGGGTATTTTAATTAATTATATCTCAAAGTTTTAATTTCTTCTTTTGAAAATTTGCTTAATAGGGAGAGTCTAACAACTGGGTTTGGATAAAAGACCTTATTTAATTTGTTCCTCAGGAAAATATTGTTGCATTTTTTATTGAGTATGTTGATCCCATCAACTGTTATTGTTTTGAGTCTAGGGTTAATCATATTACTAATAGAAGCTTTAATTAGATGGACCAGAGCACTTGGAATATTTCTAATCACCTTATTATAATCAATTACGGAAAATTCTAAATCATATTTATAACTTAAGTCTTTAAGCGAGAGAATATCTCCATTCATATCTAAGATGTGGATTACAGACCAAATTCCTTTATCCATCCAACTTTTAATAAGTATTGTTTTGTTCCTATCTAAAACGGTTCTATTATTCCATATCGGAACATTATGAGGGCTGAAGTTGTGCTTGAAAACCATCTTTCCAAATAAGAGGGCTTGTTTGTGGAATTCAGAGAGTTTGACCGGAAGCTTATGGATTTCAAAATCACACTTTAAGAGGAGTTCCATTCCTCCCACCTTCTCAAATATTAATTTTGGGATTGCATGCCAAATTTCTTCACAATTAATTAAAAAAGATTGAAGCCATTTTATTTTTAATACTCCATTCAATATTTCAAAATCAATTGCTTTTATGCCACCACTTTTATAGTTTTTAACTAGATCACTTTTTCGAATATAGTGATTCTTATTCTTCCATATGAAGTCAAGATTCATTTTATTTATTTCTTTAATAATTTTAGGGGATATGGACAATGATTGAGCAGGGTATATTAGTCTAGAAATAGATTCCATCTTAGTTAGGAGTGTTCTTCCAAATAAGGTAAGATCTCTTTGGAGCCAATTATTTAATATATTTTTGTTTTTTTCTACTGTGTTCAGAAAATTCTTTTGGTTTCTATCTATTGGTACATTTGAAATGTAAACTCCTAGATAACAAACTTCTTTTTTAACAGGAATATTAAACAGAGAGGATTCTGATCCTTCATGAATTCTCATTAGTTCACATTTATCAACATTACGATTTAATCCTGAAGCCTCTGAAAATATTTTAATCGTATTTAAAGCTATTGGTATCTGGTTTCTGTCTTTTAAGAACAGTGTTGTATCATCTGCTAATTGGCTAACTAGGATTGATTTATCATTTATATTTAGACCTTGGAGTTTGGACGATCTTAGATGGATCGTGAGAAGCTCAGTGACTAAAATGAATAAGAGGGGGGAAAGACTGCATCCTTGTCTGATTCCTCGTTTAATTTGAAATCTGGGGCAGGTTCCTTCCGAAAGTGAAACTGAACTATTGATATCTTTATGTAACATAGATATTATATTTAAAATTTTTTTGCCAAACCCAAAATGTTCAAGGGTTTTAAAAATGAATCTGTGTTCCACAGAATCAAAGGCTTTGCTGAAATCCAAGAATAAGATCAATCCGTCATCTGGAAATAAAGTTTTATAATCCAAGATGTCGAGTACTATACGAATATTATTGTGTATTGATCTTCCTTTTAAGAAACCCAATTGAGTTGGACTAATAATGTTTAGTAAACCCTTTTTCAATCTGGTAGCCAATGCAGTGGTCAGGATTTTATAATCAGTGTTAAGCAAAGTTATTGGTCTTAGATTATTTAAACATTTTTTGTCTTTTCCAGGTTTGGGTAATAATTTAATTATTCCTTGTTTCATTGTTACCATTAGTTTGTTTGAATTGATACATTCCTTTATAGCATTATAGAGTAAGGGTTTTATTTCGTCCCAAAAATGTTTGTAAAAATTTGACGTCAGACCGTCAGGACCAGGTGAACGGTTTAGGCGCATCTTTTTTATTGCATCATCTAATTCTGCTAATTTCAATTCTTCCTCACATTCGTTTTTAAAAGTTTGATCTATTTTGGGGATTTCATGCCGAATCAAATTAAAAAGGGTTTCAACATTTCTTTCATTATATGAGGATTCATAAATTTCACTATAAAATGTAAATACTTCTTGGGCAATTTTTCTTGAATCTCTACATTCTTTATCATCAATTATGAGAGTTGAAATTGAATTTTTTATTTGTCTTTGTTTTTCTAACCTGCAGTAATATGCTGTGCTTCTTTCACCCTCCTCCATCCATCTGGTTTTAGATCGAATATAAGCTCCTTGAGCTTTCTGTAAATGGAATTCATCTAATTCTGTTTGTGTTTTGGCTAAATTAATTTTGTCCTCTTCACACCAATCAACTTTACTATATATTTGGAGAATAGTTTGAATGAGTTTGGACTCCTTCTCATTTTTTTGTGTTTTTAATTTTTTGCTAAAGAAAATAGAGTGTTTTCGAATAGAAAATTTTAGAAATTCCCATTTATGTACTGCTGTTTGAAGATTATCTTTTTTAGTGTCTATTATAATTTTCTTTATGTCTTTGCAATATTCCTTATTTTCTAGCAGACAATGGTTGAATTTCCAATAATCTCTAATATTTTTTTGGTTATTTTGTAAACATATAATCTTTAGATTAACTACACAGTGATCTGTTAAAGGACTACTTGATATAGTTGAAGTACATTTATAATCTGCTATAACATTAGATATTAGCCAATAATCAATTATTGAGGATGCCTGTCCATTTGGTTTTCTCCAAGTGAAACTTCTATCAAATTGATTTTGTTCTCTCCAAATATCAACTAAATGGTTCTGCTTCATAAAGTCATGTATTACTTGATTTGGATGATTAGAATTATATTTGCTTGGCCATCTATCTAACCATTCATCTTGAGTTAGATTAAAATCCCCTCCTATTATGATATGATCTGTAGCATATTTATTTTTGAGTTCTTCAATAATATTAGAAATTTGAAAGAGAAGATATTTATTTTTCTGTTCATTATTGTACCCATAATTGTTAATTAACAACACAAGTACCCCATCTACATTAATTATACATGCAACCCAGTGTCCATCAGAGTCCGCTTTGGCTGTTAGTATTTCCCCTTCATGCTTGTTGAAACATATTATTGTCCCAGCGGAGCGATTGGATCCGTGGCTGAACAGGATTTTGTCTCCCCACTGTTGAGACCAGAACTTTTCATCAGTTTTGTCCGAATTAGTTTCTTGAAGAAAAAAGAAATTTTGATTTTTGCCCCTTACAAAATAGAAAAATAGCCTTACGCTTAATTGAGTCTTTGAGTCCCCTTACGTTTAAAGAAGAAAAATAAATATTTGTTTTAAATTGAACCATAGAAAACACACCAAATAAGACTTTGGTTTTAAACAGCAGAAAAGTAGCTACTACTAAGGGATTGGAGCTATAGTTTTGAAAGCCCTTATATAAAGTGCTCCGAACAAAATGTTACTTATACCATTATAGTCAATTATCCTGTTATCCGTTTTCCGTTGATGAAGCCGTACGGACCTCTGAAGCCCGCCGTCTTCCCCTCCTTTCTAGCCTGGTCAATTTTGGGCCACAATGCCTGCCTAAACTGCCAGTCCTCCCGGGTCAGATGCTCAGCGAAGCGGATTCCTTCCTCTTTGCAGACAGAAGATGCTTTGGTTCTCTTCCAGATGTCGTCTCTGATGTGTCTTTTTGCAAAGAGGATGATAATATGCCGATGTTTTCCTTCCATGGGTTTTCCCATCCTGTGCACTACATCAACAGCATCATCGATTTTCTCCTGCATTCCTGGCATGATTCTACTCAGGATTTTGACAACGTCTTCTCTCACATTTTCGTTTATTTTTTCCTTCTTTCCTATCAGACGAAGAGACCATCTTCTCCTATACCTTTCTGATTCCAACAGACGACTCTTTATTTCTTCATTTTCTTTTTTGAGTATTTCCAACTCTTTCTCCAGCCCTTTAACTTCAACTTTGCATTCTTTAAGATCTTCCGAGTTAATTTGCACCGTTTTAGCAATAGATTTTAGCATGGTGCTATGCTGCTGCATTTGTGATTGCATGTCCTCCATGCGGTCATCTAAACGATTACCGAGCGAGTCAATGGCTTTCAGAATAGCATCTAACTGCATCTCATTTAAAGGCTCTTCAGTCGTACCTTTCGTCTTCTTTTCATTCGTGGTCTTTTCCGGCGTTTCTCTGCATCGCTTAGTTGTGCTAGCAACATCCATGGTAGAAGCATAGCTATGTTCATCCTCTTTCTCCGGATGTGGAAAAAGAGACTTTGCAGGCAGTGGTTTCTTTGGCTTCATCATTTTGTAGGTATTATATGAGCAAGGACAACAGGTTCTACGGAGTTTTACGGTTAATATCTGACATATATCAAGGGCTGGGGTATCCGAGCTCGTCAGCACGTCCTAGCAGAACGCCATCTTCCCGGAACTCCTCAATAATCTGTTGGTGTTACGGATCAACGTGTTTCTGTGTTTGCTGGTTTCTAACTTCTGATAGCGTCAGTCATAGAGATGATCTATTATGTCTATGGCTTCAGTGTTTGCTTTGAGCTGCCACAGATGTTATTGAGTTGAATAAGAAAAGTTAATGACTTCGGTAAAGTTGGGAAAATATTCAGATTCGGCTTTTCCGGTGTGAAAGATTAACTGGGGAGAATCTATGCGTACCGCAGATGTTGACAAAGTGAAGGTGGCTGCGACATGCCTGATTAAAAAAAAAATGCTGTCAATGGAGCGAAACAGTTTGCAGAACTTTTTAATAACTTCTATTCGAGAATATACATTTGTATTGCCACACATGTGATTACTTTTCATTTAACTTCTTTCTGTGTTGTTCACCAAGCAGGCTACATCTACAGTGAGCTGCTCATTAAGAACACTTGTATGGGATCCGTTATGTCATGTAATCATATCAGACTGTTGCTAAACTGTTTTAGCAGCACTGTACTCACAGTATACATATGTTGAAACCATTTAATACAATCCAGATCACATACCTGCAAAGTCTTTGTGTTTACGTGTCCAAAAGAGAAGGATAATGCGTATTCCATAAAGTTAGTCCCAGAGCAATAAAGTCAATTAAAAAGTCGAAATTAAATGAAAGAATGTAGCGCTTCATTCCGGAGTTAGATATTCATGGTTAAACCCATCTAAAAGTCCCTACATTTACGGACAAATAAATAACTCTCTAGAGGTTAGAAACTATCTCTACAGTATTTGTCTGTGTGATCTCAATGGTGAGCCCACTTATTAAGCAGTATCTTGATGAGGGGAGAAAAAGAAAATGGGGAAAACAAAAGCTTTCAAAACTAGATTAATCAGTGACAACCAAACGGGGCCCGAAACACAAATGTGTGCACAGCTTAGGTAGCTGTGTCATTGCCTTTTTAAAATACTGTTAACGTCAATAAGTGATTTTGAAAACGTCTGTGTTTTCTTTTAGAATCTTCCAAAACGTATGTTCTTTGGATGTGAGAGAAGTTTCTATTATATCTATTATATTATTCAAAATACGCCTCAAGATGAGACTGCGCCAAACAGCGGCTTGATGGGAAGAGAAGAGTTCCTACAGATCAACATGTGATCCACCTGTATGTGTGGTTATTTGGACGGTAACAGACAGTGGCACACTGAATGGTATCTAAAATGAATTAATTTTATCAGCTTAACAGTGGGAAATAGGCTATTTCTATTACCCTGTGTCTTTGTGGTTATGCTAATTATTTCCTGTGTTTCATGTTACAATTACACACTTCAAACTGACATACAGTATGTTCTGTAAACGTGTCAGTGTATATAAACCTAATCCTCTGTAGGCTACCTGTGTGATCATGCAGACAAATACCTTGTTAATTTAATACAAGCCATCTAATTGCATTTGCACATAATAGTGTAGGCAGTCCGTTTATATTTGAATCACACTTATTACTTCCAAAGCTAATTAAATGTGATCTCCAAAATCCTACTAATGCAAAAAAAACTAACAAAAACAAACTAATTCATATATATATATATATATATATATATATATATATATATATATATATATATTTAAAAGTACAAGCTAAATATGTTATTGCGGAGTGCAATCTCAAAGTGCAATTTATGGGAAACAGTTACAGCTTATACAGAAAACGCCTTTGACATTCCCTGCATCCAAATCCTTAGTATTTACTATATGCTACGTAGCAACTATTACTCACCGCAAACGATCGCGTAATAGGCATGAAATCAGACATACTGCTCCACCATTTAGCATGGCCTTTGACCCGTATCAGAATCATAATCAGCTTTAATGGCCAAGTATGACACATACAAGGAATTTACAGAATCAGTACAACCTGTCCAATCCAGGTCACTGTTGGGCATGCAGCCACCGAGCGGCGCTCCCGTATGACTTCTGTTGACCCAAATGTTTACGTTACGTTCGCCTGTGGTCCCGCCATCCTCTAGCCGTTATTTTGTCTGGTATGACTTAACAACTTAAATGTTTAATCAGTCAAAAAACAATTACAGTAATCAGTAACATTGCTACATGTACATATATCTGCCGAAACTGCGGCGGTGTCAATGGTTGACCGTTCGTCTGTAGCCATTTTTAGCTAGGTCCTTCTTCCATGATTTCGGGTCGTCCGCTGCATTGTGGGATAGCGTAGCATCCACCGGCTGCTTAATGTGGCGGTAGTACACTTTCGGGAACTTTCTGCTTACTAGTCAGATCCATAATGGAGATTTGGATCTGCTACATTGCTCAAATTCTCCTTTTCACCTGCTACGTAGCAAGCGTAGTGCAGCCATTGTGAGTGCTGAGTGGCATGTGCGCGGTTTTTATTTGGTCAGCTTAATGAAGCTTTAGCCATGTATTTGCCCCCTGGTGGTTGGCGGACTATTGGTTGAGGCAGTGTATGATGGAGACGCGCAGTGAAGCTCGCATTTTGAATGTAAATATCGTTCACGATCAGGTTCATTTAATTGTGCCCACCAAAATCGTGATCACGATCAAAATTCGATTAATTGTGCAGCCCTATTTTGTAGCCAATAAAAACAGTAACATTTTACATTGAAAACGTAAACAAAAAAAGTTGTCACAAAATAAGACCTGTTCTTGAACCAGCATCCTCAAGTTCACGCTTATTTAACCCTACCTTGTCCATTCGGCTATATGCACCGATACCCGTTTACATTCTCCCCCTGTATTTGATTTCATAGTAACCTACAGCTCTGTGCTTTGGGAGAAAGTTCTAGATTAACTTGTGACGGGAAAGTCCGTTTATGCTAACAGTTAAGATTATGTAGTGTGCCTATATTTTTTTATTGTGCGTTGTCTCTTCTGATTTAGTAGATTATTATTATTAGGGTCACTTGGAGAATAAGGAACGATGTTTGAAGTGAAATTACAAGACATTATCAAGATGTAACTGCAGACACGGAAACAGCAGTTTCAGCATTTCACGCTTTCAAAATCGCTAACTTTATCCTCTAATTCTCTTAATATTCTCTGAATTTGAATTAGTTAGGCCAAGTTCAGCCCTTTTCCTAAACATTTTTGCGTTCTTAAAGCCACATTTTTGTATTAGTTTCGTGGTTATTATAGCCTAACACAAAGAAGAAAAATCAATTCATCACTAAGGTTAATAGTTGTTTTCCAAGAGACCCCACTACTCAGCGCGACTAAAAAGCGCAAGATATCCTGTAAATTTTGGGTGTATCGTAAAACATTTATATCATAGCCTAATAAAAATAACAATTCCAGTCATTCTTGTTCAGCTTTATTTTATGTCTCATGGCTCTTCAACATTTCTGTCATCTTTCATATACCCGAGCCTCTGGAAAAAAATAAAAATAATAATACAATGCACAAAACTAGGTCAAATTCACCGTAATTTGCCATCTGTGTGTCAGCGGTCAGATCTTATTTTAAAAAAAGACATTAAAGCAATATCTGTCTAGAGCTAGTTAAGATTGTAAAATATATCTTGAGGAATCCGACTTCATTCAATTGTACGATGATTTGTAGTTTAAGGTAAACGCGTATTGTTAATTTCCTGGTTCGGCGAAAGGGTCCTAAAACACCACGCCCACAGAAACATCTGCCTCAACCAGCTGCCACCACCAGTTAATCTCGCCACCAGTTAATCTATCACACCGGATCAAAAACTTTTCATCGGAGTATTGCAGTTATAAAACAGATACCTCAGTGCAGTCACAGCTAGGTAGACTGCGAACTACAATCGTATTTTCCTCAAAACGAGCCATCCTCCGCGCTGGGAGAGTTTATTTTGCCTCTATGCAGAGCCTGTTGATGCGAGAATGCGCAGGGACTGTCTACAAATTTGCCACAACGGAAAATATGACAGAGTAATATTTTTTTGCTTCATGTAGCACAGGTGCATTGTCATAAAAATTGTTCACATTTTTCATACTTGCACTTCTTTGATTGCAAACAGATTTATTTGTTGTTGTTTTTTCAACAGTTTAATAATTTAATTCCCTTTTTGTGTGTATGGTTGAAAATTTTTTTGTATGGTTAAACTAATTTTTTTTATTAATTTGTTTTATGGTTGAACTACTGCAGTAACTTTCATACATAGTGGTAACAGCCACCATGTGAGTGGTGGGCATGAGCAAAGATTCTGGACGCTTTGGTCGTGGCCAAGTAAGCAGCAGCTCATGTAATATGAAATGAGCAGCCGAAAACAGCACAATCTGCAAGGGGCTGAAATAGAGGTTGGTAACAATCATTTCTTACAAGCTATTTCCAGCAAACAACTTCAGAAACATGTTTTCTGGGACTCAGACACATTTAAAATTGTAAAAATTGTCATACGTCTCTTTTAAAGAATAAGACAATTTAATACACCTTTTAATGTTATAGCCATATGAGACTGGGATAGATTAGGAAAAATACAACGATTTTGAACTTGATGTTTCTGAATTCTTGCATTTAGATAGATTTATAAAAAAAGGAGGCTGTTGATAAAATATTTGATTAGATTGGTGGATGGGCTAATGACTTATAGAAATGAAGTGATAGTGTTTGACAGTTGAAATTAGGACATAACCGTAAGCTATATTTATAGAACTCTTAAGATCCAAACATAACCATTTAATAATAGTATGTAGAGACTGTATAGTGATATGAACCAGAAAGATTCATTTATTTGTGATTTTAATATTGATTTGTTAGACCTGCACCATCATAAAATTACTGAAGGCTATATTGAAACAATGTATAGCAGGGGTCTTCTTCTGCTACTAATGCAAACCAACTGGGGTAACATTGAACAGTGCTACTCTCATAGATATCTTTACTTATATACTTGAGAACTAAATTAAAAGGGGAGTGCTAATTAATGATTTTAATGACCATCAGCCAGTTTTTGCAACTTACTGCTGTAATAATAAAGATAACAAAGAATCAGATATCAGAATACCAGTGGCGGCTGGTGGAATTTTCTCGGGGGGGCTATGACTATGATGGTTAAATGTTAGCTGCCAGACGATTTTTTTTTTAACCTAATTAATTACAGGGTAGCTGTGAATTAGAATTCCCCCTTTTTTCAAAATGTAAACACTCAGCAAACAAACTCTCAATCTAAACAATAGGACTGCATACTCTTATTGTGAAGTTGCGCGTCTACACAATAGACTGTAAAAAAGAATAGACAGCGCCTCCTCACTCCTCCCCATGTTCCTAAAAAGGGCATAGGGGCGGGATCTTCACTGTAGACTCTGCCCTCGCGAGGGGTGTATGGGCGTGTAGTTCGGTCGTAATCGCGCCCATTTTGCTCCCGCATCTTTAGCTCTGATGCTAAACTTGGCTAGCTAAGCTAAAGGATAATAGCCACATGCCTGTGTTGCCGTATCTGCGCTCCTCCGACGGTTCTCTATTTCTCAAACCACAAAAGGTACAAACTATTAACTTGAAATAATTATTAAAATGTAGTGTTACTATAATTAAATTCAAATGAAATCCCCTGTCAAAGTCCGGCCCCCTCATAAATTATGCAAGATTTCAAAAAATTCTCTTACGAAAACCAGGCTGGTGCCTATGTTTTTCACGAGTCCAGCGTTATCTCAGGAAGAATGTGTAGCCATAGAAAGTTTAAAACAATGGGGCACCAGGCATTAAAGTTGTTTTTAACGTGTCTAAAGTCCAATGCTTTTCAATGGGGGCCTACAGCAATGGAGGAGCAATGGCGGCCTCCATGGTATGCAGTCACAAAGCAGAGCAGCCAGCGGCCATTGGTCTACACAGCTACTTCCGCTCCATTAGCAAAACAAAATTAACTTTTAATGTCCTTTTAACAGCTGAAGACTCTAAAATGTGACCAGCTCAGATTGGGTTCCTACTAGAAGAACATCTCTCCTTTTATTTTGGTGCTACAGTCCCAGAGCCACCCTGGGCCCCTATTAGCCCCTCTGTATTCACCTCCTGGATACGCCCCTGCTCAGCAGCACTGAACATTTTGGAATAATCACTTATTAATCATTCTGAACACTCACAGGAGTCTCTGTGAGAGTGAAAAAGTATTTTTTCTTACTTTGGTCACAGTGCAGCATTAAGTCTGTTGATTTTGACTGTAACTGTGATGTTAGAGCATTTTTTTGTCACAGATGGTGACGTTACGGCACCTAAAACTCTGTTTTCATCCGTCCACACACAGATACTGAAAACAGAGAAGGCGCATATCTCCACTTTGGCCAGATTTTTTTTAAAGATTCGTTTTTTGTACTGAAAATCTGCATTTACTTGTGGATGACCGGCCAAACCGTAGAAAAATATCCCAGTTTTGTGAGATACCTGGCTGCATGTAGACAAGACTCTCTTGCAATTGAACATGAATAAGTTTACTACATTAAAAACATCAAAGCTAAACATCATATCTAGTTAAACAGCATCATGACATCGCTACAAATACAGTATTAAAATTAGAATTTAGATGATCCCAAACTTGATGCATTTTTAGGGGTATCTTTACTCTCCGCCGTCACGCCAAATAAATTCAAACTGTATCACGCCTACTGTTAGGCTTCGCATAGGTTCATACAAAACAATGGTCCGTGTGGAGCAATCAGATCCCTGCGCGTCATAGAAATTTAATGAGGCTTCGAGGCAGAGTTTTTGCCTTGAGCAATTTTTGGAATCGAGTAACTCGATGAATATCTCCACTGGCATTTTTCCCCTTGTCATCCCAAAAGTAGGACACGCACTCATGGTGAGGCGTCTTTTCGTTATTATGGCCCTCACCTCTAGAACAGGCTGCCGGAGGGACTCAGGGCCTCAGAGACCATTCATGTTTTAAAGAGCAGGCTCAAGAGTCACCTTTTTAGCATAGCTTTTAACATATCGGTATTACGGTATTTAACTGTATTTTTTTGCCATACAAGACCGTTCATATCCACATTATCTTATAAGAATGAAGAATATAAAAATCTGCTTTAAATAGTCCATTTTACTGCCATATGGACTGCATCGTATAGTTTTTTTTTTTTTCAGAAACAGGTGAATGATATGAAAATAATTAAAATTATTATAATTCTAGTAGGTATTCTTGATGTTCTAAGGCTGAATGTATAATTTTTTTAAACCTCACGTTGGCGCAAGCAACAAATTGCATCTTCTAATTGCTTTGCATGTAGTACTGAAGAATACCGCCAGGGGGCAGAGTATATACTCAGACCGGCTTTTGCCAAAGAAGAAGTAAATAAACATGGCGACCGTAGGTGATTATTAGCTGGTTAATATTCAGATAACAACAGAAAAAAAGACGGAAGAATTAATATAAACAGTATATAAAACATATTTACCGCTATTAATGATTTCTTTACTACTGGTTTTGCAGCCGTTGGCCACGTTTACCTACAGACGGTCAAACAGCGCTCAACCCTTCCCCCTACTGGTTACTCCCAAAAGCGTTTGTAAAAGGCATGCTGTTCGGTTCTCGTTTGACATTTTAAAGCTGATAACTTTTTAAACTATAGACGAGGCTCCTCTTTTTTGGAATTACGTCATCAGAATTGTGTGCTTCGCTCCTGCCAGCAGCTGCACTTAGTTAAAAACTTTATTTTCTACACTGTGTTGAAGAGTGTGTAGCAGTGAAATCGGTCCCGTCTCAAAAACTTCCCCTCATTAAACGTTCCGGAAGTTGTCCGAGATATTCATGTAGGGGTATATTAAAAATTCATATAAAGAAAATAAACACCGGTTTTCGGTATGAGCCGGTATACCGCCCAGGCCTACTTTTAACTGATTATTATTTATTATTGTCTGTTTAATTGCTCTGCTTGGGGGCCTTCTGCCTTCTGGGGGCCTTCTGCCTCAGTGGTTGGTAGAGGCTGGCTGGGTGCTCCCCAGGTAGGGTTTGGGTCGAGGTTGGGGTCTGGAAACTCTCCTTCTCTGGACGCGCTGGGTCAGCGCCTTGGCTGCTGCTGTTGATCTGCTGCTGCCTGTGCAGATGGCTCCCTTGATGGCGTTACCTTTCCTTACCTTACCTAACCTGGCTTATCTGTTCTCGACCCAATGTTGGAAAAAGAGAAACTGTTTTGATTTTTAAAATCTGTTATAACTCAATTCTATCTTTGTATTTAGCTAATTTTAGGAATGAAGAATTTTAGACCTATCCTTACATGCATGGAGTTAATACAGCAAAGTCTTGTCTTTACATTGAATAGAAAGTATCTTTCTCTTTTTGCTTTTCCAGACCACCTACTGGATAATGTTTGGAAAGAGGAGTTTTTTTCTGACCAGCAGCTCTGTAAGCAGGAAAGTGATTCCAGTCTGGACCAGAAGGAACCAGAACCTCTGCAGATGAAAGAAGAGCAGCAACAGCCAGACCATCCCTGGATAAAAGAGGAACCATTGGAGTTCTGCATTAATGAAGAAAAAAAACAGGTTGTATTGAAGCAGGAGACTGAAGATAAAGTCATGGTGACTCCTACTCTTGTGGAAAAGTGCCACATTAAACCAGAACCAATCAGGAACCAAGTCATCTCTCAGGACTCTAATGACACTGAGAACCAGGATCAAGAAGGAAACCAACATAAAAAGCGAGATAAAGGGCAGCCACTAAATAGGAGACATCAGAGAGCTAAAAACTGTTACAATTCAGAACCCAAAAGGATGAAGAAAACTCAAACAGAAAACTATTTGTATTGCAAAATGTGTGGTGATTTTTTTACTGAATACAGTAAGTTGATTTCACACTTGAAAAGGCATAAAAGTAAAACTCCTTTCCGATGTCTGACCTGTAATAAAAGCTTCACTAAAAAATGTGGTTTAGATAGGCACATTAGAATTCACATGGATGAGAAGCCTTTTCATTGTACAATTTGTGATAAACATTTTAGTCTGAAAGATAGACTGACTATTCACATGAGGGAACACAGGCGTGAGAAACTTTTCTCTTGTAAGATTTGTGGTAAGGTTTTTCCTAGTGAAGGTAGTTTGTCTAGTCACAAAAGAATTCACACAGATAAGTCTATCTTTTGTACACTCTGTGGCAAAGGTTTTACTCGGAAAGCCACTTTGACTACTCACATGAGAAGTCACACAGGTGAGAAGCCTTTTGCTTGTACAATTTGTGGCAAAAGTTTCATTTACAAATATAGTTTGACATGTCACATGAGGGGACACACGGGGGAGAAGCTTTTCTCTTGTAAAATTTGTGCCAAAATTTTTCCTCATGAGTGTAATTTGTCTAGACACATGGTGGTGCACACAGGTGAAAAACCTTTCCCTTGTACGATTTGTGGCAAAAGCTTGACTCAGAAAATTCATTTAACTAATCACATGAGAAGTCACACGGGTGAGAAGCCTTTTTCTTGTACAATTTGTGGCAAAAGTTTCATTTACAAATATAGTTTGACATGTCATATGAGGCAACACACAGGGGAGAAGCCTTTCTCCTGTACAATTTGTGGCAAAGGTTTTATTAATGAAAGTCATTTGACTAGTCACAATAAGATTCATACAGGTGAGAAACCTTACTCTTGTACAATTTGTGGAAAAAGTTTCATTCAGAAATGTAATTTGACTTGTCACATGAGGCGACACACCGGTGAGAAGCCTTACTCCTGTACAATTTGTGGCAAAACTTTTCCTCAAAAAGGTAATTTGACTTGTCACATGAGAGGACACACAGGTGAGAAGCCTTTCTCTTGTACAGTTTGTGGAGAAAGTTTTACTCACAAAAGCAATATGACTCGTCACATGATAAAGCACACAGATCTAAAGCCTTTCCCTGTAACACCTGTAGAGTAACACATTCATTAAATTAACACATAAGAACCCACACAAGTTAGAAGTCTTAGATTCATGAAAACCTGTCCATCTAAAGTTTTATTAGTGCTAATCCGACGGTTAACATAAAAACTGTATAAAGGAAAAGACAGAACTTGTGAAAATCACTGATTGGGTCACCAAAAAAACTTTGTAGTTCTCTAAAATATTTTTTTAAATCACAGAAATGTTCTATGTAAGTTCTAAACAAGATCAAAGCTGTTTCTGTAATTTGATTAAAAGCTGATATTACTGATGTTTGAACATACTTTGACTTTGTAAAAAACCTGTTTAAATGAAGAATATAAAGATTTTAAAGATATTTTATACTCAGCATGTAAAACTTTGACATTTTGTAAACATTTTTTTTTAAGTGCAACCTTTTTTATAAACTCATTTTATTGCTGCTATTGTTGGATCTACAGATGTTCTTTTTTTCACCTGCTAAAATTTAGGGGAACCTTTTTTGCTTTTTCTTTTGTGTCTGTTTTCCTTGCTTGATAATTGATAAACCAAACGGCGTAACGAAAATAAATTGTTTGAACAGGTTGTAAAAAGTAGTTTCTTCATATTGTTTCATATGAATTTACAAAATATTTATTCTAATATTTTGTAATATTTACAGACAACCTAAAGGAAAAATGATTTGTTTATAACTAATAAAATATGTGAAATATGGCTGTATTTTTATTTTGTATTTTATATTTATGAATAAGTTTAAACAAATTAGTTTCCACAGGTGAGGCTTCAAAGGGAACTTGAATCCAACCTGGACCAGTACAAGGATGATTGGAGCATCAGTGGTGTCCAAATAACCTGAGATCATCTCATTATCCCATGCTGGAGATCTGGGTCAGTACTGACTGCGTAGTAATATTTGGAAGAGTAGGGCTTAAAAACGTTTATCTTTTTTATTTTTTTTCTTGAAATGAAGTATTATGCTTTCTTTTTTGTTCAGGAAGAGACAAAAGTTATTTTTAAAATAAAAAGTTTGTTTTTTTTGGTCAGTTGGCCCTATAGGTATTGGCTAATTTATAGACTAGTCCCTGATTAGACTTTTAGATTCACCTTAAAAATGAAAAATTGATCATAACATCTGAAGTCATGTATTTTTTTAATGCAAACTGCTTTTGTTCCTGTATCTAATCACAAGCAAACATTTTAATCAGGAGAATTGTAACGATGAGCTCATCTAAGCTAATCAGGCTAGATAATTGGCTATCTGAGATTTTAAGCAGTCTGATAAGTTAAAGGATTATAAGGAATATGATTTAGCATTCATCAATGGTAAATCAATGAAATGTATTTCGAATATAACTTATTTTTCATAATAGATGGTTTCATGAAAGAGGAAAATGTGTCATGTATTTTGTAGTATTGAGGTACAAGGCTGGGTCAAACTTAGGCGTGGTTCACATGACTGGATTTTCAAGGACGATTTTATCCCAGATTCTTCCAGACATGCCCCAATTATCTGAATGGCTCTTAGGAT
The DNA here is from genome assembly GCA_028564705.1 of Apricaphanius iberus. Lineage (NCBI taxonomy): Eukaryota > Metazoa > Chordata > Actinopteri > Cyprinodontiformes > Aphaniidae > Apricaphanius > Apricaphanius iberus. Next base: position 542,773 of record JAPXFQ010002023.1, read on the forward strand.
AGTGCTAACAGATATGCCTGTCGTGTGCTCAGAGCGCTATTATTGCTATTCAAAATGTCAACTCACTTTACAACAAAAGTAATTCCAATACAATTATTCAAATATTCCAATCAGTTAAAAGTTTTTTATGTAAGGAATCCCAGCAGATAGGGATCAGTCATCAACGTGAGGTTGTGCCCGGATCATGCAGACTCCAACCACAGCTATTCCTCAGCAATCCCTCATACTGAGCCAGCATGTACTGACAGGGGAGAGGAAAAACTCCCCTTTAACAAGAAGAAACCTCCGGCAGAACCTGGATCAGTACAAGCGGTCATCTGTCACGACCGTCTGGGGGTCTGAGAAGATGGAGAAGAGACAGCATAGAGGATGCTCAGTGACTTTGAGCATCATCTGGACCGATGTTCCCCATCCAGCAGGGGACGTTATAGTTTAGCAGGGTACCAGACTAGGTGGAGCTTCTATGGGGAGAAAAATACTGAGAGAAAACTGGGTTAACAATAGCAATAAAAGCAGAAAAAATATATCTGGAGAGTGGTAGAAGAGAAGTTGTCAGTCTGTCCTCCAACAGTCTAAAACTATAGCATAACTACAAAACTATAACGGTCTAACTATAAGCTTTATCAAAAAGGAAGGTTTTAAGCCTAGTTTTGAAAACAGACAGAGTATCTGCCTCATGAACTAAAACTGGGAGCTCGTTCCACAGAAGGGGAGCCTGATAACTAAAAGATCTGCTTCCCTTTCTACTTTTAGTAATCCTAGGAACTACCAGTAGACCTGCATTCTGAGAACGAAGTGCTCTGTTAGGAACATATGGAACAATCAGATCTCTGATGTACGATGGAGCTTGATTATTAAGGGCTTTATAAGTAAGCAGGAGGATCTTAAACTCTATTCTGGATTTAACAGGGAGCCAGTGGAGAGAAGCCAAAACAGGAAAATGTGATCTCTATGAAGAGCGCTATGATTTGATAACGATGTGCAGTGATTTAAACAAGTCATTTCAGATAATCCCTGTGTGGAAATTATACTGGGAGCACAAGTGGCTGGTGAGTGAAATAACAGACTTAAAACATTTTGACATTTTGTTCAAGCGTGCACTGGCCACCCCTTGCCACCACTTGGGAGCACCTCTGCACATGCTTCACATCAGAATGGTATGGAATAGGTGTGTGGGGTTAAAAGTAGGGATGCACCGATACTGGTATTGGGGCCAATACCTTTCTAATGTACTTCTATCGATATTGGTTAGTTAACTGATACCATGAACTGATACTTAAAATATGGAAACCCTGCAATTTTAAAGTTTAAAGAAAATATTTATTATTTACTTTCATTTTTTGTTATGCGGTCATTTTTTTAAATATTTTTTAAATCAAAGTCAATCATTTCTTGTTACAAGCAAAGAAGAAAATTAAAAATGTCTTCCAATTTATTGCATTTTTTGTGTGGTACTCAATAGTCCTACATATTATTCTCAAGTACTAAGATCCAAGTATCGGTACTGTAAAAAGTGTTATTGTTGCCTGCCTATTTTAAAGGGTGAAGGGCAGTTAAATATGTAAATTGTGCATATTGTGAGGCCACAACAAGGCACTTTTTCAAACGTCTCGTAGAGGCACAGAAAAAAATATTAAAAAAAAAATAAAAAAAGACGTTTTTAGTCATGTTTGAATTGTTTATAGAGGCAACACAGACCCAAATGGCATTTGCTTAATACCCTTTTAGGTGCCGTTCAGCTCGGGCTTTTATTTTGAAGGCCAAGATAAGTTTAACAAATAGCGGAAGTACCTCTCTATAAGCAGCCGAAGCTAAGGGGAAAACATATTGTTTTTCTTTCTTATCATAAAGTGTCACTGTCGTGTCGCCTTTCCCGAGTATATTTACACGTGTCCCTAAAGCAATTGCGATTTTATATTCATTGTGAAGCTGTGAAATTCTTTACTTTCATCTGAATTTCGTCCCGTTAGTGTTAGCTTAGCGTGTTAGCTGGTCTGGAATCAAACTGCCAGAGAGACAGACAGTTTGATGGAGAAAATAATAGTTCCTGCTGTGATTAAATGAAAATCTAAGAAGGTTTCATCGTTGAAGGGAAGACCGATGATCGGATGGAGGACCCAGCACACAGTGAGCAGACGGACGTTCAGTTTGATGGTGATTATCGTCGACACCACGGGTCACCAACCTTTTTGATAATGACAGCTACTTAAAGGGTGCTGAGTAATACGAAGGGCTACCTGTACATTACACAGTGGTATTGTTTATCTTTAGTTATAATAATAATAATCATCAGCATGATCATCATCATTCTATGTTCATATGCTATGTGTGTCAAATGTTAATTGCTCACAAATATTAATAATTAAGACAGGAAACGGATATAGTTCAACATGCAACACTTTATTTTTAATAAACTCTGCATTTCAATTTTTTTCTATATTTAGAACATGTCCAAAGGGTACCTTATGCTGTTCCTGAGAGCAACTTGGTGCCCACAGGCACCATGTTGGTGACCCCTGGTCTACACCCTTCTTTACCAGTAGCATTTTACCAACGATACACGTGGATCCTAATAAATAAACAGATTTATAACATTCAAACGAAGTCCTACTGACTGTGGTAACCTCACGTTGAACCTTAAACAGGTTTTATTCTTTTCCTACTCTTCCTCCACATTCTGGGACTTTGATTTCAAAATGAAATGCAGAATTTTACTTTTAACATTTATAGTTATTTCGGAAACAAAATTTGAAGCACCGAGTTCTTCAACTACCTCAGTCAATGCCAGTGTTTATGATTTAACATCAAGACACTGAAACAAATGTCATCCTTGGGAATGTTTCCAAGCCAAAACCTCCAAAAAAACAACAGAAAAACTCTCAAAGCTTCATCCCACATTTGCTAAAAATATCTCTATTGGAACATTTTGGAAAGTGCACCCAAATTGTAAAACTTAATGGAGCATTTTAGAAAAGAAACACGCCTCTTGACAATAAATGGACGTTTTTTCTTTAAACGTAATATTCTTCCCACCTCGTAAAAAAAACAACAACCGCCATCTGTTGAAGCTTTTATTGGATTTTAAATTTCTTCATCGTTATGTTCAGAGAGTTTGTGTTGCATTATTTTGGGGAAAAATTCAAATATTTTTTAAAACTGCGTTTTGCACATTCAATTTTCTTTCAAAGAGATTCTAAACCTTTCTGAAATTGTTCTGCTGCAATGTATCTGGAAAGTGAGAATATTCATAAGCAGGCATTTTGACATAAATGCATTTAAAAAAAAGGAATACGTCTCAATACATATCCTTTCCGCACATCCTTTTGATTATATCGCAATAAAGATTTGAGGCCATATCGCCCATCCCTGTGTTGGAGCATTTTTGTTGCGAACAGTGACACAGCGAAACCTAAAACTCCGGCAATTTCTGTCCAAGCAAAATTGCTAAAAATGGAGAACACGCAAATATTCAGATTAGTCAGTTTGTTTTGTTTTTTATTTTAAGAAAGTTTCATTTTTGACTGCATAAATCTGCGTTTTCGTGTCGATGACAGAACAACTCATATAATCTTTGTTTTATGAGATACCTGGCAAATGTGCAGTAGTGTAATCTTGCAGTAGTTTATGGAGCAATGAATTCCTCTCTAGCAAAAAACTTTTAAGTAGAATATCCACCCAGTACTTTGTGACCTTAAAGAGGAAGTTACTTCCAAATCAACAATTTATTTTTGCTTATAAACTGTATAAATGAGTGTCTAGTGATGCATCTTCTTGTAAAATATACATTTCTGCCTAAAGTGTAAGGGAAATTAAAAGGTTTTGTTTTTACTTAAGTAGTTCTCACAGTGGGGCGAGAATTACTAAAATGTACTTTAAAAAAAAGTAAATAATGACCAAAGGTGTAGACAGTACTGTAAGAACGCTCGATTATACAGTTTATCAGCAAACAAAAAATAGTTTTTTGGGGTAAATTGTTCTATTATATAAATATTTGGGTAGTAACAGTGTCATCACAAGTCTGCCAAACAAGTCTGCCAAAGTGATCTGGCGCGTACAGGCTACAAAAAAAAAAGAGTTCAAAATGCCAAAGAAATGCAATTTCCAAGAATGCATATCTTTTTGTGGACACATATATGAGATAAAAATAAACAAATTTAAGGGTAGTTTTACACCATAACGGCGTGACTGCCACCCACTAGTTTAAAAAATACGGTGAATGTTGCTACGTCTCCAGCATAAAACATGCAACCTCAGCGTGTTTCTTTAGACGTTGCTGATCGTTCAGTTATTTCCATCGAGACAATGCGATGCCGGTGTTTACTCTATTTTATTGTCAGCATAAGAATAGAATAATCAATCCTTTAATAGTCCCACGAGGGGACATGTGGACGTAACAGAAGCAGCTAAAAAAACACAACAGTGCAAAAACAGAGTAGTAAAATAAGACGAAAAAATGTGCAAATAATAAGTAGTAAAAAAAAGAAACAAAATAGTAAAGAAAAAACTTTTAATCAGTTATTATATATGGTGTGGGAACAAAATGATGTGCAAAACATAGTAGCTGCAGTTATATTGTTGATTAATGCAATTTCTCCCGTCTCCCACCACCTGCACTGGATCCAGGGTGCATCCTAAATCAGTAGTAATGAAATATTTTGATGAGTTTATCCAACCTCTTCCTCTCAGCTGTCAATAAACTGCTGCTTCAACATACAACACTATAGAAAAAGATGGAAGCCACCACAGAGTCATAGAAGGTCTTTAAAAGCGCTTTCTGGACTCCAAATGATCTCAGGAGGTAGAATCTGACCTCTGACCCTTTCTGTAGAGAGCATCAGTGGCTGCAGTCCAGTTCACTGTTCGCATATGTCACGTTCGCTAGACTCGTTATTCTCCGCTTTTCTACAATGATTGGCTGGAACTCCTTCACTATGCTGCTGCATCATGTTGTCAGACATGAGTAATGCATATTTAACACAGAAATTAATGGTTTTTTTTTACATGTAATTACTTTGTTTCGTAGTAGAGGGGGGGATTATACCAGGGTACGCAAATGTTAAATTATTTACTTGTTGTGTAAATTACTTAGCCTATAGGTTGGCAGATTTGCATTTTGTAGGCGTGGTGCTGGAATATCAGTCATGGCGGCACGCCACAGTAACGCCAATTGAAGGGAAACACTGGTTTGGCCTGTCATCCACAGGTTAACGCAGATTTTCGGCACCAAAAGCGATTATTTCTGAAAACACGGGCCAAAGTGGAGATCTGCGTTTTTTCAGTGTCTGCCTGTGGACAGATGAAAGCGGAGTTTTAGGGGTCGCAACGTAACTGTCCGCGCCAAAAAATGCTCCAACATCACTTGTGCGACATGTCTCCACTCAGAACAGCATTTATGCCCTCAGAGATGTGTTGGCATTATTGATTGTCAAAGCGCTTTTACCCTGTTTATTTTTACCAGCCCTATCACTGCTGTATGTGGAAGATGGAGAGTAGAAGGTTACTCTGAGCAGATACGATTTGGGAGAACTACTGCCCCCTACAGGTTTAGCATGTCTATAAATGTGCTCAAAAATGCATTTATTCGGTAACGCGTGGATGGAGATTAGATATTTTTCTAAACGAGCTGAGGAATGTATTAGTTTTTTGTAAAAACAAATGAAGCTACACGTGCACATGGCCTAACTTTTGGGGGCAGAAATCCTTTACGCATAAACAGGCACAAACTCTTCTGTTCTGTCTACACTGTTTAGAGACAAGATTATCTCACAGTTTCTCAATATTAAAGAAATTAAAAGTGAACCGTAATAGATGGGCGACCTGTAGGGTGGCGGAGACCAGCCCCCGACGATCCTGCATAGGATAGAGGGTATAGATAGTAGATTGATGGAAACGGGGCATGTTTTAGTTCCTCTTACCTAGCCACGTAATAATGCCAACAGGTATAAAACATCCTTCCTTCCATCCATCTATCGTCCATACCGCTTATCCTTGCAGAGTCACGGTGGGGCTGGTGCTCATCTCAAACAGTCATCGAGTGAATTAAAAAAAATAAATGTTTTTTTACTTGTTTCTTTTTGTGAAATTTATCTTGTTAATTCAGAAAAACACTTTTTTTACCCAAGTGAATCCATTATGCTTCACTAAACAGACTCAAAGTCAACCTGTGGATCAGTGTTTCCCAAACTTTCCGCCTTTTGACCCAAATAATAAAAATGTTAATGGCTCAAGACCCCGACTTTTGGTTTATGATGCAAACAGTCAGGTAGAAATTGTTAAATGACAACATACTCGGCATTATCAGCCAATGTATTGACCAGTTTTTAACTTTTGTTTATCTTTTAATCTTGTTTGTTTTTTATCTTTTACAACATTTTTACAATGCAAATCCTTTCTCTTAATCTTTTTTCGTATTTACATTAATTTCTGAAGACAACCTCATGACCCCAAAGTTACATATCTGACAACACTTTAAATTGGTTCATGAATGTATCAGTTTTGGTCATGGAAAACTTTAACTGGAAAGTTGTACAAACCCTGTATCCCCATTGCACTTGATGCTTAAAAAACTGACCAGATGTCACATTTACTCAGTCTCCCCCTCTGCGTTTGTCAAAATCAATTCAATAATCGCGTTTTTATTTTTGTTAATCGAGTCAGAATAAGCTGATGTCATAAAATCTTTTTGTTTTTTCTCACAATCTATTTTTTAAAATTTGGTATGACAGTCGAGCCCTGTAAATTTTCTGTTTTTGTGTTTCCTGCAGACGTTCAGCCACTGTTGGTGTTTAAAGAGGAGCTTCTAGTTGAGGAGCCAAACTGGAGTCCCAACCTGGACCAAGAGGACCAGAAACCTCCACAGATTAAAGATGAGCCACAGGAGAATGAGATCATTGAGTTCATGTTCAATCCCATCCATGTGAAGAGTGAAGAGGATGAAGAGAAACCTGAGCACCTAGAACTGCTTTCCAACCAGACTGAGGACAACAGGGACTCTGCAGAACCAGGTGAATATTTAGAATCTGAAGTTGAGGATAAAATTTTATGTTCTTCTTCTGAGTCCTCAGAGACGGACGTCAGTGATGGAAACTGGGAGGAAACCAGTGGAGTTCATTCTGGTTTGGGGTCTGCGACAAATAAAGTTCTTGGTGGTGAGAAAGCTAAACAGTTGCATTGCTGCTCTGAGTGCGGTAAAACTTTCAGCCGCAGACGATATTTGTTACAACACAACAGAATCCACACAGGAGAAAAACCCTTCAGCTGCTCCGTCTGTGGCAGAACCTTTACGTGGAAACGGTCATTGACGCTACACTTGAGGACGCACAGTGAGGAAAAACCTTTCAGCTGCTCCGTCTGCAGCAAAGCTTTCACTTCGAAAACGAATTTAAAGGAACACTCGAAGGTCCACACCCGGCATAGACCTTGCAGATGTCCTGTCTGTAAAGCAGCTTTTAAAAGGAAGAACAATTTAATAGAACACATAAGGATCCACACCGGAGAGAAACCTTACTCCTGCTCCGTCTGTGGCAAAGCTTTTACTTCTAAGGGAAACCTACAAAAACACACAAAAGTACACGCGGAGGAAAGACCTTACATCTGTTCTGTATGTAATGCGGGTTTTAAAAGTAAAAATACTTTAGTGGAGCACACAAGAATCCACACCGGGGAGAGACCATTCAGCTGCTCCGTCTGCGACCAAAGCTTCAGCTGTAGGTCAAATTTAACCTTTCACGTTAGAGGTCACACAGAAGAAAAACCATACAGCTGCTCCGTCTGTAAGGCAGCTTTTAAGAGGAAACGGACGTTAGTGGAGCACACGAGAACTCACACCGGGGAGAAGCCCTTCAGCTGCTCGGTCTGTGGCAAGAGCTTCGCCCACTGTCTGAGTCTAACCTGCCACATGAGGCGTCACACAGGACAAAAACCGTACAGCTGCTCTGTCTGCAAGGCCTCTTACATGTGGAAAAGCGCATTTGTGAAACATACAAAAACCCATAAACAAGGTGAACAACCTCTCAGCTCTACAGATTGTATTTGAATCCATTTCAGTTCTAAAATACCTTGTTGATCCCAGAAGGAAATGAAATGTTGTCGTAGCTAATACTATTTGATTCTTTAAGGAGCTGTCAGTAAAACATTTATAACTTCACTGCAGCTCGTTAGATGTTAGGCTGGTTTGATTTATAACTGTTTTTGGACCAGATTGGATTCTACATGATTTGAAATGAACTGAGTGTGCTTGTTACATAAACTGTCTTGAAATTCTATGTTCATGAACTGATACTATATCATTAAAATGAATTAATTGATTGCAGAGAAGTGGTTGAAATGTAAGTTGTTTGATAGGAATGCACCGATACTGGTATTGGGAGCACTGGTATTAAGCACCTTGAATTACCTTGTGTTGAAAGTGTGCTATAGAAATAAAATTGCCTTGCCTTGCCTTGCCTTGGGTATAGGGGCCGATATTGTTCTAATGAACCTGAATGAATTTACGATGGTCGGTTAGGCCAGCCATTCTTAACCTTGGGGTCGCGAGATAATTCCTGGGGTCGCCAAATCATTTTGGAAAAATATAAATGAATGTAGCTTCCGACTGAACGTTAGAAGGACGACAAGCGGTCGGTCTCAAACAGGCATTCTATTACTCAAAGCCAGTTACTGTCGGCCGTAACTACACCAAACACTAACAACAACTAACCTGTCCACTCATCTCATATCTGCCCTCATCATTCACACAGCTGAGCAAAGAAATTTATTTTTTTTCTCTCCCCGATCTGCTGTCAGCAGGAGCTGTAGAAAGCAGACGCATTCACAGATAGTCTGAAATCGCAGAACGTAAACTTAAACATTACTTTACTTAAACATTCTAAAATAAAGCGTTGTTACATTCATATTAAATTAAATAATTTAAAACAGAGACTTGTTTTTTTTTTTGCTTCATTGTTTGTCCAAAATGCATTGTATCAATGCGGCGTTTGTATGCGACTCTGATCTGTGCGGGTTAGATTCTGGTCAGTGAAGCACTCTGTGGCGAATTTGTGGTGGTTGTAGTGTGTGTGTGTGTGTATGCAGGGTGGCAGGCTGGGGACAATGAAATGTTTTTTTTTTTTTCAAAAACAGGTGCGTTGTTGTTTTAGCCACATCAGCAGCTAGCTAACTTTGTTAGCTGGAAAAATGGAGCGATGGCTTAAAAGAAAAAGTTTTCCAGACAGTCAGCAGCAACAGGGGTCCCAAGATCAGCCACCAGAACCACTACCAGAGAAAAGTAGGGCGCTGGCCGGGCCAACACCAGCGGTTCATAAAGGTTCAAGGCTCCGTAAATATCAGCCCGACTTGTTGAAATTTGGCTTTTCCTGCAAAACAAAAACAATGTTGACCACCCACAATGTGTAATTTGCTCTGAGGTTTTGTCACATGAGAGCTTGAAGCCGGTAGAACTTAAGAGACATTTAGAGACAAAACACAGCAGCTTATTTAATAAGCCAATTGATTTTTTTCAGCGCAGGGAGCGAGAACTAAAATTGCAAAAAACCGTGGTGAGCGAATATACTACTGTCCCTGCGAAGGCCCTGGCAGCGTCTTATGAGGTGGCATATCTAGTGGCCCAATCGAAAAAGGCTCACACGATCGCGGAAAGTCTCATACGTCCCGAAGCTGTAGCAACGACAAGAGCAATGCATGGGGAAAAAATATCTAACAGTCTTTTAACCATTCCCCTGTCAAATGATACCGTGGGGCGCCGCATTCAGGACATAGCCAATGCCATTAAAGATCACCTCATTGACAGAGTGAGGAGGAGTGGAAGATTCTGCCTGCAACTTGATGAGTGCACAGATGTGTCAGGAGATGCACAGCTGCTGGCCTTTGTGAGGTACAGCTATGTAGCGAAGATGCATGAGGATATGTTGTTTTGCTCATCAATTGAGGGAACATGCACTGGACAGAACATTTTCAACAAGCTCAACAGTAACATGCAAAAAGAGGAGCTAAGATGGGAGAGCTGTGTATCTGTGTGCACAGATGGAGCTGGAGCTATGTGGAGGGCCAGAAAAGGTTTGCAGGCCTGCGTGTTGGAGGTAGCCCCCCATGTGAAATTTCTGCGCTGTATGATCCACAGGGAAGCACTTGCTGGCAGGTGTCTCGAGCCAGAGCTTCGTGATGTTCTCCAAACATCAGTTCAGATGGTTAAAAGACTCTTTTCCACATTCTGTCATGAAATGGGATCAGACCACGAAGCACTTCTTTTTCACACAGAGGTCAGGTGGCTTTCTCATGGGAAAGTTTTAACGAGGCTCTTTGAACTGCGTGAGGAGGTCCGCATATTTTTATCACATTGTAGTTCTCCCCTTGCGAGTCTCGCATATTTAGCCAGCATTTTTGACAAACTAAACACCTTAAACTTGTCTCTACAAGGCCCAAACACAAATGTCCTTATTCTCTCTGATAAGGTCACGGTATTTAAGAGAAAGCTGGAGCGGTGGGCTGGGCAAGTGGAAGGGGGGAGTGTTGAAATGTTCCCTGAACTTGATGACTTTATGGAGAGTTACGACATAACCATTCAAACTATGAAAGGAATTATTGCCTCTCACCTCAGGAACCTGCTTGAAAGTTTCACTAAATGCTTCCCGAATGATGACACCCCGGAAAAGTACGACTGGATACGCCAGCCTTTCACCACCTCCGCCGCGCATCACCTGTCATCAGAGCTGCAGGACGCCATGCTAGATCTTTCCTCTGATCGCACATTACAGACTGCTTTCTCCGCCTGGGCACTGGAAGAGTTCTGGTTGTCAGTAGCAACAGAGTACGCAGCACTATTTGCGTCCACATATCTGTGCGAAAAGACATTTTCTGCGCTGACACACATGAAAAACAAATACAGATCACGACTCGTCAGAGTTGAGAGTGATTTTCGCGTGGCCGTGTCTAACATGAAGCCAAGAATTAAGCTGCTCTGTTCAAACAAGCAGGCGCAGCCATCACATTAAATAGTTTCAGAAAAACATCTCTGCTTTGACTGAGAACTTGTTATTTTTCATGTTTAATCTCTCGGACCGTAGGGGTTTAAAATTAAACATTTTGTTAAAGTTATAACACGCTGTTATCGTTATGTTTCGTTACAACGAATTTTCCGTTATTTGTTTAGGTTGGCCTACATTTTAACCGCAAAATGATGGGATGTTGCGACTGCTGTCGGTCTGTTAATAGGAAAGTTAGCCCCTTGATGCTGCTTCATGATTTCCCAAAAATCCCAAAGTGTTTCAAAATAAAAAAGATAAAGAAACTAATAGCTGCAGTGAGTTCACAAGTGCTTGTCTAATTATGTCAATGCGACTGCGTATGTGTGTGGTGGGGGGTTGCGGCAGCAGTGCATGTTAAATTGGGGGTCGCGACCCAAAAAGGTTGAGAACCACTGGGTTAGACAGAACTTTCTACTGCAGACATCAACATGGTTCATGTTTGCTTGTTTCCAAACTGCACTAACCAAATGACCAGTTTGACCAAGTTCAGTTTCTAAAGGCTCCCTGTCTACAAACTACGCATTCTACAGCTGTAATAGCGAATTGCTGCAACCTCATTGAAATCCCAGGCTAGTGTGAGTTGGAATCGGTTGCATTAAAAGCCTGTGAATGCCCCAGATGAAAATATCTTAGCACCTCCAAGACGTTCTGAACTCACAGGGTAATATCGCTAAATATTTATGACAAAACATGATTAAATGAAAGTTTTGGGGCAGATAATATTTTATTACAGGTGGCATATCTTCTGCCCTGATTGACTCCCATTAAACGGATATACGCTGATCGTGACTGGATATAAACTTCTCCCGAAGGACTCCAAGTAGCTCCAAGCTTGTCTGGGTGAATGAATGAACGTGATATTTGCTAAAAATAAGGTCCAGGTTGAAACAAACTTAACTTTTCCTTTACAGTCAACCGATACCTAAAATGTGGAAACTCTGCAATAATGTCACTGGAAATGTTTCTTTGACTTTTTTATTTTTGTTGCCATTTTTATTAATATTTTATTTTTTTATCTAATTAACCATCATTTGTGATAACAAGCGTAAAATAAAATAAAACCCGTCTTTCAATTCATTGCATCTTTTTTTGTGTGGTAGAAGTATCGGCATTGGCAAGTACTCAGATCCAAGTATCGATTTGAAAAAGGTGGTGTCATTGCATCCCTATTTTCTGATGAATCCTCCAGATTGTTTGCTATCTGGAAAGTTACCTCCTCAGATTGATCAATCATTTAAGCTGTATCGTATCGTATTCCTGATCTCATACTTCAATAATTCATTGAATAATTCATTTGCACTAAAGAAGAGCAAAGAAACAGATCCAGGATATTTCTGTTTTTTTTTTTATCAACTTATTTTAACATAAAACAATTCTGTTTCCAAACAGAGCACTTCTGTGAGGTCGCTTGAAAAATCATGTAATAAATAACATACATTCTTCAATTTTGGACTTAGTGGAACAGTAAATTTTAAAAAAGTAATATAAAAACAAATAGCAGCTCCACTTTAATTAACTTAATGAGAATATATATATATATATATATATATATATATATATATATATAAAATATCTGTGTTCTGATTGGGAGGTAATGTCCAATCAAGTCTCAAAATACGTGATTGGGCCCGATTTCTGTTCATGTTATCGGATCAGGACATCCCTAATGAATGTAGTGACCTATTCAATAATTTAGAAATTTTCATTCTGTAATTGACCTTTCGCTGAGCCCTGCCCCCCTTAGTTACTGTTGCTATGTCCTACAAACAAATGTTCAAACACGACTAGCGTTACGGCGTTACTGGGCATGTAAAGTGGGGTTAGTACAATGTTGCTGAATGAAGCCCACCGCAGCGTAGAGGCGTCAGCCTCTCTGACAGTCACACTGAAGCTGCAAAGAGGGAGCGCAGGAATCTGTGATGATGACGCCGGTGCAAATATGATGATGATTTTGGTTAATGGGCAGATACTCAGAGTGCTCTTAGCTGTGAACTTAGTATTAAGTTGGATTAAGTTACGTGAGTTTGGTTTTCAATAAATCTCCATATAAATCCCATAAAATACCTGTGAGATCTACCAACAAATTAACCCGAAAATATTAATAGTTACTCGACACCTGAGGAATTGACACACCAAGGTTTCTTATTAATATGTTACTGTAAGGTAAGAGAGGGGATGGAGCCGTCCACACTTCTTTTTGTATCCATTATAGGCTTTGCTCACGTTGTTTTTTCGGCTTTGGGAATGCAAAAACACAACTCCTCCAGACAATCTCTCGGGGGGGATCTAGTGTCCGATTTACAAACGCAGTGGGAGCTTCACCATCGGGCTTGGAGTCAATGTTTGTCGGACCTGCTCGCATATTAACGGTTGCTATTCGATGTGTGATTGGACAATGGGGGTTTAGGGGGCGCGGGCGGCGAAAGGTCAATTACGAAAAATAATTATTCAAAGGGTATTAAAATTGAGTTAAAATTTAAAAATACTTTACTGATCCCAGAAGGAAATTAATTGTTGTTTTGGCTCATGCAAATTATTCTTCATACTGATGGCTGTGGGAAGGCAAGGCAGCTTTATTTGTATAGCACACTTTAAACACAAGGCGATTCAAGGTGTAGCAGTCTGTGTTGCAGTGAAGAAGCCTGAGACTGAAGATGGCCCCTAGTCTTGGGAAAAGGATGCTCAGGGATGGCAATAATTTTCTTGATTTGTTTCTGTAACTTGTAACTAAGTTGTGATTTTAAGTTTACAGCTGATGAAAACATGACATTTAAGATTATATTACATCTGACCATTAAACAAATTAATATAGAAATGTTAGCTTAATAAAAAGTATGTTTAAGAACTGCCTAAAGGTAATCATGAGAAAGTACTTTTAATCTGAAAAATGATCCTTATTTCCTAATTCATTGAATAGGAGGTATACATGTAAGATAACATACCCATCCCTCCCCTTACAGATTTTTCAATTCTTAGCATAATTTCTCACTCATTATTCTGGCATTTAGCAAATAAAAAACATGTGGTATGTTAGGATTGTGCTGCTAATACTTTACATTTTATACACACCTTATACTATCTAATAAAAAAGTGGATTGTCTATAGTGGTTTTTAGGAGTATCAACTAAAAAGCTACAGCGGATATGTTTGCGTGAAATTTAAATATTAAGTCAAATTTATTAATATATAGTCTCAGAAGTTCCTCTATTTTAACAATTGTGTGGTGGCGATTCCTTTATCAAATCAGCCCATCTTTTCCAAATACAATCACCCACTGCTGCACTGTGGGAAAGTTTTGTACTCAGAAAAAATAAGTCCACCGTCCAAAAGTTAAATATGTCTTGTGTCGTTTATTTTACCAGGTTGATAAGCAATAAACTTACATATCCTGTTTCAATTGTTTCCTGCTGCTTTTCTTGCTCTGGTGAAAAACCATTAGCCCACCTCAGTAGATTTTAGTCCTACACCGGTGCCATTTACTTACAGAAAAAAATGGCCATACAGTTCTTCATGGCTGACTTAGAAAGGCAAATAACAAACAAAAACATTTCACAAATGTTAATCTGCAAATAAACTTTATTAATGACCCGAAAAAAATCACAAGTAACACACAAACAAAATTCCAAATAATAAAAATAATGAACAAATAGTTTCAACAGGTTGTGTCAATTTTAGGTGGCTTTAAAAACTATTTTAAATTACATTTCCTAGCTAAGAAGCTGCGAGTGTTGGCCTGTTAGCTGACAGCAGACATAAGCACTGAGGAACACCGAGTCAGAGAGACGCTTTGATTGAGAACAAACTGTGTTTTGGATGGAGTTTAAGAACAGAAATGTCTCTGCTGGCTCGGGCATTAGTTTTTGAAAGTGCTGGGGACAATGACCATAAATTTGAGCGTCGTTTGAAGATTGCTGAGTACAATGTAGCCAGTACAGAAAAACACTACTACTGCTATAATTTGCACTTAAAATTTCATGTTTACTTTTTTTTATGTACAAGTACAATGCACACACTGTACATATTTGTAAATATTTGTAATAATTGAAACATCTTACAGTGTTCTGCTCTGTTTCACATTACAACCTGGGTGTGCCACTTTATCTGTACTTTAAGTTTAATAACTCAACAGTACTTTGGTTTTGTAACTGTGTCCATGATGTAAATATTTTTTTCTGAAAAAATTATGTCTCTGTTCTTTTTTTGTTGTTGTTTTGTTGCTGTTATTACAACCAAACATCGTTAACTATTCGTAGCCTATTAATCTGTGTCATGTTTCATTACAATAAGCACTGGACTGTATAAACAGGTGTTGAAAATCATCTTTATTCAGTTGAAAGCCAGAGGATTACCTATGTGATTTGTTTTTCAAATTGCAGACATTAAAATCCACATGCTAAATACATATTCGCCCCAGAAGAATATGCGCAAAAATTAAACTCACTCCCTTTGCAACCTTTGCTGTTGTTGTCTGTTCTTTGCAGAGAAATTTTAACTTTAATTCACAGTCTTGCTATATAACGGGTACCTGTGGCTATTGCGCTGTTTCAAATCTCTCTCTGGGAGCGCTGGATGCTAAGATAGAGAATATTTTGCTTTCAACACAAAGTTGGGTAAGTTTTCTGTTATGCTCTCACCACAAACACAATGGAAATATTCTCTACAGGAGTCTTAAACAAAAATATTACACAAATAATTCTTTGCCCACCGGCCAGAAAGAAACTTCTGTCTGAACCATGACATTTAGATTATGTATTTTCTCCGTATTGAAACGATACCTGCGACATTGCAGGGCTTTGCGCTGAACGTATCTGGAGCGGACTAGGATTCTTTGAAAATCTGCAAACATGACTGCATAAGCAAGTGCGTCAGAGTGATTTAAATAGTTGTCCGTTCAGATAACGAGGCTGTGGAAATTGTGTTGGTAGCAAGCAAAAGTGGCGGTTTGATCGGTTCTGGTAAAGAATTTCTGCATCAGGTTTTGTGGGGACAAACCAGTCAATCATAAACAGTGGCCCAAATTTTAACTCTCCGTCAACGGAGAGCGTATGCATCTGATTGATCAGTTCAGCAACAACCAGAGATCGCTTCACCAGAACGGGGCTCTACAGTCGCTATAATCAGTGGTTAATGCAGCATTAGGACGCTACAGGCTTTATGTTGAAAGGATAATTTATCTAGTCTGTTCTTTTGACGATTTTGAACACAAGAACGTATAGGAAAACAACAATAAAGGCTGATGTGTTTGTTTCCATGTGTTTTTAAGAGAATTCTCTGAGCTGCACTTCTAGTAAAAAGCTTTGCAGCGTAATCAAAACTTACTTTGTGTTCACAAGCCTGGAAAAAATCGCTGAAACAACGCTGTGATAGTAGGCAGAGACGCCATGAAAAGTTAGCACCCCCTGCACTCCTGGTCGAGCAGTGCTGAAAAAACTAGAGAGGGTGGAGAAGAAAAAAATGGACTACTATAAACGAAAAATGTCTCCGTCAATACATCTGCGTCTGAGTGCAAATTTGCGGTCAGAGAAGCACAAACTAGGCTTTATGAGTCATTGATACAAGTTTCGAATCTCGGGTGTCATCACTGGCATTCAGGATCCACCCTCCGAGCCAGTTGGTGGCGGTAATGCACCAAACTGTTGTTTGCCAACCGCGATGTATCCACAAAGAAGCAGCAGGCAGGGCAAAGATCAGGACCTTCAGAACTTCCCTGGATTTCTAAGCCGTGTTTGTGTGTCATGGCACAAAAAAATGGTTAAACGATGTGCCTGGGGCGATTGCAACAGTAATATACGGTATCCCGAGAGTTTAATCGACTGAGTTTTTTTAATTCCGTTTCCCAAACCGAAGCAGAACGTGGAGAATTGTCTGCTGTGGATAAAGCTGTGTGGTAGACCAGACAGTTAACGTGAACACTATAAACAAGGGTGTCTACATTTGTTCGAAGGTAAGACTCTACATAATCTACGCAGTCAGGTCGTTTAAATTGATATCAATCAGAAAAAGCCCAGTGTTAACGGGTAGCCACCTAGCAGGCTAATTTACACGAGGCTGAAGTTGGCTAAAAACTTGGAAATGGCTAAAGCGCAATTACACCAAATTTCTACTCTGAGCGTCTTTAATCTGCTCTAGTTTAAAAACTACAACACTTACATTTCAAATATAGACTAGGTTATTTTACACTAATTGCAGAATATTTATAGCCAAATCTGATGTGTGTGAACTCTTTCTATGGTTTGTGAAACTTCAATAAAGGCTGATGTAAGCACTTTTCTGGAATCTGGAACACATTATCTTAACTGTAGCTCAAAAACTATATAACCTAGACATTTAGAACTGGATTACATTATTCTACACGAATAGCAGAATAATTACAACCAACTCTGGGATTTGTGAAATCTTTTTGGCATTTGTGTGAACATGTAGGGATCAAGGGAACAGCACTAGGCTGGTTTAAATCATATCTGTCCGACAGATTCCAGTTTGTTCATGTCAATGATACGTCTTCTTCACAAGGGTTACCTGTGGAGTACCACAGGGTTCTGTACTTTGACCGATTCCCTTTACTATATATATGCTTCCAATTGGTAAAATAATTAGACAACATGGAATAAATTTCCACAGTTATGCTGTTGATACACAATTATATTTATCCATAAAACCTGATGAAACCAATCAGACGTAGATTACAAGCATGTCTAGAAGACATAAAAACACGGATGACTCTGAATTTTCTACTTTTAAATTCAGACAAGACAGAAGTTGTTGTCTTTGGACCAGAAGCTTTAGAAAGGAAACTTCTAAATCAATCACTTCATCTAGATGGCATTAAGTTGGCCGCTGGTAACAATGTAAAGAACCTCGTGTAATCTTTGACCAAGACATGACATTTAAATCCCATATTAAGCAGGTTTCCAAGATTTCTTTCTTTCACCTCCAGAATATTGCTAAAATTAGAAACATCCTGTCCAGGAGTGATGCAGAGAAACTAGTCCATGCATTTGTTACTTCGAGGCTGGACTACTGTAATTCCTAATCAGTCCACAACATGCAATTAAAAGCCTTCAGTTGATCCAAAATGCTGCAGCGAGAGTTCTGATGAATATTAAAAAGAGAAATCACATTTCTCCTGTTTCTGCTTCTCTCCACTGGCTCCCTGTTAAATCCAGAATAAAGGTTAAGATCCTCCTCCTTACTTATAAAGCCTTTAATAATCAAGCTCCATCGTACATCAGAGATCTGATTGTTCCATATGTTCCTAACAAAGCACTTTGTTCTCAGATGCAGGTTTACTTGTAGTTCCTAGGATTACTAAAAGTAGAATGAGAGGCTTTTAGTTATCAGGCTCCTCTCCTGTGGAACCAGCTCCCAGTTTTAGTCCATGAGGCAGATACTCTGTTTTCAAGACCAGGCTTAAAACCTTCCTTTTTGATAAAGTTTATAGTTAGAGTGCCTTAGGTTATTTCTGTAGTTATGCTGCTATATGTTTAGACTGTTGGAGGACAGACTTACCACTTTTCTTTTCTCTTCTACTTTTTTCTTCTACTACTCTCCAGATAATTTTTTTTCTGCTGTTATTGCGATTGTTAACCCAGTTTTCTCTCAGTATTTTTCTCCCCATAGAAGCTCCACATGGTCTGAAGCCCTGCTCAACAGTGGTTCCCCCTGCTGGATGGGGAACGTCAGTCCAGATGATGCTCAAAGTCACTGAGCATCCTCCATGCTGTCTCTTCTCCGTCTTCTCAGACCCCCAGACAGTCGTGGCAGACTACCGCTTGTACTGAGCCAGGTTCTGCCGGAGGTTTCTTCCTTTTAAAGGGGAGTTTTTCCTCTCCACTGTCGCTACATGCTTGCTCAGTATGAGGGATTGCTGAGGAATTGCTGGGGTTGGACTCTGCATGATCAGGGCACAACCTCACGTTGATGACTCAACAAAATCTACTGGGATTCCTTACATAGAAAACTTTTAACTGATTGGAATGTTTGTGTAATTGTATTGAAACGACTTTTGTTGTAAAGTGCCTTTAGATTACATTTGTTGTGAATTAGCGCTATATAAATAAAAGTGAATTGAATTGAAATTGCAGTAATTCACCATCATTTGTTGTAACAATCAAGAGAAGAAAAACTAAAACAGGACTTTCAATTCATTGCATTTTTTTGTGGTAGTAGTATCTATATTGGTACTCGGTATCACCAACTTTTGTGGTTGCAGACTTTTGTGACAGAATCTCCCATTTTTTTACATGGAAATATTCACAATTAATCTCAGAACTTCTGGGTTTTTGCTCGTAATTTTGCTACTTTTTTACATTGGTTAATTTCTGAGTTTTTTCTGGAAAATATGTGACTTTAACTCCAGAATTTCTGAGTATTTTGGGTGGAAATGTATCTCAAAATATTATTTCTTTTCTTTACAACAGCCTTAATACTCCGTAAAGTATACCCCCTGTCATTTACCTCGATCTTTACACATCATCGCTACATATTTTTCACTGGCACTGAGATGTAAGTTTTATATGTCTGCTGTACATACATAATTTCAGTGAATTAAAAGATTTAAATAAAAACGAAATAAAACCAAGAAGTTATAAGGCATCAATAAAGAAACCTTAATAACTAGGAAAAGCAATGTGTTCAATTGAATTTAAATGATCTAATAAACGGCTTAACAGAAACAACACAGTCCAACAACTTGAAAATAAATACAGGTACTTCTGCCAAAAGCTGAAGGGATACTGATTTACTACATGCTTTACCACCACCTTGTGGTTGAAGCAATAAATTACATCTGCTCAACAGTTTCCCAAGTGTATGCAGCTAGACCACTAAAAGAAAGTTCTGAACATTTCTGCACATCACTGTACTTTACAAGAAAAAAAAAACTGGATATTCACATTCAGACTCATAGTCCCATGGCTGGAGTCAAAGGGTAAATGCAAGAAGGTGAATTCATTAGAAAGTACCAAAAATGATAGCGAGACATTGGTTTTTTAATGATTTTTTCAAAGTAAGACTAAATGGCCTAAAATGGCAGCATTTGTGAAGCAAAGGCTTGAAGCCACCTGACTGGACTCATGGTTGCAGACTCATATGAAGATACAGTATGCAGTGTTCAAAATATGCAACATTTTCAAAGCAAAATGAGACAGAGCTGAAGACTTGTGTTTTCAAATGTTATGAGATTCCAAATGAGGAAAGTATTTAGATTAGAATGGACTGCAGGAGACTGCTTTCAGAGTTCGAAATCTAAATAGTTTGTCCTAAAAAAGACAATCTTAGCATCATGATACAGTTCATGAGTTTTGTACCTCTTAATTCAGTCCTAGACAAACACATTGAAAACAGTGGGTTTAAAATGTTCCCCTAAAGCAGCCGTTTCCGACATCAAGGCACGATTTATGAATGGTTGAAAGAAGTGTCAGATTCTCAGTTACTTGGGCCTTTACTTTGACTGGTCCATTCTCAATTGTGAATATGCTCTGAATGTGGAATGGGAACATTTATCAAAACTCATTTTAAAGCATATAACAGATTTTCTTCCATAGATAGATAGATCGAAGTGTTTTAGATCAAAAAACAGATTTATCTTCTGTCTGACTGATTAATTTGGGACTTTGTTATTGATTTGATATAATATATATTTATAGAATATTATTTTTACCTTATAGAATTATATATATATAATTCTCTTAAATGTCAGAATTTGGACATATCTATTTTTTTCTGTCTGATATAATTTTAAAATATTAGACGAGATATTTGATTAGGACTTAAATAGCCTTTATTTAATGATTTTTAAAATTCTTGCTTGATTATTTACTTGAATTACTGATTTTTACTTTTATTTAAGTAAAAATATGTTGATGTAGTTCTACTCTTGCTTGAGAACAATTTTTTGCTATGACTCTACCCCAACTCTGTTTTGCTTCTTTTTCTGTCTCTATTAATAAACCAGGATATTTACAGAAATTGTGAAAATAAGTAAACAAGACACTGTTTTAACAAAAACAACCAACATTACAATTCAGACAGATTCTTGTCTTAGAGTTGGAGCTAAATCTAAGATTTTTTTATATAAATATTAAGGGTTGCTAATTTCATTTTGGAATTAGGTCATGATGCAGAAATCTGAAAGTATATATTTGACATTTCCCACCAATCACAAGCAATTTAATAATATATAACTTATCAGGGTTTTTAAGATCACTTTTTCCAGTACTAAACAGAACGTGTTTTTTTTTTCCAAGGGAGATTATTCTGCCTGTTCTATATTATAAGTTATATTATAAACTCAAACACTAAACGCATTTAAAGAAATTTCAGCATTGTACACATTTTTTAAAGCCAAAAATAGTTTCAGTTTTTAAGTATGAAAAAAAATACCTGAAGAATATCTGGGTTGGTCAATGAAAGTGAGCAGGACGTCAAGAGGCTCAGTAATGTCCTGTTTAACAACTGGTCATACTGGTTCTCTTGATTTTGCGGTGATCTTATTTAATCAACTAGTGGAAAAATAAAAGTATTTTAAACAATTACATTTTCCAGCACTTACAGGTCAGTTATTTTATTAGGAGAAACACTACACTTCTGTTCTATCATAACATTTCCGATACATGAAGACTTGTTTTTACCATGTTGTCTACTGTAATTAACACATTTTATAATGCTTCAAAATGAAACCATTTAAGGAAACCAACTGATTTGAAGGAATCGTGAGAAAGGAAACTTAACATTATTGATATTAAATGGAATGATACTTAGAGAAACATAAAATCTTTAACTGAAGTGACATAATTATCCCACTTTACTAACTTCTGTCTATTAAAAAATAATCCCTTAATTTTTGTTGAATAACAGAACTGAATTGAATAATCCTTTTATTGTCCTAGAAGATACAATTTCTTTCATAACAATATTTCTAATGACCTTATTGGACTCTTTGTCACTCATGAAACGATAGTCAGAGCCAGTATATCATGCGGTTTTTGCCTTTCGGTGCAGACGATAAGAGTTTTAAAACACCACTGGGAATCCCCAATCTATCTTTTTTTTATGAAAACAAGTCATTTACAGTATATAGGAAAATGAAACAGATGGATACAGAAAAGAACAGATATATAAACATGTAATGAAGAAATACAAACATACAGCGCCAGGGGTTATAAACAGGACACAAAGGAACTGAGAATGGTGCACAGCTGAGAACAGAAAAGGTGTATATATCTAAAAATTATAGAAAGATGTGAAATTTGGAGCACAGATTAAATGTCTTAATGGCTTTAAGAGGTGGATATAATTTTCATGTAGAAATCCATTTCTTTTTTTTTTTTTAAAAAGAGGGTCTTATTTTTAATACTTTACATGTGTGGATGTAAAACTTGGCTAAATCAGCAATATGATTAAATTGCATAGAAAAAACTAATTTTTCAATTATTTTCTATAATCTAAAAATCAGGACATTGTGAAAATATAGTACAAAATCCCTCAAGAATATGGTACAATACAAATCGGCAGATGCCTTGCCATAGTTTCTGAGTATGTTCACAAGTCCAGAATAAGTGGAAGACTCTCTGGGTACACATTGCAGAAGCTGCAGGATACATTGATGTCTTTAATAAATTTCACCAAAAAATGTTTTAACAGGATAATAGCGATGAATGAGTTTGAAAGAAGTTTCTTTGACTTTGTTAACAAGTAAATATCTGTTAGGAAGTGTCCATATTTTTCAGATTCTGAGCGACTGTATTCCAGGTAGAAATTAGATATGGTACTGAGACACAAACAGATTGAAATAAGGAGCGAATTTTTTCTGTATATTTCCAGGAGCCTGGTAGAAAACATAATTTCCCTATAGGTGTGTCAACTGGATCAAGCAAATTAGAAATTTTAGAAGGTGGGGTGTTATAGCTTTCGAAAAGCATATGGCATCAAAGACGAAAGCAAATTCTTTCGGGGTCGCAGGAATTTTATAAAGAGAAATAAATTCTTGACAATTAATTCAATTACCCTCCTTATTGAAAAGTTGATTGATCTTCACAATGCCATTTGTAAACCAAAGGTCAAAAACTAAGGATTTCTTTTTGTAACAGACATTTCTATTGTTCTACATAAAATAGTTATTAGGTGAAAAGTTGTGCTTATAAATGAGAGATCAGGCCAAGAGTTTTTGCTTATTAAATTTGAGAGACAGGTAAATGATAAATTATGTAGTTGCAAAGAAACTTTAGACAGATAAAGCAAATAAATAAGTAAAACTACAAGTAATGATTAGTAATCAGCCTAAAGACTAAATAATGTGGGTAAATGTGGGATGTCGTTCTGATATATATTAATTTGGTTATTAACCTTGATTAGTTTTTGACTGTGTTCTATCGCAAGTCTTGTTTTAGTTTTATGAAAATGTTCATTGTAATTATTGTATCCAATTAGAGAGGTGGCACCCGATAGGCCTAAACTCTTGCCTCTCCTCAGCACAAATTCCGTTTTCTTTATTATTTTCTTTTTCCTTCTATGTATATAGTTTATTTTTTGTATTTGGTTAAATAAATAAAATGAAATGAAAATGTACAGGCAGTCTTCGTCAGATGACGTGTGACGCAGTGTCTGTTGGCGCGTTGCACGATGGGATAGTTGGGTGTAAACAACAGCGGAAGCTTCCACCGATAAATGTGCGTGGAGTTTATAAACCTGGACAAATGGTCCACTCGTGTTGTGTGAAGGGCTGCCATGCCAAGTCACACAACGCCAGGATGGAAAAACTTGACAACAATTTAAGATTTTTCCGGGTTCCCATTTGGAAAAGAGGTTTTGGAGAGGAAATGGGAGAACTAACAAAGAGACGCCGGATGGCCTGGGTCGCAGCTGTAGGACGGGACGGCATTACTTTCCAAACCGCATCTCCCTACCTGCGTGTTTGCTCGCAGCATTTTCATAAAGGCAAGTAAGAAAAGTTGTTATGTGATGTTACTGGATCCCAAACCTCTGCCAAACATGGAGCCGATCAGTTAAATGTAATCAGAACGTAATTAAATGTTCATCTCGTTAATGTCTCTAGTTTAAAGATAAAAGTACTCTGCAAACTTATGCAATAATTACGCATCAAGGTGTAAGATTTCCTAGTGGGAGATTCTCTGAATTCAGGTTTACCACCAAGATTTCCATGTAAAGGAAATCCCAAAATGCATATTTGAACAAGAAACAGAAGGATCTATGTTCTATGACACACAGACTTATTAAAAAATTACGTTTTTATGGGTTTCTAATGAGTAGAGGTCAGCAGAGGTGGGTAGAGTACACAAAAACCTACTAGAAAGAGCAGCACTAATTCAACATTTTGACTTTAGTAAAAGTAAGAACCAGCCGTTCAAAACAAAATAAGTAAGAGTAAAAATAAAAGATTTGACAAAAAAGATACTTGAGTACTGAGTATGAAATTTTGTTATCAGATAAACAAAGACAGACACTAGAACCAGGAAAGTAAAACACATCACCCCAGTTCTAAAGTCCTTAATTGGTTCCCTGTAGCTCAGAGAATAGACCTCAAAGTGCTTTTATTAGTCTATAAATCATTAAATGGTTTAGCACCAGAGTACATTAAAGATCGGTTACCACGGTACAAACCATCCAGATCACTGAGAACCTCCAGTTCTAGTTTACTGATCGTCCCTAGAACCAGAACCAAACATGGGGAACCAGCTTTTAGTTTCTATGCTCCTCAAATCTGGAACAAACTACCGGGAGAATACAAAGCTGCAGAGACACTGAACTCCTTTAAGTCTAAAATAAAAACGTACCTATTTAGACTCGCTTATGAGCAACTTTTTTTACTTGTTTGTTTTTAATTGTCACACAAATTATTGTCATAATTACTGTAAATGCTTTCTTGTGTTAAAAACTGTGAGTTTTCTTTAGCGAGATCAGTTAATGAACTAAAAGTGTTTTTTACTCACTCGTCCCTACATTGTTGTATTTTCTAGATTATTTTCTTATTGTAACTGCTCAGTTGTACTCTAATCATATAAAGCGCTTTGAATTGCCCAGTGTTGAAAGTGTGCTATACAAATAAAATTGCCTTGCCTCATATGATGTAAGACATATTCTTTGGTGGTTAACGAGCAGCAGGTTAGGATAATGAAATGGTAGCATCCGACATCAACAAACCACATTTGATTGCAGGTCAGCCAGCCTATGAAATGATGGAGAGTGACCCCGACTGGGCACCGTCCCTTCTACTAGGGCACACTTCAGCAGACACTTCAGGCGCAGCGAGACGGATTCCACAGCAGCAGCTGCGGAAAGAGACGCAGGCACAAAAGATGGGGGTCAACCAGGATGCATCCGTCAGAGAGCCACACACCCAAGAGTGTACATCCGAACCAGGTGAAGAAAGTAGTCAGTAGTTGGGAGGGGGGATGGCAAATGACGCATTATTTAGAATCCACAGTTAGTTACTGGGACTGATCTTTTGTGCGTAGAATAGAAAAGAACATTCCTTTATTGTCCCACAAGGGGAAATTCAGTTGCAACACCAGCAAAAGCAAGAACAGAACACAAGACACACAGAAAAAATAATTACATAAGGTCTGGCGACAGCTGGAGGAATAAGCGGTTCATAAAATGGATGGATGGATAGTTACAAAAACAGAGAACTGTGCAGTTATTAAGATAAAACATACAGATAAAGTGACATGCCCAGGTTTTAATGTGTTTAATATGTGTTTAACATCTTAAAGGTGTTTTAAATAATAACAAATATTTTGAAATATGTGCCGAATGGACGAGGGAGAAATATGTGAGAATCAAAATGGGCAGAGAATAAAGTGGTTTAATAGTTATTTGTTTTTATTTAATAGAGGGGAATTTATCGGCCATTATATCGGCTGTTGGCCTTTGCTACTGTTTGATATTGATATTGGTATCTGACCCCCAAAAATCCATATCGGTCGGGTCCAACTACAGTAAGGATTCAACACAGACTGAATGTGACTTTTGTGTGCTCAGATGTGCAGATATAAACCACCTGATGGAGGAAAACTGACACCTACGCCGGGAGCTTAAAGGGGAAGTAACGTTTTTTTCAGCCTCGTATAGCATGCATTACGTTGATTTGCTCACCCAGACAGGTTTGGAGCCACTTGGAGTCCTTTAAGAGAAGTTTATATTCAGTCGCCATTAGCGTATATCCATAAAATAGGAGTTATTGGGGCAACCACCGTGCAGCCTCTAAATAAGGCATCATCTGCCACAATAGTCCATCATTTCACCAATATTTTGTTATGAATTACTAGAGCTATTCCCATGTGAGTTCAGAACGTCTCATAGATGCTGGGTTGTTGTCATCCAGGGTTTCTACAGGCTTTTAGTCCAACCGATTCCAACTTATACTAACCAACGAATTCAATGATGTCGCACCCGTTCTCCTTTGCAACTACAGTATGCATAGGTTACGGAAAGGAAGCCTGTGGAAGCTGAACTAGTGGTGCGTTCTGTTTGTACTTGGAACTCTGAAATGTTGACTTCCGAGTGGAAAATGAACGGCAACGTCCTCTGAAGTAGGACTTCAAACTCTGAATCCAAATCCAGCTCAAAGTTCCTACTTCCGAAGCAAATTGCACACACCATTAGTCCACTTGGTCATTTTATTTGCGGAATTGGAAACATGCAAACGGGTAACATGTTAATGTTTGCAGTAGCAAGTTCTGTCTAACCGAGCACCATCGTAGAGCCTAAAAACATCACGCAAAACCACAACAAAACACCTCTGAGACAGTCCAAACTCACAGGGGAATAGTGCTGGCAATTCACAACAAAACATTGGTGCAGTGAAGGAGTTTTATGGCAGATGGTGCCTAATTAAGAGCCTGAACTTTGGTTGGCTCTATTAACTCCCATTATATGGAGCTACACTGATCAGGAACGGATATAAGCTGCTCCTGAAGGACTTCAAGTGGCACCAAACTTGTCTGGGTGAGTAAATGAATGTAATAAATGTTGAAATGAGGTCCAAGTTGGGAAAAAAAGGTACTTCCCCTTTAAATAGTGCAGGATGCATGACTTTATTTTTGGAGAGGATGAGGATAAAGTGAAATAATATACAGATCTGCCAAACTTTGGAACCTTCAAGGCATTAGTCCATTTTTTGCTGCCCCTCATACCCACTGAAAAATACCTTTTCAAACGCTCCTTTTTACCTTCATGCACCGTCGACTGGATCTGCCTCCGCAAACACCTTTCTTTTATAAGAGAATCATTTATTTTGACAAGTTAAAAGGATTAGAAAATGTTCCATGGCACAAAAATAAATAATTATTTCTTTTTTTTTTTTTGCTTTTTAATTTTATTGCGAAAACAACTAAGCAAAAAGAGACGTAGAGACCAGCAAAAATGGCTACATATAACACATATTTTCAAAGAAAGAGTGACCCAATCCTGTTATTTCTGTTAAGGAAAAAAAAATGTATTAGCTTCTCTGAAATATATGAAAACTATCTAAAGACTGATTTTAAAAAGCCAAACCTTAAAAGCCCTGTGTTTTGAATCTACAACCCTTTAAAAATCCTTTTTCTAGAGAGAAGAATTCCAACTTGTGTTTCATTTAAAATATTACCTGTTTAATTTACCGTAAAGCAGGTAAAAAAAAACCACTCATTTCTTTTACTTAAAAAAAAATTGTTCTTTTTGTGGCCCACAGGAACTTTTGACTTAATGATTTTGGCCCTTGAAGCAAAAAGTTTGGACATCTCTGACCTAGTCCATTTGTTCAAGCAGTGTACAAAACCTTCAATGAAATGGTGTCATTTTTGTATGTTAACTTGAGGCATTCAATTGTATGGCCAAAAGGAGACACACCGTATAGTTTTTGGACTCCTTTGAAAGCAGAGTGGTAATTATTATTGACTGTTTTGATAGTTTCTCAGGAAAACCATCCAATCTGTTCAATCAAAATGTTCTCCAGCTACCTCACACAATGAAGTACCTAATAGAACATTTACGAATGCACGTAGAAAGAGCAATTGGACATGTTTGTCAGAAGTATCAGATTTTAACTGGAACCACACCCATACAGATTAGTTAAGCAGGTTTTACAGGTGAGGGTGCGACACTGTTGGGACTAACGGCATTTAAGTATAACAGCGTTACTAACAACGTTATTTTTCCAACATCTCAGAGAACTGAATTGATCGATACATCGCCGCCAAAGGCTCAATCCCGAAGGGGGTGGTTCTGTTTAGGGTTTAGTTTTCAATAACTCTTCATACATTCCGGAATATAAATCAGTACCTGTGAGATCTACGAGCAAAGTAGCCCCAAAATATTGATGTATTGGAACCTGACACCTAAATAATTTGAAATAATAATAATCAAACATATGTAATATTTCTAAATGTTACCGTAAATATGTGATTTTTCTTCAATAGCTTTCAGTTTATGTGACCAGGTCACAACAAATCAATTCTGAAATGTCTTATTACATCTAAAGAACCAGACAACAATTTATTTTACATTTGAATACATCAAATATTTTATATTAATATTTTACTGTAATATTTCTGGTTTTCCTTCAGTAGCTCCCAGGTCATGTGATTAGATGACAACAAATCACTATTGAAATATCTTACTACAACCAAATGGCTAATGTTCTGTTAACTGTGAAATATTACAGATGCAGAGATTGGCAGAGAAGTTTAATGGACCTTCCTTTGTTTCTATATTTTTATATTTATGCATACAGATTCACTCTTATTGAGTCCAGTTCAAATACCAAATGTTCTAAAACATTGTATATGGTGTTTTTTTTATTCGTCATTCAGGTATAAAAATATTTGACGTTACAGATATTATAGAACTTAACTGCATTTTAGAACATAGAAGTAACGTCAGAGTTACTTTGCTGAGAAACTAATTACCTTTACAGTGTGGTAACTGAGTTACTACACTGTACTACTACTACTGAGTTAGTAACTCAGTTACTTTTTGGAAAAAGTAATTGGTAACTGTCACTAATTACCTGTTTAATGAATGATGCCCAACGCTTGGATGCGACGTGCGATATTATGTCGTTCGCAGCTGCTTTTATTTTGAAGGATTGAATCACTCCGGAAGAGAAATGTATCAACGTAAACAAAGTGGAGTTCGCTTTGCGTTTCTTGCGCAGCGGCGTAAAGGCGATCTTCTGCATGTCCATAAAATGTCAAGTGTTCATTATTTGTTTCTTTTTCCAGTCTTTATTGTTAAATTTCATTTGGGGTGAATTTTTCTCCGGTAAATAATAGAAGCGGCGAGCGTTAGCTTAGCATGTTAGAAGGAAACAGACGTTCAGTGTTGGAGATGCATTGATGGAGGAGAGGCTGTGTTGCCGACGTTAAGGCAGAGAACAGAATGTGTGAAATCCTCAGAGGGGCTCAACAGTGAAGAAAATACATTTAACAGATGGAGGATTCTCAGTGTGACGGTGATTATCTTCCTTAAATGTTTGCATGCCACCGATGACTGTTTAATCCTGGAAGGGAAAAAAAGAAGAAAGAAAAAACCTAATGAAAACGACACAATATATATATATATATATATATATATATATATATATATATATATATATAACAGGCCAAAAGTTTGGACACACCTTCTCATTCAGTGCGTTTTCTTTATTTTCATGACTATTAACATTGTAGATTCTCACTGACTGCATCAAAACTGCGAATGAACACACATGGAATTATGTAGTAGCCTACTTTTACACAAAAGTGTGAAATAACCTGGCCTCCAAAGTCTCCGGATCCTTCAAGACTGTTGGAAAACCATTTCGGCTGACTACCTCTTGAAGCTCAAGAGAATGCAAAGCAGTAATCAGAGCAAAGGGTGGCTACTTTGAGGAATCTAAAATATAACACATGTATTCAGTTATTTCACCCTTTTTGTTAAAGTACATACAGTAATTCCAAACATCATTTGTTCATTCATAGTTTTGATGCCCTTAATTGAGAATCTACAATGTAGTCATGAAAATAAAGAAACCCAATTGAATGAGAAGGTGTGTCCAAACTTTTGGTCTGTATGCAGATTGGTGTGATTAAAAACCTGGTTTGTTGGGATGAGTTAGTTTATTTATTTGACATTATCAACAATAAACATATACAATAAGAAAGAACAAATGTGCAGGAGAGGTTAAGAAGACCCAGGGGTCTTATAAAGCCACCACCCCAAAGACAAACAATTTTAGCAGCTGCAAAGGACAAGTCACATACAGATTACATATATGAAAAACTTGCAGACATCATAAACGGTTTGAGATTAGCATAACATTCAGATGTTGTTTTCGAAGAATGCAGTGCAGTTGTAGCTTGAAGACTTGGTGGTAGTTTATTTAAAACAAAAGTCCCCTTTTATATTTAAGTGTATTACTAGACAATCTGCAAAATGATAGATTAAGGCCAATACATTGTCTTGTTGTATATCTATGTATGTCTGAGGAAAAGCTAAAGATGTTTTGGAAAAACTTTTGGTAAATCAGTAGTTAAATATACATACTTTCATACACAAAGGGATAGCAGATGAAGACTGTCAGTTTTTAAAATTTATTAAACGCAAAACTTTCTTCTGAATTAATAGAATCTTATAAATGTATGTCTGACAGGTTGCACCCCAAACTCTATTGCAACATGTAATGTACGGATATATAAAACTTTAATGTAATGACAACGTACAAGACGATTAATAAAATGACCAATTCGACTCAAGATACCGGTAGATTTCTTAATCTTAAAATAATACCTGAGTAAGTCTAAAAAAATGATTAAAAAACGTTACTTGAGTACTGAGTAACAACTGATCTAATATTTTTAGAATTATGTCATCAGACAGGCATAGAGAGAAAAATATAAAGTTATGGGCAAATTTGGGTATTTAAAGGACTAAAATGAAACAAAAATATACAAATAAAAATACTATGATTACATAATAAGACATTTTAAGCAGAAGACTTTTCCAAGTCAGTTGTAGGAAATTAAAAAATACATGTATCATGGTTGGCTCCCATATTGAAACATTATCTTTGACTTTAATTTTGAAATCAGTTAAACTTTAAATCATTTATTTCAATTCATTTTTATTTATATAGTGCCAATTAACAAATGTCATCTCAAGGCACTTTACAACAAAAGTCGGAGCAACAATTAGGAGCAAATTATCATTGAAAACATACAGTTGTATATTTTTCTGTCTTGGACAGATCTGGATTAAAGCTTTGTGTCAAATTGGAACAAAAGATTAGTACCCTGGAAATCCAGATGTCATGCGAGAGCACAATTGGAATTATCTCTGCAAGACGCTCTGGCATCGACCAAGGACACTGTTGCTGCATTAAATGAGCAGCTCGGGGAACCAATCAAATTGGTTTATCTGATTTAGGACGGCAAGAGGCTAGCTAAGCTAATGACGGCAGCGCTGCCACGTCCGGAATCATTTAGTAAACATTGAAAGATGGAAACAAATGAACGCCAGTTGTTTGAAACGGCTTTGGCCGCTACAAAGAATGAGTTTAATTTGGCTTTTCATCTAAAAATTGAACAGAAAACCGCGCCCCAATAATTCCTTTACAAGAAGGACGTTTTTGCTGTTTTGCCGACTGGATACGGCAAGAGTTTAATCTACGGGTGGCTCCACTGGTAGCTCTGGATACGTCACACGGTGTATTGCTGTGATTGGTCGTGGCGTTATCTGATTGCGTGCAGTGAGTTTGAAAACCCTTAATCTTTATAGATTAGGGTCTGGATTTTTCCAGGCTTAAAGATAAGTGCAAAGGCTATAATTCAGACAAAAACAATTTAAAGTTTTTATTAGTATTTTACCAAAAACATTGCCAGAAAATGATGCCAGGCTCAGAGTCTTTGAGTTTGGAACATGTCTTTGCCATCACCCCAATCTTTAGCATCATCAACAGATTCTACATCAAAATTCAAGTCAGTATCCATTAAAAAATTATATTAATATATAATAAAAATTATGCAGATAATCTGCTTTTTCAGTGCAAGAAAAGGCCATTAGTTGCATTTAAAAAAGTTCCCTGTGTCTCAGAGGATTACAGACATGTTGAACTGAAACTGAAAGTAGGGGAGGACCGATCCGACTTTTTCAGTCCTGATACCGATGCCTGGGCTTTGTGCATCTGTTGATACCCGATACCTGTCCGATACTATTGCTGAATTAATCAGCTTTATACCTTTCTAGAAGAGCTTAAAGGCACCAGACTTTACTAACTAAACATAACTAAGACAAATTAACAGATGTAAAATATAAAATCATCATAAAACTAAAATTTAAAGTGAAAATGAACCTTTTTTTGTGAATTTATTGCAGCTTTACGACATTTTAAGTATCGCTTCGTGGTATTTGTTAAAGTGAATAGATACCGACAAATGTACACTCGGCGGTATCGGGGCCGATACCAGTATCAGTATCGGTGCCTCCCTAAGTGAAAGTGTTCAGTACAGTAAAATTATCAGCAGGATGAGAAATACCTTCCTTTTTTTTACTTCAGAGCTACAAAACTGGATTATTTGTGGAATGAGAGTTGTTTCCTAATCCATGTTTCTGTTTCCCACAGACGTCAAGCAGCTGCTGGGGATCAAAGAGGAGGAGAACTGGAGTCCTCAAGAGGACCAGAAGCCCCCTCGGATTAAAGAGGAACAGGAGGAGAATGAGATCACAGCATTTATATTCAATCCTGACTCTGTGAAGAGTGAAGATGAAGAGGAACGTCAGCTCTCAGAGCTTCATCACAGCCTAACTGGGGAGCAGATCAGAGACTCTTGGGGATCAAAACCAGATGAAAGTTTAGAATCGGACGTCGAAGATCAAAATGTAGGTTCTTCTTCAGAGACGGACGTCAGAGATGGTAGCTGGGTGGAGGGCGGTGTAGCCGAGTCAGGTTTCAGGTCTGGGACCATCACCAAAGTTCTTGTTGGTGAGACGGGGTTAGGTTCTGTCCATGTGAAGAGCGAGGATGATGATCTACTCCCTGAGCTTCATCACAGCCAAACTACAGGGAACATAGACTCTGTGGAGGCCGATCCAGATGAATCAGATCCAGAGACGGAGGTCAGTGATGGAGACTGGGAGGACAGCAGTGAAGCTCCATCCGGCGTAGGCTCTGGGGCCAATAAGGAATCGTCCGGGCGTTATAGCTGCTCTGAATGCGGTAAAACTTTCACCCGCAGACAATATTTGTTAGAACACCACAGAATCCACACGGGAGTAAAACCCTTCAGCTGCTCCGTCTGCAGCAAAACTTTTAGATGGAAGAACGGATTAGTGCGGCACATGAAATGTCACAGTGGAGAGAAACCTTTCAGCTGCTCCGACTGTAGCAAAGCTTTTTCTTCCAAAAAGAATTTAATGGAACACAGAAGAATCCACTCAGATGAGAGACCTTACAGCTGCTCAGTATGCATTGCATCCTTTAAGAGGGCGCACACTCTAAAAGACCACATGAGAACCCACACCGGGGAGAGGCCTCACAAATGCTCGATCTGCGGCCTGAGCTTCAGGTACAGGTCCTATCTGGTCGTCCACGAAAGAGGTCACGCAGGTGAGAAACCGTTCGGCTGCCCCACCTGTAAGGCAGCGTTCAAAAGGAAGCTCACTTTAGAGGAGCACATCAGGACCCACACTGGAGAGAAGCCGTACAGCTGCTCTGTGTGCAGTAAGAACTACGTCCGCTACATCAGCCTGTCACGTCACATGAGGTGTCACACAGGAGAAAGACCTTACAGCTGCGCCACCTGCCAGGCCACGTTCAGGTGGAGGCATGCGTTCGTAGCCCACACAAAGATCCATTCAAGGGGAATAACCTCTTAGCTGCACAGAGTGCTGTAGAAGCTTCAGTCCATCTCTTTCCAGCTCTTGTGTTTGTAAAATAGCTTCTCAAAGGACATAAACTATACAGCAGGGGTCTGCAACCTGTGGCTCTTTAGACCTTCCACAATGGCTCTCAGGACATTTGGCTAAAAATAACAAATCAAATAATATTTTTGTTTTTTCCAATAACAAATAATAAGTTTTAGCAGGAGTTTTGTATTTTTCATTGAATAATTGCTTTGAATTTCCAGACAGAATGACACTACAAGTAATATTTTTAGAAAAAAATGTCTGGTTCTACGTTTGAAACCACTTGTATTTTTACATAATTTGCTACAAACATCAAAAACTCATAGAAGAAAATGAATCCATCCACTTTTTGCCAAAGTTTTATGTTTTTCTTTCTTTTAAATCCAGAAAAAGAAATAAAGTGGTGGCTCTTTATGAATTACTACACATTTTACTCTAGTAGGTTCTTATCAAAGAAATGTAAGTTAAGTTTTTCATGAAACTGTGTGGCTCTAAATTAGTTTTATTTAGCTTGATTGAGCATAAAACGACTCTTTGGATTGTAACAGAGTCAGACCCCTGGTCTATAGGGTGACAATGAAAATCAATCTGGAGAGAAGCTGTTCGCCTGCAAAAACTTGGTTATTGTAAAATAATCTTAATGTAACTGTGATTGTATTTTAATGAACTGGATCATTCTGGACTGAATTGAATTCTTACATCAAGATTAGATTTATTATGAACTGGTGCCACTTAAATAAACCAAAATTAATTCTCCTCACTGATTAGCAGCCAGTCATAGGATTAAAGCTTAATTAGTCAATGATGCTGCTGTATCTGTCATGTCTGCTTTTAGGGTGCTCTACATTTGCATGTGTGGAAATATATCAAGAGTAATAAATATGTATGCTCTGAATCTCGTGTGATTTTTAGGAACATGAAAAGAGTTAAGTTTCGACATTTTCAAAGCTGCAACCAAAGTGTTGCTGTAAATAAAGTTCCAGAAAATACACACACAGGGCTGAAAATCGCAGGGTTAAATATCAACAGCTTTCCTACACCAACGGGACAGGCAGTTTCCAAACTGGAACGGTTTGTTCTTAAGAAAGTAAGGATTTTCAACCTGGACCTTCTTTTTAGCAGATAGTACATTCATTTACTCACCCACACAAATTTGGAGCCACTTGAAGTCCTTTCTGAGAACTTTATATCCAGTCGTGATCATTGTATATCCATTTTATCGGGGCAGAACTTACACCGCCTGTAATAAGGCATTATCTGCCCCAAGACTCCTTCATTTAACCATGTTTTTTTTTTATTAATCGTTTGCACTACTCCCCTCAGAGATCAGAACGTCTCGGAAGTGCTTCTTTGTTCTGTTCCGGGGTGTTTTAGAGACTTATAATCCAACTACTCTTAACACGCGATTTCAGTGACGTCTCTGCCGTGCTCCATCCCAGTTGTAGTCTGAGCAGGACTTTCACTCTGCGCTCTATGGCGGTCTGTTAGACCGAACTACTGCAGACATCAACATGGTTCACGTTTGCGTTTTTCCAAATTAACAGTAAGCGAATGACCAGTTGAACTAAGTTCAGCTTCTACAGGCTCCCTTTCCACAATCTACGCAGACTACAGCTGTTATGGCAAACGGCTGCAACCTCATTGAATTCACTGTTTAGAGCAAGTCGGTTGCATTAAAGGCCTGTAAAAACGACAGATGCTAATACCTTAGCACCTCAGATCTTCTGAACTTCGGGGGAACATTGCAAAGTATTAATAACAAAACATGGCTATATAAAGGAGTTTTGGGGCAGATAATTCCTTATTACAGGTGGCAAATCTTCTGCCCCAATTGACTCCCATTATATGGACATATGCTAATCGTGACTCGATATAAACTTCTCCCGAAGGACTCCAAACTTGTCTTGGTTAGTAAATGAACGTAATATAGGCTAAAAATTAGGTCCAGCCTGAAAAAAAACGTACTTTCCCATTAAGTCTCTTAAAGGCCTCACATCTCGTCTTCAAATCATCTCACTGGCCAGGAGCTGACTGCATTTTGAAAAGTTACTGAGCCTTTGGAGTTTGACTACGGCCGGTGCGGCTGGTTAGAGGCCCTCCAAAGATGCATGCCAAACATGCACGCTGCTGGCTTTCCTCCCACTGAAGTAATATTTTACGGGTCAAACGTTTTGTTCAGAAAATCTTTTCAATTTATGCTGGCTTATAGTGGATACATTTTTCCTCATTTAAAACTTTGGCTGAAGTTGATATTAAAGGGAAACTGTTCTTTTTTCACCTTTTTTTTTACCTGGACCTTATTTTTAGCTATTTTTATGTTTTTTTCACTCACACTGAAGTTTGGAGCCAGTCTGAGCTGTTCAGCAGTATTTATACTAGTGCTGTCATGAGATTAACATCTTTTAGAGATTATCTGTAAATAATTCATTTTATTTTAAATCTCACCTAATAATTGCTGAGAAAAACCCTCATCTAGAGGTATTTTCAATTCATTACTTCAATATGGTAAAACAAAGGTCGATATAATTAAAAAAGTGGTTTTATGAAGTAATTTAATTTAACTGACTTGAATAAATGCAGTCCCAGCATTTACATTCTGTTGTTTTTGTCACTATTCCCAAGTGGCGACTGCAACTTTCTGCTTCGAGCATTCCCAGTTCATAAGCGTTTTGATCTTAGTGGGGTAAAGATCTGCTCTGAGTCCAGCTGTGTTATGGGTTACAATGACATGTAATATACGCCTTATTTTCTATAACAATGCCTTGCCATACAGCTGGGGCAGCCATGTTGAGCTCCAGCATGCGGTGCAGAATGGTTGCCTTCTGTCTGTGAGTGTCATAAGATGGGAGAGCGCCCTTTTGCTCACTGAGTAGAGTAACGTTACATGTCTCACCCAAAAGTCTCCAATAAGCCAATAGCAAGTTTCTAGATTTGTTTTATTTTTGAAAGAAAATTCTGATCTAAAAACTTATTAAATATAGCTGAGTTGTGTAGACTGTGTGCAACTCCTGGCTCATTCTCACCTCGCCCTCCTTATACAATAGAAGACAGTCAGCTTATGATAAATTTACAGCCAAGTACCCCGAACAATTCAAGCACAATAAGCCCGAAGCATAAAAGAGGATCTCATTTAAAGGCAACTAGCATGTAGAAACAATACAATTAAAGATTTAAAAAATGGATTTAACGCGATTAAAAAACATAGCGCGCTAAAAATGGTTGTAATCAATTAATCGCAATTAACGCAATAATTTGACACCCCTAAATTATACATCCAGTCTTGCTCAGCTGTATCCAAGTGCTCGGTGCAGTTACAAATTCAAATTGTAATAAGGTTAAATCTGCCCAAAATGCCTTAATTTTACCATGTTTTTATTCCCCTTGGATTTAGGAATGCCTTGGAAGCGCCGATTCATATGTAATAAACATTTCCGCCGCAGCAGGACTGTTGGAAAAAAACAAACAGTCCTGCTGCGGCGTAAATGTGTATTACATCCGATATGACCCAGAAGAGAATCAAGAAGCACTTCCGTCGCGTTTGTAAATCCAAGGGGACTATAAACATGGTAAAATTACTGCATTTTGGGCAGATTAAACCTTATTACAAAGTGAATTTGTCTTTCCCCAAGTACTCCCGTTCTACGGATGCCCGCTGATAGAAGAAGTGAATATAAATACTGCAGAACGACTCAGACTGGCTGC
This sequence comes from Apricaphanius iberus, assembly GCA_028564705.1. Lineage (NCBI taxonomy): Eukaryota > Metazoa > Chordata > Actinopteri > Cyprinodontiformes > Aphaniidae > Apricaphanius > Apricaphanius iberus. The sequence continues at coordinate 580,377 of JAPXFQ010002023.1, forward strand.
AAAATTCTCAGGATGAGTAAGAAAACATAAAATTTGCTAAAAAAAAAAAAAGGTCCAGGTTGAAAAAAAAAATCGAATTCCCCTTCAATTCCCTCAGGTTTTAATTTTAATTTTTGTATAACCAAATTTGAGTTTCTGCTCCTTAAATTGCCTCCTTTGAAATGTTAACATAGTTAAAAAAAAAAAAAAAATATATATATATATATATATATATATATATATATATATATATATATATATATATATACAGACGTGGACAAAATTGTTGGTACCCTTCATTAAATCAAAGAAAGACTCATAATGGTCACAGAAATAACTTTAATCTGACAAAAGTAATAATAAATAAAAATTATATAAATGTTGACCAATGAAAGTCAGACATTGCTTTTCATCCATCCTTCAACAGAATTATTTAAAAAATAAATGCATGAAACAGGCCTGGACAAAAATCATGGTACCCCTAGAAAAGAATGAAAATAATGTGACCAAAGGGACATGTTCAAAACCAAATTCAAACAGAAAGATTAAGCTCGTCAGATTGTCGCCATGGTGACACAGCACTGAACTATGAATATTGTCCTTTGCACTTTTACAAAGTAGACTTACACAAATTTTACGCTGATGTGTCCCCAATATTCGATAAATGTAAATCAGCAGAAGGATAATTGTTGCACTCTGTTTGGGAATGTCCATTTATACTGCAATTCTGGTCTAGCATTTTTTTTTGGGGGGGGGGGGGGGTATCAGAGAGATTTGTAATCAGATTTATAAACTCCGGAAATATGCATAAATGGGAAGGAACTTGGAATCCTTTGATGAAATATATAGATACATGAGCCACAGTTAAGTTTTTGCTCTGATGGTAGGGGGGATGACAACTATATCATTGATATAATTTTTTATTATTATTATTATTGTCTCTGTTGATGTGAAATTTTGATTTGGAATTTTTTTTTAGGGTGGTCGGGCAATCAGAAAGTAGACTAGAGTCTGCTTCCTTAGAGCCCCTCCTGCTAACTGACACGAATCTGGCCTACAGGGTTTCAGAGAACAGTCTGGACCAAGGTGGGCCACATCGGTGAGGTGGTACAGTATACTATGTAATCTGGTGAGCCTTTTCTAGTTTAAGATGATGACAGACACATATCTTCCCAAGTATGAATGTGTGTATGTGAATGAATGCAGGTGTGAATGAGTTAATGTCGTATGCTGCTGTTTTTCTGTGCTTATAAATCCAATAAAAAAAGAATGACAACAAAGTAGACTTGCCAACTAATTTACATCTTAAATTTAAATGTTAAACTCAAAACCTTTTAGTTGATCTTTGCTGAAAACAATGAATCAAATTCAATAATATTCTCAATAAGGAGAAGTTAACAATGTCGATATGCAGTCTCATATTTCAATTCACCTAACATGATAGTTTGTGGAGCCGTTTTGTGTGACGCTAATCTGTGAGCTCTTATTTTGAAGGACTTTATCACTACCGGAAGTGAGGTTAACTAACGTAACAAAGTCGAGCACATTTAGCGTCTGTTGTTATTCGGATTTGAGCCAATCTTTCTCATCTCGTAAAAATGTTTGGCGTCCGTCGTGATTGTTTTTTTTTGTCCTCTTTGTGAAGTTTTGTTTTATCTGAAGTTTCCTCCCGGCAGCAGCAGAAGCCCCGAGCGTTAGCCTAGCTTGTTAGCTGGAAACAGGGATGGAGAACAGACTGTTTCTGATGGAGTTTCAGGAGATAAAAGGTCTCAGAAGGTCTCAGCGTTGGAGGAAAGACAATTAACAGAGATGGATGAGCCAACACGCAGTGATGGTAATACTAACAATGTCACACGTCTCTCTTTGGCTGGGAATATTAGGAAACAACACCATTCCAGTAGGGGTTTGTTTGATAATTGCTGTTTTAAAAAGCCTAGGGGAAGAAGAATGCACCTGAGAGGAGGGATGTGTTTAATATTTAAATCAGATCAGATGTAAACCTTTTTAAAGGAAATTTGTGGTTAACATATCGAGGCAGCAAGAGGTGGAGCTCAATTGCTTAATAGTTTCATGAAGGTGTTATTGGTTTAGTTTTTTTCTAATTCTGATTTAAAAGAAATGTGCAACTGTACGACAGAGAATTAGGACCATTATGAATTTCCGCCTAAAAAGCTCAGAAATTCTGAGATTATCGTAACATAAAAAAATCTGAAAGTATCTGATATCAAAAAGCAGCAAAATTACAAGTAATTTTTCATAGATTAATCGCACAAATTTACCATTTAAAAAATTCTCTGTCACAAAAGTCATAAAATTACGAGTTAAAAAACAGATATTTGGAGATTAATTTAATATATCTTTTGGGGGGGGAAGCACAATTCTCTGATGTAGAAAATTAGAAAATTTGCGAGAAAAAACAAGTAATTTCTGTGATTATAGGAATACATTTTCGATTTCTATACTAAGATATTCCTGGCATTGTAAAGTCAGTCTACATCAGAGAATGACGTTTTTTCTTCTTCTAGAAAATACCTGCAATTAATCTTAAAATAATTGTACGATTTTGTGACACAGATTTTCTGTGTTTTTTTTCGGGAAAATATGTACAATTAAATTCAGATATTATCTTATAATTATAATTTTACTGCTTTTTGAAAGAGAATTTCCAGTTCACAGCAGATGTCATCTTAAGGGACTTTACAAGAAAAGTTGTTTTAATACAATTATACAAACTTGTAGAGGGAAATAGAAAAGGTAGAAATTGTATGAATTCAGCAAAAGGTAGAGATTCTGACTATACTGCCATTTGGTGATTAGACATTTTTATGATATTCTCAAATAACAAACTTGTACTAGTTGGGAAAGGAGGAGGAATACTGATGTTTGGCTTTACAATAGATATTGTAAGTTTAAAATGTGGTGTTTTTTTTAATCAACACAATAGAAGAATTTTTTATTCAAATATAAAAGTCTTAATTTTTGTACGAAATTTTTTTTATTAATGGGTTACCAGGAAAGCAGACAAATTAGATTTTTTCCCCTCAACATTTAGGTTTTATGATATTTAAAATAGCCTCATTTTTTATTCAGTTCAGTTTATATAGCACCAATATACAACGGATGTCATTTCAGGGCACTTTACAAGAAAAGTAATTTATTTATGTTGTGAGAATTTTTTTTTGTAACAAAACAAATTGAATATTTTTTTAATGCATTTTGCACAATAAATGTTCTTTAAATGCTATTCTAAACCTTTTTGAAGTCATTTTTCTGCTGCACTGTATCCAGAAAGTGGGAATGTTCGTAAACTGTCATTTTGACATGTATAAGGAAAAGAAATATACATTTATCCCAATAGATTTTGTTACCATACATGCTTTAGAATATATCACAATATAGATTTTAGGCCGTATCGCCCAGCCTTAGTACAAACATTCAAAATGGTTCAACATTTTCTTTTTGAGGAATCCCAGCAGATTGCAGATGTGTTAATATGACTGCATGGAAACTAACAAGTATTTTCCAACTTTGTATTCAGGTTATTTATGCTTTCTCTTGTCATCAATTTCTGATATTTATTTTTATATATAACAGAATGAACAATATGTTCATGTTACAGACCGATTGCTGCTTCCTGTTGACATAAAACTGGCATAAACCCTTGAAATGTTTTGCGTCTGTGTTTCCTGCAGACATCCAGCAGCTGCTGGGGCTCAAGAAGGACGACCCACGGATCAAAGAGGAACCGAATGAGGCTGAGATCACAGAGTTTGTTTTCAATCCTGCAGAAAACGAAGATGATGAAGACTTGGAGTTTCATCAAAGTCGCACCGTGGAGAACAGGGATGTTGTAGGACCAGAATCGCTGTCAACTGACGGGCACAAACCTCCAGAGGTTTCGGAGAAAGAAGCCTCAGAGAAAAACTCTAGGGAGAGCAGCGGACCTTCATTAGGCGATATAAGTAGTAAGAAGTTTTACAGCTGCTCTGAATGTGGGAAAGGCTTCAACAGCAGAGCGTGTCTGGTCAGACACAGCAGAATCCACTCTGAAGAAAAGCCCTTCAGCTGCTCCTTTTGTGATCAGAGGTTCAGCAGGAGGGAGAGCGTAACTCGGCACATGAGGTGTCACACTGAGGAAAAACCTTTCGACTGCTCGGTTTGTGGGCAAAAGTTCAGCCGCAAAGAGAGTCTGAGCTACCACATGGCCTACCACACTAAAGAAAAACCTCACAGCTGCTCCGTCTGCGGCAAGGCTTTCACTTCCAAAAGAAATCTGACGGAGCACGGGAGAATCCACACGGACGAAAGGCCGTTCAGCTGCTCCGTCTGCAAGGCGACCTTCAAGCGGAAGTACACGCTGGTGGAGCACACCAGGAGCCACACGGGACAGAAGCCGTACAGCTGCTCCGTCTGCGGCCAGAGCTTCAGTCACGGCATCAGCCTGACCCGTCACATGAGGTGTCACACGGGACAGAAACCGTACAGCTGCCCCGTCTGCAAGGCCGCGTTCAAGCTGAGGAACGCTCTGATGGAGCACACGAGAATCCACACCGGAGAGAGACCCTTCAGCTGCTCCGTTTGTAAGGCGGCGTTCAGGAGGAACCAAGACGTCGTGAAGCACACCAAGATCCATGCGGGTAAATAACCTCACAGCTGCACTGTCCGTAGCGTTCATCTCAGTTATTGGAGAGAAAAGGTATAGATCTCGACTTTTTCACTGCAGCGCATCAGCAGCACCTTTAGGTAGAGACGGGAGCGCATACATTAAAAGAGACATTATTATAACTATATTCCACTATTTAAAATAGGCCTATGAGTTCCAGAAAACATGTTTCTGAAATTGTTTGCTGGAAATAACTTGTAGGAAACAGTTGATGCCAACCTGCATTTCTCTCTGTTTCAGCCCCTTGCAGATTGTGCCTATTTTCTGCTGCTCATTACATATTAATGAGCTGCTGTTAATATGGCCACGCAAAACGCTTCTAGAATCTTTGCTCACACCCACCACTCACATAATGACTGTTACCACTATGTGTGAAAGTTAGGGACATGGATGCTGCAGTAGTTCAACCATTTAAAAAAAGAAATCTGCCATCCCAAAAAAATATTCAATCATGCAAAAAAAATAAAATACAAAAAAAAGTAGGTTAACCAAATATGTTTGAACCAGAATCTGCTCCCGTAGGAGGGGAATCTCCTGAGAACCTGATACTCAGAGAATTCAGCAAGATACTTCTTAATAGTTATTGAAGAAATGACTTAAAGTTAGAAGAATATATCTAACTGCCTACCTGGACCCCTATCTTCCTGAGACGCCGACTCTAAAGCCATCCAGCTCGATCTTGCTGACTCCAGCTCTCTAGCACCATGGAGACCCCGCTCTTTGAGCTCCGTGTGGCGGCGGGTCCTCAGTCCTTCCCCGGGTTGTAGTAGATCAGATCAGCGGCTCGTCTATCGTCTTCCGCCCAGAGTTTGAGTAGCCCTTCGTGGCGGCAGGTCCTCCGTATTTCCCCCCCTTACCACCAGCTTCTTTCCATAAAAAATAAAGCCAATCTATGCCGCTGTTCTGCGGCAGATCTCTCGTCTTCTGCCCGGTTTTCAGCAGCTCAGTTCGGCGGCAGATCTCCCGTCTTTCCCGCCCTTACCGCCAGCATCTTACTGTAAAAAATTAATTTCAACCCATGCAGCTCTCCTGTCCTGTTCGACTGGGACCTGATGAAGTGTTTTGAGCTCTTTTGATCAGAGAAAAACGAAGCATTTTGCGTGGCACTTCAACATGGTGTTTCATAATCTGAATGATAACTTTTGTTTACTGCTGTACCTGGTGGGTGGAGACAGCGCTCTGGGGGGGTGTGGATATTCCAATATTCCGGCTTGTGACGTAGAAAGCCGGACAGATTTTGAGCAGCTCAATCAGAGACTGAATGCAGGATCAATTAAGAAAACTATTTAGCTCAAAACGGCATGGATGTTGTTTTTTTCAAGATTTGTATGCATGTATATGCACCAGAGACACACAATAACTACCAGGAAAAGTGACTTTTCATGGCGTCTCTGCCTACTATCACACAGCGCCGCTTCAGTTTTTTTCTAGGCTTGTGAATGTATTTCTTCCTCAAGGAGCAATGAACGGCAGAAAGTAAGTTTTGATTAAGCTGTAAAGCTTTTTACTAGAAGTTTGGATTATAGAATCCTCTAGAAACACATGGAGCTGTTTTTTGTAGTTTTCCTACACCTCCTTGAGTTCAAAATCACCCAAGGAACAGTTTAGATGAATTATCCTTTCAATTTGAAGCATATAGTGGCCAAACGCTGCATTAACTACTTTGACTATAGAGCCCTGTTCTTGTGAAGCGATCTCTGGCTGTTACTCAAATGCGCTCCGTTGACGGAGACGGATAGTTAAAGTTTTGGCCTCTACTCCGTGCGTCCTTGCGTAGTTACGGAGAGCCCTTGTGTTGGCGGATAATGGCGTTGTGTCAATCCGTCTCCGTCAAAACGCTGAAGCATAAACTAGGCTTTAGGCTGCACATAAAAAAAGAGCCGAGGCAGGACAGCAAGGACTGAACCCGCTGACCGGAACACCACGAGCGATCACTACACGTCTCCAGGGGCAGACAGGCAGCACGAGGCAGATTGGTACCGTTTCATCTGTTTTGAGAAGCGAGCGATCGTTGCCGGGCTCCTTGCATACATGATGGGAAGATTGTTTTTTTACCATTCTATTCCTCTCCTACGAAAATTGCTCTGATTGCGCAGAATCCCCTCTGGCATTGAAGCGTGTGCGCTGCAGCTATTAATTTTCAAAGCTGTTCGCATTTGTTGCTTAAGTCCTTTCAGCAGAATTACGGGGGTTGAAGAATTCACGTGAAGGAAAACATCACTCTGTTGGTCCAGAGGGAGAAACAAAAAATGTGTCCGTCCCCAGATATAAGAAATTAATAACCAGAAAGGGCGACAGGGGATCCCCCTTCTCCCCAACAAATCGCACACTACTAATAATTTATAGTAAAATAACCAAAGTACAGTTTAGAAAATTAAGTTCTTATGCTTCGTTTTAAGTAGACATATTTTTAGGCCTGTGTGAAGAGATATAGTGTAAAAAAACAAACAAAAAAAAACAGCACGATGTCATCGTCCAATACAATGTTTTACTGTAAACATTGTTAACTCCCAATTTGGGAGACATCGACCAACCCTACTTTTAGGGATGTCCCCGATCCGATCTTTTGATCGGAAATCGGCCCCGATCACGCAGTTTAAGACTCGATGGAAATCGGGTTTTACCTCCCGATCAGGACTCGGACACATATGTACCTGTCAGTTTTTTAATTACTTGTGGGTGGGTCTATTGTCTATCTCTACTCTTATTCAATAGTATTTATCTTTTATTAACTTTAAATAATATGCAATCTAAACAAGCTGAACAGAGAGCTACGTAATAAGGTGAGATTAAACAGTTGCAGTTAGAATCCACCTGGTTCCTGCTCCACATGGAACCGTAATGCATGTCCGTGTGTATTCAGTGTCTGATTACAGACGGACAGGATTGCTGCAGACGTTTTTGTCATCGGGTTTAGGATTTTTTCCTTGGATAAATGACTTCTCATGGGGGTTCAGGTGTTTTTCCTGATTCTGTATCTACGCGCTGCCGCACTGGAGACTATAATTACGCGTTGCTTCAGCCAAAGTTTTAAAGTGAGGAAACAGTTTTACAATTAAACCGATCAGAAGTCTACAAGAGTCTGAACAAACAGTTTCCGGAACCGTAAACTAAGCTTCAACTGCAGAAAAAGCCGCGGGAGGAAAGAAGCAGCAGCAGGTGTTTGGCACATCGTAGCGCGTCTGACCAACAGGAAACTTGCAGTCAGCTCCCAGTCAGCCATACGCCTTGTTTAAAGTGTCCAGGAACCTTTGTTTAGTTGATTTATTTACCTGGAATCTGTGCGTAAAGTTGAGAATATCTGCCTATTTCCAACATGTAGTCAGTTCATATTAATCTGTAAAAATGACTGACAGCCTTCAGATTTTTCTGTCACCGTTCTAATAAACTGGTCAAACCCAGAAAACATTCAGTTAACATGACCCCTGATATGTATATACACTTTAATTATTAAGTTTATTTAAGCTGAGGTACTGTTTTATAAAGACTTTTTTATGTATAAGCTACTTTTGCACTAAAGTTCAAAAGTGAATAATTTGGTATTTATTACTTGATTGTTAAAGCTACCCCACAGAAGTGCTCTGTTTGTTAACAGAATTGTTAAATGTTAAAATAAGGCGAATAAAAAAGGTAACATCCTGGATCAGTTTCTCCGCTCTTCTTTATTCTTTTTTTTTATGCATTACCTATAGAAGTATCGGATCGGGACTCTATATCGGCCGATTGTCAGAATCAAATAACTCGGACTCAGAATCGAGGGCAAAAAAGCCTGATCGGGACATCCCTACCTACTTTACAAGAAAAGTAATTTCAATTCAGTCAGACAGACAGACATGTCTTCCAATTAGGGATGTCTGAAATTATTGACCCACAGTCATTATGGGCCGATATTTTCATTTAAATCTAATATTATGTTTATCAGTTTTTACTTTTTTTAATATGAGTTTTATACCTTTTACTTAGCAATCCTAGGATGCTGCGTACCTATGGGTCAAATCTGCCTATATTCTGGATACCCCTTCAACGTATATAAACGTATTATACATATTTGGAAGGCAAAGGTCTTGAGATTTCAAAGAAATATGGCAGTCAAGGATACAATCATAACTGTAGACTGGGGGTTGGAGAAGAAAGAGCAGAGACACAGAAAGGACAAAGGAACTGATGTAAAAGTACTTTCTATATTAAATTAAGTAAAAGAAGGGAAAGGAGTCGAAGGATTTTCAGTTAATGGGAGCATCACCCTTGTCGATGCCTCCCTCCAACAAGGTACCACAGCTGACCGGTTTTAGCTTCAATGGAGAGAAAAACACAAAGAGAAAACACATTTCAACACAAAGGCAAAGCTAAAGAGGAAATGTGTCTGGATACTAGGGGTGGGGAAAAAAATCGATTTAAAATAAGCATCTCGATTCATTGCTTAACGATTTTGAAGGGGTTTTTTTTAATTAAAAAAATTGATTTTCAAAAAATATATTTTTTTTACATGCAGCCCAGGGTTGAAAAAAGTTTAAGTTCACTTTATTATGTAGTATATTTAAGTATTTAGCAGTTTACTTTAGAAAGTCTTCACTTTTCATTCATTCTGCTGTAAAGGTTTAAGATGAGGGAAGTAGAACATTCAGAAAATAGTATATCTTTTCAATACTATATTGAGTTAAAAATCTACAATAACGAAGAATCTCAATTGAAATTTAATCTGCACCTAAAAAAAAAAAAAGCATAAAATTGAATCGGGAGAAAAGCAGATTGTCTCAGCCCCACAAATTGGCACTTTTTTTTACTAATAGTATTAATTGTGAATCGATTCTGAATCAAATAGTCACTCCATGAATCGGAATCGAATCGTGAGGAGTTGTAAGATTCCCATCCCTACTAGATACATTTCAGGGAGTTAAAACCGCATGCACTAAATTTATTGAATAGGCTGCAGAAAAAGAAGCAAAGGAAGGTTTAGTAATCTTGCAATAAAAAAAAATTATAATTTGCAATATATATTCCTATACTATAAGTACAGGTAACTAATTCAGTCTGTTTCTGTTCTGCAGGTGTCCAGCAGCTGTTGGTGATTAAAGTGGAGCCCTCTCCTGAGGAGAACAACTGCAGTCCCAGACCAGACCAGAACCGCCCAAACCCTCCGCAGATTAAGGAGGAACAGCAGGAGGCTGATATTACCGAGCTCAGACCGCCTACCGTTCCTGCGAACAGCAAAGACGACAAAATCAAACCTCAGTCTTCACAAATACGACACAACCAAGACTCTATGAGCCTGGAGGTGAGTCTAGATCAGCGTTTAGAGTCGGGTTTAAACTCTGTGCAGAACGGCACTGATGGTGAAACATTGTGTGAGAGAGAGAAGAAGCTACACAGCTGCGCCGAGTGCTGTAAAACCTTTAACCAGCGGGCGGATCTGTCAAGACACAACAGGGTCCACACAGGAGAGAGACCCTTCAAATGTTCAGTTTGCAGTGCAGTGTTTAGAAGAAAATACACGCTGGCAGAGCACACCAGGACCCACACTGGAGAGAAGCCGTACAGCTGCTCCCTTTGTGAGCAAAGCTTTGGCCGCAAATCGAGTCTGACCTGTCACATGAGCTGTCACAGCGGAGAGAAACCGCTCCACTGTTCGCTTTTCAAGGCGGAGTTCAGGCATAAACTGGATTTTGTGGAAAACACAAAAACTCACACAGGTACATAACTGTTGAGTTGTTCAGTCTAGTTTCTCTCTGTGGTTCTAGTTATAAAAAAGGAAAGGAAACACATAAGAGGAAGGGATGAGCAATTATGTTAATTTTACCTACCTTTCTGTCGTCTGATGTAATATTCTTAAATGTTTTTTTTTCTTGAGCTGTAAGCAGAAAATCACCTTATTTAAAATAAATAAAAACGGAAGAATATGAATTCTGGACAGGGTCATATCTTCCTTTCTGAAAGAGCATGTTAGTTGTTGTTTTACATACCTGATGTAATTCTGAACATAAGGCAGAATTCAGAGAAAAGATTTAAAGAATTTCAAGCAGAAAAAAATCAGAATTCTGACCAGAATTCTGAAAGAAAAAAGACAGAATTACAGGGAAAAAAGTCAAATATCAGAAAGACAGAATTCATAGATTTCCAATGGGGGGAAAGGACAGAATTCTGAGTTAGAAAAATGATTTTGAAAAAAAAAGTTAAAATTCCAAGAAAGGAAAAAAAGACAAAATTCAGAGATAATTTTTAAAGAATTTTGGGGGACGAAGGGGGGCAGAATTTCTAAGGAAGAATTTGAATTTTTGAAAAAAATTTCAGAAAAGCACAGAATAAATTTGAAATTTCATGGGGGAGAAAACACAGAAGTCCAAGAAAAAACAAATCTGAATTATGATGGAAAGAAGTCTGAAAACTATGGGGCTAGAATGATATTGAGAAAAAATATTTGAAAGCATTGAAAAAAAAAGAGGAAAATTTGACAACTTGATCGTGAATTAATTGTTTCACTTTGAATTTTTGTTTCAATTTCAATAAAAAAAATTCTAAATTTATTTCAAATTCAAAATTTAAATTTTCAATTACAATTATGCTTTTCTTTTTTTTCTTCCTTTTTTTTTGCATGTCCTGTATAGCAGTTTGCTACTCAGAAATGGTGTCTGAGTACCAAGTACAAGCCTAACAGGTTTACTTTCCAAGCAGAGCATTACAGCTTTGCTATAATACTCCACTTGATATATCTGTATGAAAAATCTTTATTAGTGATTACAGTGGATTTAATTTCTTGAAGTTATGGACACAAAATTGAGATAAGAAGGAAGGAAGAAAGAAGATGAATAAGAGAAACAGGACCGGTAAAAGTGTGAACTGATAATACAAGATAAGGAGGTAAACTAAGAACTCAAGAAAACATCCCAGTCCTCCACCTCTGTTGGACGGCAGAGAAGTGGGACAAAACAAACCAAATACAAACAACCAATAGAACCTAACAACTTTAACAAAACGGACACTGATGTTTCTGGTAAGCTCCTGGTACCAACTATCTATTGACCTGTGCTCAAGATCATCTCCGTACTCCCCAATGTCTCCACACCTATGTGTGTGTGCGAGCATGCAGGTGTGGTTAAGGTTTCCCCATGCAAGTGATTGATAGCTGGTGTAAGGAGCCGTCAATCCGTCCTACAGGAATCAACGCAGACATGAATGACATGACATGGGATCAGAGGCGCCCCGCCCCCCAGCAGGGCCTGGACCAGGGATCGGCCAGTAAAGGTACCCTGTCGCTGCCGCAAGGCAGGAGGGACCAGCAGCCAGCCGAAGGACGACAGACGCCACCGTCACCCCAGCATCCCCATAAGAGGTGCCCCAGTCATGCCAGAGGGCAGCCTAAGATGCAGCCTGACAAGTAGACATTTAGAGATGTTAAGATGTTCAGACTGAATGAATTGTCTATTGACTGAATGGTTGTCTATTGTTTAAATGTTCTATCCGGCATTGAAAGTCCTAGGTTTCCCCAGCAGGTGGAGCTGTTGGTCTTCCTGGAGTTATTTTCAGAGTACCATCCTGTTAAAATGAGTTTAATGTTCTTAAACCAACCAATCTCACTGCTCCATCATTTAAATCAGAAATCGCTTTTAATTTGATTGAATAATTTCCACCTCTCTGCTTTTTCATCTTTATCTTGAATAATCTAATGAGAAAGATCACAGTGAGAAATATAATGCCTATTATTTATTAGTCTTGCTCCTAAAGAATGACTGGAAGCCCTTTTCAACTCATAAAAACTGATGAGCTAAATTAAAACTGAACTTCACCTTTTGTATGGACTGATTGTTAAAAAATAAAACTATTATCTGCCTGTTTTTAAATCTAATCTAAAAACCAAACCTTTGACACCTTGTGAGTAGTTTTTTGTCATTTTTATCATATTTTTTTCTATGAGGTTGTTTTATATATTGTTTTGTTATAGACCTGTTTACTCGATTGTTTTAATGTGTTTTCTATTATTAACTTATTGATCTGTTGGTTGTTAAAAGGGCTTTATAAATAAAGTTGGATATGAATATTAAAAGTGATTCTTTAACCTATACCTTAAAATGTTTATCACAACTCTGTTAAAGTATTTGTTACACATTATATTATAATGCTAGTGAAATACAATACATTTCTAAATAAACTATTTTGACCTGGAGGCTATTTCAGCTCAGGGCTCTCTCAATTACAAATCTTTCTGATGCACAAAACGTGGCATCAAAATCGTTTAAATCTCCTCCTACACCAAGTGTTGGATTTATAGGAGAAAAAACCTGGTGGAAAAATGTGCTGGACCAACTGGAGACGTCTGACAGAAGACTGACCCAAGGTAAAATACACGTGGTTGCAGTAGTTTTAACGTGTTTTATTATAAGTGTAAGGCATAGGGAAATATCAGGAAAAAAAATCTGTTTTGTCGTCATTCAGTTTTTTAAAATTTTAGGGCCATCCTTTGTTTAACGTCTACAGGACTATTCAATTATAAATTCATAGAATCTGCTCCTGCTTTTAAGGATAGAAAAATTTGAAGGTCAGCAAAGCAATGAAAAGAAATATGATGGGTAGTATATATAATGCAGACAGTGGTGAATCAAGAATAGAGCCCTGGGGCACGCCACACTTAAGAGAAACGTTTTCTGAACTGTACAGACCCATATTCACATAGAACGACCTATCGGATAGGTACGACCGAAACCATTGCAGAACTAGTCCTTTTGTTTGTTTGATACTTACAAAGCGTGCGGTGTGAACGCACATAAAGAATAAAATCACAGTATGTTCATATGTCTTCAGATTAGCGTCACTCCTTCATAATGGGGAACAATGTACGCTCTGCATGGCGCTCACTAAAGACCACTTCAGTGGCAGCATTGGGATGAGAGGAGTTTAAGAGATTTCCTGGCCCAACATGATGACTGGCCCAGTAAGCCGCTCTGCCTGCAGGGACAGTGCAGACACCTCTAACACTCAACTTTCAACTAGTGATGTCACTAGTTGAACACTCACTCGATTTCTAGGAGAGGAAGAGGCAGCTGCTCAGAAAGCACACTTCAGGAGGATTAATCAGACATGCGTGAATTAAGCCAAAAACGACTCTGGTTGGTTTATTTATGAGAAAATTGCAATACCATATGGTTGAAAACTAAAAAAGATTTTGCATGATAAAGGCCCTTTAATTAGTCTCTAGCAGTCTCATGGTTAAAACTTTAGGATGTGTGTTTTTGGTTGCTATCTTTTGTAGAAGATACAGTAACTGTAAACACGGTAGCAAGTTTTTTTATGACTTCTTTCCTCGTTAAAATCTAAGCAGAGACAAGGTGCACATAGCAGCACTTGTCTGGTGGCCTGGCGGTGGTTCTTGTCTGTTTTTATACAGGAAAGTCCTGCGCTCGTCACAGTGTAGCTGTGTGGCGAAATATGGTGATATATATACTTTTTAGCAGCACATTGAGAAAAACAATTGAACACTCACTGTTTGCAATATAACTTAAACTGTCGATAAAAGTCTTTAAATATTTATTGAACTTCAATTATAAGACAATATAAAAAACTCAAAACAGTAACCTGAGTGCAAATGGTTTCAGAACGATAGAAAATAAAACATTCAAGTTTCTTTAAGTATACAAAATATAAGTAAATTCAAACAGGAAAAAGACTAAATAGCTTGGTATTGTAGAATCTTGACTTCAAGTATTAAAGGAAAAATTACTGCAAAGTGAAGCACATGTTATTAAATGATAAAATCTAAAACATATATACAAATAATGCAGTAAAAGATTAAACGCCAAACTTAAGAGTACAATATGAGTTGGCTGGGTCACGGTGGTTCTGCAGGTGGAGGTCCTTTCTTCAGTCAAGTAGTGGCTTCAGCTGGCAACACAGGTGGCTAATTTTTACTTTTTTATATCGGCTTTTCTTCAATTTAAGCTGATTGCTGATATAGAAAATGGTTTAAATATCGGCGTGACGAATCGGTCGGCCTCTACAGGTGGGTATAGAGGTCGGATGATTAATCTTTTCTTTTTTATTTAGCCAATGTCAAAAAGAGCCACTTATGGCTCCTGAACTGCAGGTTGCTGACCTCTAATCTAATCCTTCCAGATGTGGGTCAAAACACACCTGAATATGGCAGCTTTTAAAACCTACAACACTGTGGAAAGAACAAACACTTAAAGCACTTTTTTTGTTTCCGTAATACACATTTTAAATGTTTTATAAGAGGTTATACAACCAAAAAATACAGATATAAAAATATATATTTTAAAATATTTGCATGGTTATTTCTATCAGAGGTTTGATGGATGCATAACACTAGTATAAAACATGTCCGACTTAATATATTCAATAAGGAGGTAATGGTGGATATGTTTCATGCACTAAAACAAAGAATAGCTCACATCAGAGGAAGACTTTCAGTGCTGCTTTTATTGTCACGTATTAAAGTGCCATCATTAGAAGTCCAAGTTAAGCTTTCACTGGATCAGAAACACATTTCGCCGGGGATCTCTAAATATATATATAAATATATATATGAATTATCCAGTCACTGGAGATGTGTACAGGTGTGTCTCAGTGAAATAAAATAATAATCAAAAAGTCAATATTTTTCAGTAATTCAATTAAAAAAACAAAACCTTCGAGTGTATTTCTGTTAATTTTGATTGTCTTAACTCACAGCTAATATTAGAATACTGAATGGGACCAATTAAAATAATCATAGTAAAGAACATTGTATCCCAGATCTGGGCATGTTAATGGAAAGTTAAGTGGAAGGAAAATGGTAATTCATTTGGAAACTAGGACAGCATCAATTCAGTGGTTATTCAAAAAAACAAACAAAAAAACACGCTTTTATCAGTAATGACAGTTTTCTAATTACCTCAGATTCTAATAATTTGTTTTTGGTCCCACTGCAGACATTTACAGAACATTTGTTTGAGGTATGTTGCTAACTAACTAATAGACAAACCCTGGCAAAAATAAAAGAATGGAGAGACGCAGAGTTCAAGATGTCAGAAGGTCCAGTGAGACGTTTCCACAGTGGACAAACTGGCATCACTATATTAAGAGAAATAAACACCTGAAATATGTTGACTCTGTGTAATTTCTCAAAATAAGCTTCTGTTTTATTTTAATCACTAAAAAAAAAACAGGCAGATGGAACAGTCTGGTAGCTTCGTTTGTTAAACTGGAGAGAGTGAACCATCACTCCTGTGTTTTATTACAGCAGACCAGAAGCCTCGTGCACAAAAAGCAGGATTGAGACTGAGCCAGGCTCGATTAATCCAAAACTAGGGCAACCAGGATTAATCTGCTGCACAACGATCCAGCCCGGTGTAATCTATCCTGGATAAGTGCGCGCCCCTTCAAACAGACCCCACTACGGGACACAGACTCATTGATTCACCAAGGCATTCAGAGGGCTTACTTTATATTTGTTGGAGGCAGAAATCCTCATGAATGCAAACATCGATGTAAAAGAAATAATTTAGAAGAAAGAAAACATCACAATTGTGAACAACCAAAGAGATAAAAGCTTTGCAAAATATTGATGATCTCCTGAATATGTCATAAGTGCACAATTAAACACTCACCACTTGGCTGAAACATCACAATTACTATCAAAATAGTTAATTCACATCTCCAAAAATCATAGTTGTACTCTCATTAAAAATCAGTTGAATGTTTTGTGGAACTGCAGAAATGACTTAAAATGTGTAAATGTAACTACCAGACTATAAGTCTTTGATAAATAGATGAGCTAATACAAATATTAATGTTGGAGCCATTCTGAGTATTGGAATGGGATGGCGCTGTTTCTGCCACAAGTCTATTTAACACTTCTGTTAATTAGTGCAGGTGTGGCCCACAGCGAGGCATGTGGTTTTTGACCGTGAAACCCATGCGTGAGTTGATAGACACGGCGAATTGGTGACTGAATATTGTTTATGTTTTTTTTGTAATTTTAATAAATGGATTGATATATCCGACTTTAAGTTGAGAGTTTTTGAAAGTATATTATTTTTATTTTAAGCCACAAGGAAACAGCACGCCGGTAAACACGCGTGCAAAAACAACTTAAATGTGCGCCAACAATTAATGAGAAAAATAACTTTTATTTACATATTACCTTTCAAAGGACGTGGCAGAAAGTAAAAATCATATTAAAGAATATTCTGGTTTTCTCAGGTGCCAGCTTAAACATTGTAGCTACTGTTCTAGCAGTGATCATGGCAAGGGCAACCCGTCAAATATGTTTTATATTATTTGGATAAAATGCATGCTCTAGATTCCAGTTAAATATGTCCTGCAGTGGCAAAGTATTTTTTTGAAATGTAATTTAAATTGATTGAAATTAGGCTACTGCAGCCATTCATTTGTCTTTTCATTTGATGAGGATGGATTTGTAAAATCAACGTTTAGCCAAAAAGATTAAAATGAAAGATCACGAAATTTAAATAATTTGATTGCAATTAGGGGTGTCACGATCTCGATTTTTGTATCGAAATTGATTGGAATTACGTTACGATTTTGCACATCGAAATCCAAAAGAGGATCGCGGTCACCTCCTCCTTCTATGTTTACTGTGCGTCCCACTCGGCCTCCATAGCAACAGTTAGCAGGCAACTGTCTATTTTCTCAGATATCCTCATCACAAAGAACCACACATTGCATTTTCCCTAAAAAGTAACTCTCCCTAGTTCTCCTACAACTCACAACACCACCTGGTAACTATTAACTGCCTGTATCACATCCCCTGGAATCAGAGCACACGTCTACAGAGCACATTAGCTGATGTTAGCAAGTAGCTATTGGCTAAGCTACAGCTTGACCACGGCTAGGATAGATGAAGCAGCAGGACCAGAGCTAAAGCCGCTCCTTCTACTCTCAAATCCCCAGTAAGGAAATTTTGAGTTCCTTGGCAAGTTAAGTCAACATTCAAATTGTAAACAAGAGGACCGCTGTTAGCAGCATTTTGCTCTGGAGCATTGTGTCCAGTCATTCTGCAGTAACTATAAAGAGTCACTAGATGGCAGCCATCCTCTATTACTAATCATTTCTGTTATTTAAGCAAGACTGTTATTAAATAAATTATTTCAATTTGATCATTAATACCTAATCTGACACAGAATAATAATAATTGCAATCACTTTTGTCTTTTAAAATAATATTTACTGTATAAAATGTAATGAATTAAACCAATGACTGTAGACTAATCTAAAAATGACAGGTCTCTGTACTGTAAAATAAAAAATTGAGGATCAAATTGAGGATTTGGAGAATCGTGACACCCTTAATGGCACCCTTGATGTGTCATGGGCAGTAGAATAATTATTGGTTTCAGTTTGTGGTGATTTTTGACTGAGATAAGGAATAGGATTAAATAAATCCTGGAATTTAGCCTGGTCTGGAGCAGGAATATATCTCCACGGTAACTTAAACCATAAAATATCCTTGTGCCTCGAATCCTGTTTTTGTATGACTGGATCATAGATAAATTGAGCCAGAATAACCAAGATATCCCAGCTTTAATCCCTTATCCTAGTTCTGTGCAGTAGGCCCCACAAGTCAGTCTGTGCTGCTGAAATTTCATATACCTGTGTGAATTTTTTTGTGTCTAGCAAAGGTTTTTTCCCACTTGAACGTCGCCTTACACACGGAGCAACTCAGAGGTTCCTTCTTCGCATGACTTCTCATGTGGCGCCTTAGGCTTATGCAGTGCATGAAGCTGCGACCGCACTCTGAGCAGCTGTAGGGTCTCTCTCTGGTGTGGGTTCTCATGTGTTCTGTTAGCGTGTACTTCCTCTTGAAGGCTGCGTTGCAGAAGGAGCAGCTGTACGGTTTCTCCTCTGCATGATCTCTCATGTGAATGGTAAGGTATGAGCGGTGAGCGAAGCTCCGGCCGCAGACGGAGCAGCTGTAGGGCCTCTCTTTGGTGTGGGTTCTCGTGTGTTCTGTTAGCGTGTACCTCCTTTTGAAAGCAGCGTTGCAGACGGAACATGTGTACGGTTTCTCCTCTGTGTGGGTCCTAGTGTGTTCCGTCAAGGTGATCTCTGAAGTGAAGGATTTGTCGCAGAAGGAGCAGCTGTAGGGTTTTTTCTCTGTGTGACGCCTCATGTGGTAAGTTACGCTTTCCTTCCTTTTGAACTTTTTCCCACAAACAGAGCAGCTGAAAGGCTTTTCTGCAGAGTGGCGCCTCATGTGGGAAATAACATCTTCCTTTCTCCTGAACATCTGGCCACAGACGGAGCAGCTGAAAGGCTTTTCTTCACTGTGCAGACTCATGTGCTGGACTAATCCGTGTTTCCATGTAAACAGTTTCTTACAGATTGAACAGCAGAAAGGTTTCTCTCCTGTGTGTATTCTGTTATGTCTTAATAAATATGATCTGCTGGTGAACGTTTTATGACACTCGGTGCAGCTGTGCAGCTTTTCTCCTCCTTCACATTTCATACGAACTTTAGGGAGTTTTCTTTCTCTCGCAGAGTCGAAACCCGACTGAGATTCATCGTTGTGCCAAACTCCATCGCTCATGTCTGTCTCTGAATCTAAAGTTTTGTCTTTGTCTCTAATATTAGGTTCAAAATGTTCCACTGGTTCTGGTTCAACAGAGTTCTTCTTGGGTTGAGGTTTCTCTTCATCGTCTTCCTTCTTTATAGATGCGGGATCGAATATGAACTCTGTGATCTCAGCGTCGTCCTGTTCCTCTTTGATCTGCGGGAGCTTCTGGTCCTGGTCCGGTCCGGTACTGTCAGCAGGGAGGTCCTCTTAGATCGCCACAAACAAGATTCAGGAAACACAAATAAAGTCACAAAGTCACATAATCTCACAATTATGTCAACAGTTTATCCAACTCCACAGCTTTAAAGAATGAAGAGTTAAATGTTTCATCTCGTCAGAACATTTTAGTACACGATCCACTTCACTGTTAAAGAATTATGCAGGCAGAGTTTAGCGTCTTTAAAAAGGAACGAAAAGTTT